>OX465283.1:85030628-85630628 GCA_949987705.1 Thereva unica | reverse complement strand
TATAATGTCACGTTTTCGAAAATAAAAATTATTATGGGTCGCGCCAAAAGAGTTGATGCCGAGAAAGTCGCGTTTTCCATGCGCAGTAGAATCCCCGCATGCCGTTCCCGTCCTTTTTGCCTAGTCGCAACAAATTTCGAAGGGGAAATTTGAAAATACATAAGCGCATTTCTTATCGATATGTGCGCAATATTTATTTGTGTGCAGCTTTAATTTCCCCAGCTGCGCGCTCCGGCATCAACTGTTTTGGCGCGACCCATATCACCAAACTTCTGTTCTCATCGTGTACACACACATGAGAACTCATGAAAATATTCTCATGAGAGCGATTCTCATGGGAACGATATTTACACTCACAAGAACAAATACTATCACTCGTGTAAACAGCCATGAGAATATTCTCACGAGAATACCAAAATTTACTTTGAGAATATTCTCATCGTCTATCAGCACCTT
The DNA here is from genome assembly GCA_949987705.1 of Thereva unica. Classification (NCBI taxonomy): domain Eukaryota; kingdom Metazoa; phylum Arthropoda; class Insecta; order Diptera; family Therevidae; genus Thereva; species Thereva unica. Next base: position 85,630,172 of record OX465283.1, on the reverse strand, counting down.
TACACTCCCTATAATTAAATGTCAAAAAACGGCCATTTTTAATAGTTTTTGAGTTTTGCTGCAAAAACCTATTGACCGATATCAATGGTCCAAAACTCACAATTTTCGTCTTTTTAAGCACTATTATATAGTATTTTTTGTTTTCCAAAACAACATTTTTTTCGTACCCAAAACGTGAAAAACGTGTTTTCGCTACTATTATTAGCTTTTTACCATCTGTTGCCCTGGACCAATTTTATCCAAAACACATTCATTGAATTCCGACGATTTTTCTCTTAATTATAGCGTCAAGAAATCTATTATGTCCCCCTTTTCCTCCGTTTTCCCTTTTTTCCGACTGTCTTTATATACATATATGTAATTTAATTTATAGTCCATTCAACACGCGGGGGGGGGGTGTTCCAAAATAACACCGTTAAGAAAATCGAACCCTAAACGTTTTTGGGGTCGCTGATCACGAAAATCGAGGTCCCGCGGTCCCAAAATTAGGGCGTCACCCCTAAAAATGCAAAAAACACCCCTTTTTAGGGGGTTTTCGCGGTTATTTCAATAATAATGAAAACTAATGCGATGAAATGCACTTTTTTAAATATTTATTTGCGAAGGGGGTAGATTTATACTAAATTTAGGTGAGCTTAATGGTAAGGGGTACACCTAAAGGGTTGAAAGTTCCCGTAAATTGGCGAAAAATGGCAAAAATTGTAAAAGAAATTTTCCAAGTTTTTGCTTCAAATTCGATTGTGGGCGTACTGTCAAGCAAAAATAAATTATTTTCAACCCTTAGGGGGTTAAAGCTACCCCTACAATATAGTTAATTGAAAACTAGGGGGGGGGCGTTCCAAAATAACACCGTTAAGAAAATCGAACCTTTAAGGTTTTTGGGGTCGCTGATCACGAAAATCGAGGTGCCGCGGTCCTAAAATTAGGGCGTCACCCCTAAAAATGCAAAAAAGTCCTTTTTAGGGGGTTTTCGCGATTATTTCGGTAATAATGAAAACTAATGCACTTTTTTAAATATTTATTTGCGAAGGGGGTTGATTTATACTAAATTAAGGCGAACTTACTATAATAAAAACAACTTTATACAAAAAAAATTGAAAAATTTTTTTTTCCTTTTTGTTTGAAATTTGGTTCAAAAGGTATTATCAGCAAAAGAAATAATGTTTTCAACTCTTAAAGGGGTAAAACTACCCCCACATTAAAATTGTAATTGGAACAAACTGAAATTTATTGTTTTGCATTAAAATTTTATATTTGAGGGTTCGATTTTCTTAACGGTGTTATTTTGGAACACCATAACGCGCGTTTTGAATGGACTATTATATATAAACACGCAATTTATATATATGTGACGCGATCCGAGAAAAGGGACTTACTGCCCAAAAAATCGAATTTCGGATTATGAGTGATTCTTAAGGTTATGAATCTCCTCTTTAATTCTGTGCAATCAGAATTAATTTATTCCAATTACTTTCTGAGCAATAAATATTTACAAATGTGTCTTCAAAAGTGTTTAAAGTGGCAGCTCAGCGTTTTCGCTCTCCTCCGTCTTTCTTTCAATCGCTTCTTCTGTAAAGTTTTCGTTTTGGATAGTAGTTCCCTTTTCTCGGATCGCGTCACATATGTACATCCATCTATTTATGGCGTTTTTTATATGTAATTTCAGGAAAAACCTCTTTTTCGCTTAAATTAAACCACATTTTTACCTCCCAGAGCCCCAAAAGCCATCGTAGGACGCTGCAAGATACCTTAAAATTTTCGTAAAACTATCTACTATAATTATAAAATATAACCAAAAATCCGAATTTTCCTGCATTGGGGTCCCATATTTACCCATAATTTCTATTTTCACTTAATGTAATTGCATCAACGATATGATTTTTCATGCTACGCCTCTTACTCGCACTCCCATAGCATCTTTCCCCTCGCCTGTCAAGGACTTTGCTAGCCAGAACCGCCTGTCATTGTACCAACTTACTTTAAATCGTCTAACTCTAAAGAAACATATCTGTAAATTTCAACTTTACAGAATAAAGTTTATTTTAATTTACACATAATACACCTTCAGGCTCACCTGTCAGGTACTTGTGCTCATCGAAAACGCCTGTCAATTTTTTTTTGAACTTAATAACAAATAAACAAAATGGTAAAAAAATTTCAAGCTTACAGGAACAAGTTTTTTTTTCAAATGTTTCCTACACTTTCAAAAATATAGGGGTTGATGACGTGCAGGGCTGAGGCGTGCCAGGCGATGGTCATTGTACTTAGGCAACTATGACTCATCACCATAAGAATTTCTAGCCTTACAGACACACCGTTACTCGGACGCCCCACTAGCTCTCCTATTATAAGAGCAAAACACTTGAAGCAGTCTTATTCGTTCGCCCTATTGGTCCCAAATCTTCAAAACCGAAAATAATATCATCCCTTAAATTATACTCTAATTCGGTTTTTACATTTCTTCAAACAATAAAATGCAACCTCTATTTTCAATTGAAATATCTGATATTTTTCTTCGTAGCATTTGTTCAATGTTTTCAGATAAGCCTGTATTAAACCTCACGACTAAATGCCTCCTTTGAATCGTGCTTACTGATGGTAAAGTAAACCCCATCTTTATCATTTCTTTATATGAAGCTGGAGATTTGTAAAAAAGCTGTAAAACAAGCTGGTTTTCATTTTCTGACCAATGGCTTTTTTCCTTATGAAGTAATTGACTTTTAACAAATGTTTTTACTTCGTTGCTCTTATTTTCCAATAAATTATCCAAGAAAGTTAAAGAAATTTCTCGTCTGCACGATTTTTCTTCGGTGGAGATTGATAAATATAAAAAGGTGCAGATTTCGTAATAGGGACAATTTCTTTATATAAAGCACCATTCTTTATTGGCGACGGAAATTGCGATATATTTTCCGTGTCTGGAAATTGAGGGATCATCCAATTTCTAACATAGGTTTTATCAGAAGGATTCTTTTTTACTACAAGCTCTTCTTCAGAATCGTTCTCTCAAGAATTGAAGAGCGATATTCCAAAACGTACTAAGTCAATTTTTGTTTAATTTTAATATTGTATTGCTTTCCAATCTATGACGTAGTAGTTATGCATTCACATAAACATTTATCACAAATCATACTCATTCCGATGTATAATGGGTCATACAAATGAATTTTCCATCAATTTCAATAGCTAGTATTCATATTGAATTTTTTAATGTTTTTTTTTATATTAAAAATAAAGATTTGAAAAATACTATTCTTTCTTTTGCTGGGCTGAACTTTCTGAGGACTGAAAACATTTACCATAGTATCATAATTTTACTATGAAATTTTATTTCAAAATGTACTAAGTAATTGACTTAGTACATTATGAAAATGTACCACCATAAATAAAACCATTTTTTTCATATAAAATGTAGCAAATTTATTTATATTTTTATAAATAATAGTTTCTTTTATCGGTTTTTTAAGAAAGGAAATAATATTACAGCTCTTTAGGCGAGAGTGAAAGTGATATTCAGTTTTTTTTATTTCCCACTAATTACATCATAAGAACTTAGCACGTTTTGGAATATCGCTCTTCAATTGTTATTGATATATTAGGAATATCAATTGCTTGCATAGGGTCTCGCTTCTGTTTGCGAGCCTCAATTTTAGCTTGAGGTTTACTGGTTGCTGATAACATTTTCTGGCATAATCCATCCATTTTGCTCTTTGTACAAGAGCATATAAGCGAATCGCATGCTTTTAGAATTGCCATATGTTTTAACTTTTTTTTATCAGAATGGTTATAATATCATCCTGATAAAAACGCATTTCGCAAAAATAAATCTTTTTGCTGGCGCTCATTCCTATCTGCAAGTATATATCCCCAGAATGGTTTAGCCAAAAGGTGCCTCTAAAATCATCCGGGACCTTGAAAAATGTAAGAAGTGACCCAGGAGAATATACATTTTTACAGTCCTTATAACGATAACAATAAGTGCTGCTCATTATTGTTGTTATGTTACAGAAATAAACAACGTGCAAACAGCGTCCTAACAAATTTTATGCAGCTTTTACAAGAAAAATGCAATTTGAATATTGATAACTAAGCAATATTCTAATTCAACTTTGAAAAATCAAATTTGTATTTTTAATATTTTGAAAACGTAATTTTAATGAATAATAATAACGCGGGAAAATATAAGTTAAAAGTAATATTGCCGTGCAGGCAGGAGGTCCAGAGGTTCAGTGGAACAGTCGCCATGGTAATAGCGATAAAGTATGGAGAGGGCTGCTACATTCCTACGGTGGCTTAAGGTGTCTATGGAGGCGCGAAAGGGGCCATCACCAATGAGTTTGAGAGCGCGATTTTGCACCTTGTCGAGACAAGCCAAGATGGTTTTTGGGGCCCCTGCCCAGATATACGAGTTGTATTCAAGGGGCGGCCTAATGTAGGATTTGTAGATTTTAGTCAAGGCGGCTGGCTGGAAGAGGAACTTGCATTTTTTGAGAAATCCAAGACATTGGGAGGCTTGTTTGGCGATTTGGAATATGTGATCATTCCATCGCAGATGCTCCGTTACACCTAGGATGTTGAGAGTTGAGTCAGCCGTTAGATTCTCTTTATCCACTGAGACAGGAGGAAGGTCGGTACAATTTTTGTTGGAGATCAGGCAGTACTTCGTTTTCGTGGCATTGAATTCGACGCGGTTCATTTCGCCCCAATGAAGAATCGATTCGATATCCCGGCTGATCGAAGTGTTCACGGTGGTAAACACAAGGTCTGGCACGTGCTTGCCTTATATTGTCGAAGGATTAAGAGAAATGCAAAGTACCGTCATCAGCGAAGCAGTGAGGTGGGTTGGAGGGGGTTAACAGCAGATCATTAATGAAGATTAGAAAAAGTGCGAGAGAATTGACCCATGGGGAACTCCGGCCGAAATGGTGTGGGGTTGGATTCGACGCCATCCAATACTACCTTGATTGAACGGCCTGAAAGAAAGCTCTTAATCCAGTTCCTTACAACTAAGTGTATACCAATAGCTTGGAGTTTATTCAACAGAGCAGGGCGCCATACTCTGTCAAAAGCGTTTGATATATCTAGAGCAAACAGACCAGACTCACCAAAGCTGTGAATGCTTTGGTTGATACGCTCGGTTAAACACACAAGCAGATCGCCAGTAGACCGTTTTGGTCTGAAGCGGTATTGCCTGTCGTGTATAATTTGGTTGGATTCTAAATATTTCATCAGCTTTTTATTGATTATTGTCTCCATGATTTTGGAAAGAACAGAAGTAATTGCTATTGGGCGGTAGTTTAAACGGTCGCTGGCTTCACCTTTTTTTGGGATTGGCTGAACATGAGCTAGTTTCCAAGAGTCGGGATACACTCCGGAGAAGTAAGACAGGGCAAAAAGTTTGCGCAGGGGTTTAGCCAAAGGTGAGGCACATTTTTTAAGTACCATAGGGGGATTTTGTCGGGACCAGTGTCTTTGAGACACCTAAATACCTCGCGAGTCCTAAAGTGAGCCCCGTCCATTGAGTGGGTGGTATTCTTAAGAGTGGGGGGGGGGGATGACATAGCAGCATCGGGTAGAGAAGAATTTGCGGCGAGCAGAGAAGCTAATAGGTCGGCCTTGGGTTTGCTTTCTGTTATCACTTCCTTGTTGTGAATAAAAGGAGGTGTTGAGGAGGAAGTAAAATTCTTCTTGATGGCAGTTACCAAGGACCAGAAGTTTTTACTGCCTGTATTGGAGTTAAGGATCTTACTCTCAATCTATCATCAAATGATGATTTGACTTTTCTGATGATGGAATTACAGGAGTTTCTCAATTTTATGAACTGACGACGAAGTGGCTCGTTAGGCGAACGTCTGTATGCTCTATATGCGGCTTCCTTAGCTTTGATTGCGTACATACATTCCCCATTGAACCATTTGTTCGGCCTAGGCTTCACAGATTTGGTAGAGTGAGGGATGAACAAGCGCATACCCGCTCGTATAATTTTGGTGACACAGAGGGCCGCATAGTTCGCATTGGCATTACGGAAACACAAATCCCAGTCAGTGGCCTGGAAGAAGCGAATAAGACCCAACCAGTTGGGTTTCTCATAGTGCCACACAGTTCTTTTAGGAGCTGTGATGGTTGTGGTCGAGGATGGATATGGGAAATAAGCGCTAATTAGTTTGTGGTCCGAGTTGCCTAGGGGTGAGCTAGCCTTGACGGAGTACCGCTTCGGATGAGAGGTTAGAAACAGATCAAGGAGATGGCCTGGACTTGGAATATCAGGGAATCTCGTAGGACATTTGACAATTTGGTATAGGCTGTTGAGGCTCGCAAAGAGCTCGGCGTCTTTACCAGAAGCACTGGTGCCATTTGAGTAATTTAGCCAATGTACACTGTGAACATATTAAAACTTCCAAATCTTGTAAGTTTTACCGAAAGATCAAATCGCAAAAAGAAAACAGACGCCAGCGCCGCCAAACACCAACACGAGCCATCCTCACAGGTCCCATGATTACGCATCTACTTATAGATAATCAATGTGCTGCACCAATTGATGCAAAATTACATGATTGATTATGGATTATCAATATTGATATTAATACTATTGATAATGATAGCTTTGATTACTATATTAACAAAACCGTCTTATTATTTTTATTATAAGCAAAAAAATTTTTTTGCACTTGGTATTTGGTGGGGACCCGCAGTTCATGGAGGCCCCTGGGACAATGTCCGGCCCTGTTACCATTTCTAGGTCGACTCTGACGGTTTCCAGCTCCATGTGCATAATCCGGAATAAGAAAAGAGTATAATGAAAAAACGAACAAATCTGCAAGATATGATTTTGGATATACAGGGCTAAAGTGTCCAACCGCTTGGCTGTGGAAATAGTCCAGTAAATAGGTCGAAAAAAAGGCCTTCGTAATGCAAAAAATACCGCACGCGATTTTTTTTTACCAAATGTTTTTACATATTTTTATGAGCTTAAATTCAAAATGGCGTCATCCCCACCCTTATGCTTCACTTACAATGAAGGGAAACGCGTTTAATTCTATATCTCAGAAACTATGCGTTTTACGACAAAAATGTATTAATCTTTTTTATAGATAAATAAGTGATTTAACTTTTTTGTTCAGAATTTTTTTTTTAAAGTTAATATCTTCGGAGTTATAGTGCTTCAAACTTTATATATCACTTTTTTCGCGCTATATTTCGTTAACGGTTAGCCCGCCATAAAAAAGTCCTTCCTAAGACTTATAGAAAACACAATTGTCTATAATTTTTGCTTTTGTCATTTTTACGTAGGGCTAATATTTCACGAGTTATAGCGCTTTAAATGTCGCAAAACGTAAATTCATAAAAAAAAATTCCTAATATCTTTTTCTTTCCCCGTTTCATTTCAAAACCGATTATATCGTGTGTTGAGCTCATCATTGCCCACATTTGGTGCCTTTACTTTTTTCCTTAAAGTTCATATTTATGGATTTATTACACCTCAAAAGTTTATTAAAAATGGTTTTTTGCAAATATCCAGTCAACTATTTATTTACGATGACAATTTATACCAACAAATTTGTTTGTTAAAAAATTCCGTAGAAATTTTACTTTGAACATTTTTTTCTAGCATTTATACTTAAGCCGCAATTCAGCGCCAAATGTTTCATATAGATACACATTAATGTTCATACAAATAATTAAGAAATTTCGTTGGCGTAGGTAGATACAAACCCTTTTCCACACCAGGGTGGAGGTCGAGTTTTTGGCGCGCTTTTTTATTTTGGTTGCCCCGGTAGGCCTAATCCACAAGAAAACGAAACAATGATGCTATAACATGTTATTTAGCCTCATATCGAAGATGTCGGTTGACAATCGGATAGACCAATGAAGCTGCCATCTAATGACTTGACGTTTTCTTCGTCGAATGATATGTCTGGGAGACTTGAAAACTCGCAAATGTTCTCATTTACTCATTTCATTGTCTTCAAGGAGGTTTGCATCCTTCGTCACATTTTCGCAATTTACTCCACTTCATCCACTGCATCCACAGGAACCGCCACAATTTTTCCTACATTTGCAGGATATCAATTTTAATAAATTTTCTGGTGCCGGAGCAATTGTCATTGGGACTGGTTGTAAGCCAAATCTTGTTCGCTTCCAGCCCCATTCCTCTGGGTCTTGATAACTATTAAGCCAAGTTTGCACTTGATGATATACTCGAAATGAGTGAAGTCGAACAGCATCTTTAGTTATAAGCAGAGCTGATAAGTTCACTTTGGTTTTTGTAGCCGATTTTCCAAAACATTTGAACCTAAGTGAATTAATATTGGTTCCTGACGAGCTACCTCCATACAGCTCAATAAAGAAACGCTCTCCAGCTTCAGCAACCATATCTGGATCTATTTTTTTTTTCTTTAAACAATTCTACTGAATTGTCACAACCACTGAAAGCGTAAAGAAAGAGAAATTGTTTGCAACAATATTTGGAAATTTTAAGCACTGCGGAATACGACCCTTCCCGGTTTTAGAAGGAAAATATTGTTAGAAGACCCTGCCAAGGACGTTCATAAAACAAGGAGATCTATAGTATGTCTTCTCTGACAAAGACCACGGAATCAAACCTAGAAGATAATTGTATTGCTGTCGTTACAATTAACTTTTGAGGTGTAATAAATCCATAAATATCAACTTTATAGAAAAAAGTAAAGGCAACAAATGTGGGCAATGATAAGCTCAACACACGATATAATCAGTTTTGAAATGAAACGGGGAAAGAAAAAGATATTAGGAATTTTTTTTTATGAATTTACGTTTTGCGACATTTAAAGCGCTATAACTCGTGAAATATTAGCCCTACGTAAAAATGACAAAAGCAAAAATTATAGATAATTGTGTGTTCTATAAGTCTTAGGAAGGACTTTTTTATGGCGGGCTAACCGTTAACGAAATATAGCGCGAAGAAAGTGATATATAAAGTTTGAAGCACTATAACTCCGAAGATATTAACTTTACAAAAAAAAATTCTGAACAAAAAAGTTAAATCACTTATTCATCTACAAAAAGGATTATATACATTTTTGTCGTAAAACGCATAGTTTCTGAGATATAGAATTAAACGCGTTTCCCTTCATTGTAAGTGAAGCATAAGGAAAGTACCTATTTACTGGACTAAAAGGCCTTGGATAGACGAACAAAAAATCGTATGGTTGGGGGGAGGGGGGGGGGTGGTTGCTAATAACTTCAAAAGTAAAGGTCGTAGCAGGGAAAGCAGTGGAAATTTTAGTGTAAAAAAAACTCATAACTCTGGATGTTGGTGGGTTGACCCATTGACTTTTACAGATTTAGATAGCTGGGAGTATTCGGCGTAGATTGATGTTTCATTCATTAAAATATCTAATAAGGTGATCAAAATACACGGTAATATGTAAACCTCTATCAAAAAAAAACTTCAAAACGCCATAGCGGGTAAACCGTAACGATTTCCTCCCCCCCATCCATACGATTTTTTGTTCGTCTATCCAAGGCCTATCCGCAGCCAAGCGGTTGAAAACTTTAGCTGATACACCCTGTATAAAAAACTTTAGAGTTGACTATAAAAATATATTACCTACAACTTTTATTTAAATCCGAGGTTAATCATCGGGAAACTTTTATACTACGTGCACAACAGATACCTAGCCAATTTTATTCAGAATATGTCTTGTGCGAGTAGATTTTGACGTTATCAGATAATTGGCCCCCTGAACTTGCCCCATGGCGAACATGGCTTGAGACGAAGATTGCCAACATTTTAAGACGATACTGATTTGATCCTAAAAAGTAGAGTTGCTGCTTCCCGTTTTCGTGTTTCGTCGTTTCCGGTCATACCGCCCGCACGGCGCTGGTTAACAATCCACTTTTTTTTTATGTGACACACTAGAGACTTAGGGAAGGCCCCTTTGTATTGTCGACCATGTATTTATTTTGAAATGTCGAACAGCAGCTCTAGTCGGAAGATAGAGAGAGAAGTGAAGGAAAGAACTGTCACACCTAGCTGCGGTATTTTTTTATTTTATTTTTTTTATTTTCACCTACTCCCAACCATTTGCGACTCTGACATCGGGGTATCGAGAACAACTCGCTGGAGTTGGCCCACTGTAACGCTTGTTTATAAACGATGTTAGATGTTTCACTTGTAAGTATTACAATGTTTGTGGCATTACTGAGTTGAATCGATTTAGTTGAGTTGATATTTTCGAAATCGTCATAAATGTCGCTCATCAAAACTTCCTCATCTATTACGAACTTTCAAACAACAGCAGCTCACTGTCATCAATCTCAGAACATTTTCTATTGTATATCCTATGTTGAGGAGAATACTACTGAATTCTGAGTTTTCCTATTGCGCTCTCATCTATCTGTTGCTTTAAATGACGTTTTCCAATATGTCCCTAAATGAATGATCATTTCAGACATGCATCAACATCATCGGCCCACATATTTGTCCGGACAGCCGGCAACATTTGCCCGGAATCTATGCCAATAAAACAGTTACTCCCCAAAACAATTGGTTTTTATATCTTAAATCTCGCGGTGTTCTATTAATAGATACTTTATTTGCCATAGTACACTCATCGCATTCCCAGACAGCCATCATGCAGTTTTGTAAAACTTTAGATTTTTTCAACGGTTTTTATATTTGTTCCACGCAGGATTTTCCATATGATCTTCTCCGATCGGTATCTTAAGCATAGAATGAACTGTTCTTCCTGAAAGCGTGGAGCTTTACCTACATTCTTATTTTATTATTACTGCAACTTTTCGCTAGCGTCCCATCTATTATATATCCTGGCTGGAGCAAAAGAGTTTTCATTCAACATAATTTTTTACTTTTTAGTTCATTTTTAAACAAAAGCATATTTTAAGTTTTTTAAACTATATTTTTAGTTTTCTATCTTTTAGTTTATTAAATGTCTTCGGTTATTTTGTGGTGACCGATATTTAAAATGTGGACACCCAGCTTACTGTACTCTACTCATACACTTTTATTTTGTATCCATACCGAGAGCATTGTAAAAAAAAAGGTAGTCCGCCATTTTGTCTTTGCTGCCATTTTAAATTTGGAATTACGCCACCCAGCTAATAGTATTCTACTTGTCATATCCTTTCATTTGATACCCATACCGATCGTGATGTAAATAAAAAAGTAATTCGCCATCTGTGTTGGCCGACATTTTGTTCCGGCCGCCATTTTTAATTTGGAATGACACCAAATAAGTAATTATATTATACTTATCATTCCCTTTCATTGCGGAATTTGGCCGCCATCTTGAAACGACCATCTTGATTTTTTTATAAAATGGTCAGATTGCATTGTCACTTGAACGGTACATGTGTGCAAAATTTGAAGCTGTTCGGTTATATGGAAGTGGGTCAAAAACAATTTTCAAGATTTGTCTACATACATACATACATCTATACATACATACAGGTAGAGCTTATATATAGTACATATAAATAGCCTAAAACATGCCCGCCGAAATACTGAATCTTCCAGTGAAAGTCCCATCCCAATCGGATTAGCCGTTTCCGAGATTAGCCCGAACAAGCAGGCAGACATACAGACAGACAAAAATTTTAAAAATGCGTGATTTCGTTTTAAAATTATGTAAATAACCATATACTCGTAAAATTAAAAAAACACAATTATGTATTTTTAAATCACAGACAGACACTCCAATTATATTTATATAGATTAGTTCGATTTTCTGCTCCAGCTATTTTCTTTGTTCTACCATCGATTCTTTAACCTCGGCTGATGATCGTTCTTGAACTACTGTTACCAATTTCTGTTCATATTTTAATTCAATACTTCTGCCTTGATCCCCTCTTTTACCGCTCTTGAGTTTCCAACATCTTGGCTCTTGCTTCCTTCATCTTTGCTGATGACCATTCTCGTGCTTCCTTCATTAATGTCTTAAAAAGTTCTGCCATGCTCACTGTTGCCTCTTCTGCCTCTGCTGCTACCTCGCCATCAAAAATGTTAGTTTCAGGATCCTAATAATATTAGGTCACTTTGATCAATTTAATCGCTTTTCAAATCAAAACTGACTCTAAATACCGCTGCCACTGCTTTTATATTTCCAAGCTTCCGATCTTTCGGCTATAGCCTAGGTAAGTGTTACTGTTTTTCTTGTAACCTTCTTCCCTCTGAAGTTTGGAGGAACATGATTTTTTCGAGTGAGTAGAATTTGAACTATTTTAGGTTAAGAAAAATAGTTCAAATTCTACAAGAAATCATTCGGACAACAATTAAAATATTCGAAATGACTGATATTCGGAAATCGCGTGGCGATATATCGTTTTCGCGTGTGGATATATCAATTTCCGGGTTTTCGCGTTTCGCGTTTTCCAGTGGATTTAGACACTTCCAAATGTAAAATGAAAGTTTAGTTTTGAATTGTTTTTAATTATCAAAATAAAAATGTTCAGTTTTCAATGAAATTTTGAGTGTTTATTTATATTCAAACATTCCTAATTAAATAATTCAATTATCTAATAATCGATTGTTGTAATGCAATTAATCGATTACAATTAATCGAATTGAACGATTAATCGAGTAGTGATTAATCGTAACATTTTTGATAATCTACATCCCTATCATCTGCCCTGCAGTTTCCCTAATTCCACTGTTTTCAGAAACCCAAACAAGAGTTATAACAAACAGTCGTGGATGTAGTAACGACAGGATTGGAAGCCTTGGGGGCCGCCTGGCTATCGGATAGAACACACATATTGTATTCTTATGAGATACATTCATTATTTTCTTCAGCCAACCGATGGCTAGATCCGCCTAGAAGACGCTGCAATGTCCGAGTAGACGAAGAGATGTATCTATATGCAATGCCTCGGAAAAGATACCACCTACGTTGTTTCCAATTGTTGAGCCATCTGTGTAGATTCATAATGATACATCTGTCTAGCAATCTCTGGCAGCAATGATGGTTCGTTTATTGGTTAACAAATTAATATGGTCAGTTCCACCCGGGCCAACCAGCGCAAATTGGCTGTAATCGTCCATTCCTTTTTGATATTCGATGCAGAGTCGCATGGATTTTCAAAAGAGCCAACTTTTCCAACGAACATTACGTTAGAATCCCTTAGTTTGTTGTTAATGTTTTTAATTTTAATTCTCCCTTTTTACATCCCTTTTATTTCCTTTAGCAAAAGACAGACAAAAAACAACAATTTCATTGAAAGAATTCACAAGTTTAAAAAATCTGCCCACCACATCGTCCCTTCTACGAAGTTTTTAGCAGATTTTTGTTGGTTGGATGTTGACCCATATGAAAATCTCTATGTAATCTTTTTTTATGTTATACGCTTTATTATGGTGCAATCCTAAGTTTTTAGCAAACTGTGAAAATTATTTCTCCCATCCAACCAGTGTTTGTGCCTTTTTCCATTGCGCTTTGCTGCCTTCAAAAATGAACAACCCAAGCACTGGCCTTGCTTACATGTCATCCAACACTCCGTTGAGCTGATGTTGACTGACCTTATCGGCAACTGCCTAGTAAATGATAGTTTCACATATCTATCGTTTGCCCCAACCATAAACTACAAAAAGAATTGTCTACATTATGGGAAATCCAACTGACTGGGCCTCATTCGCTTTTTCCAATCGGCTAACTTATACGGGCACGAATACATTTCTTCATTCCTCATGCTACCAAATCCTTAAAACCCCGGAGAAATGGATAGTTTAATGGTAAATGTACATATGTATGAAAGTATATTAAGTTGAAAAGCTCCTGTAATTCCTTCATTAGGAAATCATTCATCGTAATATGAAGCCAGGTTAAGAATAAGATCCTAAAGCTGGCAATAAAAACTTATCTCCCTTATCTTCCATCAAGCTCACTACATTGTCAACCCTTCCGGCTAGCATCACCGTTCGCTTTCTCTTTAACTGACACTGCTTTTCCCTCCCCCATCCTCGAAGGTACGATTTATTCAATCGATAGAGTTTTCTTCAAGGCGAAATGTATGAAGGTTTAGCTTGACGCCAATAAATTCACTGGTCTTGATAACACAATCCCAGGTTCCTTAAAAAAAGTGTCTTACCTTTACTTCCCTGGAGTTTATCCAGGCTCTTGGCTTCATGCTCACCACATACTGATAAAATCCGAGTCCAACAACCCTTTTAACTGCAGCCCAATAGTAATTACTTCTGTTCTCTCCAAAATCATGGAAACCATAATCAACAAAAATACTTAGGCCGCAAGTAGCGTGTCGTAACCTGGGTGAACTTAGGCTGGTCGTCCACTGGAAGCGTATTCGAGCGGCTACGCGCTTCGGCTTCATGAGCGGCTACCGGCGGCTACAAGCGGCTATGAGATACGCATCTACACGCTACAGGGCTCGTCCACTGCAAGCTTTTCAAGCTGCTCAGTTTGAAGTGAATTTGACATAATAATTTTTATTCCAGGAGAGATAATTGATAATTATAGGGAGTGTAATTATCGTAGAACCTTGTGTCAAGGATTAAATTGTGACTTCTGATGGTGCCTACCTACAGTAAAAATTTCATGAAAAAATAATGGTAACTTTTCGAATAAATCTCAAAAATGAAAAACACTGGTTTCACGAAAAAAGGTTGAACAAGGCCCACAGTGGTTCTAGAATTTTTTATAAGCCTAATTTATTCGCAAAGAGTTGCTCTATAACTCCAATTTCATGAAATGTACGATAGGTTTGATTTAACAACTTAAAAACCCGTTTGAAAACCGAAAATCGAAAAGTTACCATTATTTTTGCCTGTAGATAGGCACCATCAGAAGCCACAATTTATTCCTTGACACTAGGTTCTACGATAATTACACTCCCTAATTAATACCCTCGACACACCAGCATTCTTAATCTTGATTATGACGTCAGAATGACGTAGACTGCATTTTATTTCCATATCTTTTGTATGGGTCTACGTCATTTTGACGTCATAATCAAGGTTAAGAGTGTTGGTGTGTCGAGGGTATAAATGTCAAAAAAAAGGTAATTTTTAACGGTTTTTGAATTTTTCTGCAAAAAGCTGTTGACCGATTTCAATGGTGCAAAACTCATATTTTTCGTCTTTTCAAACACAATTATGTAGTATTTTTTGTTTTCCAAAACAACATTTTTTTCGTACCAAAAAAGTGAAAAAACTTGTTTTCGCTACTATTACTAACTTTTTTCCATCTTTTCCTCTCGACCAATTTATCCAAAACACATTCATTGAATTCCTACGATTTTTCTCTTAATTATAGCGTCAAGAAATCGCAGGGTAGATTTATTTTCTTTTTTATTTTAAATATATGTAGAAGGCTTTGGAGAAAATTATTTCCTGATTCGAGCGGCTACGCGCGACCGATCCAAAATAATTTGGATTCGCGCGGCACGCTCGAATACGCCTATAGCCGCCCACTCATAGTCGCTTGCAGTGGACGATGTTTGTATGAAACTCTTTATGTTGGATCTGTCGCGCATAGCCGCGTGTAGCCGCTCATGTAGCCGAAGCGCGTAGCCTCTCGAATACGCTTTCAGTGGACGACCAGCCTTAAGGCTGCATCCATCTCTTAACATCATAGACATGTCTTTAACCGGGATTTCTTGTTTTGACCATAAACAATCCCAGTAGGACCGATAAGCTTACAGAAGTACTGAAATCAGCACTTACTGGTGAGGGGAAGGCCTTACCACACCCCTTACATAAGTGCTTATTTTTACACACGATGTCATAGGAGGTAAGGCCTTACTTTAGTACTTACGTTAGAGTACTTATAGAACTGCTCACCTGTAAGGGGTATAGTAAGGCAGCAAATGGAACATTGCAAAAAGAAATATTCATGGGCGCCTGTGGATATGTGATCCGGTATCGAAATGCTTTTATTTTGTTCATCTTTCATGTTCATCATGCCTTTTTTTCCAAGCCCGAGAGTGGCTTTACCTAAGCAGTCCTCCAACTAAATTCTCCACTTCTCCAAAGCTACTTGTCCTTCGTATCGAATGAAAGCCGGGCTATTGAGTATACTAATGTCGCATTTTATGTCGACGAATATAATTGCCCGTTTTCTTTTTTTCTATAAAATTTATGAAAACTCCAGGAAAGCTCCCTTGAGTCATCGGGCAGATTCTCACTTGTTTGGGTATAATTCTGGACTACACCTTACCATCTGCCTTCTCTTGTAATGGGATTTGTAAGGGCTCATCTAGCACCAAGAAAATAAGGGGTACCCCTTACCAGATGAGTACTGATTTCAGTGCTCCATCGGTAAGGCCTTCCTAGAATTCCTACTGGGAAATATCAAGAGATATTGCAGTGTATATGACCATGTTTACGCGAAGCCTCTAAAACTGTTTACAACAACCTTAACACTGATTTTCATACGCGTAAACGCCCCTTAATACTGCTTTTGTTAGTGGTGTTAAGCTTAAATAAATGTGTTAAGGTAACAACTTTATTAAGGAAAACTGAATTAAGTAGTAGGCGTAAACAGTTGTTTGACAGTTTTAGTAATAACATTAAGGAAACTGTGATTTTAAATTGTTCAAGTAATTGGAAGTTGCCTCTTGATTTGCGTATAAGCCTCCAAGTTCTTTCATCGCGTTTACGTAATAAACGCTGCAGAACTTGCCTATGATGGTGTATGAGGATTAATACTTCTCGATTTACATATGTTCATTTAATGATAAAATTTAGTTAAACTTCTTCCAATCTATTTATTTATTTATTTGGCTGTCAGCTTGACAGTTTATATTAGATCTAAGTTGGTACTTTAAAAACTGATATCTGCTCGTAGAAAAATTTTAACGCGCGTAAACGTTCTTAAAACTACTACGGATAGCAGTGACACGAAGCAAAATATTTGCGCGTAAACGCTTTTAAAATTACTACTGATAACGATGTTATAAGCTTAAATATCTTCGCGTAAACATGGTCTATGAGTCTCGTTGTAATTTGTTCTCCTTTATAATAAGTATTGTCTCACTGTTATTACGTTCTTGATCTAAACAGAGACTTCATTTGTAGTCGGCTCATTATGACGATCTCTGTGCTCCGTTGTATGTCGTCGGTTTACATCTGATAATTTCATTCAAATTTTAAACCTCAAAGAGCTTTGTTTAAAAATCCATTGCTGCCTACATAGCCTAAGTAAAATATTGATCATAAAAACCGGATCAAAAAGTTAAAGGGTTCATATAGTACGATCAAGGTTTACTTAGGCTTATTTAGATAGAGCTCTTTGAGGTCTACAATTGGAATGATAAAAAAAGTGTTCATTCGCTTTCCTTCGACTATCGGTTCAAGTGTTCGTCGTAATCCGGACACGATATTCGGACCCGATAATCGGATCTGAGTAAAAAATAGTCAAAACATGTAAAATGGAAAATACTGAACCTTCCAGTGAAAGTCCAATCGCAATCGGATTAGCCGTTTCCGAGATACAAAAAAATAGACTATGGCAATTATTTTTATTACGTGTAAAAAAACTCGAGGCAGAAACTCCTTTGAATGTTATTTCGGAACTATTACCTAGTTTATAGCAGAAAAATTAAATCGATTTAGCTCAAAGTTACATCCAAATTTCGAATTAGCGTATAAACGGGTATTAAATACATTCTTATAACTATGGTTTAAGCCGAAATTACCTCGTTTATAGGGTAAAAAATTTTGGATGATGCATAATTCGAATTATTTTTGGGGTAGCTATAAACTAGGTATATGACTGCAAAATTAGTTTTTAGCAATTCCATTCGATACCTTAGTTAAATTTGTAGAGGTTCACCAAAGTGAAGGTGTTTAATGTATGTACTGTAAATACTGCTCAAAATTTTGAGAAAACAAGCTGAAATTGTTTCTCTATCTTGTCAATTAATGCATCTCAAGTTTAACTCATACATAATTAAATTTTATTAATATAATTAATATTGAAATTTATTATTTGTAGTACTTACCAAGCCTCAAATAAAAACGATTAAAAAATAAAAAGTTGTTACATATATTGATTTTTTCTCAGTTTGCTACATATCTTTTCTGAGATACTCCGTGGAATTTTTCTAAACTTCACATAACAAACTTTTGTTACCCCAAATTACTTAACGACACCAGCAGTGGCGTAGGAATGGGGGGGAAGGTGGGGACCAAACCAAACCTTCAGCTAAGCTGATTTTTTCACAGCCAGTTTATAGGTGGCTAATAGCATTCTCAGACCTGCGGCAGTTCAGAACAGTTGTAGATGTTGTGACGACAGAATCAGAGCCTTGAGGGCCTCGATAAAACACATATATTCTTATGAAGCATATTATTAATCTTTAGCCATTCGAGAGCCTACCAGATCGCAGTGACTTCCGCTTGGAAGCCGGCTCCGTGGTCAGGTAGACGAAGAGAGGTGTTTATATTCCATGCCTCGAAAAAATACCGGAGCCTTCGCTGTTAAATATCAATTTTTGAGCCATCTCTATAGACACATAATGACCGAGGGACTCATAAATAGTGGTTATAATCATAGTGGCGGGGGGGGGGGGGGGGGATACGAACAATACAGATGTTTGATTTCAGGCTAACTTTCCCGTCCCTCGGATTGAAAAGTGCATTTTTTGTTGCGCTCAAATTTGTTTGATGAATTTCATTTCAAGGCTCACAAATTATTTGAAATTTTTTCAATGCTACCTGGAGCCCTCTTGACTAATGAGCGCTTTTCCAGGTATTCCGCGGATAATCCTAAAGTGCGGCGAAATCGAGCACGTAGTGCAAATTGCAAATCAGACTTTTCGTCAATATATCAGTCCATCGTCCATTGCCCCACATCGATGCTTTAATTTTTAGTCACCCTTTTTCCGAAAGTTATTAACTGTTTGAAGCTTGGAGCTACCTTAGCTGTGACTATAATTGCTAGCAACGAAAGAAGTTTTTCAACTTTAAGGCGTTCAAAGGATTAGCAAAGTAGTGCAACCGGAGAACAGCAGCCGACCAGTTTTGCTCTTTTGAGTATTCGCTGGGAAATCGACGTAACAGCTAAGGAAGTAATCAACAAATTTGCTGAAAAGCGTAGAAACATAGAACTGTGACTTTTGATCATGTATGTCCATATTGAACAAACTGAATTCCTCTAAAACACTTCTTATAGTTTTATCCATATTAAAATATAACTAAAAATTATATCAATTTTGAAAAATACTTGGCCCTATTCTGATTCTCACTTTCACGGCGTGTGACAATCCAAGACACATTTTTAAATAAAAAGTGTAATGTAAAATTGTGTCTTGGGTAGTCACTCGCCGTGAAAGTGAGAATCAGAATAGGGCCCAATGTTTGGAGTTCAGGACTCGACCTACAACTATTTAACCCTCCCCCCCGCCCCGTGAAAATATTTCTTGCTACGTCACTGGACACCAGTATAATATAAAAAGGATTAAAATATATCCTTTATACTGCGGACGGTTGTCCCATTGGGGAGGCACAGACGATCATTCTTCAACTCAAAGATTTTTTTTTCGGCAGGGTCGTTTAAATAACGGTACGAAGGTCAAAAATAGAAAACGTCACGTATGTCACATTTTTTATAATAATCTTTGGTTCACCTACTGTGGAACCTTTTTTTAAGATAGAGGAGTAAAAAGAAAGGTGGGAAGTCTTTTAGCCGATTTCACCAACATTTTTTGGGCGAAAACTTACACATACTAAAAGTACTTCTGCTTGGTCTTGACACTATCAAGACTAGATTGCGTACAAGGAGTATATTTTTGTGTGTGATAGTCTCAGCTCAGGGCGTCACCCTTTGTACTACCAGTTCGTCATGTCGTACAAGTCAAAGTTCAAGCTTCCAAGATGTTCTTGTTACTAACTAAGAATGATGCAAGACTAGCTCCAAAACAACAGGGTGGATAATCGTGTGTACCTGCACAGTGCAATGTTGGACTGCAATTTCTAGTGGGAAAGATAGAGAGAACGCTGACTTCGGTGATCGAATAATAGACGGTTTCCGTGCTTTATTGTGCGAAAGACTATTACTCAGACCCAATGCCCGTTGTACTGTCGCCAGCTTTATCATTGAGTGCCATGCCGGGAAGGAAAAATTGTTGTAAGGAGCAAAAGCCGAAGGACCAAGCTGCGGAGTGAATTCGAACCACAAACGAACGCTGGTTCCAGTTTAAGAGCAGCATAGCACAACTGCGTTTCATTATATCTAATAAGCTAACATCGCATATTTGTCACAGCGCAGGCACAGCCGCTGGAGAGTCCTCTGCCTTCTGTCTTCTAATATAACTTCAAAGAAGACACTTTTTTGAGAATTTTACCAAGCTTTGAAAACACATTTGAACATATATAGTCGCAGCCTGCTACATATGTTTTACAAACATTTTTCTCCACAGTATGCTGATAGATTTCATCTTTGAACAGGGATCGTAAATAACTGTTATATTTGTATTTTTGACTTAAAAAATCAAATAGTAAATGTTGTCTGATCTGCATAAAATTTATACTGGATACTCAGAGTAGCGAGTTCTACGCGGTGGTGGGGTTACTTTTAAATTGTAGACTTTTATTATAAAAGTCAAGTTTAATAGTTAAAATTAATTTAAATTTTTTAAATAAACAATAACAGTTATATTTAACTAAAAAAGTTTTAGGTCATTAAAAACTCTCGTTTTTTTTTTTTTTTTTAAAGTCTTCCAAAACTCTTATGGGAAGACTTTTATTTTTAAAATCAAAAATAACTGTTAAAAAAGACTGTCTTGCATAAAAGTCTTTCTAAGATTTTTATTTTTCCAGTTTTTTCTATAAAAGTCTTTGAAGACTTTTATTTTTAAAATATAAAAATAAAAGTCTTTTGCTGAAAACAGATAAATAGTCCATTCAAATCGTTAAGAAAATCGAACCCTAAAGGTTTTTGGGGTCGCTGATCACGAAAATCGGGGTCCTGCGGTCCTAAAACATGGGCGTCACCCTTAAAAATGCAAAAAACACACCTTTTTAGAGGTTTTTCGCGATTATTTCGATAATAATGAAAACTAATGCAATAAAATACACTTTTTTTAATATTTATTTGCGAAGGTGGTTGATTTGTACTAAATCAACGCGAACTTTATGATAAGGGGTGATCCTAAAGGGTTGAAACCACCCCTAAAGCGGCTACAAATAGAAACTAGTTGGGATGTGGGTTCGACCCTTTCGGTCCACACCATCAACTCAAGGGGGTGAAATAGGGTCAACTCAAAACCGCTGGAGCTATAAGGCTGAAATTTTGACAGTGCATCCCTATAATGACGTAGACATCCACTTAGAAGCGATTTTTCGAAATTCATCCCCTAAGGGGCTCAAATGGGGTTTATCCAAACCGTTGGAGCTACAGGGCTGAAATTTTGACAGTGCAGCCCTATAATGATGTGGACATCCACTAAGAAGCGATTTTTCGAAATTCTTCCCCTAAGGGGGTGAAATGGGGTTTACCCAAACCGCTGGAACTATAGGGTTGAAATTTTGACAGTGCATCCCTATAATGATGTGGACATCCACTAAGAAGCGATTTTTCGAAATTCTTCCCCTAAGGGGGTGAAATGGGGTTTACCCAAACCGCTGGAGCTTATAGGGCTGAAATTTTGACAGTGCATCCCTTTAATGACATGGACATCCACTAAAAAGCGATTTTTCGAAATTCATCCCCTAAGGGGGTGAAATGGGGTTTCTCCAAACCGTTAAAGCTATAGGGCTGAAATTTTGACAGTGCATCCCTTTAATGACGTGGACATCCACTACAAAGCGATTTTTCGAAATTCATCCCCTAAAGGGGTGAAATGGGGTTTTTCCAAACCGCTGGAGCTGTAGGGCTGAAATTTTGACAGTGCATCCCTTTAATGACGTGGACATCCACTAAGAAGCGATTTTTCGAAATTCATCCCCTAAAGGGGTGAAATGGGGTTTTTCCAAACCGCTGGAGCTATAGGGCTGAAATTTTGACAGTGCATCCCTTTAATGACGTGGACATCCACTATAAAGCGATTTTTCGAAATTCATCCCCTAAAGGGGTGAAATGGGGTTTTTCCAAACCGCTGGAGCTATAGGGCTGAAATTTTGACAGTGCATCCCTTTAATGACGCGGACATCCACTATAAAGCGATTTTTCGAAATTCATCCCCTAAGGGGGTGAAATAGGGTTTACCCAAACCACTGGAGCTATAGGGCTGAAATTTTGACAGTGCATCCCTTTAATGACGTGGACATCCACTAAGAAGCGATTTTTTGAAATTAATCCCCTAAGGGGGTTAAATGGGGTAACCCAAACCGCTGGAGCTGAAGGGCTTTAATTTTGACAGTGCATCTCTATAATGACGTGGACATTCACTAAGAATCGATTTTTCGAAATTCATCCCCTAACGGAGTGAAATGGGGTTACCAAACTACTAATTTAAGTAGAAATTAAACAGGGAACCAAAAATATAAAATCAGCCGCACCAATTTATCCACCTAATAAATCATTTTTTACATAGTTTTAGTTAGAATTTCTATAGCCTGATCAACGTGCTAGGCTTTAAGCACAATATCACAATTGTTTTTATAGTGTAATTTTCGAACTACGATAGCTATTTTATTTGTTTTCAGCAAAAGACTGACCTGCCTAAATGTCATTGTAAAAAAACGGAACACCCCATTATTCAGAAGTAACTCAAATACATTAGGGTACATATTTCCAATTATTGTGTGATTGTCGTTTTTATCCTGCATTTTGACTTTATTTAAAAATTCCACGAAAAGAAATATTTCTCCATGTATTTTTTATTTTGCTTCGGTTTAGGGGTGGTTTAACCCCTTTAAGAAAGGGTTTAAAGTGAAATTTTCCAAATGTTTCAATGAATAAAAATGGAAAATAAAATTTTAATGCAAAACAATAAATGTCAATTTTTTTCAATTACAATTTTAATGCAGGGGTAGTTTCACCCCCTTAAGGGTTTAAAATAATAAATTTATGGCTGATAATACCTTTTGAACCAAATTTCAAGCAAAAAGCAAAAAACAAAAAAAATTTCTTACTTTTTTTATATAAAGTTGATTTTTATAATTGTGGGGGTAGTTTTAACCCCTTAAGGGTTGAAAATAATTTAGTTTTGCCTGACAGTACGCCCACAATCGTATTTGAAGCATATACTTGAAGAAAAATTTTTTTACAATTTTTTCTATTTGTAGCCGATTTAGGGGTGGTTTCAACCCTTTAGGATCACCCCTTATCATAAAGTTCGCGTTGATTTAGTACAAATCAACCACCTTCGCAAATAAATATTAAAAAAAGTGTATTTCATTGCATTAGTTTTCATTATTATCGAAATAATCGCGAAAAACCCCTAAAAAGGGGTGTTTTTTGCATTTTTAAGGGTGACGCCCAAGTTTTAGGACCGCAGGACTCCGATTTTTGTGATCAGCGACCCCAAAAACCTTTAGGGTTCGATTTTCTTAACGGTTTGAATGAACTATTTATCTGTTTTCAGCAAAAGACTTTTATTTTTATATTTTAAAAATAAAAGTCTTCAAAGACTTTTATAGAAAAAACTGGAAAAATAAAAATCTTAGAAAGACTTTTATGCAAGACCGAAAAAAATAAAAGTCTTTTTTAACAGTTATTTTTGATTTTAAAAATAAAAGTCAATTTTAATTATTATTTCGAACAAAAAAAGAAAAAAATCTTTAATAACAATTTTAAAAGATTTAAAACAATACTAGTCAAAGATAATAGTTAAAAATAACTTTAAATATTTTTGGTAAAATTTAACTGTTACTGTTGTTTTATATCATATAAGTTTCAAAATAATGATTATTTTCTGATTTTTTCGATATAAGTTATAACAGTTACGATTCCTGTCTTTGAACACTTTCATGTGCGCTTTGCCTATCCGCATGGCGAAGTGCAAATCTTTGTTCAAACTTTGAACACATATTCCAAGTCCCGTGCTACACATAGCAATCAAACAAGTGTTCAAATCTTTGAAGCTACCCAGCGGAAATATTAGAAAGAAAGAGAATCTAATCGAAAGAATCGCTTTTATGCCAGTGCCAAAGGAATCTTTTCATAAGCACATGTTTCCGGCAATAAGTTAAATCTTGCTTTTTATCGTGATGTGCCAAAGTAAAGCGGCGATTTATTTAAAGTGCTTTTAGAATTATTTTTAGCTAAATTTTAAATTTTTCAAAATTTTATCTTGTTTTTATATTAACATTGATTTTCTTTCATGTAAAGACTAATTCACCATAATTTCCTATGAAGAATATAAAAGCTTTTTTGCAGTACGAGCACAAATCTAAACAAAGCTTTTTCCCAACTGGCAAAAGTAAACCGAACCAATTATGCTGCATTACTATTAATCCCTTCGAAGCGATCCAAATAAACATAATATAATCGCTTCCTCGCTAGGACATTCAATGTGAAAAAATAAATGTACGGTAAGGGTAACAGAAGCACTCCTCTGCTTCATAAGAATCGATTCAGTACCATTTTGGAATCGCTTCTTTTCCCGCTGGGTACTATCTGACGCCGGCTTTAACTGAATGGGTTGTGTTAGTACTCTACAAGGAATTTGTACCGTGTACTGCATGCTATGTCGAATGCATTATTATGCTATGTACTGTGTAATATACAGTCCCTGGCCAAATTATTAGACGCACTGCAAACTTTCATGTATAATATTAATATTGTACCGTTAGTATGTAGTATGTACTATGAAATATGAGCTATGTATTATGTACAAATCACAGATATTATTTAATTTCATTTTTGAAAAATTTAATTTAAGAATGAATAATAATCCAACACGTTCAGCAACTAAATATGAGACAACTATAGATGCCGTATTCACTAATGTATTGAAAAGATTGATTCCGCAACTTTGTATCATAATTTAGTTACTACAAGTCCATTTTTTCTTTCATTTATTGAGTACCAAAATAATGATTCAAATGTGAGATCTATTCAATAACTGAATGACGGTCTGATTAGTAATGCGATGATGATTTGTGAATTTTGTAAATACTATGTAAATAACTTCGGAAACCTCTAAAATATTTTTTTCCATACATTCTTTACATACTTCTATCGAAAAATACGTAAAAGCTTCGTTTCTGTCGGGCGTCCTGCGACACCATGGTACAATAATACAAGGTAGGCTCAAAAGGAAAAGCTCTGGCTTCGTGACGTCACTCAGTTCATAAGGGAAAAGCTTTCCCCTGACGTCAATCAGGTCTTTTCTCGACCAAATTGCGTTTAAGCTTTTCAAGATGGAAACAAAGCTTTTTCTTATGAGCCTACCTTGTATTATTATACCATTCCGCGACACCACTAATTTTTCCTTTCTTTTTCTAAAAAAAAAGTTCTTGCTCTTTGAAGAACAATTTTTTTGGGAGTTTGGGGCCCCCTGATGGAAGTGGACACTCGGTTAAAGTCATAGTCCATGGAAATGGTACTTTAACATTGCAAAAATGCAGGGGTGGTAGCACGTAAGTTGTTTCAAACGACCTCCTCATGCAAAAATATTTGTAAAACTTGAATTTTTGTATGAAGAGGTCGATTGAAACAATTTACGTGCTACCACCCCAGGACAACGTTTTATTTTTGGAATGTGTAGGGGGGTCAGTGTGAGCTTAAGTTGGAGTTTTCGGGATTCTAACCTCCCCATT
The DNA here is from genome assembly GCA_949987705.1 of Thereva unica. Taxonomy (NCBI): domain Eukaryota; kingdom Metazoa; phylum Arthropoda; class Insecta; order Diptera; family Therevidae; genus Thereva; species Thereva unica. The sequence continues at coordinate 85,604,512 of OX465283.1, read as the reverse complement.
TGTCCGCCATCTTGGAAAACGTGTGCAAATGGTTCTTCCACTATATCCTCGAAACGGTACATCCCTTTTTTGTGCAGCCCCAAAACAAATTATTTTAAAAAATTGGAGTAAGATATGTTATTATTCAAAGAATTTCATTTTAAACCATATCGAACCTTATAAAACATGGCTAACAGCAATAAAAACCCGCAAAAAAATGCGAAACAATTTTATTACATAACTCAAATATCGGCATTTCTTATAACGTATAGTCATTCATTCATTATTATTACTTGCTACCTGTTATTGCTAATTTCTAAAGAAAGGAGGAGGTAAGATCGTAATAAAAATATTCAGAAAATCTGCCACTTTCATACTTTCGGGACGCTGTAAAACAATTTTTAGTGAATGAAATTAAAAAAGTTATGAATGAAAATTATTCCTAATGAAACCCCCTACAAAAAATTAATGGTCTTGGATGTGAAGTATCACGTCCGTATTTTAACGTGACAACGTCTATTAATTTGAACGTGACAACGTCTGTTATTACGTTTTGTATTATTTTCTCAATTAATAAATTATATATTTCGAAGCAAATTTTAATTTTTTTTGTGTGCGGGACATTTTCACACGCGCGTCCTATCTTAAACCGATTTAATAGACGTTGTCACGTCAAAACTTTTTTTTTTGTTAAAGTTGAAGGAAAAAAAGTTATAGCCTTTAAAAGAAAATATTGTGACTAATTTTTGTGTTCTAAGGCTTATAACTTCTTAATTATTCATTTTACCACAAAATTTCTAACTAGTAAATTGTAGATTCTAAACAAAAGGTGTCCTTGCAAATTTTCGGTAAGATGTACCGTTTCGGAAATATAGTGGGAAAACCATTTGCACACGTTTTCCAAGATTGTGGCCAAATGAGGGGAGGGGTTAGAATCCCGAAAACTCAAACTTAAGCTCACACTGCCCCCCCCCTAAACATCCCAAAAATAAAACCTTGTCCTGCATTTTTGCTATGTTAAAGTACCATTTCCATGGACTAAAAAATGCAGGACAAGTTTTTATTTTTGTGTTGCCTAGGGGGGGGGGGTAAGCTTAAACTTGAGTTTTCGGGATTCCCCCCCCCCATTTGGCCGTCATCTTGGAAAAGGAGTGCAAATGGATTTTCCAATATATCTCCGTAACAGTACATCTTCCAGAGGAGACTTTTTGTTTAGAATTTAATTATCTACAATTTATTATATAAACTATTTTGCCATAAGTTGAATATTTAATATTTATCCCCTACAGAGCCCAGAAATAAAACCTTGTCCTCCTGCATTTTTGCAATGTTAAAGTACCATTTCCATTGACTATTACCGCCTTGGAAACGGATGGGTCAGTCGCAGTGGCGTAACTCCGCTTTGATCCTTCGTACTTACTTTTTGTCACCTTTCACATTTAAGGATATTTTCATTAAAACTCTTGAATACTCCACAACGCTACAAAGCAAAGTGAATGTGTGGATTAGATTCGTCGCCATCCAACACTAAGGTCGTGCTTGTCAAGATAAATCCATCAGCTTTTCATGAGAACGGAAGTAATTTCTATGGGGGCTAGTTAGAAGGGTCGTTGGCTTAACCTTTTTTCGGAATGGGCTGAACATGAGCTAGTTTCCAAGAATAAAGATAAACTCCGGAGAAGTATGGTAGGGAAAAACCTTGCGCAAGGGGTTCGCCAAAGGTGTGGTACATTCCTTAAAGACCATAATGAAGAATATTGTCAGGGCCAGTGAATTTTTTGACGTCGAGCTCGTTGAGACCTTTAAAAACATGGCCAGTCCGCGGGGGGTTATTTAGGTACTTTGCTATCGTGAATAATCCGAAATTATTGTGTAGATTATTGAATAATTTCGGGACGAGCCGCAGCCAGCGCATCAAGAAGCGGAATTCAGTAGGATTTATATACAGGGTAAAGTCGTTTTTACCCGTTAACTACCGCTTACCTAGAATATTCAAATTGTTAAGGAAACAACAAGTTAAAATAATAAAAAAAACATCGAAACGAATATATTTATATTAGTATTGAGGTCGAAGGTCAAATGTAGACAAATAGTTTAGTTTTAACTGCGTTCCTAATCAGGTTCTTGATCATACAATAATTAATTTGTAAATTATATACAGACAAAACAAGGTGCAACTTAACATTTATTGAAAATAAATAGCGTGCTCATTAAAACATTATAGTATGTATTCAAGACGGATTTTTTTTAAAGAATTTGTTCCCACAGTATAATATTGTTAAGAAGCCATTGTTTGTTTTTAAAAACTTAAGCATAAAAAATTGTAACTTAAGGAAAATTTTTTATTACTAACAAAATTAGCACAGTTATATATATAGTATATATTTATATAAATTTTGGTGCATCAATAGCAATTATACATATTTGAACACTTAATACGTAATTTTATAAATACGATTTTCTGTTATGTAAGTTAACCTAAATGCTTTGTTTTTGTTTTATATTATTTAGCTCATAGATAAATTAATTTAATTCATAAAGTTATTGAATATATTTAAATTGTTTTAATTCTAGCTAATAAATAATCTTCATAATAAATATTTTAATGTTATCTTTAAATGTGTCTAACTCTAATATAACACTGCATTTTAAAGTTTTTTTTTTGTATATTTTCTCGATTTTATCATAAAATCATATCTGGAGAAAAAAAATGGAGCATCATAAAAAATTGAATATAATTGGTTCCGTAAAGTTTATTCTAACTTCATATTCCCTATAGTTTTAAATTGGGTTAATTACAAATGTTATTTAATTTCTTTTGTAAAAGCTTATTTGATATAATTTTGGTACATAAAAACTAGAAAATATTATTTTTTATATATATAATAAACATATTTTTAGTAAATCTTATATACATAATGTAAAAGCTGTAGAGTGCCTGTATTATTCATACACGATTAAATAAATTACAGTATTTTTAAGAAATATATTAGTAACGATCAACATAAAGGAAACATTTGAACTACTTTATTTTGAAATAATACACTGTAAGGCAATTAAAAGGCAACATTCCATTCACGGTACTACAGTTTGCAATTTAGTGGCAGCTGTGATACTGGACACTCGGTGAAGAGGTAATGAATGAAACTATAACTGATAGCAATGGTCCTAGTACATTCGTAATGATCTGCGATGCGGCTGAAATTAAAAGTTTTTTAAAATAATAATATAGTTCTTCTTATATTTGTCTTCTATACCTCCACTGCAATATAATTCTTTAACATTTTCTTGGTACCCATTTGCTTCGTCGCAAAGGCATTGCTTTGGCTTATCCTTTTCTTGTTGGCTGGTAATAAGCTTTGATAATCCAAAAGTCTTCGTCGAGTTGTCTACAGCACATACCATTGCCTCAAGACAGTCATTGGTTTGTGTGCAAAGATGACGTAAACCTACAAAAGAAGTAAATAAATATTTGAAAAGTAATAATCGTATGCACAGAGCGTTACAGAGAAAAATATAATACTACTTTAATATGATCTCCAACAAAAAAAGTACCGACCATCCTCAGGGGATAAAGAGAATTTATGAAATGAGACTCTCAACATCCTACCTAGGGGTAACTTTAACGGAGCATCTGCGATGGAATGATCACATATTCCAATTCGCCAAACAAGCCTCCCAATGTTTAGGATTTCTCAAGAGATGCAAGTTCCTCCTCCAGCCAGCCGCCTTGGCTACAATCTACAAATCCTACATTAGGCGGCGCACAGTGGTCTGAAATCCCCAAAACCTGGACAAAATTAATTTACTACCGTAAGAAAAATTATTTTTTTATGAAAATCGGTATAGGGGGGTTTTCGGGGTCGCTGAGCAAGAATCCGCTATCAGATTTTCAAAAAACAAAATGGCGGATTCAATATGGCGACCAACTTTATGAAAAATTAAGCAAATTTGCTAAAAATCGGTATATGGGGGTTTTCGGGGTCGCTGAGCAAGAATCCGTTATCAGATTTTCAAAAAACAAAATGGCGGATTCAATATGGCGACCAGCTTTATGAAAAATTAAGCAAATTTGCTAAAAATCGGTATATGGGGGTTTTCGGGGTCGCTGAGCAAGAATCCGCTATCAGATTTTCAAAAATCAAAATGGCGGATTCAATATGGCGACCAGCTTTATAAAAAATTAAGCAAGTTTGATAAAAATCGGTGTATGGGGGTTTTCGGGGTCGCTGAGCAAGAATCCGTTATCAGATTTTCAAAAAACAAAATCGCGCATTCAATATGGCGACAAACTTTGTTAATAATTAATCGAATTTAATACAAATCTATAATAAGGGGGTTTTGTGCTTGCTCATTATTAAAAAAGTTAAATTAGAGCATAAGAAACACTTAATTTATTTTTAAAAATTAAACAAATTCGCCTACATCACTATTGTCTTCTGATTGTGAATCAAAGCTTTCACTACATTTAATGTTTGGCACACTTATTAATTCCATCGCTTTTGGTGACAGAGATCGTAATTTACGCTTTGGAAGTTTGCGCAAACTATTAATAAAAGGATCTGATGTCACTAAAAGCCTAGATAAGACATCTTCCATGTTTTCTACTCTACCGTATTTTCTCGCAAATTGTAGCCTGTACCTTTTCACGTTTTTATTGCACGCTTCTTGGGCCTCTTCCGACATTTGGCCAATTGAAGCTCAAGTGCATCGGAAATGCGAGCGCCGTGAATTAAAATTTTGTGCACAGTAGTAGACATAGACCCCCTTAAGAGTTGAAAAAATTAATTGTTTGCTGATAATACCTTTTGAACCAAAGGACCCCGCACGTTTTGTTTGGAAAATGGCTTTCGGCTAATTTTCTTGAAATTTTGCAGGTTGATAGTTCTCAACATGTAGATCAAAAATCTCTATGGGCACAAAGCCCCATCAACCCTCCTTCCCCCCCAAAAACCACCCCCAAGGGGCTAAGGGGATTTAACTGATTTTTTACATTCAAACAATTTATTTTTGTAGTCCACTCCACGGCTACGGCAAACAACCACTGCTTTGACCCTGAAACTCTCGACCATGTAACCCCTCCCCCCTTTCGTCCCCCCACCCTCACTATGACCCATACAACGGGTTTTCCTTATTACTGAATTACCAAGTAGGCAACCAATGATACTTCAACCGCTAACCATCTAACCCTCATGTAGATCAAAAGTCTCACTGGAACTAAAGCACCATAACCCCCACTTCACCCCCACCCCCTTACCAAAGCCCACCATATGGATTTTACTGATGAACCGTGTTTTGAGCTATCATTCATCAATTATTTGGACTCCAAGATTTTCATCGTTCCGATTCGCAGCATCCAATGTGGTATTTAGCAAAGAGTCATCAGGGTATCTAATATTCTGTATATGTCGTGCATACCCTAAATACCATAAGACACTTGCAATGTGCGCACATGTACCTAAAGTACGAGCGCCGCTTTGACATGTACGGTAGTAGCCTAGAATTACATCATTTTGATCATAATCCTGGTCATCTCCATCATTGGCAATATATGCTATGAAAGCTTGGTGTTTAGTTGCATTACGGAATCTTGAGTATAGACGTATGCGCAAGAATCCCGGGTCATTCAAGTTTTCGTCAAGCTGAAATTGCTCATCGTTATCCCTTATTAATTTATCTTGAATGTAAGAGGATGATAGATCTACCTGATAGGTTCCTACAGTCAAATCTCGTAAATAGTTCAAGTTAAGTACAGGAAAATCTATTAGATCATGATCATCTAAAGGCACCCACTGACCGTTCCTTCGTATAAGATTATCTACCTCTACTCTTGCTTGTACAACGTTAGGCATTGTTGACCTATCAATCATTTCTCTAGCCAGTTCAATGGTTGCATCTTGCATTAAAATAACGGGATAGTATCTGTTTAAGATAGCTCCAGCTATGCGATAGAAACTATTAAGTTTCTTTGCATGCTGCAGGTTTAGTGTTTGTGCTAGAAACTTAAAAACAGATTTTAGATGCCCGTTTCTTGCCTCGATTATCCACCGACTTTTAGTAACAAGTCGAGAACTATTTGCCTCTTCTGTTGGCAGTTGTCTTTGACCCGGCAGCAGGAGTGCGGGCATTCTATGATCAATTCCAAGATATTCCAATAAAGGAATTGCATCGCGATAACCTCTATCTACCAACAAAATGTCACCATTTTGGAACCAGTTTGCTAACGCATCAGCATCTTTTTGAAATTCTTCGCGGAGTATGTCAGCATCATTATTGTAAGAGTCAGAAAAATATGGACCCATAATAGATAGAATAAAACCATCTGGGGCTACTATAATAGTGGGTTTTAACAGATGGCGTTTTTTATGAAGAGAGTACGACTGTCGCAACACCCGAAAGTTTGTACTTTTGTGGATATAAGCGTAAGTAGCATCAATCACAGTAATTGCTTTTCTTTGTTCCGGGTCAGGATTGTAAAGTTCGTTTGCAAAGTCTGTTACATGCCGGTCTATAAATTGCTGCCTAGTTATAGATTCTGGTCCGATATTATCTGGAACAAATCTTTGTAATAGTGACAATCTGACATAATCGATGGTGATACTCACGCATTGTCTACTAGGGTAATCAAAAATTATTTTCATAAAGTCATCGGTCAATCCCTGCCTCATTTTACAAAGAAAAAATAATAAATCTTTCCTACTTACATGTCTTAAACTTCCATATAGAAATACTGGATCACAGTACGTTAGAAGTTCTTCGAATTGATTCTTATTAATCGGCGACAAGCTTTCATATTCTTCATCAGTCAAATCATTGAAATCTATACCTTTACCTCTGTTTAATGATGCATTCCTCATTTCTTGAAGAAAAACTTGTAATTGCTGACCCTTAATAACATAGGGTCTGTTAATAAATTGTAAACCAAGTAAAAGAATATTAAGAAAACATCCGTTTGCATCTAAATGGTGCCTACAACTACGTACATTATCTGGTACGTAAATATTTCTTTTAATGAAGACCTGTACCCTGCATTGTACTGATAATCTTTCAATATTATTTTGCGCATTACAAATGACACAAGTCTGAGACGCTGTTTGTGTAAGAACGTTCAATCGCAAGCAAGTTGGATCTCCATTTATTAAATTAATTTCATCCTTTATTGAGCGATTACAGTTGATGCATAGCCTCGAATTTTCATTCAGAGCTAGAGGTGGATGGTTCAACTCATCCCGCCTAGTAATTGCTAGTTGACGCGTATTCATATTTTCTGCACCATTCATTAATGCCAATTGACGTACATTAAATTGCCTATTACAAACGTAACACAGCATTTTTAAAGACAGATATATATTAAGTACGAGATGTCAATTATTTTTATATACATGCATAACAATGAAACAATACTCAACTAATATTCTCAGAAGCTGAAACAACAGTTGGTACTCCGATCTACTATCCTAAAAAGAACTGATCACCACACCTTGCAAACATTAAGTAAAAATGTACGTCAACTATCTTGAAAAAGACTATTTGACGAACAGAAGCTGAAAGTTCACGCAAGGGACGCTACTCCAATCTCTTATATTGCACTGCACAAAAATATCCGACAACCACTTCACACCAACAACACTGAAAAAACACTGAAAACAGTGAAGGTTCTACCCCAATTCATTCTCTTCGGGGCAGTGACGAGCGAAGGAGTTGAAGGTCGCGGGGGGGGGGGTTGGTGTGGGGTGCGAGAGTTGAGAGAGAGGTAAGGCTTTTGATCTACATGAGGGTATGACGGCCCGAGGTTGAATTATATCATTGGTTGCCTACTTGGTAATTCAGTAATAAGGAAAACCCGTTGTATGGGTCATAGTGAGGGTGGGGGGACGAAAGGGGGGAGGGGTTACATGGTCGAGAGTTTCAGGGTCAAAGCAGTGGTTGTTTGCCGTAGCCGTGGAGTGGACTACAAAAATAAATTGTTTGAATGTAAAAAATCAGTTAAATCCCCTTAGCCCCTTGGGGGTGGTTTTTGGGGGGGAAGGAGGGTTGATGGGGCTTTGTGCCCATAGAGATTTTTGATCTACATGTTGAGAACTATCAACCTGCAAAATTTCAAGAAAATTAGCCGAAAGCCATTTTCCAAACAAAACGTGCGGGGTCCTTTCAAACAAAAAGCAAAAAAAAAAAATCTTTTTTATATAAAGTTGTTTTTATTCTAGTAGGGGTAGTTTTAACCCCTTAAGGGTTGAAAATAATTTATTTTTGCCTGACAGTACGCCCACAATCGAATTTGAAGCATAAACTTGAAAAAAAAAAAATTGTTTATAATTTTTGCCATTTTTCGCCAATTTAGGGGTACTTTCAACCCTTAAAGACTACCCCTTATCATAAAGTCCGCCTTAATTTAGTACAAATCAACCACCTTCGCAAATAAATATTAAAAAAAGTGCATTTCATCGCATTAGTTTTCATTATTACTGAAATAATCGCGAAAACCCCTAAAAAGGTGTGCTTTTTGCATTTTTAGGGGTGACGCCCTAATTTTAGGACCGCGGGACCTCGATTTTCGTGATCAGCGACCCCAAAAACGTTTAGGGTTCGATTTTCTTAATGGTGTTATTTTGGAACACCATAACGCGGGTTTTGAATGGACTAGAATAGGACGCTCAAAACTAGCAAATATGTAGTATATCGTGAATAGAATGACATGGAGCAAGCAGGAGCAGCTGAGTTTTTTATATGTTTTGCAGAGATGATTAATAAACAATCACACGCGTATTTCATAGTGGAAGTCGGTGGAAGTTTGTACTTAGCCATCAATTTATAAGCCGAATCGTTATTCAAATCACCACAATTTACTATTGTACATATTTGATCGCAAATAAACAATACAATTATTTATTTATGTTCATTTCATTAACACAGTATAATTGTACTTACTCTCTGGAGAAGAATCCATTTTACACAATAGAAAATGGGTTAACGTATTACTATTTACACGCAAAAACGTAACACGTGCTTTTGCTCGGAAAGAAAGCGCTGCGTTTGGCGTGTTCGCGGCTCACTTTCCAAATGGAATACAAAAGAGAATTTGAACATCTGCCTCTTTCCAAGGGCCTTGAAATACTCCAGGGGGGTCACTATACCTAACCCACGCGAAAAAAGTACCTAAATAAAAACTTTCGTTTTGGTACTTTTGTCCAGGTTTTGGGGATTTCAGACCACTGTGCGGCGCCTTGAATACAACTCGTATATCTGGGCAGGCGCCCCAAAAACCACTTTGGCTTGTCTCGACAAGGTGCAAAATCGCGCCCTCAAACTCATTGGTGATGGCCCCTTTCGCGCGCGCGCCTCCATAGACACCTTAAGCCACCGTAGGAATGTAGCAGCCCTTTCAGTACTTTATCGCTATTACCATGGCGACTGTTCCACTGAAATTCAGGACCTCCTGCCTTCACGGCAATATTTTTCCCGCAACACAAGACTTGCCCGCTCGGCTCACCCGCATACCCTACAGTTCTTGTGGCGAGGGAGTTGCAATTACTAGTTGCGTTAATTAAGTTAATTTAAAGCATTTTTATTCCTGCTTCACTTTTCTAGTTTTGCTTCTTTCTTCTTTAGTTATAATTTTCCAACACATCACGGTTATGTAGCTGAAGTGAGAAATGCAAAGCATCGTAAAAACGCGCTGATGAAGCAATTACATTTTTTTTATGTGCTAGTACGTCATGTCGTTTAAGTCATGGTGCAATGTCCAGTAGTAAGCTTAGCTCGAAAGATAGAGAGAAGGACATAATAGGTTAGGGGGAGTGAAGGAGGTGTTGCAGAAAGTGGCGATGAACCTTGGGTTTGAACTCTTGGATGTTGTATGAGTTCGGGAATACTGTCCTTGGAAGGTTGTTCCACAGACGAGTTGTTCTTGTTATAAACGAATTTCTAGATCGGAGTGTGCGCGAAGATAAGGGCTGTAAACTGTGGGGGTGAGCCGAGCGGGCAAGTCTTGTGTTGCGGGAGAAATGTTGCCGTGGAGGCATGAGGTTACTTATTTCAATGGAGCAGTCATTATGAAAAAAGATATAAAAATAGTTGAAAGATGAATAGAGAGTTCCAGTCTGTAGTGGGGTGGAGTGGTAAGTCATCACGTGCGGCAACTATTTCGAACTGATGGAAGTGCGATCATAACCTCCTAGCGGTGGCCACTGGTACCACTTCTATGAGAGAGGATAGGCTAATATGATCGGGCTAGTCCCTTCCAAGTGAGGCTAATAGTCCCACTCGGAAAAAATAATTATTGCGGGACGAGCAACATGCCTCGGATTCTGGATTCAATGACGACGACCACGACAGCGAAAAAAACAAAACGATTTACGAATTTTCTCATAGAATGTTCGAACGCTTTACAGAACTTGAGCTACACAACATTTAGCCGATACCCTGTCAAAGTATAAAGCTGACATTACTGCTATCCAGGAGATGAGATGGACAGGAAATGGTGTTTTGCAAAAACCTGAGTATAACGTATATTACAGCTGTCATACAAAACACCATGTGGTCGGAGTTTTGCGCGTAAAGATATCCATAAAGCCACCTGGGTATCTCTTGATGGAGCCACTCGCAACCAAATAGACCATGAGTTAATAGACCGCCGCCACCTTTCGTGTCTGAAGACGGAACGTACCGAGGTGCCAACTTCGACTCGGGTCACTATCTTGTTGGTATGGTGCTCTGAGAGCGCATTACAACGCTGAAAAGCTTTGTATCCGCTGATCAGGCTCGAATCAACACAGCTGCAATACGTAATGGCAGCTACGGTCATGCATTAGGACTCGCCCTAAGTGCTGGGGATAGATGCTGGGCGTCGACGAGAGCCTTAAAAATATTGTCATTGATACTGCTTATTCCATCTTAGGCAGAAGTCGTAGAGATCGGAACGACTGGTTAAATAATGAATGCAAGCTGACAACTGAACGTTAGAATGCTGCGTACCGAGCCATCCAGCAGTCTCAGAGAACTCGTGCAAGAAAAGCCTGGGAAAAAAATTTCGTCTGTAAAAAGAACAACGGCCGCACCAGGCGTGGGAGTTCTACCGAAGAGCCCGCAGTATGACGATATTCACACCACGATTACATTTTACATTTACATTTATTTGAAAAACATAAGTACACAAGATTAAAATCTTAAATTTTTACATAGAAAAACTGAAAAACTAAATATTAAACTTTACAATCAAAATAGATCTATAACTTAAAAAAATAAAAACAAGTATGTAAAGGCATTAAAATAATGTTGCAATAGAAAGAACAAAGAAAAAAAAAAAAAGAAAAGAGAAAGTGACACAGGTGCTTCAGTTTGTTCTGCCAGAAATGAATTCAAAAAGACGCCCTTTGAAAATGCCCTCTGATTCGATTTGTTGTATCTCACGTTGCACATACTGCAAGGACAAAGAAAGGAATCTGATCACCGGTCCTACAGCTGGTGACATATACAAGCGTACATGCATTGCATTCAGCGGCTTATCTGTCAACGACTGCAACGCATGTACGCTTGGATATGTCACCAGTTTAAAGACGAGCTAACTCTAAGCTAAATTCGAAAGCTCCACTAATATCTGATGATTATTCCATGCTGGCGCCATCTAGCTTAGAAGAAGTTAACAGAGCCATAAGCCGGCTCAAAAACAACAAGGCCTTGGGTGCAGACGGCATAATATGGAGGGCCTACATTACACCAAGCGATTCATGAATTAATTGTGCAAGTATAGGAGCAGGAAATTATATGCCAGAAGACTGAAGAAAAGGCATCCTCTGCTCGGTACATAAAAAAGGAGATATCACAGCTTGCACTAATTATCGCGGTATAACGTTGTTGAGTACCGTGCATAAGATATTATCTGCTATCCTACAAAACAGGATGGCCCCATACGCCAGAAACATCATAGGCCATTACCAGTGTGGCTTCAGCCCAGGCAAATCAACAAATGATCAACAACAACATCTCTTTATAGACTGTTAGGCTACTTATGTCAGCATAGCCAGAGTAGAACTCTTAAGAGCTATAAAAAAATTCGGCATCCCCAATAAACTGATGACTATGTGTTCATCATGACCGATGTGACAAGCCAAGTAACGGTATCTGGAACACTGTCCAGACTAATCATCATCCATAATGGACTCCGACAAGTGGACGGTCTGACCTGCCTCCTCTACAACCTGGCGTTGAAGAAAGTGATCTGAGATTCGGGCGTGATATCAAGGGGCACAATCTCCCACAAGTTCACCCAATTACTGGCTTATGCAGACTACATTGGAAGAACAACAACAGCTGAACAAGGAGGAGATTGAGCAAGCGGCAGGAAATCTGGGACTGCATATTAACGAAAGCAAAGCAAAGTGTAGGTTGCCTCGTCTACAAGAACACTTAACATTGGCCCCACAATCAAGGTAGAGGAACACGAGTTTGAAGGGGTAAAATCATTTACCTACCTTGGGTCAATAGTAGCAGCCGACAATAGCATGGAACCAGAAATACGCGCACGACTGCTAAAACCAACAAAGCCTACTATAGTCTGTCAAGGCTCTTTAAATCCAAGCCTACCATACCATACTATCTTACCATATCGTCTAAACCTTTACTCAGATATGCATCTGAAACGTGGGCACTCAAGCCTCAAAGCCGCGTTCGAGAGGAAAATCCTTCGGAGGATTGTTGGCCCCGTATGTGAGGAAGGACGATTCCTGAGACTCTATAATGACGAGATCTACGAGCACTATCGCGACATAAATATAGTGAAGACAATAAAGCTCGGTAGGCTCCGATGGGCAGGGCATCTAGCTCGTATGAGTGAAGATGAGCCTGCTTGGAAGTTCTCTGCGGTAAGACCTATGGGATGCATCAGCGAGGGAGACCCAACATCCGCTGGAAGAATGGCGTATGACTAGGACGCTCAGAGCTTAAGGATGCTAAACTAGATGACATCGGCCTAGAATCCGGACCGGTGGAGTGAACAGTTTCGAGTGGCCAGGACGTGATCCCGGTTATAAAGCCGTTAAAGAAGAAGAAGAAGAATAGATATTTGTCTCCGTTCGTTTCAAAGAGGACCGATACATTACTCTCTATTCTCACTCTGTTTATTACTCGACTCAATGAGGTTTTAGTGAGTTGAATTAATTGGTCTGGAAAGTTCAGTTCCACCATTGCTTTGTAGATTTTTGGTGGTAGCGCAAGATCATATGTTGTCTTAAAATCAATGAAAAGGAGGTGGGTTTCTATAGTAACTTCTTTCGTCTTTTCAATTGCCTATCGTAATGCGCATATGTGATCGAATTGAAAAAAAGATTGACCCCTGGCGGAAAATTTTGTAAAAAAACAGCCCCGAAAACATCGAAAAAATAATGAGGCGGGTTTAGAATCTCAAGGTATCGTATTATGTCAACAAGGTATCATTACCGTTACATAACCACTGCTTTCAACGCAAATTTCGCAAAGGTTACTTCCGTCATTTTGCTAATGATTAGAAATACATATATATTAGTACAATAAAACCTGGAGCTCGTCGTTGCATGTTATTCATGCAAATAATACAAGCATACGTCTGGGACTATTTGTCTACAAACAGTCCTACTATTCACCTCCCTAATGGTGGGGTGATATTTGTTAAATCTGCATAATTTATCCGTAATTATTTCAGCACTGGATAACTTATTCACTTTCTGCACGCTATCGCAGTATTCAGTAAAATAATATTTATGTGAAAATATCTGAAATAAATAAGAAGAAAACATTTAATCTTAAAATAAGCAAAGGTTGTTTTGTGCTGCAATTCTAGCATGTTTTTCAAGAAATTGAATGACGTCACATACATACGTCCAGGAATGGGTTTCCTCGTTCTACCATGTCTGAAGAACCTAGTTTGAATAGTTGGTTTAATCAGGAGTGTATGAACGTAATTAACGTTAAAGAAGCCTCCTAATGAGGGTAAAGATGTCTCTGGTTGAGTCGCTTTTTCGTTAATACGTTAAATTGAAGGGAAACTTAAAGAATTTTCTTTATAACAGACTGGGAAGTATAATTATCAATGCTGTCGTTCGCTGGGAAAAGTTATGGCTTTTTAATATCTTCATTTCTTCTTTCCTTTACAAACCCCTTCTTTTATGTACAAGCGGTTGCGATAGCAAAAAGCCCTTCCAAGCATAATTTACTAGCATTTGTCATCGCCTGGGACTGTACTTTAGCCGACACTGCTATACTACCCCGTCAACGAATAGACCAAAAGTCGCGAAGTGCACAAGTATCTCAAAGAATTCGAGGTCAATAAATATAATAAGGGAATTTTCTAATAGTCCATGGAAAACTTACTCCAACATTGCAAAACTGCAGGACAAGGTTTTATTTTTGGGATGTGTAGGGGGGGTCAGTGTGAGCTTAAGTTTGAGTTTTCGGGATTCTAACCCCCCCCATTTGGCCGCCATCATGGAAAACGTGTGCAAATGGTTTTTCCACTATATCTCCGAAACGGTACATCTTACCGAAAATTTGCAAGGACACTTTTTGTTTAGAATTAAATAATCTACAATTTATTACAAAAAACTTGTTATTATTTTTTTTGTTAAAGTTGAAGGAAAAAAAGTTATAGCCTTTGAAAGAAAATATTGTGACTAATTTTTGTGTTCTAAGGCTTATAACTTCTTAATAATTCATTTTACCACAAAATTTCCAAGTAATAAATTGTAGATGTAACAAACTAAAAGATTAAATAAAAAGATTCCGGCTTTTAAGAAAACTTATTTATTATTTTAATTCCTCGTAGGTTACAAAATAAAATTAATACTGAATAATAATTGTGTTGAGCGGTCGGCTTTTATACTTGCGACCGCATCTTTACATAAAAGTAAATAACATTCTTCAAAAGTGGGGAGACTAAAATTTTACAAATAAAAAGGGTTCTAACACTAATGCATATTACATAAATAACATCCTCCAGTGGTGTAGCATTTCCAGTGGCGTTACATCCTCCCCCTCTGGCGCCGTGGTCGTCTCGACGAGGTGCCAGTATCTATAGTAGGGTTTGCGACATCTCTCTTTGGTCTTCCGCGTTTACGAATTGAAGTTATAGGTTTGACAGTTGATGACATTGGTCCTTTGTAAGGGGTTAGAAGAGATGTGTGATACACTCCAAGTGGTTCAGTTGGTGATGATGTTGTAGCTATTTCATAGCTAGTAGGACCATGCTTCTTTAATATTGAATAAGGGCCATCTCGTTTGGGACATAATTTTGCGCTGTAGCCTTTCTTTTTATTGCTGGTAGCATGAGTCGTTACCCAGACGTAATCACCTGGTTGATAGGAAGGATCCGGGCGTCTTTTACGATCGGCTACGATTTTCCTTCTTTCTGAGTTTTGCTCTTGAATTTCCTTAGCATTTTTTATGGTTTCTGCAAGATTAAGAAGGTAAGGCGTTATATCTGCAACGAAGTTCTCGGCTTGTACTATAGTCTTGAGGTCATCAAAAATGTTTCGTGGTGCTCGCAGTTCTCGTCCAAAGGTTAAAAATGAAGCTGTAGTACCAATATTTTCGTTGAAAGCTGAATTCATGGCAAATCGTATTGATGGAAGCTTTGATGGCCAGTCCTTATGGTTTCCTGTAACTAAAATAGAAAGCTGGGTTTTTAATTCACGATTCTTTCTTTCGACTGGGTTGGCTTCTGGGTGGTACACAGGTGTGAACGAATGGTGCACATCGAGGCAGAACATAACTTTCTGCATAACAGCACTCACAAACTGCGTTCCATTGTCACTTATCACTCTTCGTGGAAACCCGTATCTGAGGAAAATCTCGTCTATTAAGATCCGGGCACAAGCTTCAGCAGTAGTGTTTTCTAATGCGAAGAGCTCCATCCATCTTGATGCAGTATCTTCAATGCAGAATATCCATGACTTATTATCTTCCGAAATTGGTAAAGGTCCAAACAAGTCAAATGAAATTATTTCGAATCTTTGATTACTTGTTGATGCCTGCAATAATCCTGCTGGTTTCTTATTAGTGGGTTTGAAGCGTTGGCAGTTGAGACAGCTTTTGACGTATTCTGCTATGTACTTTCTCATACCCTTCCAATAGTAATGGCTTGCGACGCGATTATAAGTACGTTGGAAACCGTAGTGTCCTGCTGTTGGGTCGTCATGATATGATTTTAAAATATCCGCTTTTTCATGATCCGGTACAACCAGCTGAGCGTCGTCAGAATCAATGTCGGGATTATATCTAAATAGTGTGCCGTCGTTGAGTAAGTAACCTTTATTACTCCAGTAGTCGCAATCTTCTTGAGGTTTGTTGGATTCAAAGCACTCGATAATTTTTTTTAAATATGGGTCTCTTAGTTGTTCATTACGAATATCATTAGCTCCCCGTTTTGGTAGGTCTATGGAAATATTACATATTCCGCAATTATCTGATGCGTCTATTTCGCATGGTGGACGAGATAACGAATCGGCGACGACATTGTTTCTTCCTTGTATGTATTTAATTTGTATATTGTATGGCTGTAATTGTAAAGCCCATCTGGCTAATCTTCCTGTTGGTGATTTGAGGTTCATAAGCCATTTAAGAGCTTGGTGATCTGTTGTTACTATTACATCTGTACCTTCAATATAGGCGCGGAACTTGGCTACAGCCCATACTATTGCGAGAGCTTCACGTTCTGTCGTTGAGTAGTTCTTTTCTGATGATGTCAGGAGACGGCTGGCGTATTCCACAGGGTGTTCGTCGGGTCCCTCCCCCTGTACTAAAACTGCTCCGATCGCGTAACTACTAGCATCTGTCTTTAGGGTGAACGGTTTAGTTTCATCTGCTTGACGTAATACTGGAGGGTTGATTAGGGCATCCTTTAATTGCTGAAAAGATTGCTGTTGTTCCGGGCCCCAGTGCCAGATGAAATTTTTTTTGGTTAAGTCACTCAAAGGTTTGCTTTTTTTTGCGAAGTTGCTTATAAATCTTCTGTACCAAGAACATGTCTGTAAGAACGATTGTAGGTGTTTTAGGTTTCGTGGCGGTGGCATCTGGCTTATTGCAGTTACTTTTTCTGGATCTGGTAATATTCCTTCATTATTTATTATGTGTCCTAGATATTTAATACTTGCACAGCAGAATCTACATTTGGCTCGGTTAAGATTGAGATTAAAAGTTTTCAATCTTGCAAACATTTTAGCTAGGTCGTCCAGATGGTCTTGAAGGGTACTCGATAAAATTATCAGATCATCTAAATATGCCAAAACGATACTATTGATGCATAGATTATTTTTGAACTGATTTATTAGCCGCTGGAAAGTAGCGGGAGCGTTTCGTAGGCCAAAAGGCATCCTTTTAAACTTGTAGAGACCAAATGGTGTTACAAATGCTGTTTTTTCTTGATGTTCCTGTTTTACAGCTATCTGCCAATAACCTGCTCGAAGATCCAGTGTAGTCATATATTTTGTTTGTTTTGCTTCATGTAATAAATCATCCATCCTTGGCAAAGGGAAACTATCCGGTTTGGTAATAGCATTCAGTTTGCGATAATCTATGCAGACTCTTATTCCACCTCCTTTTTTGGGGACCAATACAACTGGTGCAGCCCATGGGGATTCGCAAGGTTCAATAATACCTGCACTAAGCATAGCTTCTATTTCTTCTTCCATTTGTTTTCTTTTATGTGCTGATAGTCGGTATGGTGGAGAGGATATCGGTGGGTGTTCTCCAGTATCAATTTGATGAACTATTTTGTCCGTTGGTGGTCCATTTGACTCAAAAACGGATTTAAAATCTTTTATTAAATTCTCCAGCTTATTTCGGGCTTCGGTTGTAAGCTCTTGAGCCTCATCATTACGAAGACAAATATCTACGTCAATCAAGAATATTGAAGTATTTTTATTGAATAGATTTCGTGGTTTACATTTCTTTTTCTTTTTCCGCGGTTGGTCGATATATATGTATGTCTAATTCTAAGTTTTTCCCTGGCGTTGGAGGTATTGACCATGTTGGGGATGTTGCTTGAGGTGGTGACATGCATTTTGGATCTGGTATTTCAGGTCCATATCCTAAAACCTCTTCTCCTTGAGTTGGTTTTACAGCAGTTGTTAATACCGTGTTGCTTTTTGACCTTGGAGATTTTATTATATTTTCATAACCAAAATCGAAATAAGTGCAGGGTTGGTCGACAAAGCTCCATATCCTTTGTGGCAGGTTTAGGATGATTCCTGCGTCTTCAATGAAGTCTACTCCTAATAGTGTTTTGTTGTCTTTGCAGTCGGGTAGTACTATGAAACTGGTCTCGATATCTCGTCCTTGAAGTTGTACTTTGACTCTAGTAATGTAAACTTTTTGTGGTTTTGGAACTCCATCCGCCATTATAATCCGCACGTGGCTTTCGTGAAATTTATTTCCCTTTCGTACCAAGAATTCATAAAGGTTGGCTGAGGCAACGCTTGATTTTGACCAAGAGTCTACAAAAGCGTTACTTAAATAGTTCCCTACTTTAATATTTACCATTGGGCGAGATCGTGATGTAAACGTTTGAATGTCGCCAATCTGAAGTGTACAAAAGTCTGCTGTATTTGCGGCTGTGTCCAGTTTGGGATTACACTCGGGGCATTTGCTTCGTACCACGTTAGGTTTACCACAACCGTAACAAGAAAATTTTGGTTTTTCAATTTGTGGTGCTGGTGGCTGTCGGGGTTTGGTTTGCTGTTCCATAAGGATTAGACGTTGTCGTTTTCTGCATTCAGAAAGCTCGTGTCCATAGTTTCTGCAAAATGAACACTGAATCCTTGTACTAGTTCTTTTGTCTGTGGAACTTTTAAATCTTTCTTGTCCAGCGTCTTCAATTTCCCTCGCTCTTTTAATGAGATCTTCAAAAGTTGCAATTGTATCTCGCGGCAATTTGTCTCTTATGCTGATATGTAGTTGTCCAAAAATTAAATCTATTTGTGTGGCTTCACTATGGGCTGGTGATGGCAGTTCGGATATTTGAGCCCTTTTTTTAAGAATAAAAACCTCTGTTGGTATTGACGGAATATGTTTTTCAGCAAATATCTCTTGATAAATTTTGTAGGCTGGTTTCCTAGGTGCAAAAGTCTTCCGTAATGCATTTGTAGCTTGTTCCCATGTTGAAATGCCCGCCTTAACACCTTGCCACCAAATAGCTGCATCATCGTTTAGTAGGAGCGGTAAACCACGTAAAGCGTTTTTATCGCTAACATTCTCTATATCTTTAAAGACATTAATTGTCTCGATGAACGATTCCAAACTTGCCGAGTCATGGGAGCCATTGTAACGGACGGTGCACGTAGAGAAACTTCCTTCACTTGGATGTGCTAGGCTTCTTGAGCTGTTAATGCTTTCCAATAACTCCTTAAATTGCTCGCTCGTGAAAGCCATTCCAGCGCTCGAAGTGGATTCAGCTGTTGGTGAAATTTGTCGGGCTTTCGGCATTTTCGGAAGGACAAAAAAAAATACGTTTGATTCAATATCCACGATTTTCGGAGCTGACTGTAAGCCTTTTTAATTTGCAGCAATTGTATATAAGCCGCGCGAACACACTTGTGAAAAGTGGGCGTATTTTCGGCAGGAAATATGCGAATGCGTATGAGTATGAGTGAACAATCTTCTTTGCAGACGGAACAAAACGATGCTTCTGTTGAGCTGAGCAGTGCCGGCGGTTGAAAACTACGAAACTGATATGCAGCGAAGACGATCCAAATTAATTCCGTGCAGCGTAAATATTTGGCAGAAAACAGACTGATTTCGGTGCTGACTGTAAGCTTTTTATAATTTGCAGCAATTGTATATAAGTCGCGCGAACACACTTGTGAATAGTCGGCGTTTTTTTTTTTAGCAGGAAATATGCGAATGCGTATAAGTATGAGTGAACAATCTTCTTTGCAGACGGAACTAAACGATGCTTCTGTAGAAAGAATTTAGTGCAGCGTATGTATATATACGCGATGTGTTGTTCCAAACGTTGTTGCGTAAAAGGAAAAATAGTTCCTGTTATGGAGATAGGGCTACGACTGGATTCAGTGCTTTGATTGCCTGACTGTATTCAGTGCGATACCAATTTTGTTGACGATTGAAGCTGAGACTGTATTCAGTGCTTTTTTGCCTGCTTTGTTAGTTGATACGACTGTATTTCAGTGCGATACCTATTTTGTAGGTTAATTAAGCTGAGACTGGATTCAGTGCTCTGATTGCCTGACTTGCTATGACTATACAGTGCAATAGCAAATGATTGACGACTGACGAGTACAATTGAGACTGTATTCAGTGCTCTGATTACACTCGGAATTACTATGACTATAATTATACAGTGCAGTAGTAATTAATCACTAATAAAATTGAGACTGTATTCAGTGCTCACGTTCGATTTTTAATGTCTTTTGATTCGACTGTGCAAGTGTGCACAGTGCGATTCGAAATAAAAGTTCTTCCAAGGATAAATAGTTGATACTGTAATCAGTGCTCAACGAACCTACACTTATTAAGTCTGTATTCAGATTTTATAAAATTTTTACTGGAGACTGTCTTCAGTGCTCAAAAAGTTTTTTTTTTTCCGGTCGTGGTTCTACTAATTAGGTATCACTAGTTGGGCGCCAGTTTTGTAACAAACTAAAAGATTAAATAAAAAGATTCCGGCTTTTAAGAAAACTTATTTATTATTTTAATTCCTCGTAGGTTACAAAATAAAATTAATACTGAATAATAATTGTGTTGAGCGGTCGGCTTTTATACTTGCGACCGCATCTTTACATAAAAGTAAATAACATTCTTCAAAAGTGGGGAGACTAAAATTTTACAAATAAAAAGGGTTCTAACACTAATGCATATTACATAAATAACATCCTCCAGTGGTGTAGCATTTCCAGTGGCGTTACATAGATTATTTAATTCTAAACAAAAAGTGTCCTTGCAAATTTTCGGTAAGATGTACCGTTTCGGAGATATAGTGGAAAAACCATTTGCACACGTTTTCCAAGATGGTGGCCAAATGGGGGGGGGGGGGGTTAGAATCCCGAAAACTCAAACTTAAGCTCACACTGACCCCCCCCTACACATCCCAAAAATAAAACCTTGTCCTGCATTTTTGCAATGTTGGAGTAAGTTTTCCATGGACTATAAGAGCAAAATTATCCCTTAGCCATGTATTAGCCCAGTGCAATTAGTCGAAAAAGGGCATGAAATTGCATTTCATGATGTACAGAATTTTTTTTTTGGAATTTGTTCGGGTACATCTGACAATGTTAAAACCAAGTTTGTGGGGTCACAGTGTGATGGGAAAAGCCGCCATCTTGAAAAAGAGGTAGAGGTCGTTTATACCAAATAACTCGGTTGTGTGCAATGATAGCTGAAAATGATCAATACAAAGTCGTTAGAGAATAAAATTTCTAATAATAATAATAATTTCAGATTTGGATAATTATAATTTTAAATGGGCACCAAATGTCTAATCTTATTACAGTTATATATAAAGGTGCCACGATATTTTTAAAATACACAACACTTTTGCATAAATCACAATTTTTCTTCAGTTTGTCTACTGTAATTCCTGGTGCGTTTCTTTATTTCATTCTATTCCGAATATTCCATCAAGTATTCCTTTTATTCTGTTCCTTCTATGGAATGAATAAAGAAACACACCCTTAATGATAATTTGTAGGCCATGACGATATTGAAAATAAACTGAAATACAATAAGCAATATAGTCCAGTGCAATTAGTAAATGAAATTGCATTTTACGACGTGCGAATTTTTTTTTTGAATTTGTTCGGGTACATCTGAGAAAGATAAAACCAAGTTTGTGGGGTCGCAGTGTGTTGGGAAAAGCTGCCATCTTGAAAAAGAGGGAGAGGTCGTTTATAATAAATAACTCGTCTGCAGGCAATGATAGCTGAAAATGATCGATGGAAAGGTGCTTTAGTTTTGGCGAAAATGGGTATCAAATGAAGGGGTATGATAAGTAGATTACAATAATCAGTAAAGCACACTCAATATACCGTTCGATCCATGGGGGCCGTCTCAAGCGCGCATATTACCACTTTCTTCACAACCGCCTCGACATGGTTATCAAATGAAGGGGTATGATAAGTAGAATAACATAAGCATTGTAGTATACTCAATATACCGTTAATTCCATGGCGGCCGTCTCAAGAGAGCGATGGTGTTTGGACAGCGCAGGTGCTTGGAGGAGAAGCTAAATTCCTCAATCAGAAGCTAAGGCGGAAAGAAACAAAAAAGAAGTGAGTTTGGCTTAGAGTGCCAGCAGTATTACCAGGTAAAGAAATGCTGATCCAGCTTGCGACGCATATAAAGCTTAACATTCATTACGTTTTGGTAGAAAATTAATTAGCCAGTCTTAAAAGAATTTCATAAGGCATCTTAAGCCCATCTTAAGATAATCGTAATTAGGCCTAATGAGCCAACTACTTGGTGATTTTAGTTAGGATTAGACGCACGAAAATAGAAAGAATCCAATAAAACATTTGTATGTAAATTAAAAATTAGTCTTAAAATTACGCCAAAGAAGTATAACTTCTAATGCGCGTACATTAGTACACCCACCCACTGTTTTTCTGCCTTATTTGACTGGACTATTATCTATATTCTTATTTTATTAATACCGGAACTAGGCCCCACGCTTTTTTACATTTCGAAAGGTATGTTGTTTCCATATACTGGCTGGAGATACAAGAACTTTACATATAAAATTATTTTTTACTTTTTAGTTAATTTTAAAATCACCGAATTTTTTTAGTTTTTTAAACTACATATATTTTTTTATACGTTATGCTTTAATAAATAACGTTATTCTAACGAAAATATTAATTATATTTAAAAATAAAAAAATGCATAAAAGCAAGGAGGGCCAATTTTAAAATTATAAGGGTTATTGAAGCACCACCACTTTAAAAAATCATTAAAATCGGAGCAATTTTGACCGGCTCCGAGATAAAAGTCTAGCGCTCCTCCAGTACATTAACTTATACTTACAAAAGTAAAGTAATTGTGGTCATTTTTAACATACCTTTAAATTTTGCGTTGCATTGTCCATTATATGGCGCATTATTATCGCCACACAAACAACGAGTCTTTCCATCTTCTCGATCCTTAACACAGCTGGTGTCCTGCAAAGTAGCGCAGTCACTGTGTGTGTTGCATTCTCTTCCCTTCACTAATAAAAGAAAATACATATTAATAATATGAAATAATTATTGATAAATTGAACATTTTTATTTTTTTACGAAATATTTGTTTTTGATTAATTTATTATTTCAAAAAATGGTCGACCTTTCTTCGCTTAAGAAATGTAATGAAATGGTTTTAATGGTGACTAAGCACTGAATATTTGTGACGTTTGAGTTGCTTTCTTGTGATAACAACTATTATTTTAATGAGATCCAAAAGAATGGAAAAGAATAGAAAAAAGGGCCAATTGTTCTTGCAGTCAAGAAACTCTACACTTATCCTTGACTACATAATAAAGGAATAAACACTTGAAGAATGAGAAATTTTCGAAAGAGAAATGTTAAATCCACGTTTAGTTTTTGTTACTTTGTTACCAGTCACGCACATTTGACCTAATTTTATTGTTATACCTATATACCAGTAAAAAACGGCGTACTTCTAACATAACGTACAGCAAACAAGGTTAACTTAAAGTCAAGCATAATCTTAATTTTGTTAACTAAGTAACTTATTTGAATAAAGATACTTGTACCTATACCTTTTATTAATGAATAATTCGTGCGCTGGTGTAGTATGATCCAACGTCAATTGTGTAATGGCAACGATTTAATATAAAAAAACTCTTCCAAAATTATATTTAAAGTTTTATTATTATTATCCTTGTAACCTTTTCAATTTTGAATGGTACTGCTTTTGGTAGCAACCCGATATTTGTATACCGCACAGCAAGGATTTTAATACACTAATAACACCAAAATATTCGACCGACATGCAACAATGCTTTCTTCAGAGGTATCATTTCCTCGGAAGACTGATTCAACATATTTCCGTGATGTACAATAATTCTGGATAGACCTTGAATAAAATTACGATTAGCAATTAACCACACCAAGGCTCAATTCTATTAAGTGGATGGAGGGGTGCATTTTGATGGTTCGTCTAATAAAAGACATAGAGTGATTGAGGGGCGCAAAACAGAAACAGGAGAGGGTACACTATCATAAAGAGCCGTTACTAAGTAATACAATACTTTTGTTAATTGGGAGTAATAAAAAATGTTGTGTCTAGTCATTAAACTGATAAGTAGCATCTATACAGCTTTTCTGATATGACATAATCTTCAAAATTAATAATTAATTTCTGTTAATAGCCTTGTGACACTGAGTTTTTCGCAGACCGAAAATGCTGCCTTGGCTAGGCTAAAAAATGAAAGAAAAAATTGTAAAAAATGAAAAAATCTGCAAGAGTGAGAGCACATATTCTTAAACTTTTATAACAGTGAGTTTGGAAGACAAAAAATTAATAAGGGATGGACATATAGGAATTTTAATTTCCAGTTTAATGTATAAGCAAAGAGTTTATATTATACATGAAATATATCATCATATTTTTCGCCTTTTTAATCCTTTGAGTACAGGAGATTTTTCCATACATATGTAAAAAATACCAGCGTTTTTTTGTACTAATAAAGCCAATTTTAACATCAAAGTCTGATAGTACCTTCAAAAATAAAGGCCGTCAATTTTTGTCTGAACATCGTACACTAGAAATATTTCACGCTTTCTAATTTTGGAAAAAAATATATGTAGGTTAACCTAACTACGAATTTTTTGGAGAAAAATGTAGTTGAAGTAGAAACTTTTGTTAAAAAATAACAAAATTTTGACTTTGACGGCTCATAACTTTAGAAGTTGGTACGGAGGAGCCGTCACTTTAAAGGCCTGCACAGACCAACGCGAAACCGCGGGAGCGGGAGCGGGAGCGAAAATCTCGCGGGACTGTGCGGGAGCGGGAATCGCTGATCCGTTCACACCAAAGCGGGAGCGAATTCTCCCGCGGTTCTTTTAACAATTTGTCAGTGCAAGTGAAAGGTGTTGTTTAAAAGATTTCAAGTATAAACATTTAAAAATGTATTCCTCATCGGATGAAGAAGAAGCTCTTTTGCTATTAGCGTTAGCAGAAGATGAAGAAAATAACAGGTATACAGCAAATTTTTTAATACTCATTATGAAGGGTACTAAGAATATACATACGCAATATTATTTAACCTAGGAAAAAAAAATGGGTTCACCATTAACTTCTCAGTGAATTCCATGTTCAAAAAAAGCTATGCGGGAACAACGCGAACCGCGGGATAACTCTGCATGCAGCGAACTGAAAACGAAACGCTGCAGTCCCGCGTTCGCTTCCTAACAGTCCCGCGTCGGTGTGAAGGGTTCCGTATCCCGCCACAGTATCTGGTCCCGCAAAAGTTTCGCTCCCGCTCCCGCTCCCGCGGTTTCGCGTTGGTCTGTGCAGGCCTTAACAGTTTTAGATAGGTGGGCGTATTCTGCGTACATTTTCATTCATCATTGCGCTCCTTTAATCCCTCATGGGACCTAGGGCGGAAACAGTTGCCCTTCAGCGGACTCTGTTTTGCGCGACAGCTCTCAGCTCCGACCTAGTAGGGTTCTCCTCCATGTTGCTCTAGGTCGTCCTACTCGACGGGATCCTTACGGATTCCAGTCAAGGGCCTGTTTGGCTAAATTTTCGTTTTCGCGTCGCAAGGTGTGGCCAACCCAATTCCATTTCCTTCGCCTGATTTGGTCGTCTATCCTTTCTTGGCCGGCACGGCGCCATAGTTCTTCGTTTGAAATTCTATCTTGCCAGCGGATTTTTAGGATACGACGCAGGCATCTGTTGACGAAGACTTGTAGGCGCCCTGTAATGAATTGGGTGAATTTCCATGTTTCGCTACCGTACAAAAGAACTGCCTTAACGTTGGAGTTGAACAGCCGCAATTTGGTGTTAGTTGAGATCTCCGTTGATCTCCATATGCGGGACAGGCATGCATATGCGCCTCGTGTTTTATTTATTCTGGAACTGACGTCTTCTTCTTATTTACCAATTCCACGTCACGTTTATTCAGCGCTGTCCGTTCAATGGTGTTTGCATTTATCCGCATTTCTTTAGTTTTAGTCGGATTTAGCCTTAAGCCTGCTGGACTACTTTCTGTTGCCAAATTGTTTAACATGTTTTTGAGGTCCTGGTGTCTGTGGGCCAGCAAACAGATATCATCTGCGTAGTCGAGATCCTTAAGGCGGTCTAGCAAACCCCATTGTATGCCGCCTGTTCTACTATCTAGAGCGCCGACAAGGATGTCATTTATTACTATAAGAAATAGTAAAGGCGAGAGTAGGCATCCTTGTCGTACTCCTGAGCTCACCTCGAAGCTGTCGGATAATTTTCCATTATGGAGAACTCTGCATTTGGAATTGTTATATAGGGCTTTTATCAATTCTATTATTTTATCAGGCAGTCCCCGTCGCCGTAGTGCTTGCCATATAAAGCTCCTATTGAACGAGTCGAACGCTTTCTCATAATCTACGAAAGCAAGGTAAAGGGGGGATCGGAATTCAGTAGACTGCTCCACTATTATTCGTAAGGTGTTGATATGATCAATACATGAGCGGCCCTTCCTGAATCCGGCCTGCTGCCTCCTAAGCGTTCGGTCTACTGCCTCACTTATCCTAGATAGTAATATATGGGACAAAATTTTGCCCACAGTAGATAGTAAACAGATGCCTCTCCAGTTGTCGCATATTGTTAGGTCCCCCTTTTTTGGTATTTTGACTATGATACCTTCCGTCCAATCCTCCGGAAACGAAAGGTACAGGTGTTCAATGCTATTTGTAGGATTGGCTGAAGCGCATCTGCTATGAGGCTTGAGTCGGCTTTCAACAATTCTGGCGGGATGCCTTCTTTCCCAGCTGCTTTACCATTGGCCATCGCATGAATTGCGGTTACTATTTCCGTCTTGGATGGGGCCCGAGTGGTGATTCGAATTGGCTGTGCATTGTTGCTGGTTTCCTGAGGTTCCTGTGTAAATGAACCATTCAGGGCGGCGAAGAAGTAATCTCTCCATCTTTGGAGCTGCTCCTCGCACTCTTAACGGCATGCTTTTTAGTAGAGTGCTTTCTTGTGAGCTGTTTAGTAATTTGTTACAGCACCTTACTGTTGCTTGTGTTTGCCGCGTTTCCGCTTTTTCTGCGAGCTCATTTATCTGCTGCCTTTTATCACGCCGGACACTTCTCTTTACCTCCCGGTGTAATTGGGAGTATTCCCTTTCCAGTTGGTAACGTCTTTCAGGGTCGCTTGTAGAGTTTACTTTATTTTTTAGGGCTCTCCTGCGTTCTATTTTTTGCCAGGTTGTGTCCGAGATCCAGTGTTGCTGGTTTCTTTGGACATAACCGATGCTCGTTTCTGCAGCCGTCAGTATTGCCCCCTTTGTTCTACTCCACAGCTCTTCAATATTTGTGTCGTCAGAAACGTTGTGCTGGTTTAATATTTGTTGTAGGTTTCCAGCAAATTCCCGCTTTTTAACGCTTTCCCGCAGAAGATCTACGTTGAACCGTCTACGGTTTATAGCATCGCGTTGTACGTTTGTGATTGCGGCGATTTTAAGGCGAATAGTTGCACAACCAAATGGTGGTCGCTTCCAGTGTCTGCTCCCCTGAAACTCCTGACATCCTCAAGGATAGTTCTCCATCTGCGGCTGACGGCCACATGATCTATCTGATTTCTCGTTCTTCCATCGGGCGATACCCAGGGCTCTTTGTGTATCTTCTTGTGACAAAAGTAAGTTCCACCTACCATGAGTTGGTGGGAGCTACAGAAGTCAACGAAAAGATCACCATTGTTATTGGTAACTTGGCTTAGACCTTGATTTCCAATTGTTTGCTCAAGGCCGGTGTTGTCACGGCCGATCTGTGCGTTTAAGTCACCCATTAATACAATTATGTCTCCCCTTGGAATAGAGCGAAAAACCTCATTCAGCCGCAAATAGAACTTGTCTTTGATGTCATCTTCTGCGTCCTCAGTTGGAGCATAGCATTGGACTACCGTAGTACTTCTTAGTCTGGTTCCCAGGCGCACGGTAATAATCTTCTCAGAAACTGGTGACCAGCTAATGAGGCTGGACCTGGCTTCTTTGGTGAGTATTACGCCAATG
The DNA here is from genome assembly GCA_949987705.1 of Thereva unica. Lineage (NCBI taxonomy): Eukaryota > Metazoa > Arthropoda > Insecta > Diptera > Therevidae > Thereva > Thereva unica. Next base: position 85,576,347 of record OX465283.1, on the reverse strand, counting down.
CCACTCCTACGGCTTTCAGTTTCGTTTCTACCAGAATATAAGAAGGACTCACCGTTTGGGCAGATATGTTCCCCCGCATCGGGCCATCTGGTCTCGCGAAGTCCCATGATCTTGATTTTATATCGATTCATCTCGTTGAGGACTTCATCCAGCCGTCCCTCAGCAAGCAGTGTCCCCACATTCCATGATCCGATTCGTGTCCTTGTTCGAAAAGCAAAGATCGTCGTCGTGTTGTCCATCCGGTTCCGAGGCATTGTTTGCAATGGTGTTTTTTATGGGAGCGGGTTGCTAACCCTCAGCCCAACCGCTTAAACTCTGTTTTGTGGCGCAGAGAGTTCGCCATTCGCCCGTCTCCCGTTAGCTCCTTCCGAAGAAGTACCCCAGGGGGCTCCGCGGGGAGGTGGGATTAGGACTTGCTAACAGGTCTGCTAGGTGTTTGTCTGCAGTGACTTTTCTCGGGTTTTGGCAGAGGTGGCAAATCGGGTACTTTCCGAGGTCTTTGTTAGCCGTTTGCCCCCCCTGTATTCTGCGTACGCTGCTGTTTATTTATGAAAATAGGTCATAGGGTAACAAAGTACAGGGTGATATAAAAACTGTAAAACAAAATAAACCTATCAACAGGCGGCCGCTGTATAAACTTAGTGTATGTATATAAAAATATAAATTATGCACGCTCAGGCCTCAGGCGTGAGAGAATTAAAAAAAATTCCATTCCAAAGGCGAGTGTCGTTTTACCAAGCAGTCCTCTAACCAAGTAGTAACTACGTCCAATGCTGCTTGACCTACCTAGTATTGTAATGGAACCCAGGTAATCAAGATAATTTCTCGAAGCCTCCCAAATATTGGATGAGTTCGTGTAGGATTTTTAAGGAGTTGGGTTCCCCTTCCTTTAACTACTCAGCTGCGATTCCATCGGCGCCTGGGGATTTGTTAGTTTTTTGCCTTTTTACAGCTTCACGACCCTAATATAGTGTCGGTTGCCCTATTGAAATATTATCTTGAGGAATTACAAATGCCTCCGCCTGCGGATGCTCTTTTATTATGACGATTAGATTCAATAACTTTTGAAAATATTCTCTCCACCTTTCTTTTATGCTATAAGGGATCTAAAAGGTTGCCGTTTATGTCCGTTATTGGGCTGATGTTTATTGCTAAACTGGTGTGTACCCTTGTCTAATTCTCCCTTCATTGAAGTCTTCCTGCTTCTGAAGGATCCTCCTGTTTAGATATTTTCTTTTTTCCTTTTTGCACAGGTTGTCTGTGGTTCTTCTTTTTAGTGTGAAGACTTCCATCCTTGATTTTGCGGTGGCTCTAATTTCTTTCTTCAATTTTCGATCTACAGTTCCGTTCGAACCTGTCAACAGTACCTCTTTATACTATTGCTGCCTTCTTTACACTGTTGTACTCGTTCTGCTCCTCGTACTTGATTGTGTTTATCCTTTATGTGTTTTGGTCGTATACCGTGTTCTAAAATTCACTTGGACTAGATAGTGGTCCGAGCCATAGCACGCTACCCTCATTGTTTTTACATACAGTATACTCGTGGTCCCTCTTCTCCCAATTAAGACTTGGTCAATTTCATTATTTGTTACCTGGTGACTGCCACGTCATCTTATGAATATTTTTGTGCGAGAACATTGTTCAACTTTCTACCATTGAGTTCGAGTTAGCGAGATCTACCAATCCACTAGCATTGCCATTAGTAACGTTGTGTGACTAATATTTTGACTCCTAGGAACTCATCTTCTTTTCCTATTTTGGCGGATCTCCAAACACCATTTTATAATCATTTGATGGTATTAACCAGACATGGTTGGTGGCCTTCTCCACAAGAACGAGAGAACGAGAGAACGAGAAATACGTGTACGAACGCTACAAGCCAATAAAGCCACAGGGGTCGTCCACTGCTGCTCAGTTTCATGTGAATTTGACATAATAATTTTGTAATTTGAAAATGTAGTAGGCTTTGGAGAAAATTATTTCCTGATTCGAGCGGCTACGCGCGACCGATCCAAAATAATTTGGATTCGCGCGGCACGCTCGATGCTTCAGCGCCCCCGATGCTTTAGCGCCCCCTAGTTTTTCTCTAAAGTGCACTGATTCAGATAAAAACACATCAAAAAACTTTTTGGGTTTTCCAAAAACCTGCAAAGAGTGGAAGTTCACAAATCTGGGTTTAAGCTTTTTCCATGACCCTCTAACGATTTATGAAAAAAATTCCACGGTGTCATTTTTTCAACAAGCAACCTATTTTTACTAGGACCGTTGCCCGTTTTCGTGTTTCGTCGTTTCATGTTTTAGCAGCTAGTCATACCACCCGAACGGCACTGCTAACAGGGTTGGCAAAAATCACGATTTTTTGCAAAATATCAAAAACCAAAAATCGTGATTTTTTCGATTATATGTTTGAGCTTTTAAAATCGGAAGAAACGCACGTTTAGAACAATACAATAGGTAAAAATGCCGGGTGGAAGGCAGAAGGATTCCATATGGCATTTTAGATTTTTCAAAAAAATGCTTATACAGAGGCTCTGTCTGTCTGTGACCTTTTTCATCTCTGAAAGTACTGTCGGGCCATATATCTTAAATTGTAGCTCTTGATCAAGAGTCCTAAAACTGAGAAAATGGTCTGGAAATTCTAACCGGAAGTAGCTAAGGCGCTGGAGTCCTATCCCGGGGAAACAAGTTTATTCCTCTGCCCGGCAATGGTAATATGTATATATATATTTTTTTACTTCGGTATAATATGTTTTGAATCTATCACTAAATTTTTTATTATTTAATAATAATACTCAGGAGAACATAAATATTTACTTAATTAAAAGTGAAAAAATATCATTTTCTTGATTTTTACGGCTTTTCGGCGGCTTTATAAATTATTAAAAAATTTCGGAAATAATATAAAGTCTGAAGTGTTATTCAACAAAAAGAATACCATGAAAATTTGTAATTAGTGGCTAGTCTCTAGGCACAACATCCCACTAGAAAAGGGCATTTATACAAAAACTGGGTATAGAGCAATCTATAAGATATGTAAAAAAAATTCAAAGAGCTGTCGCGGGAATGAAGACTCATTATGAGAAGTGAAAGAAAAAGGAACAGGCACTATTGATTAGTTATAATTTGAAGAAAGTGTGCTAGAGGAAGGTAGGACTCAATATAAGGGGTCAAGTTTACTGCCACTCATAATTATATTAAAATCCAAATCACACCCATTTAAATCAGTAATGTAGTGAGAAAATTTTACAAAATGTAACAACCTTGGAGTGGTGGCAGTCCCCAAAAAGATCTTTTTTAAGGAGATACTCAATTTCGAACCAGTTATTTGGGGCCATCGCATCGTCACTGGAAAGAGTCTTTTCCATCTTTGGATTTGTACGTTCTAAAACTAGGAAAAGATTAGGAACGGAAAAGGCTGGAGAGTTGGTGTTTTTTTAAGCATTATAATTAAACTAAAACAAAGTGTTTTTTAATATACATTCTTTTTTGTATCTATCATCTATAATATAAAAATAAGTCGGGTTTTCCTTCCTGACGCTGTAATTTCAAAACGCACGATCCGATTTCTACGGTTTTGCATTCGTTGGAAAGGTCTCGGGCTACTGTGAGGTTTATAGCAGACAAATTTGAACAGAAAAGCAGGCGTTTGGTCCATAGCAGCCATCTCAAGAGGGTGGATTACCATTTTCTTTACAACCCCTCGACATGAATATCAAATGAAAGGGTATGGTAAGTAGAACACCAAAGGCAATATAGTATACTCAATATATCGATTGGTCCATGGCAGTCATCTCAAGAGAGCAGATGACCATTGTCTTCACAACCCCTTCGAAATGGGTATCCATTGAAAGAGTATGATAAGTAGAACAATATAAGCAATATAGTATACTCAATATGTCGCTTGGTCCATAGCGGCCACCTCAAGAATGCGTATTACCATTTTCTTAACAACACCTTCGACATGGATATCAAATGAAAGAGTATGATAAGTAGAACACCATAGGCAGACAGACATACCGACAGACATACCGACAGACAAAAATTTTAAAAATACCTACTTGATTTTTTTAATTACATGAAAATAATCGTAGAAAAACACAATTATTATTTTGAAATCGCAGACGGGCACTCCAATTATATTTATACATATGTAGATTTAATTTATCATTTTTAAAAAATCTCGGTTTTACTAGAAATTCTCATACGAGAAGATGCATATGTAAAAATTTTAAATCGATATCTGTCCGCGCAGTTTGGCCGTAATTCCAAGTCCGCGTAGTGTGGATGCAGCATAAAAGGTAAATTGTACGCCCACAAAATACGGGCTTTTCAAAAGGGGGTACGGCCTTTCAAATGAAAATTGATCTTTTTTCAATGAAAATTATAGCTCATAAATCATTTTCTTTCAGACAGTTCTTATTAAAAAGATTAGTTCTTATTAATAATTCTAGAAATTATCTTAATTCACGAAACAGAAAATACAACTTCAAGCGCGATTTTTTGAAACGCCGGAAGGGGCGTGGGATCTAAGTCCACGTAGTGTGGCAGTTTCTGTCGGACAATATCAAATTCAATGATGTAGTCCGACAGACTTTTTTTTATGTGGCAGTGCTAAGCTCAGGAGTCACCCTTTGTATTACTAGTCCGTCATGTCATTTGTCACGTCATGATGCAATGTCTAGCAGTAAGCTTAGTACGGGGGAGGGGTGGGGGGGGTATAGGTTAAGGGTTAAAAGGTACGGGGGGTATTGAAGAAGGTGGTTATGAACCCTGCGTGTGAACTCTTGGATGTTGTAGGAGTTCGGAAATACTGACTGCGAGAGTTTATTCCACAGTCGAGTTGTTCTATTAACAAACGAATTCATGTCTTGTTGAGTGCGTGAAAGGGGTAGTTTCAGGTGAAGCGAATGAGACGAGTGGGCTAATCTGGTGTTGCGGGTATAAGATTGCCATGGAGGCAGGAGAGCGTTTAACTCGGAGGAACAGTCACTATGGTAGTAGCGATAAAATTTTGTCAGTGCTGCTACATTCCTACGGTGGCTCAGGGGGTCGATGGTGGAGCAGGCGGTGTCGTCATCAATTAACTTGAGTGCCCTTTTTGCACCTTATCTAACCATGCCAAGGTGGTTATTGGGGCGCCGCCCCAAACGAGGGAGTTATATTCGAGAAGAGGCCGAATGTAGGATTTATAAATAACAGCACGGGCCGATGGCTGGAGGAGGAACTTGCACCTTTTAAGAAAACCCAAGCACTGAGATGCTTGTTTGGCGATTTGGAATATGTGGTCATTCCATCGCAAGTCTTTGGCTAATTTCACGCCTAAGATGTGTAGGGATGGGTGGGCCATTAGTTGAACTTCACCCACTTTCAAAGGTGGAGAGGTGTTGAACTTCTTTTTGGAGATAAGACAGTACTTGGTTTTGTCGGAGTTGAATTCAACACGATTCTTCTCTCCCCACTTTAGAATCAGTTTAATGTCGTTATTAATCGACTTGGACATTAGTTCGCGATTATCAAGACAGGATCTGGCATGAGTCTACGCTGTACGAGTAACGTAGAGTACCGTCGTCAGCGAAGCTGAGAAGTGGGTTGGAGGGGATTGAAAGAAGGTCATTTATAAATATGAGAAATAGGGCCGGTGATAAAATTGACCCCTGGGGGACCACCGCAGAGATCGGGTGGGATGCGGATTTGACGCCATCCAATACTACTTTGATTGAACGGCCGGAAAGGAAACTCTCGATCCACTTCTGTAGAAGTGAGTCAATTCCAATAGCTTTGAGTATAGCTAACAGGGTTGGGTGCCAAACTCTATCGAAAGCCTTGGAGATATCTAGAGCTACCAGACTAGACTCACCGGATCCATGCAGACTACGGCTGAGGTGTTTTGTAAGACAGACTAAAAGATCGCCAGTGGATCTTTTTTGTCGGAAGCCATACTGTCTGTCGTTTATGAGTAGGTTGGATTCTAGATATCCCATAAGCTTTTTGTTGATTATCGTCTCCATGGTTTTGGAGAGAATAGAAGTAATTGCTATTGGGCGGTAATTGGAGGGATCGCTGGAATCACCTTTTTTCGGTATGGGCTGAACATGGGCAAGTTTCCAAGAGTCGGGATAAACTCCGGAGAAATATGACAGGAAAAATAATTTGCGCAGAGGTTTAGCCAAAGGTGAGGCGCATTGTTTTAAGACGATAGGGGGTATATTATCGGGTCCAGTGGATTTGTTGGCATCGAGCTCTTTGAGGCCCCTGTACACCTCTCGAATCCTGAAAAATAAAACCCTGTCCATTGAATGGGCGTTACGCTCGGAAACAGGGGGTAACACATCAGTTTCGAGTAAAGAAGAATTCGAAGCGAACATAGATGCTAATAAATTGGCCTAGGATTTTCTGTTATTACCTTCTCATTGTGAATAAAGGAAGGGGTTGAAGTTGTAGTGAAATTCTTCTTGATGGAACTTACCAAGGACCAGAAGTTTTTGCTATCGGAGGTTGATTTAGGAGTTTACTTCTCAATTTGTTGTCAAATAAGGTTTAGACTTTCTTGATGGCGGTTTTACAAGAATTTCTTTGTTGTATGTATTCTAAACGGAGCGATTCACTCGGGAAGTTCTTGTACGCTCGGAAGGTGGCTTCTTTAGTTTTGATTGCATTCATACACTCCCGATTAAACCATCTGTTGGGCCTAGGCTTCACAGATTTGGTAGAATGGGGAATGAACAAATGCATTCGTGCCTGTATGATTCTGATGATACGGATAGCGGCAAAGTTGGCGTTTCTATTCCGGAAACACAGGTTCCAGTCTGTAGACTGGAAGAAATTAATAAGCCCCAGCCAATTGGCCTTCCCATAATGCCATACAGTTCTTCGAACTGGTTTGGGAGGGGTGGGAAATTCGAATGGGAAGTTAGCGCTGATTAGTTACGTAGGGAATATCCTCACCATACCGATGGAACGACCCCGTCAACAGATTATGTATGGTTTTCAATACTCATAGCTCGTATTTCTTCTCTTCATTCAAAGAGGCTTTTCACAAGAAAATAGTCAGATCCTTACTAACATGCCCCCCCTCTATTGGCAATAGTAGGGGTTCAGAAGCTGTGGAAGCTTAGTACTCAAACATCTTAACCGTGTTCGAGAGGCAAATACTTCTTAGGATTGTTGGCCCATTATGTGAGGAAGAACCATCCTGGAGACTCTCAAAGACGAAATCTACATATATAGATGTTGTGAAGGAAATAAAGCTCGGTACGCTCCGGTGGGTAGGAAATCTAGCTCGTATGAGTGAAGATGAGCCTGCTCGGAAAATTTTCTGGGGCAGGACCTATAGGTTTTAGTGTGAAAAAAAAAAAAATACAATGTACACTGAAAATCAATACTTTATTATGCACACTATATGTATGATTGGAACTCAATACTTTTATATTATTATTAATATTTTTATTGAATATTAATATATAGCACGCGTCTGATAAGTTGTCGAACTCGGGAGTGAGAGACGGAGATGCCGGAAATTTGCTATATCACTGAAATTTGGAGTTCAGTGATCGAGAGAGTGTTCTGACTGATCGTTTTGATCGTGCCGGAAGTTGTTGTATGACATTGCGTTAAGTTTAATAAATTAAACTTTAAAGTATAATAATAAAACTTTACGCCTTCACTACATACCTATGGGTATGTAGACTCAGTCCCCGCTGGAAGGATGGAGATAGACTCAGTCTCCTCTGGAAGGATGGCGTAGACCAGGACGCTCAGAGCTTAGTAATGATGACATCGGCTCAGAATCGGGACCGGTGGAGAGAACACTTGCGAGAGGCAAGGAACGGATTCCGGTTGTAGAGCCGTTAAAGAAGAAGATCCTAAATAAAAACAAAAAGTAATGAATGTGCTAGTTTTGTATTACTTCGGGATGCAACGTTGCAAGTGAGCTAAGCATTTCATGCCACGATTCTGGTGGCTGACTCTTGTTTGTTATGAGCCTTATCAAAACTCTCAATTATAGACAAAATTATGCGACCTGAAATTATCATCAAAATGGAAGGCTACTTCCCGGGCTATAGAGCTCTTATCAAGGTTTTCCGAAAATCAGGCAGGAACTCGTTTGTTCATTGAAAAATACAACCACAGCTCTAAAACAAAAGAAATGGATTCATAAGGGCATAATTGATCTCAGAACACTTCATCCCAGTAGGAAAAGGCTGCATCCCAAATGCATAAGGGAGGCCTCTCGCGGGAGTTAGGGAGACTCCCCTCTACGTACCTTCTATTGTTCTTTTTCCCATAAGCATATCCGTAAAAGGGAGTACTCCATTTGTACTCTCCTGGAGAGTTAAAGTGGAGTTTTCTCTTTATTTGTATTTTCTTGGATAACTCTTCGTTCGAAATCTTTTGGTTTTCAAATGAGGCAGATAATTTTGTTCCCAATAGAAGGAAATGGAGCGAGAGAATTTTATAAGGAAATAACAAATAAAAAAAAAGAAATAAATAGTAATTCAACATAAATTATATTCATAAAACTCAAATATTTTATTTTTTGGATAATGCAAACAAAATAAAAATTTCACATTTCTGAAATGACGACCTTACTTGCCAAGCTTATTTTATCACTAATTCTTAAATTCATTTTGTTTATAAATTTATAATCTCCCTTAAGGAGATCTGCTGAGCTCCGTACTGTGAACTCCCTAAAACATCTTATTTAGTTCGCCAGAGAGATTTTCTTGTTAAATTCTAATCTCCCATATACCTATGTATGTACCTCCCTCGAGGATTTCTCAATCCATTTCCTAGTGGGATTAGTCTCGTAAACCTCATTGATTTCGATAATTTTTGTGTTAACACTTTTCTTATAAATAACTACTTGATTGATGAAAATTTGGTGGAAAAAGCGAAAATTAACAAGACAACTTTTGGTTTATTCCTTGTAAATCAAGTAGAAGATAGCGTTAATTGGTACACGATTGAATTCCAGAGCTAAATTCTGTGTAGGTTCTTGTTCTAAGGGAAGTAAAAATGCCCTCTTTTTCGTATACTGCAAAATACGGGAACTGTAATTGGTTTAAACGATCGAAAACTAAGTGTTCAATAAGGAAGTACTTGCCGGAAGTGGAGTTGTTTTTAATAAACGGACTTTACGTTTTGTTTATTTTGAAACATTTACAATGTCAGTCATCGAGTTTAAGGAACTTGCTAACATTGGTATTGTCACCGTACTACTAATGATTCGAATTCCACGCTACAAACCCAAGTAGTAAGCCAAAAATACGTTACTGAAATCGAAATTCCATTGATAGTGATTTTAGGTAGCAATATCCCCACCGGCGTCTGGTCTGTACACTCCTATAAGACGTGATAGTCCGTGACATCGCATTGATTGATGCCTGGAACTAACGAGCGTAAACCCTAACCATTCCTAGCCGGGGTGGGTTATGCTAATTGAAGTGTGGAATAAATGTAGTTATAATTTTCTGATACAGTTTCCATCGATTAATGTGGATAGAAAACATTTGTTCTTTGGGAAATTGCTGATGTGACAACGCTGGCACTGTACACATTAACATTGTTTTGTTCTATTTGTGTCAACTTTCCTATTTGTATCGTAATTACAAAATGGTTAATTCGGGCAATGGTGGGTTTTAGGACTAATTAAATGCTTATGTTTAGAATTATTTAGTGACTCATATTTATAAGTTATGTAATGTTATTATGAGGGTATTACATTCTGAGGATGGAGCTGTGAATTGTTTCTTCTATTTATGAAAACGTAATAACCAGCGTAGTATTTAGATGGGATAGCAATATTATAAACTAGCTAAGAGCAAGGCTTTGTAAGGAAATTCTATAGTTGAGGTGATAATGTCTTCCTCTCAGTATGCATATTGCAAGAGAAAATAGATTGATCATTGGAGTATTCTAGAGCGTATTCTAGAAGACCACCAATTTACCTTGGCAACCTTCCTGGACATAGAAGACGCTTTTAACAAAATCACCATCCAGGCTAACAAGGTGGCCTTGGTGGAATTCGAAGTCTACAATAGTTGCGGTCAGTGCATCCTCTTCATACTAAGATTCCTCTCGCCGCTGTTATTTTCATCTATAGAAAAAAATCCTGATTTCAGTCTACAAAGATTGGCGTGTACTGAGCCTATTCCAATCAGTTAAGTACTTTTTTTTTTATGTGAAAATCTATGCTCAGGTGTCACCCTTTGTACTACGAGTCCGTCATGTCTTACACGTCAACGTCAGGTGTCTAGTAGTAAGCTTAGCTCAAAGGATAGAGAAAGAATAAAACAGATTAAAGGGAGTCTGGGGGGTACATGAGGAGGTATAGATGAACCTTGCGTTTAAACTCTTGGGTGTTATATGAGTTTGGGAAAATTGACTGTGGAAGGTTGTTCCACAGTCGAGTTGTTCTCGAAAAGAATGAATTACTAAACTGGTGTGTGCGCGAAAATAAGGGCTGTAGATAGTGAGGATGAGCCGAGTAGGCAAGTCTTGTGTTGCGGTAAAAACATCGCCGTGAAGGCAGGAGATTATATATTTCGGTGGAACAGTCGTTATGGTAGATGCGGTAGAATTTTACCAGAGCTGCTACATTCCTGCGGTGACTTAGTGAATCAATTTTGGAGCAAATGACGTCGTCGCCAATGAGTTGGAGAGCGCGGCACCTTGTCCAGCCACGCTAAGGTGGTACTCGGTGCCCCTGCCCAGAGATATGAGTTAAATTCGAGGCGGGGCCGAATGTAGGATTTGTATATTATAGCCTTGGCCGACGGCGGAAGGAGGAATTTGCATCTTTTAAGGAATCCCAAACATTGTGATGCTTGTTTAGCGATTTGGAATATGTGATTACTCCATCGCAGATCTTCAGTTAAAGTTATGCCCAGGATATTGAGGGATGGTTCAGCCATCAGTTCTAGACTGTCCACTTTAATGGGAGGGATTGGGGAGCGCGTTTTCATAGAGAAGAGTCAGTATTTTGTTTTCTGTGCGTTGAATTCAACTTGATTCATGAGGCCCCAATCAAGAATCAATCTTATGTCTCTGTTGATTGAAGTGGACATAAGTTCACGATCAAGCAGACAAGGTCTGGCCCGTGCTTGTTTTGCTTTATCAAAGCTATACGAGTAACGCAAAGTACTGTCATCAGCGAAGCTGTGAAGTGAGTTGGATGGAATTGAGAGCAGGTCATTTATAAAAACTAGGAAGAGAGCTGGTGATAGAATAGAGCCCTGCGGAACGCCTGCAGAGATGGAATGGGGATTAGATTCAACGCCGTCCAATACTACCTTGATTGAGCGGTCGGAAAGGAAACTCTCAATCCAATTCTTTAGAAGAAAGTCGGTGCCAATAGCATGGAGTTTACTCAATAGAGCGGGGTGTCATACTCTATCAAAGGCCTTGGAGATATCGAGAGCTACCAGGCCGGATTCACCAAAGCGATGAATGTTTTGGTAGAGGTGTTCAGTTAGTCATACAAGGAGGTCGCCAGTAGATCTTTTCGATCTAAGGCCGTACTGCTTGTCATCCAATATTTGGTTGCATTCAAGATATTCCATAAGCCTTCTGTTTGTTAATGTCTCCATGATTTTGGTGAGGATAGAAGTGATTGCTATTGGGCGGTAGTTAGAGGGGTCGCTGGAATCACCTTTTTTCGGTATAGGCTGAATATGATCCAGTTTCCAAGAGTCAGGGAAAACTCCGGAGAATTAAGAAAGGGCGAAGAGTTTGCGCAGAGGTTTAGCCAAAGGTGAAGCGCATTTTTTAAGAACCATAGGGGGAATTTTATCAGGGCCAGTGTATTTATTGGGATCGAGCTCCTTGAGACACTTGAACTTGAACACTTCACGAGTTCTGAAGAAAACTCTGCCCATTGAGTGAGCAGAACCCTCTGCAATGGGGGGTTGCACGGCAGTATCAGGCAAGGATGAATTGGAGGCAAACAGAGATGCGAGTAAGTCAGACTTGGATTTGCTCTCTGTTAGTACCTTCCCATCGTGAATGAAGGGAGGAGACGACGATGTGTTAAAATTTTTCCTGATGGAGGTTACCAAGGACCAGAAGTTTTTACTGCCAGCAGAGGTGTTAATGAGTTTGTTTCTAAACCTGTCATCGAAGGAGGCTTTGGTTTGCTTGATGGTGGTTTTGCAGACATTTCTCAACCTGATGTACTCATGTCGGGATGATTCGCTCAGGGAATGCCTGAACTCTCTATAGGCGGTTTCTTTGGCTTTAATCGCGTTCATACATTTTTGATTAAACCATCCATGCGGCCTTGGCTTAATGGATTTGGTAGAATGGGGAATGAATAAACGCATTCCGGCCAATATGATTTTTGAGATGCAGAGAGCGGAAAAGTTGGCATCGCGATTCTCAAAACACAGGTCCCAGTCAGCGGCTTGGAAGAAGCGAATAAGCCCCAGCCAATTGGCTTTCCCATAGTGCCACACAGTTCTTCTAGGAGCTGGTATGGTTGAGACGGATGATTGGTATGGGAAGCTTGCGCTGACCAAGCAGTGGTCTGTGCTGCCTAGAGGTGAATGAACTTCGATGGAGTATACCGTGTAGGGTGGGAGGTGAGCAAAAGATCAAGGAGATGGGCCCCTTGATCTACAGCGTCAGGAACTCGTGTAGGGCACTTAACCAATTGGTGAAGGTTATTAGTCTCTGCAAAGAGCTCGGCATCCCGGCCAGAAACACTGGTGCCATTTGAATAATTCAGCCAATTTGTGTTGTGAACGTTGAAATCACCCGCAACAATGATTTCACACTCCGGGTATAGATAAGGATAAGAATTCGGAGATACGTTCAGAGATAGCGTCAAATGCTAAGGAAGAGGCTTCATTATTTATATCATTGCTCCTGTATAGAAAACAGAAGAAAATGACGTGCTTATGAAGTAAAATTTTGAGGCCGAGGTGGTTAAAGTCAGGCGATGTACTGTTGTACACCTTCTGAAAAGCTACGTCTTTCCTAATATATGTGGCAACTCCCCTATGGGGGGAGAGATTATGCACTAATGAGTACCCGGAAACCTGGTAATGATCTAAGACATCATTAGGTAAGATTTGGGTCTCACTTAGCGCGAAGATATGGGGTGAATTAGATAATAGATGGCACGACACAGAGTCGAAATTCGATTGTAGCCCACGGATGTTGGCGAAGGCGATAGAAAATCGCTGCTTCGCAAACGCAAGGTTACAGTCCTCAGTTGAGGTCGGCGAAGCCGGCGTCGCAGTCATCGGGGCAAACGGAATGCGCCTTGCTGGAGTGTTATGCCTCCTAAAGCAAGGAGAATTCCATCAGCAACCGATAGTGGCTACGACGCCGACGATGCCGAGAGCGGGGTGTGGGGAAAGAGTAGAAAAAAAGCTTACTTGTACAGTCTGTCCGTCAAAATCACTGTTGTTATTGTTGGAATACAGTTGCTGTTGATGACACTGAAACTAATTTGCACACAGTTGAACACACACGGTAAAAAATGTTTTTTTTTCTTATTGGCACGGATTTATGGATGATTTTAATTTTATTAATATTTTAATTTGTTTATTTATTTATTATTTAATTTAATTTTTTTTTGTTTTGTTTTATTTGTTGAGCGTTTAAATAAATAAGGAAATGCGAGGTTCAGTGACTGACGGCGGCGCACGCCAAACACCGAGCTGGTTCAGCCGAGACTTTGGCTTTATTTTGGACCCAAAGTTGTATTGCTGCAGCGCACAGTGGGCCAAAAGGTCGAAAAGCTGGCCAAAAAGCTTTAAAATTAACTAATTAATTTTAAATTTGGTTCTACGATAATTACACTCCCTATAATTAAATGTCAAAAAACGGCAATTTTTAGTGGTTTTTGAATTTTTCTGCAAAAACCTGTTGACCGATATCAATGGTCCAAAACTCATAATTTTCGTCTTTTTAAGCACTATTATGTAGTATTTTTTGTTTTCCAAAACAACATCCTTTTCGTACCCAAAAGGTGAAAAAACGTGTTTTCGCTACTTTTATCAAGATTTTACCACCTGTTCCCCTGGACCAATTTTATCCAAAACACTTTCATTGAATTTCTACGATTTTTCTCTTAATTACAGCGTCAAGAAATCGCAGGGTAGATTTATTTCAACTTTTTCGGTATTTCTCCTGGAATATATCCTCTTATTCAAAATTCACCTTCTATTAGCCACTATCGAATTTGATTAAGAAATTTGGATAAATTGGAAAGGGATAAGCGAAAAAAACAAGAAAAAGGAGGAAAGAGTTTAGTCAGTCTAGTCGATTTTTTTCATATAGTCAAGTCTGGGTTCCCTTTTTGAAAATAGTCAGTTCGGTTTTTTTGAAAATAATAAGGAGATAGGGAAGTTCCCGTTTTGTCCCAAGGGACATCCGAGATTTCAAAACCAAACCAACAAACTATTAAGAAAACTGAAAGGAAAATAAGGGACCACCCCTGGCATGAATTTTGGAAAACAGACGGAAAGAAGAACTATAACCAAAAGGGTTCAAAATTAAGCTACCAGAGTCAAACTGGACAAGTAGTACCAAGATTCTTGAACAAGCATCCTAAAAGCTTGCTGAGGAAAAGTTACCGATGGCAGAAAACCGAAGAGTTTTTGGAGGAAAGCTTTCCACAGCTTGGGAGTGGAAAGAAGACCAGGACGACACGGGGACGCCATCTCTGGCGAGTCAAATAAGTAGCGTGCGTTGTTTTTGTAGTAGAGTAGGAGTGCAACCGGCCTAATCGATAAAGACCCAGGACAGCTTAGTAGCGTCTGAGGTTGGCCGTTCAAGGCCCCATGAAACTTTTACTAAAAAAGATAACTCTCCAGTAAAAAACCAGAAGTGCTTAAGTGCAAATTTGACGATTTTGAGTTTATTGCATTTTTGTATTCAGTATGTTATTCTTAATCATTGCTATAATTCTTATCCTAAACTGAGCTGTGGTTGATTGAGTTATTGAACCGGCAAAAGTGGTTTTGTGCACAATTCTGTATCTAAAAAAGCTTTGAGGGCGATTTTCTCGAAACGCATATTTTGCACTTAAGCAATTCTGGCTGTGTACTGTAGAACTACACTAAACAAAAAAAAGGGGGGGGGTTAAGATTTGAGAATGAGTTTCGATAAAACACCTCTAAATAACACCAAAATGTATAATATTCACTGCGATCAAAAACGAAAGAGCTTTTGGGGCGCTATATGGTATTCTGCACCGGGCGCAAAAACCCAAGCGCGGCGCCGGGCCTGAACTGAAATTACTATTTCATGATTTCGCAGAAAATCACTTTTAAAATCATGTGATTTCCCATGTATTCGGATGATTTCAAAACATCTCAAACCTCGTAATGTTCGAAATTGCGAACAATTATATACATATGTCGAAAGCCAAATCGCATTCAATCCAATACGCTGCGTCATTGCTGAAATTGTCAGTTGGGTGTTTGATAACATCGTTCAAAATGGAAAAACCCAGGAAATATAAAAGAAAGAAGCTAAAGAAGACTTCGTTACAATAGGGATTGCTAGTTGATGAAATTTGGGTTGAACTTCTTTAAGACTTACATATTTTTAGAAAAAAGCAGTCAAACGAAATCATTACAATGCGAACGGTTTTAAATAATTTCGAAATAAATGTGCAAAATTACATTATTTCGGTTTAGTATATGGAACTACTTACTCCGTTTACACACAAAAAGATTCTAAAAAAATTTCTTGCAAAGCCGTTTGTTGGAAATGTGGAATAGCGATATAATAACCATTAGCATTCCTTTCGAACAAAAAGTATACTGAAAAATTGGATGTACGGAATTCCGTGCCGTTTTTGGTCAGTCCTACACGAGGGACCCCAGTTGTGCAGCAAAAGTTTTGTTTGTACCAAACGGGCAAGGGAGCTCAAAAAAAGTGTGCTCCAGAATCATGGTTCCTCGTGTAGGAATGGCGTTTAAGTGTATTTAATATCAAATACAAACTATAAATAAACTGCCAAATATGTATATGAACTCAATGTAATTACATAGTGATTTATACTTTTAAATTTAATAAAAATTATCAATTGAGGGCCAACAACAGTTACATACAATATACTGTACCATTTTTTTAATTATCGAAAATCTGAATGGCAGTTATGCATTTTAGTTGGAAATTTTACTGGAAAGTTCATGGAAAGCTGTTCAATAAATCCCAATTTCACTCCATCTTCATTGAATGAAGTTATTTTGACTTCATTCGATTGAATGACGATTGGGCATGATACACTGGGCGCGCATGATCATCCAGCGTGTCATGGGTATTAATGAGATTCAAGAATACAAACCTAAGAGAATTGTGGTTGGAGAATATGTTTTAGCTACATTTTCTTAAAATATTTGCTCATTAAGAGCGCTGCCTTTCCAGATTATTAGTCGTTGACGTGGGCTGGAGGGAGTTGCGAGCATATCATTAATAACGGTTAAGAAAAATGTGGGTTATAGAATTGACCCCAGGGGACTCGACGCAATACAATACTACCTATCAAAGTGCCATTCTCTGTCGAAAGCCTTGGAAATATCTAAAGTGACTAGACCAGACCAGGGCTGGACTGAGAATGAATTTAGGACCGGGAAAATCAAAAATTCCGGCCCATTTCAATACATTTTGTTTTAGAAATCAAGTAAATTTATTTTTTGCTTTCAAAATTTATTAATTTTTCTTTAAGAATGGCCGGGTTTTTAGGACAATATATGAAGGAAATCAAAGTAAATTAAATTATCAGGTATTTTTATAAAAAAATATTAATTCTTTTTAACTTCCCAGTTTATAGGGAAGCTATTTAGTCCGGGCGCTGGAGCATTTCCAGTGGTTTTGGCGTGATGTAACGGACTTTTTTGGTGGAATCGGTCAGAAATGATATCCTCAACAATATTTAGGGGGTGCGCAAGCATGAAACTCCCAGGAAAACTTTTGGTAGCCCAAAAACTGAAAAGTTCACTAAAAATTCCCTGTTTTTTGGCATTTCTTGTTAAATATCTCTTAACGAAGGCTTCTAGGCGAAAAATTTGTTGAGCATGTTTTGTTCTTCATTGAATTTGCTAAAACTTACCCTAAGGTGGATTTTCGAAATTTGAATTTTTGCATTGCAAAATAGCCGAAAACCGCGAAAAAAAGTACCTCACTTTAAAGTTAGCACAAGGAAAGGAGAGACCATTATCATCCAATTTAATTCTGGAATTAGATAGTTAAAGGCATGATTAACTTATATCCAAAACCCGATCACGGTCGGTCAAATAGTTTTTGCATAATGAATTTTGCAATTAAGTGAACTTAAAAAGTTAAATTTGTTACTGCGCCAAAAGAAAAACTCCCATGTTGGTCCTGATTTTTTTACGTATGCTCTAAGACTCTCTTTACAATATCCAATCATTAAAATTCTGGTTTTTAAATTTTTTTTATGGTTTTTAATTTTTTTAAGATTTTTGGCAAAAAACTGCAACTAAGGCGTTTTTTCCACAAAAATTGCTAACTCGGCGACGCCAGGAATGCTAGGCGCGTTTCAAATTCGCTCGAAAAAGGACTCAGTTTCTATTGCACCAATTTAACTGCTTTTTTTTTATATTTCAAAAAGGAATCAAAAAGGTTTAATTTTACTGGATGAATCGATATGGACAAATTTTTTTCAGACTAGTAGAGGCCGAGTAGTTGCTTAGAGCGTGGTGTTAGTACAATTGTACAATACAAAGGATGTCATTGTGAGTTTCTAGACTAATATTCATTCAGCAGCAGAAGAGCCGGTTCTTCAAGTTAATCTACACTGGTATTCTTTCATCGCGAGTAACTTCAGCGGGAAAACTAGCGAGGGGTTACTTTTGTAACCCAAGAATTCTTTAATGATTTGTGTAACGGCCTGCATGGTAATCGAAAAACTCTATTGGAAATTTAGGAAATTGGAAGTCTTTACATTGTAATGGCTAGGTAAGCAACTAGCTAATGACTTGTGGAATATATTAGTTGGAGATGTAATGTGCTTTTATTATTCTTTGTCTTTGTTTTGTCGAAGCCTCTTTTCTTGAGTTTATTCCGACAAAGTGCAGTCAAAAAGATTTCTTGCTGGTAAAATCCTCACCAAATGTAGCAGAAATGGAATGGTAATTTCGGAAAGCAATGCTGAAAAGAGTAGCAGTAATTTATCCTGCATTCCTTACATGGTAATATATGTATTTAATTAATACATTTCACCTCTGAAATAAGTCTTCGTCTATAATGTCTACGATGTGTACTTACCACCCTAGGACTCCCTATGTAAAAGTAACCAGCTTATTACCACCTCGCAAAACTAGTCATTTCCCGCTGGGACTTACTTGACTTTACACGGAAATATCGATGTTCGTGTCGATAAATTATACTTGCAGAGCCCGAGTAAAAGTAGGCGAAAGCGAATAAAGTATAGTATGCTTTAAGTTTTCAAGTCGAAATTTTCTCGTGAGCAGGTTATTACAGTTCCCTTACGCTAATTCCTAAAATACCGGTTCTACTACTGCCGAAGAAATACTGCTGCAGATTGGGGAATTCACTTCAGTAAGTACTATTTTATTTTTATACAACTTCAAATATAAGGTCGACATTATAAACTAAGGTCCGATATACCGCTCATTAACCCTTAGCTGGCCCACCTCGTTTTTGTAACATAGCTGGCCTATGGGGTGTTCACGCACCCCACGGAAAAAACTATTTCCACGGAAAATATGCAATATTGACCTTTTTTAAAAATTCAGTGGAGTTCTTTGACAACCCTTTTTTATGTTCCAATAGTTGAGAGACTTTTTTCTTACCACGACAGAAAAAAAATTAAGGTGCGATAAAACATGAAAAATCTACATTTTGCTTCAAAAAATCAAAACTCCTATGTTTGGACACCCGCAACGGCGTAAAAGCTCTGTACATAACACCATCTAACACAAGTGAAACTTACAACCTTCAAGACACACTAGATGGTCCCACAAATATTATTATTAGATTGATATCATGGAAAAGGGGTTTCTTTTAGGCCTGGGGTGTCCCTGCACCCCCAGGTCCAGCTAAGGGTTAAATAAAACAGCACTTGAGATCGTAAAAATCTTCGTGGCACGACTCGTTTACAATGAAAGGGTCTTCTTGCTTTTTTGCAGCTCGAATTGGGCAATTTAAACTGACGTTTTACATGTCGTTCAATGAGTGAATGGGCCTAATCACCCTCATTCTGGGTGTGCCCTTTGATAAAAAAAATTATGGGTTAATTATTTTATGCCAAGGCATCGGACTGCGTATGACTGACCGATGACCGTTTGACTCGTCCCAAACATACCATTCACAGCATTGCATTGCAACTAGGACTTAAATGCAATAAAGTTCGTTTGTAATAGGTTTTGATTTAAAAATAATCATTACGTTGTCATTATAAGAAATACGTAGGTACCTACCGCATACTTTTAGAGGGTCTTGGATTTTCGTCGACATTTATGATACAGGCTCATATTCTATGTCTACTACTACCTACTATGTTGGTTGGCTGTTGTCCTTTAGAGCCATTTTACAAAATAACTTCCCACGGGGAATCGCAATTGAGAGCAAAAGAGGAAGTAATCATAACAAGTTCAGTGTGCTTTCAATGTAAGTATTTCGAAAACTGACAAAAATGATTGTGAGAAGAGTGGCATAACTATAACGCTGTGACACAAGTACGACAGTAATGCCCCCTAAAGGCCAGTTTTAATGTTACAATAACGACTTTCTTGGACGGTGATTAGACTGCTCGTTCCTACGACCGTTCCTCACGAGATTTTTTGAAGAAACGGGAAGTGGAGATGATGAAGGGCTTCATCTCCACTTCCCCGTTCCTCTAAAAGCTCGTGAGATACGTACGTAGTAACAAACAGTCTAATAACTGTTTTGCAGTCGAAAACTCTTAGAAAGTACATTGCACGTATAGTAATAACTACAAATGGGGCCTTTTTAAGTTATGATATTGTTTTATTTAATTAGCGATATTTAACTTCTGTTTGCAGTGCTATATGAGTCACGTGGGAGCGTCTTGAATTTACTTGTTAGCGTAATAAATGGACCGAAATATTAACTTTTCATCGTATTTTAATTTTTTAGGGGCTAAATATCAGTATCTTAAAAATGGACGATCAAGAGGAGCTCTGTCTGATTTGTAATAGATCTCTATATGGGCAAAAACGCGGAAAAAGGCATATGCGTGTCCGGAGCCGATGACCGTTTTAGAGTCGGAAATGAGTACTAAAAAAAAATGCTTTCAGTGGATACCGACCTAGACAACATTTTTCCACAAAAAAAACGGCCATCC
Organism: Thereva unica; assembly: GCA_949987705.1. Lineage (NCBI taxonomy): Eukaryota > Metazoa > Arthropoda > Insecta > Diptera > Therevidae > Thereva > Thereva unica. Next base: position 85,556,039 of record OX465283.1, on the reverse strand, counting down.
AGCCAGCCATAAAGCCCGGCAGGCCCCAGACTAAGGCCAAGACTATATTAGTTTTGTCTTGTTCACTAGTTATGAAGATTTTAATTTTGAAGTTTTGGATTAATTTTAAATGTTTTAACGTTCCGTGCAGCAAGCCGCACCACGTCCGAGCTAGTAACAACAAAAAAATTCAAACAAAATTCGGTAATTTTTCTAATTTGTTTAAGAAATTATGTTTAACAATATTTTATTGAAAGTTGTGCTCAATAGAAACTGAGTCCTTTTTCGAGCGAATTTGAAACGCGCCTAGCAATTCCTGGCGTCGCCGAGTTAGCAATTTTTGTGGAAAAAACGCCTTAGTTGCAGTTTTTTGCCAAAAATCTTAAAAAAATTAAAAACCATAAAAAAAATTTAAAAACCAGAATTTTAATGATTGGATATTGTAAAGAGAGTCTTAGAGCATACGTAAAAAAATCAGGACCAACATGGGAGTTTTTCTTTTGGCGCAGTAACAAATTTAACTTTTTAAGTTCACTTAATTGCAAAATTCATTATGCAAAAACTATTTGACCGACCGTGATCGGGTTTTGGATATAAGTTAATCATGCCTTTAACTATCTAATTCCAGAATTAAATTGGATGATAATGGTCTCTCCTTTCCTTGTGCTAACTTTAAAGTGAGGTACTTTTTTTCGCGGTTTTCGGCTATTTTGCAATGCAAAAATTCAAATTTCGAAAATCCACCTTAGGGTAAGTTTTAGCAAATTCAATGACGAACAAAACATGCTCAACAAATTTTTCGCCTAGAAGCCTTCGTTAAGAGATATTTAACAAGAAAGGCCAAAAAACAGGGAATTTTTAGTGAACTTTTCAGTTTTTGGGCTACCAAAAGTTTTCCTGGGAGTTTCATGCTTGCGCACCCCCTAAATATTGTTGAGGATATCATTTCTGACCGATTCCACCAAAAAAGTCCGTTACATCACGCCATAACCAAAAGTAATAGCTTTCACTGCTCTAGCGCCTGGACTAATTGTAATTGCTCCGAAAATCGTAATTTTCATTTTTCAATATTCCAATAGCATTTTAAACATAGTTATGAGAATAACTATGTGTGTATGTGTAGTATGTACGTCCGTCGTAATTTTTTCGAAATATTTACGAAAAAAATTCATAAAATTCGGTTGAGCCGTTTTTTTGTTTAAACGTCGTATGTACCTCAACGATATCGCGAGAACCAAAAAAGAAGCCAATGTCGTTGAGATTCCATTAGAAGCGTATTAACGGCAGCATGATATGAAAAGGTTTTCATAAAATTCGGCCGAGCCGGTGTTTTGTTTAAACGATTTTCCTGCACGATTTCGCGCAAACCAAAAATGATATCGACTTCGTTGAGGTGCCGAACGAAGCATATTAACTAAACCGTGCTTTGTATTTCATAACATTAGGCCAAGTCCTGTTTTTTTAAATGAAAATACTTAGACCAAGGGTCACAAGCACCTTAAATCGATTAGTTTTTCGGATATTTAATAAACTCGACGGAAGGAATGAGATGAAATTACTTTTCTGGATTAAGAAGTTCGATAGTTCCCCAAAAAATATCAATTGTCAGCAAAGCGTGTGGGCATTTATCGTTAGAATTCGCGCCGTATTCACTCGCAACTGAAAGCAAAGCGGAAGCTAGGCGTTTTCTGGAGGCGTGAGTCTGGAGCCGCTTTAAGGCCTGGTCACACCGAGCGCGGTGCGGCGCGGCGCGATGTGGAGCGGTATACCGCAGGACGGCGAGATGGGGCGGCTGATTCACATTAGCCGCGGGGCGGAATGGTTTTAAATGTTAATTTGTCCATGTCTACACGCGGTGCTTTTTCCAGAAAAACTAAAAAAATCGTCGGCGGCGGCGGCAAAAATTGGTTTTGAGTAATTATAAATTTCGCCGCACGGCGAAATATAAAATTGCCGCACCGCGCCGCTTCTGGTGTGAATCACAGACTTATTTTTCCCAAAAACATCGCTGAACGGAATTCGCGCCGCGCCGCGCCGCGCTCGGTGTGACCAGGCCTTTAAGGTACAAACGCGGAGGTGGTGACGGCGGCCGGCTGCTCATTGCATTAGCAAGTATGGTGGTCCGTGTATTTCTAACGTTTTTCCAGTCACTGTCATGTCACTGCCGCCGCTCCAATCTATTTGTGCTTTTAAAGTTAGGCCATGAGCATTTTTGCACTGGAATTAACAACTGCTAGGATAAACTGTCATCTCCGCCTGTGTGTCTGTAGGGAATCATGACGTCTCCTGCATTCCACGGCCTGTCAGGATACCTGAAATCCTAATCCCTTAGTCAGACTGAGTAATGTGTGGCCTTCATCGGGCCGTATCTGCGGACCTGGCCTTACAGGCCATGGCTTGTCGGCGGCCTGTAAGTGAATGGAATGGAAACCTGTTTTATTTAATTTAACCCTGTTTCGTATGGATTTTACACTGTCTTGAGGAAAAAATTTACGTAATATTTGCTGAGAACCCCTCTCCCCACGTGAGATTAGGTGAGATTCGAATGGTGAGATTGATTTCCTTTTTATGGGAAAATTTTTATTTTTTATTAAAACATGTGGTACGGCCCTCCTGGAAATTCCCGGTAGCTTGTTAGGCCAGTCCAGCTCTGAACCGGACTCAACGAAGCGATGGATGCTTTGGTTGAGATATGCTCAGTTAAACACACAAGGAGGTCGGCAGTAGCCTTTTTGGACTAATGCCCTACTGCCTGATGTTAGATTCTCGAAATTCCAATAGGTTTCTTTTGATTGTTGACGATTTTTGACAGAATATTGTGCTGATTTATGCGCCATCTGTAGAAAGTTGAATGAGCTGTTATTTGATTGGAGAAAGTGTATTCCTTAATTAATCTCAGGAATCCGTTAAGCTGTAAAAACGCAACAATATAAATAATTGCTATTGGGCGGTGGTTAGGCGGGTCTCTGGATTCCGCTTTTTTGGAATGGGCTGATCACGGGCTAGTTTCGAAAACTATGGATATACTCCGCAGGAGTATGACGGTAAAAAGATTGCACAAAGGTTTACCCCGAGGCGAGTCACATATCTTAAGGACCATAGGTGGATTTATTACCGTTAAGCTCTTTGAGATACGGCATACTTCGCCAGTCTTCAAGAAAACCAAGCCCATTGAACATATGGTTACTAAAAAATGGTGTGCACATATTAGATCTTGGGCGGTACGACCATAAAAGCTAAACTTGTATTTACTTCAATTTAAGTAATGTTGTAGTTGCCTTAACTTGCTTCTCATTGAGTGCATCGGCATCCTAAAAGCATAATAAAGTATCAGAATTCCTTTAATATTAGATTCAGCCAATTATAGGCTAAACCAGAGATGTGAGTTGTTAAGATGCTTCCACTAACTCCTAATTCTTATTTGTGCTTGCTGTTAGCTGACGAATATTTTGAATTCGAGTTGTTACATAAGGTTGTTCTAAATGACCAACTTCCCCGTATGATGAGTATTGACTATAATGAATCGATATTTTAATAAATGAAAATATAATAATATATATTTTTATGTTATACACCAAGTAGCAATTTTTCTACTTAAAACAATAACTTCCCTATAAACTGAAACTAATATTAACTGATTTTGTTGAAGGTAATTTCATCAAGCAATATTACAACTTGAAATAAAAGTCAATGTTCCTGTAAACTGTCTCAAAAGTAATCATTAGCAGACATTACTATATTTAAAAATAACTAAAACAAATACAAAAAATTATTTTCAATTATTCCAATATGCCCATGACACGCTAAGTCATTTTTATGCTGCCCTGAGACATTTAATGTTTCGCTTTTTAATATGTCTGTACACACGCATTTACAGGAAATTGAATTTGCGTTCCTTATCTGAGTTTCTTATGCATTTTACAATTCGCTTAAGCCTTAATGAACCACAATTTATCTTTGCGATAAGGCGGCTTAAGCTGTTTTTAGAAATAATAAATTACACAAGGTAGTTGTTTACGTTGGTTTTACCAATAAACGGATATTTCCGACTGTGCAATGCATTATGACTTGCATTACGTGTTTTACTGCTGAAATATTTATAATTTTGCAAAATGTATAAAATACTCAAATTATGTCCCATGCAATGCGATCTAATAATAAATGAGTTACAAATAACTTTTGCTGAATATAAACGTGGAGCGATTTTGATAAGATGTTGATGAGTTAAAGACATAAAATTCGTTTTTACCATATTTTACGTAAAGCCTACCCAGAAGTGATTTCTAAATAGAAAGTGAAGTCGGCTATTGACCCCAGGGCAATATTAGCTTTCAAGTAATTTCAAGTTACACATTCGTCAAAAAAGGTAATAAAAATACCTTTGGCAACTCGAGCAGGCAAATTAAAAATTGATCAGATAAGATCTATGAAAAAATGTCTTAAGTTTCAAAACTGAATTCAACCCCTATTCATAGATTTTCATTCGCCTATCACAGTACAATCTGAGTTTAACTCTAGAAATGAGAGTGTATGCGTCTGCATACAGTTGTAATTGGGTTCAACCTGAGTTCAACTCATCATGTATACGTACTAACAGAAACTTGAGTGACTCCATTTAGAAGATAATGTATTTTGCGATTTACAACGTTTTTTTTGTGACTCGAGTAAAAATAAAAGATGGCCTTACTACTTTTATGAGGTATATGATGGCCGTAGAGTTTTAACTATTTTCAACTATTTTCTTGGCCCACGACGGCCAAACTTGTCCAAAAGAATTAAATGGCCGAGTACTGAGCTGTACACACAGGCATACGACGGTTTTGAGCCAAGAAAGAATCTGCACCAATGTATTGTTGAATGTGGTTTGTGGGAACTTGATCATTTTCCTTATGTACAATCGGCCGTTCGATTATCGTATTTAAAGGCTATCGATGCATAAGAGAAACAAGCTCGCCAGTCGTCGGTTTGTGAAGGCACTACACACTTGTTTTTTGGTGTTGATTTATTTTTCAGTAGGAAATTTTGTTATTTTAAGCGGTTCAAGAAATAAAAAAAGCATTCGAAAAAAATAAAACCGTTAATTGTAATTTTTGTAATATTGGACTACGAAGACATGAGCACCAGATTTCATGATGCTTTTCTCAATAAATATACGGTCGTACAGTCCGACTAAGATTCTTTTGATGCCCGGTACATGTCCTAATACTATGTTTCAAAAACGGGTGTACGGCCATCTTCAAAGTAATTTTTTTTAATATCATTTTTAACCAGGGAGCGTAACTGTTATAACTTATATCGAAAAAATCAGAAAATAATAATTAGTTAGTTTTAATAGTTAAATTTTACCAAAAATAATAAAAGTTATTTTTAACTCTAATTTTTGCCTAGTATTGTTTTAAATCTTTTAAAACTGTTATTAAAGATTTTTGTTTTTTTCTATCCGAAATAATAATTAAAATGGACTTTTATTTTTAAAATAAAAAATAACTGTTAAAAAAGACTTTTTTTTCTGTCTTTTAAAGATTTTTATTTTTCCAGTTTTTTAAAATATAAAAATAAAAGTCTTTTGCTGAAAACAGATAAATAGTCCATTCAAAACGTTAAGAAAATCGAACCCTAAAGGTCTTTGGGGTCGCTGATCACGAAAATCGGGGTCCTGCGGTCCTAAAACATGGGCGTCACCCTTAAAAATGCAAAAAAAACACCCCTTTTGGGGGGTTTTTTCGCGATTATTTCGATAATAATGAAAACTAATGCAATGAAATACTCTTTTTTAATATTTATTTGCGAAGGTGGTTGATTTGTACCAGTGTTGGGCAAAATTTAATCTGATTGATGATTAATGATTGCGACTAAAAGCTGTAGTCCTTAATCATGATTAGAGATTGATATATTTAATCAGAGAAGTAATCATTTTAGGTAATTGATGATTGATCAATTTCAACCGCAATCATGATTAAATGATTAAAATTTTAGATTAAAAATGAATTTTTTTGGAGATGTTAAGTTTGAACGTTGGATTTCTATTCTTTAATGTTTTATTTGAATATTTTATTTTGTGAATCCGTCAGTTAAGAGTTTTGTGGTCAAAATTGTGGTCAAAAATTTGTGAAGTGGGAATAATTTTGGCAATTGTGCTCCGATTGCACTGAAAATCGGCCCAGAATTTTTACATTTAAGTACTGTAATTTTAAAATTATCTTTTATATTTTATTAGTTCATTGTAAAAAGCATGTTTGTAGTTTTTGATGGGAAAACTTTTTAGGCACGTTGGGCAATTTTCCGTCACGGTCATTTTTTATGCGTACCGTGGGAAAAATTTTCCTTTGGGGATTTCAGTTTTTATTGTATGAGTTAGTACTATGTACTACGTAATATATACTATGTTTTATGTACTAAGTGTGTACTATGTATTAGGTACTATGTACATACTCGGACTATGAACTGTGCGCTATGATTATGAACTATGTATTATGCAGTACTACGTACTGTATACTATAAACTATGTATTATCTACTATCTACTATGTACAAGGTATTGTGTACTATGTATTATGTACTAGGTATTATGAATATATAGTACATAGCTCTGTTGTATTATGTACTATGTACTAGGCATTATGTACTATGTATTATCTATACACGGTATATTATGTATTACGTATTACGTACTAAATATTATGTACTATGCACCATAAATTATATACCATGTTATATCTATTATACTGTACTACGCACTATGTATATTGCTATGAACTATGTATTATGTACTATGTATCAGTGTTGGGCATCTACTACTAATTTTTTAATCAGGCCAATAATATTGATAATGATGATAATGATTATGAAATCTATTCTAAACCTGGATTGTGTTCCCATTGTATTGAATATCAGTATCGGGAGGTTTTAAGGGCTCCCAATAACGAATTTGTTGTCAAAATGGCGGACGAATTTTGGGAAATGTGTCCCGATTGTACTGAAATTCAGTATGGGGGGGTTTTAAGGGTTCCAATTGTCGAATTTGTGGTCAAAATTTTAAAATTCAAAATGGCGGACAAGTTTTGGCAAATGTGTTCCGATTGTACTGAAATTCAATATCGAGGGGTTTGAAGGGTTCCAAATGACGGATTTGTGGTCAAAATTTTAAAATTCAAAATGGCGGACTAGTTTTGGCAAATGTGCTCCGATTGTACTGAAATTCAGTATGGGGGGTTTTAAGGGTTCCAATTGTCGAATTTGTAGTCAAAATTTTAAAATTCAAAATGGCGGACAAGTTTTGGCAAATGTGTTCCGATTGTACTAAAATTAAATATCGAGGGGTTTGAAGGGTTCCAAATGACGGATTTGTGGTCAAAATTTTAAAATTCAAAATGGCGGACGAGTTTTGGCAAATGTGTTCCGATTGTACTGAAATTCAGTATCGGGGTTTAGGGGCTCCAAATGACGGATGTGTGGCCAAAATATTAAAATTCAAAATGGCGCATGACTGCTAAAAGCCAACAAAGCTTACTATAGTCTGTCAAGGCTCTTTAAATCCAAACTACTTTCATGTTGTATTAGCTACTTTGAAACGTATTAGAAATAACGCCGACGTTGAGCTCGAAGCTATATTCGAAACAGCTTCTGATGCTTTGTTAAAAAATGTATGTATCATACAAATGCCTTGCAAAGCAAAGAGACAAGTGCAAGCTACTACAAAATCAACTGTTTTATCGTCTTTGTATATCATGTAATAAGCCATCTAAAAGTCTTGGCCAACCTTTCCGTCTCGTTTCTCCGGAGAGGACATTTCTTGCTTAAGAAGATTGAAATCCTATCTGCGGAATACCATATCTCAGGACAGACTGAATAGGTTGAACTCACTTAATGCCCGCTACACAACTCAGTTCGACCGGGAGAAAGTGGTTATTTTGTAAAGAGTTTTTAAGTTTGAACAACATATTTATAATAAAAATTCATTTTGGACTCAATGGCATAAAAAGGCGGACATTTAAAATTTTAGATAAGAAATCTATTTTTGGCCAATGGGTTCAGTATTTTGACATCCATTTTTCAGGTTTTTTTATTACATCAAAAAGTATATTCTTTGAAAGTTTGATGCAAATTGGTTTGGCAAATTGGATTGAATGCCTTGTGTTCTAAAATGAAAAAAAAAAAAAAACTGTTTTTCTCATTTTTTCAGTTTTGTAGGATATGTGCATACTAAGCCAAAAACAATTCATTGGCAATTTAATTACAAATTCTGATCTGATTTATAGAACTGGAGTTATACACATTTTAATCTCGAAAAACTTTAATTGTTTAAATCAAAAATTGGACAAGGTTCACTAGGTTCAAAACTTATGAATTATACTCCTGGTCATACCCCAAATCATAATCTTGCTGTTACCAGACAATACCTATGTATCTCTTCATTTTTTTGGATTTTTTTTGCTGCACAAATACAGCTCAACTTGTATTCATTCGTGGAATAAATGAATCATTTCAAATAACAGAATAAATATCAAACCTGATAAGTTTCAAAGATATTACACAAAAGAAGAAGATATTTTCCAGGCTATTCATAACTGTTTTTGTGAAAATAAATTAAATTTGGAAACTTGGAATATCCACTAATGGCGCCCCGGCTATGATCGCTAAAAATATACATATTAAAATCAAATAACATCAAAAATGAGGATAAAATTATTATCCACTGTGTTTGTTTCTACAACAAAATTTATGTTCCCAAGTGTTATCAATGAATCATGTTAAGCATATGGTCATAAAACCAGTGAATTCGATCAAACGCACTTCAGCATCGACAATTTAAGCAATTCCTAATTAAATTAGATGCCGAATATGATGACATTGTTTATTTCTGTCATATCAGGTGGTTAAGTCGTGGATTTTTTTAGTTACGTAAAGAAATCAATTTGTTTATCAATGACAAGCAAATCCCGGTGCCAGAATTAAGTAATGATGAATGGTTGTTTGATTTATGCTTTTTAGTGGAAAAGTCCTTCTGACCTGGGTCCTGACTAAGTTTGTAATATTCAAAACTAATAAGTGGTATGATTTTGTTAAATCGTAAATTAATGAAGATATAACAATTAGACATGCTCTCCAAGTATATACATATATGTATGTATGTAAATTTCTCCGACCATATTACTAAGCAATTAGAGTTTGTCTTCTTTCTCGCAGTTCCATCAAACTGTCACCAAATTCATGTGTTCATCGCAGGTTAAAATGGAAAGAATGTTAACTAGTGCTGTGGTTGACGGTTTTTGGCTCCGAATTTTTTCGGACAAGACCGTTTGACGTGATATTTCGGCAGTAAGTAGGTAAAAGCTCAAGGTACCGTCATATGATAGCACACAAAGGGGGATAGGGCGTTTTGAATGTTGGTTTTGAGGAAAAATGTAGTTTAATGGGATTTTTTCCACAAAAAGAGCATCTATGCCATTTTTGTTCTGGTTTTGTTTTTTCTTTTCTATTTGCCATTCAAAAATAGGTATCACTCACTGATCTGTTTTTAGTCAAACGGAATAGCTCAATGTTTTGTATTGATATTGTTTATAAAGATATAAGAATAGTCACATTGCTAAGAGTTGTCGACAATAGTGATTTATTAATTCGGGAGACAAGTTAATTGGCTCCAACACAAGTCCCAGACATATTTTGGCGTAAATTATCAGCATTACTATCAAAGCAATGCTTGTCGTTCACTAGCTTTTCAACACCACAGAGGATGCGTGCTCCTTTTTTTCATTCGGGCTCATTTGATAATCTGCGTCCTCTTGTATCGCACTGGATAGAATGGATAGACTTTTTCTCGTACATTTTCATACGCTTTAATTTATAAATTTCAAAGTCTTACAACCATGGGCGTAGCAATGAATTTTTTCTGGGGTGGGCCAGATTTTAAAGCATCGTTTCCGACTGACCACAGACAGAGGTTAAACAAAAAATCTAATTTTTAAATTTTTGAAGTAAGACTACCTATGTAGGTAGTTAGAATTAAATATAATTAGAAGCCAATCTAAATATTATATTCATCAATGGAAATTTGCTTTAATTTATTATATTCATCAATTTAAATTTTGGATTAGTTGCTCGATTGATTAAAATAACTCCAACCGATACAATTCAGTAAACAAAAAATATTAAATCTCGTATGGGAAAAATATATAGTTCAGCAAACAAACGAGCATGAGTACGCTTTTTGGCAATCAAGATTAACCCGATTCAGCGGAATCAGCTTCATTTACCTCCCTACCGCTAGTAACAAAATGGAAATTACGCTATTTTTCCAGGGACAAAATATAGTGCAAACTCTGTTCAGTTATCTCCTTTTAAATGGCCTGCCACCTTGATAGCGCGACGGGAAATAATCGCCACAAAATCGGTATTACGTTATTCTTTCAGCGACAATGCCGCTCAGTTCTAAGGATACACTATGTGGCTAGCAATACGGAATCGGTGGAAAGTACTCAAGTAAGTGCTCATGAGTAGAATCGAATTAAAAGTACTTAAAAGTACATCTCCATAACCAATGCCAACCCTCGAATGATATGAAAATGACGTTGGGTGACTTCAACGTTAAGATCGGAAAGGACTTTCAGAATATGGACGATAAAAGGCAGCCACAGCCTTCACGTAACCACTCACGATAATGGTCGCAGTCTTATCGACCGCTAATAACAAAGAAATGCTAGGAAGTTCAAGGTTCTTGCCACATAAAAACATCCATAAAATGATTTGAAAGTCACCAGATGGAACGGCTAAAAGCCAAATTGATCAGATACTCATTGAAAAGAAATCAGCAACAAGTGCAGCTAGACCTGCTAAAAGAAATCAGCAGGATAATTCTACTCTGAAACAAATTCATCGGATGCACTTCGTAAATTGCTGAGATCTTGAGGAATACATGGAAAGACGAATTTTACACTATATAAGACAATAATTTGTCATAGTATATGCTACGAGAGTGAAACATGGACACAAAGGATAGAGGACATGCTAAATTCCTTTTAAAGGATGATTTTGAGAAGCCCTATTTGTCCGAAAGGGACATGGAACAGCTAACAACGAGCTATATCAAATCTATGACAAGATAGACTATGTAAGTGACGTCGGTAAAACTCAAACAAACGCTGGTTTGGACACGTCGAGTGCACGTCAGATGGACGGATGCGTTGCGTTTGTAGCAAATGCAAAGTCACTTCTCCAGACATCGAGCAGGAAGTCGGGCAAAAATTGAGGCTGGAGTAAAAGATTAGAGAAAGCCAAGGTTCTATTTGGGCTGCAGCGCCATTGGAAGACGAAGAAAGAATATATGAAGCAAATTTTTCATCGCTTGAAGAATGCCTATTTTTTCTCCTTAGGTGAGGTACTTGGTCTAAAGGTACTGCGGCCACTCTATTGACCTATTGTAGTACTGCATTGGCATTCCTGATAACTTTCAACAAATGGTTGTCTTATACCTGCTTTAGCGTATGCATTGTTCGACTCCCGATTTTCTCTGTGTTGCACGAGCGTGGACTCCAAGTTGGTGAATACAGAGGGACGCATACAAACTTCTATGCAAAAAAGGATTTCCAAATTTCGTTTCCACGTTGCGTTCGAGATGTAAACTGCCCTAAACTTTCCTTAATTGAGGCAGAAAAATACATTTATGTTCAAAGCGTCACGACTGAGATGAACTTGCTTGGTATTCGGTTCTAGCCTACAAGCAGTGGTATGAGTAATATTAAAAAGTATCGAGTCAAAAGTATCGAGAACTGATATGAGTAGAATCGAAAGCCAAATAGTTATATCAGTAAATAATCGAGTATCGATTCTCTAAGTGTGGCTAGCCAGCTTGACATCAGGCTAGCGTTTTCATTATTTAAACAAATTATTTTTGACGTAACAAATTAGCGACAAATTATAGACCTAGAAATGTGTGTGCTGACTCTTTGGCTAGTTATACCAAGATATACCTGCCGTTACCATGGACATAGAAGAGCGGAAAAAATGGATTTGTATTTTGCTTTTATGACTGAGTTTTTATTGAAGTTGAGTTGGATTTGAATTTAAAACTCAACGACTTAACTCTATGCACTACACGGTAGCATACTGAAGGTGATAGGCCCATACTTATAATTTATCTATGGTTGTATTCTGCGATATATGTTACGTATCTATGGCCGCATCAATTGAACTTAGCTCGCGACTTTTTGCCCCTTCTTCTGTAAGGGATTATACTCTTTACCTAAAGGTGCTAATAAATCTCGAACTGTTTTGCAAATTTATACTGCAGTCAACAGTATTTCAAAGACTACTGTCATATAAAAATGGCACTGCATCGTATGAGATGAGCTCGATACCCATGCAAGTAATACAACGCAATACAATTATGCTTTTCCAGCTATATCTCCATGGCCATTGCAGTCACTACGTTGGGTCTTGCGCCGCGTACCAATCATAATTATAACGTAATCAACTAACGGTTGACCTCCAGCGCAGGACCATTTAAAAACTTTTTTTAAAATTGTTTAAAGAGTTAAACATAATTGGTTTTAAAGCGGATGCACCTTGATTTTAATAAGTGATTCACTTTTATTCTGGGGTGGGTCAGAAGGATTCTGGGGTGGGCCTGGCCCACCTGGCCCCCTACCTTGCTACGCCCATGCTTACAACCCTGGGGGGTTATCCTGGAATGCGATTCGATAGTTGAAAGAAAACGGAAGCCAGTTGCGATGCGATTTAGTTTTTGTATCGCTGAATGCGATCGTATCGAATTGAAATGATTGCCTAATAATAATGTGAAAAGAAGCTGTTTTCAGCCAACAAACTTCATTTATCAACTTAATTTGGCATTTTGATGCGAACAATTGTTTGAAAAAGGTTTAAAAAGTTTTTAGAATTTTTGAAAACAAACAAATAATTTCAACGCATCCGTCAATGGCTTTACTCACGGGCTGAAATCCGATGACAAACGGACAAATTTCATTCGATTTCGCATTGGGCGATACCATTTTCTTATTTCCGAATTTCATGACTTTCGAATCGCATTGCAGGATAACCCTCCTGACTCTTGAAGGGGGTTTCACAGGCAACCCTATGCATATCTTTTCCCAATAAAATTATATTTATTTTGATATATGTATAATTTATTTGGTTACTCTTTTTACTCAACTGTTTAAACCTGGCAACCCTATAGCCTTGAACGGAAAAAGGTAGGTAATCCATGTTTACATAATCTATAGGTTTCTTACTTTCCGATTAGTGTTAAATTTGTGTGGTTACTCGATCGGTGAAGGTATTGCAAAAAATTGATTATTGAATTTTCATTCAAATATAGCCTTGAACATATTTCGTTGGGCAACCACTGTTACTTTCGTTAGCTCTTAGATTTCAATTTGGCTACTCGATCGGTGAAGGTCGTTTTACTACACGATCCTGGGGGGTTATCCTGGAATGCGATTCGAAAGTCAAACTAGTTGGGATGTGGGTTCGACCCTTTCGGTCCACACGATCAACTTCCCAGTAAGATGGATGTTGAATATATGATTGGATATTTTAATAATAAATGAACAATAGGCAATATAGAATATATGCATAATACCGAGAATTTGTCACAATTGTTTATCAATATTTTCGCTAAAATGTCAAACTAAATGTGCGCACTTACAAGATTAGGATGACGAAAATGTATATAAAATTGATGTATTAATGTTTTTCGGCACCTCAATGAAGTCGATATAGTTTTTAGTTCGCGCGATATGGTGCAGGTGCAAGAATCACTTAAGTCATTTAAACCAAAAAACCGCTGGACCGAATATTATAAAAATCGTTTCAGATAATATTGTCGCTAATACGCTTCGAACGGCACCTCAAGTAAGTCAATATCTTTCGTGGTTCGAGCGATATCGTGCAGGTACAAAAATCACTTACGTCGCTCAAACAAAAAAACGGCTGGACCGAATTTCATGAAATTCTTTTCAGATCATATTTCGGTTAATACGCTTCGAACAACACCTCAACGAAGTCGATATCAGTTTTGGTTCGCGCGATATCGTGCAGGAAAAAATGACCACATCCGTACGCACATACACACACACACACACATACTTCCTCCCAATTTTTTGCTTAAAATGCTCCTGGGACCTTGAAAGATGAAAATACGTTGAAATTTTCGATTTCGATTTTCGGACCGATTACAATAACTTCCTATACTGGGAAGTTAAAAATTCGGAAATAAGAAAATGGTATCCCCCAATGCGAATTCGAATCAAATTTGTCCGTCGGTCATCGAATTTCAGTCCGTGAGTAAAGCCATTGACGGATGCGTTGAATTTGTTTGTTTCTTTTAAAATATTCTAAACATTTCTTGAAACAATTGTTAGCATCAAAATAACAAATTAAGTTAATAAATGAAGTTTGTTGGCCGAAAATAATTTCGTTCCGTATATTTTTCAGATAATACCTTCAATACGATGCGATCGCATTCAGCGATGCCAAAACTAAATCGAATCGCAACTCGCTTCCGTTTGCTTCGCACTTTCGAATCGCATTCCAGGATAACCCCCCTGTACTATTAGGTCTGGTATTCACATAGTGCGTAAGACGAATTTGCTGTTGCTTTTGAGGCGCCTCAAAGCGAAAGTTTGTTTAGACGGTTCGTTTTGGGATCAGTAGCTTTAAAGACAAGTGGAACATGCGGAACGAGAACTATTGTGGGCCAAGAAAACAATTTTTTTTAAGTGATAAGGCTGCATCCAGCGCAGCAAAGCAGAACCGACGCGACGGTAGATTTTGTCTATTGGTTTACGCTGCTCACGTGATAAGAAAAGCAGCAGAGTGTTCTTCCTATGCTTCTTGGAGATATGGCCAATGTGTTTTAAAAGTAACTTCCTGCCAAGGTCCATTCCTTTGGACCAAGAATTATTTTGATCAAGTGATTTTAAAGTTGGCTTTGTTTGCGTTAGGATATTTTTCTTATCTGACAATACAATTTAAGCCGCAACCCACTTCTCTAGTCAGCGTCAAATGCATTTAGTCTATATATTAAACTGTTTTATATATGATGGCCGTTTGCCTAGATATGCTTTAACAAATTCTCTTTCTTAAGCAGTCATCGATTCTAGCATGAGACTCAGGTAACTTATTCTTAATGCCGCCAGTAGAGTTGAGCCGGACTTACAAGAGGCAGTTCATTTGTCCCGTACACGATAGTAAATTGTATTGAGGCCTCAACTTTTTTAAATGTCCCGGTTCAAAAATAATGTACTACTGGGGTATGGGCGTGTATCGTGCGATTGTAAGTTGCGAAGTGGAGAGGCCTTTATTACTTCTTTTGCGGCAGTAAAATATCCAATTTGAACTGCGCCGAGAGGTGAGATTGTAAACACGAACTGCAGAGACATTTTCTTACTGCTTTTGCTTCAGTAAAATATCCAACTTAAGCCGAGCCGTGGTGAGATTGTAAATGCCAACTAGAGAGAAATCTCTTACATTTTGGAAGGAATGAAATTTTTGACTAAAGAGACAATTCTTACATTTTTTGATGGAGTGAAGCTTTGTACTCAAGAGATATTTTTACATTTTTCGAGGGAGGTAAATTTTGTACTGAAGAGACAATTCTTAATTTTTTCGAGGAAGTGAAATTTTGTACTCGAGAGACATTACTTACTTCTTTTTAGGCGAGGTGCGATTGTAAAATAGAAATACACTTTCTGGAGGCATAGCTTGCATATCTACTCTGGGACAGTATAATGCATAAGAGATTCAAATCCGTGATTTTGAAGCCATGCCAGTATCTACAACTACAACATTGCCTCTGCTTTCGGAGCTGGAGTCTAGTA
The DNA here is from genome assembly GCA_949987705.1 of Thereva unica. Taxonomy (NCBI): domain Eukaryota; kingdom Metazoa; phylum Arthropoda; class Insecta; order Diptera; family Therevidae; genus Thereva; species Thereva unica. The sequence goes on along the minus strand of OX465283.1, from coordinate 85,540,228 downwards.
TGTGAGGTGACTTTCATAAGCAGGTGTGTGACTTAATAAACACCACAAATCAAACAACTGAAGCTATAGATAAATATCTTGTAGAACCACTCTTGCTGAAATACAAAGACACAGCAAAGCAGTGGTATTCGAGAAAAGGTCAATATCCTAGACACTATCTACTTTTCAAACTAAGACTGTGCAGAGTTGCAACTTTTGTGTCTTTTGAACGCCTCTTTTTTAAAGCGAGCCAAGTTCTGGGAGAAAGAAGAAATAGGTTAAGTGGCAACAAAGTGTCACAAATCTCTATCTATAACAAATAAAATATTTTCGTGTTATTTTCAATTTTAGGGAGTTTCATTATAAATCTGTAACTTATACATTTTACAAAAATTTTAAAGAATAGTTTGGTATTTAACATTCATAGGCTTATCGTATCCCCTCTTTCGCAATCGCAATGAATCTACCCGCATCGCAACATTTGAGCCGTTGACTACGTAACGTGTTAGCAATACAATGGCACCTCGCCTCATTTGAAGTGAGACATTGTACTGGTTCAAAAGGAAAAAGAGGCTCCTATTACAAACTCATTTTATAATCGTGTCCTACCCAACACTAGTCGCCAGTCAAAATACAGAAATTTGGATAAAATCCCTCGTTGGTTTTTTGAGATCCCCATGGATAAAGGACACTTAAAATGTCCTTTGAAATGTCTGTCAAATGTCCTTTTTAGCTTTTTTATTTAATAGCTTGAAGGTTTACCCTCATAATGAGGTATATATCATAGCGCTAGGATAATATCTAGAATTTGCATTTCCATTTATCAAACTACCTAATATTTTGGCAAAATATTGCACCTACATAATACTATGTAGTACTCCAAATGTACTATGAAATATGAAGGAAATTAGTAAAGGTCAAAATCAAAATTTTCATGGCGCTAATTTCAGAAAACATCATCATCTTCTCCCCCCGCGAATTGTTCCGTGTTCAACTTCAATTCTTGAATGACCCAAAGAAAGCCTGGTGTAATTTGTTAAAAGACTCTATCTAAAAATACTCCGAAACACATTATACACTTAATATATTTATTTACAGGCTTCTAACTATGTACAAGTTTCACTATGTGCAAATAAATAAGAACAGAAATAATTTATCTCAAGTGATAAAAACCAAAAAACCTAGGAGATATTTCAATCGGCAGTAAAAAAACATTAATTTTCTGAAAAGGTTAAGTGATTACCAACCGAATATTTGAAAACAGTTAAAAAGAATAATTTCGGTAGGTAAAACACCTTGTCTTTCATTAAGATAATTTACGTATTTACAAAAGTTGTTTATGGGTGAAGTCTAACATTTCAACTTTTTAACCAAGAGTCATTCAAGGAGTTATCACTTATCAAGACGCCTTAAAACATTTTCATTTGTAACATTGTAAATTAAAGAAATTTCCATCGATTTTTTCATTGGTATTATACAACCTGCAACAAAATCAATCCAAATTTGGATTTATTGAACTTAGTTTGAAGTTGAAATAACTTTCCGGCAGTTTCGTGAATTTTTGAACTGAGCGCGTTTACATTTTTAAACAAATAAGCAAAAAGATTTTATTGAATTCTATCTTCGCACAACACTATCTCTCGTTACTAAAATGCAATCATAGTTAGTGCATAGAAAAATTATACAAATTATTGTGTGGGCAACTTATTGTGTTTTTTAGACATTGCACACCAAAGAAAATTGGTCTTAAACAAATTAGTACGATTGACAGAACTTTTATTTCTTACATAACATCAAAAATATATTTGTAAAAACTATACTTGTGAAACTAACTAAATTATCCTTTTAAGTGCCCCTGCAGAAATTAGTTAGGTAAAAAAATTAAATTAAAAAAAAAATACATTTTATACCAAACTTACTTACTGATTCAAACCAGTTTAAAAATTCACGGTCATACCAACAGTCCAAAAAAATGCGCTCCTTACAGCATATAAATATTAACAACATCAAAATTGAAATAATTAAGCAATAAATTAGCAACAACTGTTGCTGTTTCCCCATTATGAATGCACTTTATTGCATTAAGTAAAGGCATTTTGGTATTTATAACTGCACGAAGAAAACTGCGACCGGCATGTAGCGTGAGTTAAAGTTAAGGTGGAAATATTAAACTCGATATAATTCCTTTAGAAACCAAAATTAGCAACAAATTTCAATAACAATAACAACAGAAATAGCCATAGAACTTTTACTCATTAAAAAATCTTAAGGACTTCAATAAAAACAAAACATAAAGAAAAATATTTTTAAAGTACATAATGCAATTTACCAGGTGGAGTAGTTGGTGGTTGAAGTTGATTCGGATTGGTTTTACCAAATGTTGTTAAAGCCGTTGAACTAACTCCAAACAGTACTATAAAAACAACGAACAACATAGTTAAGCTGCCGCATTGCGTAAAGCGTTTTAACGGCTGCATTGTAAACGCACTCGATTAACACTTTACGCTTGTCTCTAATTGTTTGTTCCTTTCAAGTCTTTTTTATTTACAATTTTCTTATTTTGTCAAAAACTATTCAAAAGTTAACAATTATACAAAATTTGCCTGGTTTCGTATATTAAAGGCACAGATTTGCACTTTTTTACTCTTTTTGAACACACTGTACACAAGTACACTTTGAATCCTTGAGAAAGTAATCCTTAAAGCACTGCTAATAAATACACGTCCGATCAAAACTAAATTCCCAAGAAAAGTGAGGAAAAAACCGCAGCTTAAAATTAACGGTGCCTATCGTTTTTGTAAGAATAAAAAAATCTCCACCCCCTGCTAAGGGGTAAAAGGTTGTAAAAAACGGCCTCTTATTGGGGGTAGCTGGCACGGCGCATGTCTTTGACTTACCTTAAGACGTTTCCTCTTAGGGAATAAGAAAACACAAGCCAAGATTCATAAACAGTAAATTTTTTCGATACACTTTCCCTCTCTAGAATTTTTACGTTTCTAGCTGCTTGTTGGATTTTCTGTAATGATTCCTGTTCGTGCGAATAATTTATGCTACTTTAACATTAATTTCCTAATTCATGTACAGAACAAATTCCCTCATGCTAGTATTGCTATTTTATTTTTTTCATACCTTTTCTTTTCGTAAGAAGTTTTACATAAATATATGTATATGTATAGAATATTTTGGCAAGTTTTATGTAGGTGGGAGCATACTGAGAAAACTAAGTGGACTGAAACTAAGATTTGGAACTTTTTCTCAGAGCTCCTTTCGCAAATTAAATGCCTACCGAGGTTTGTTTTTAGGACACAGCTTATTCGAAAGTATTTGTATGAAAATTTCAAACCAAAATAAAAAAGAAAATTGTTTACCTTTGGCTAGCCAATTTCCAATGGCCAAGGTGCAACGAGACACTGCACTATACCCCGCGACACTACAAAATATTGCATACACTGGATTCTGCGGGGCAACGCGCGCTGATACAGCGCGACAAAGTTGCTTCCCGAACATATATTTGCAGTCATCGCGTAGTGCAATGTCGCGCCGCGTCATTCTAGTGCGACTTGACCTAAAATGTGTAGTGCAATGTCGTGCAGAGCCCCTATGTAGTGTGGTTTGACCTTAAGGAAGGGAAGTCTGTCATTTGTTGAAGGTATTAAGGACATTTAGTCTTAAGTTTTATTTTCGGTTTGGAAGCGATTGTGTGTGAAGGTTGTGTTTAAGAAAGGAAAATTTGATTTACGTGTATGTATTATTAGTGAACTTGGTTGGAATATCTATTGACGGTAATCGAAGGAGTTTTTATTGAGCCGCCAACGTGATAATCACTGGGGGACTTGGAACTATTTTGAAAGTGGTTTGTTCTTCTTTATCCGATGCTGCTATGTCACCCATCACTCTCAAGAATACCACCCATTCAATGGACGGGGTTCACTTCTGGACTCGCGAGGTATTTAGGTGCCTCAAAGAACTCAACGTCAACAAATCCGACAAAATCCCCCCTATGGTACGTAAAGATTTTATAAAGATTTTTGAAATAAACATAGTAGAGGAGACAGTAGGGCCTCTGTACAGGATTTTAGAACAGCTGGAGGGACTCCATCAGGGCCGGACGAAAAATCTTGTGGAAGCTCATTTTTGTATATGTTTCGAGATATCTTCCCTGGTTATAGACAGGGAAAACTTTTGATTCGTTTCGATTACATTGAAATGTCGAAAATTGTCTTCATCTGGTTGGAATACAAGGGACGCAAGATTTGCGGAAGAACGATGCAAAATTGTCACAAATTTCGGTTGAATTAGAACTAAGGGAGTTCATGAGCTTTATCTTCTTCTTGTTCTCAGGAAAAAATACGCATGCAAAAATTCAAGTATTCAAGTAGCGTTTACATGAGATTTTTAAAGTCAATCAACCAAATTTTTGTGATTTACATACTTGACTCAAGTATACTTGAAGTCAGGACGAGTTTACATGCATATTTAGTTACTTGAAATCTACTTCAAGTATACTTCAAGTAAACATGTAAACGTAGTGTGCGATTTTTTTTATTAACACCTCCGGTTAGACTTGAGCAGAACTTATACGAGGCGGTACATTTGTCTCTTACACGACGGTAAATTGCTCTGAGCTAAGGACCCAGGTGGTAATTCCTTGCAGAATTAAAGAATATATTCAGCCGTGCATTCCGTACTTTATATAATGTCTGACCTGATTAAAAAAATTGCCAGACCAATAGAAGTACGCAAAGAACGAAGTTTCATAAGGATGTATAGATCTTTTCAAATGTCATAACATTTAACATTCCGCGCATTTACCCCAGCAAAACTCTTAAAAATGTTTAAAAGCTCAGACAAAGCTTCATTTAACTCCTCCTATCAAATCACTGCTTGCTGCCATTTAATCAGTCACGACTGCGTATTGCTAGGGAGAGGTGTATTTTTCTGGCACTTTAACTATTATTTAAAAAATTGACAAATTAAAAAACGTCATTTTATTATATTTTAGTATTTTAAGGTTTTTGTATTTTACACATTTGCTGCAGAAATAATTTGTAGCAGTTTCTACTAAAAATACGAAATTTTTGTTTTTGTCACTAGATTACTAGATTGTTGACGTTTTCTGCCAGTCGCATTCGCGCTTCTGCTTGCGGAGGTTGTGCTGCTTGCGACTGCAGAGAACTCTCGTTTCATGAATGAAAAAGTTCATGTTTAAAAAAAGATTTTTTTCAGCATTTTTTCTAAATTATTTTAAAATTTGGGATGAGAAATATTTCGCATAATTAAAGTAAAATTATGCTTATTATGATGAATAAACTGACTTGGTTTAACAGGGGTTTTACATGCTCTGCTCAACACATATAAAGATAAATTATTTTTATTTATTCGGCATGCGCGCATCCCTTCCCAAATTATTTTGTTGAGTTTTTTTCTGCGTTTGCAGCCGTTTTAACTTAAAAGAGGGGAAATGATAGGACAATATTTATAAAATTTGGCAACGAGGTGCGCATAATTATTGAAATTGCTTGTGTCACGGAGTTTGAAAACATGCATACATGTAAAACTTCTATCGGCAACATACACACACAGGCAAATGAAGCGTTCAAAAAAATACTAAGCAGTCTGCCGGGAATAACAATGTTAGCTTTATATACGCAGAGCGCCCCAATCTCGATAGTTACCGACGCATCAGCATTAGGTGCCGCATTATAATAACAGTCGGTTAACGGAAACTGGCAACTAGTGGCGTAGCAAGAAATATTTTCAGGGGAGGTTATCCTTCAAAATTGATATAACTTTTAGTTTTTTTAATAGGAAAAATTCCAGAAGAAGTGTTTTAAAGGAATTCAGTTTATTAGCTATTGACATACATGATCAATGGTTCTAGAGCAATGCTTTTGTAAAAGTCACAGTTCTATGTTTCTACGTTTTTTGCAAATTTGTTGATTAGCTCATTAGAAAAGAGCATCCGCTGTTCACCGATACCTTGCCAATCCCTTAAACGCCTTAAATTTGGAAAACTGTTTCGTTGCTACCCTAAGGTAGATCCAATGTTCAGACAGCTAGCGACTTTCGAAGAAAAGGTGTGATTAAAGATTAAAGCATCGATGAATACGGGTGTTAGACGATGGACTGAAATATATTGACGAAAAAACTACCAGATCCTGGATCGCAATCCTCATTTATGCGAGAGTCAGTGGTCCAGAACCTGCGACTCAAACAGGAGTCCATACACGGCGAGGTGTTAGTACTCCGGACCATGCCAGACCGTACAATAACCAATAGAGTCATACTGCAGATGAAATGGATCATTTCTTGACAAACAGCTCCAGCAGCACAATTAGATCCAAGACTAGAAACAATCTTTACACAAATAATCCCCGACAGCGATTTGAGGAGGTTTTGAGAATTGGAGGAACTCCCATTTAGACAAAAATGGACCAAATGATTTGATATGCACAGTCAAATAAATTATACGAATAGTTATGAAGCCGCAGATTTTTTACTATTGTAAGGAATATCATTGTATCTCTGCGGTAAGACTCTTGGGGTGCGGCAGCGAGGGAGGCCCAACCTTCGCTGAAAGGATGGCGTGGACCAGGACGATCAGAGCTTAGGGATGACAAACTGGATGGCATCGGGACCGGTGGAGAGAACAGTTGCGAAAGTAAAATTAAATGTTTGAAAAACATAACGATTACCATATCACAGTAGGGCCCCATAACCATTATTCAATTACAGCTTTATAATAGTAAAGGCCACCCAACAAGGAGAAAGAGGAATAGTCGCAGCATCAAGAAGGAGGAACAGGAACCACAACAAAGAACATAACTAAACATCATCCACTGCATGGCATATTACATGAAGCTCATCAATTAAATTAATATCATTTTTCTTATTACTCCAGTAATGAACTTTTATACAAAACCATAAACTAATTTAATATAATTTAAAATTTAATATTTAAATTCAAATTCAATTCAATTCAATTGAAATTAATTTTAAAGTTTGATATGGTAACATTGATTAACTAGAATCAATCTTGTATGCACACACACACAGATAACTGCTCCCCACTTCGGTTGTTAACAACTAAACCGGTTTATACCGTTGCAAAATCTGGAAGTGAACAAAAATGTTTGCTTGACTGATTTTCGCTCTCTCTGGCTCCTGCCATCATCCAGTAAGGTAAGGTTTTCCTCACTAAAAAATCCTCCCTATTCCTTTAAACACCACCTCATTCACTAATATTGGTTATACTTGTAGATTTTTTGACACAAGTTATAACGATTTTTAAATAATAACAATCATACCTTGTAGCTTTCGATACAAGGTATGAATCTTAGTTATACTTGTAGCTTTTTGATACAAGTTATAACTATTTTTTACTAACCTCAATTATACCTTGTAGCTTTCGATACAAGGTATAAAACAGTTATACTTGTAGCTTTATTGATACAAGTTATAACAACCATTACTAACCTTAATCATACCTTGTAGCTTTCGATACAAGGTATAAAACAGTTATACTTGTAGCTTTTTTGATACAAGTTATAACAACTATTACTAATCTTAATTATACCTTGTAGTTTCGATACAAGGTATTATATCACTTTTACAATATCGAGGTGTTTAATCTATATTTCTCAATCCATTCTCCTCCTTATAAGTTCCTTAACCTTAAATCTGTGATGATTCAATCAGGTAAGTGCATACATTTTTAATTCTGATTTTATTTCAATATATTTAAACAATTTTTTATTTCAAATATATTTATTATTTAATATGATATGGTAATTGAAGTTGAATTAAATTGAATACTTGAAATATTGACTTGAAATATTATTGAATCGTTTTTCTCTTTTATTTTTATTTTTTTTGAATTATTTCGTTGTTGAAGTACGGGATTATTTTAATAATTTGTCGTGAATTAAAAACTGAATTATATGAAGAAAGTGTTCAGCCACAGTGAACCTAAAAATAAACATCCAAAACAAGAAAGATCACATTAAACAAAAAAATAAAATAAAATACTATATACATTATATTGAATTAAATACACATAAATTACTAAACATATAAATACTTAATACTAGAAATATAAACAAATTAATGAATTATAAATACTTAAAACTAGAATTATATATACATAAACTACCCTAAATGAATTATAAATATTTAAAACTAGAATTAGATGTACATAAATGACCCTAACTGAATTATAAATACTTAAAAATAAATAAATTTAAAATATATACACAAATCTTAAAATCTACTTAAAATTAAAACAGCAACGAATCTGAAAATAAAAAAATCGTTAATATAGCCCAGATAAAGATTTCGATACATTATACTTACCTGCTTCCATGATGAATTTCACCTAAAAGAAAAAACAGAATTAGTACATATATACAAATATCCACAACGATGCTATACTTACCTGTTCTCCATTAGCATTTCAAATCTGAAAGGAAATAAAGGACATGAATTAATAAATTAAGTATACATAATAAATTGTTTTAATGCTCAAACCCCAATAAATAGGCAACAAATTGAGCTTTAAAAACAACATAAGAATTTACATAGAAAAACAACAACAACAACCTGTCAAACGAAATCATGCATAAAACCCACTAAATAACATGATTCACGGACATATCATGCAACATAACATTAAAGGGCATCACAGTTAACATGTATTATGCTTTAAAACACATTTCAATTGACAAATAATAGTCAAATTAGTACATGCAAAAATGTAAACAACATAACCTACCTTTGTAAAAGTTTCATCCTGCGCCTAAGAAAATCACCAAACAACATGATATTCACCAGTAAAAACAACACTACAGTCACTAAAACGTCACTTGAACACACACACGTACCTGAACTGGGCGAATCAGGTGCAAAAACGCGAAATAAACCGCGACGCCGCGAACAACTTGTGACACCGCGGGAATGTCAAACTTTATGCACATACATACTACGATACATCAAACTGATGTAGAATTTAATGAGCTTTCGATTGGTGGTGCCAGAAAAGCAAATTTATGTACGAATAAAAAGTTATTTAAATAAATATGTTTTTACATAAGATTATGTAAGAGGGAAAGAGAAGTACAAGGAGCAGGAAGTAAAAGGGATGGAAATAGTTTCGTAAAATGGAGGAAATAAATTGTTCGTCGCCATTTTTATGAGGAAAATTTAAAATGCAAAAAACATGAATGTTAATTGTAAATAAATATGAAATTACATCTGAAAAATCATGAATGAATTTTTACTATCTAATTATGCTGTCAAGGGACGCATATCCCTTAAATTATTAATAATTAGAAAAATGTTCACATGCCGGCAGTGCAGTTCGGCTACTTCCGTTGTTTCAAGCCTATATAAACAGAGCATCTTCAAAGGCTCGCTCTCTCTGCTTTTGACCACTTTCGAAGGAACTTTCAACGGAAGATCATGGTATGCTTACGGCTAGTGTGATCTTAAGGTGTTAGTTCAGCGGAAAGATAATTTGGGTGAGTATATATATTACAAACAGTATAGAACCATAATATGCCTGAAGGTTAAATTTGGTTCTAGATACGTTTGCTCCAAAAACTATTAAAATTAAAACAAAAAAAAACAAACAGTAGAGAGCCAAAATATGCCTTATGGGTAAATTTGGTTCTATATACGTTTGATCTAAACTAGTAAAGAATAAAACAAAAATACATACAACAAACAGTAGAGAGCCATAATATGCCTTATGGGTAAATATGGTTCTATATACGTTTGCAACTTGTAATAAATAAAATTTCAACGTGGGAATCTTCGCCGCAGCTCTAACACCAGGACACACGACGGCTATTTTTTATATATATGTATATACATATATTTTTTTTGTGTGAATAAATTTTTATTACGTTTACGAATAAAGCAAAACAAGTTTGAATCATCAACCGAGTGTTATTATTTTTCTTTGCTACCCAACTCCTCAAATTTGTATTTTCAGAGGTACATCAATTTGGGCCTGGGTATTAATCGTTCAGCTGATAATCTATCACATAGGCGATTAAATGTTTTGATCGTTCAGCCGATATTTTATATCCTATAGGCGACTAAACGTTTTGTTCGTTCAGCTGATATTTTATCACATAGGCGATTAAACATTTTTTGGAGGTTCCACCGAGATATACATTCGGCATATTCAAGCTTGTTTTGTTTTTTCTGTTTCGTTATTTACGTCCGTTTGTGCGATAATTTCTTGCGTTGCGGTAAAATGGCGTCACTTCAACAACTATGCAATAAACAACAATCGTTGACACTCCAGATGCATAAATTTATTTCAAATTGCAAAAAAACAGCTATACTTAAACGAACAGCAGGCTTTTACGAGTCTAGGATTACAGGGTTAAAGAATATATGGGCGGAGTTTCAACAAAATGACGTTGCAATCAACGAAGAAATAATACAAAATCCCCCAGAAGAGTTAGCCGATTATTTGGCATCTGACAGATACAGTGAAGTAGAAGTTACGTATTATGAATATTTGGGAGAATTAGTTGATGGATTACACGGACAAACTCCGGGTCCCTCATCACCTTCGTTTAATACGTCAACAACAATACCTCATCAAGATATACAATTACCTCGCATAAGCTTACCCAAATACGATGGAAATTATGACTTGTGGCGATCTTTCCACGATATATTCACGTCCCTAGTGCACAATAATGATAAATTGCAACCAGTGCAGAAATTGTATTACCTAAAGGAATGCCTGATTGGTGATGCTGAGGCTCTCATACGACACGTGCCAATTACCAATAACGATTATGAGCCTGCCTGGGCCAAATTACGAGAGCGGTATGAGAATAAAAGGATTCTTGTTAACCATCAGCTGAAAAGGTTCATGAACATGCCCAAATTGGCGACGGAAAGTCCACAAGGACTTAAGGTACTCATCGATACCACCTCGGAATGCTTGCAGCAGCTTAAGAACTTAGATGTGGATACAACTTCTTGGGACGCCATATTAATATATATCATGGTGCAAAAGTTACCTTATGCTACCTTAAAGCTCTGGGAAGAAGAGTTAGGACCAAGTCGAGTATTACCTAGTGTAGCAACCTTCCGGAAGTTTCTTAATACAAGATTACGGATTATCTCGTCCATTGCAGATGTTGTCGTACCCAAATCGTCCGTATCAGTAAAACCAGTAGTGCATCAAAGGTCAACACATACACACCATGCAAGAAATTCATCAGGTTGCCCAGCATGTCATGCTAAGCACTTCATAGCCAAATGTAAAAAGTATCTTGCATTGAGTACCGAAGCACGACGTAAGCTTTTACAAACTAATGGCAACTGTTTGAATTGCCTGGCAAGCCATCACTCTACAAGAGACTGCACCAGCAAATACCGATGCTGGAAGTGTAAACAAAAGCATCATACTACATTACACAACAACACAGGACAAGAGAGCCCTGAGTTGACAAAGGACAAGGAAAAATCTATACTAGGAGATATTAGGCCAAACAATTCTCCAAGAAATACAAGGGCGCATTCCCCAGACACTACTAGTCAGCAACCCACAGTGCAAGGTTTTCTAACGACGAAAAGCCTTTTACAAAGCGAAGATATTATACTACACAATTCGCCGAGAAATACAAGGATACAGTTCCCCGATACGAATGAACAAAACTCAATGCAAGGCTTTCTAGCAAGAAAAGCCCACAAGGCCTTACTGGCCACAGCGTTGGTAGTGGTTAGTGCTACCAAAGGAAAGGAGAAAATTTTACGATGTCTCGTTGACCCAGGATCGGAATCATCCTTCATTACTATTAATGCATGCGAGCAACTTGACGCTCAAACTACGGATACAGATATACAAATTACAGGCATAAACGTGAGCCCAGCAGGTACAGCACGTAAACAAGTCAGGCTCACCCTAAGAGCACGTGGTGCAGCTACAACACCAATCGTGGATGATTTTCTAGTGATTGATACTATTACCGATCCGCTGCCTACAAAGATCATCCAAAAACCGAATTGGAAACACATACAAAATTTACGACTAGCAGATCCAACCTTTGGACGGACTGGAAATATTGACATGTTACTAGGAGTACGATTGTACGCAAAGATAGTGCAACACGGCATACGTCGTGGAACAGAAGATGCTCCAGTGGCAATAAACACAGCATTTGGGTGGATCCTAATGGGACCAACAACAACCCCGTGCATAGGCGAGGTCACAGCATGTACAGCCACTACGAGCGAACTACGAATTGAAGAGCAGCTAAAACGTTTCTGGGAAATGGAGGAAGTACCTGCATCACCGGTGCTAAGCGAAGAAGACAAATTATGTCAGCAGATATTCGATAACACTTACGTACGACATGCAAATGGGAAATACCAGGTCACACTTCCATTTGTGCATAACAAACCTCCAACATTAGGGATTTCAAGACCGCAGGCTTTAAAGCGATACGCAGTTCTTCAACAACAATTTCTGAAGAAACCTCAATTGGAAAGGGATTATAAAAACTGTTTGAACGAGTACATTGAGTTGGGGCACATGGTCCCAGTAGATCCCCCCAGCAGTGATGAACCACATTATTACATACCACATCACGCAGTTGTTAAGGACAGTACGACAACAAAATTACGAGTGGTCTTTGATGCATCTGCTAAGACGAGTAATGGGAAATCACTAAATGAACAGCTCTTGACTGGGCCTACATTGCAGCCTAAATTATATGCAACACTTCTTAATTGGAGAAAATTTAAAATAGCCATGAACGCAGATATTGAAAAAATGTATCGAATGATCGAAGTCCATCCAGATCATCAGAATTATCAGAGGATTGTTTGGCAACACCCTCATACACAAGTGCCTCAGGATTATAAATTACAGACGGTGACCTTTGGTACAGCCTGCGCTCCGTTTCTGGCAATTCGTACTTTAAAGCAATTAGCAGAAGATGAAAAATCGACTTGGCCCATGGCAGCTAAGGCAATACATACTAATTTTTACGTAGATGATTTACTAACAGGAGCAGACAGCATACAGGAGGCTAAACAATTACAAAAGGAATTACGGATGATTACAGCGTCAGGAGTTTTTAAATTAAGGAAATGGGCAAGCAACGAACCAACATTATTAGACAATATTCCCGTGGAAGACAGAGAATTGAAGACCATGCTAACCTTAACTAAGGACGATGCAGTGAAAACACTTGGTATAAAATGGCATCCTGGACCCGACCTTTTCTCCTTCAATATTATTTCATTGCGCGAACATGAGGTCACAACAAAAAGGACCATTTTGTCAGATACTGCGTCCCTATATGATCCACTCGGCTGGTTAGCACCCATAATTATTAATGCTAAGATCTTAATGCAATCCTTATGGATTACTGGTTTTTCATGGGATCAACACGTAACAGCCCAGATTGATCAGCAGTGGCGCGACTTCAAATCAGAACTACAAGATCTTAACACCTTGCAAATTCCAAGATGGATTAATTATTCTACATCCGCTAGCATGCAGCTTCACGGATTCTGCGACGCATCACTTAGAGCTTACGCTGCAGCTGTGTATCTAAGGGTTGAAGCAGACAACGGGCAAGTTACATCAATGCTTCTTACCTCTAAAACCAGGGTCGCACCCACTAAACCTGTAACAGTTCCTAGGCTGGAATTAAACGGGGCGGTGATCCTATCACGACTATTAAAATCTACAATTGAGAACATGCAACTATGCCACATTCCAATATTTGCTTGGACAGATTCGACGATTACCCTGCAATGGATAAAAGAACATCCTTCCAAATGGAAAACTTACGTAGCCAATCGGGTAGTTGAGATTCAGGAATTTGTACGACATGACCAATGGCGGTATGTTCCAACCAAAGACAACCCAGCAGATCTGGCTTCGCGGGGTGTAACAGTTCCCCATTTGTTGAATTCAAAGCTGTGGTGGCATGGACCAAGTTGGCTAACCAAAAATCCAAGTGAGTGGCCTAAAACACAACCTACAATTGGACAAACCAACTTGGAAGCAAAAGGAGTAGCAGTAACCAGCTTTCTTGCGAAATTGGACGACAATATCTTACTACGCTATTCCACCATGATGCGTCTAACACGCATCATTGCCCTCATTCAACGTTTTATATATAATTGTAAAAATCCTAAGAACAAACGATTAAACTATTTATCATCAAATGAATGGAGGGAATCAGAAACAACAATATTACGACTCGTGCAACAAATGGAATTCCCGATTGAATATAAAATTTTAAATTCAAAAAAAATATTATCGCCAAATAGTCGCTTAGTTAAATTATCTCCGTTTATGGATAAAGATGGATTATTACGAGTTGGTGGAAGACTCGCCAATGCAACGATAACATACAGTGCCAAACATCCAATTATTTTACCTCAAATGCACCTAGTGACAAAATTAATTATTGATCAGATACATCTAGGGACACTCCATGGGGGTACCTCACTAGTATTGGCCACCAGTCGTCAAAAATATTGGATTTTAGATGGCAGAAGATGCATCACCAGTCAAATACGCAAATGTGTCACTTGTGTAAGACACCGAGGTGAAACCATGAAACAACAGATGGGCCACTTACCCACACCGAGGGTCAATACCACCAAGCCATTTACAAATGTTGGAATCGATTACGCGGGCCCAATTACAATAAAAACATCTACGTTAAGAAATTCTAAATTACTAAAGGCATACATTTGCGTCATTGTTTGTCTAGCTACGCGAGCTATACACCTTGAACTTGTTTCAGATCTATCAACTATGGCTTTCATAGCGGCATTTAAAAGGTTTGTTGCCCGAAGAGGCCTCTGTAGAAATATATACTCAGATTGCGGCTCAAATTTTATGGGAGCTAAATCCATGCTAGACAAAGATCTAAGGCAAGCAATTAAAACCGCTATTCCAGAGACTGCCCAACATTTTGCTGCAAACGAAGTTACCTGGCACTTTAACCCACCAGCGGCACCACACTTTGGCGGATTGTGGGAAGCAGGGGTCAAATCGGTTAAGCATCACCTCCGCAGAACACTGGGAAAACATACGTATACATATGAAGAGTACTCCACTGTACTTACCCAAGTGGAAGCATGCTTAAACTCTCGGCCACTTTGCTACATCAGAAATCATCCCGAGGACCTATTTGTATTGACTCCTGGGCATTTTTTAATAGGTCAACCCCTTAATGCTGTGCCAGAAGCACTGGACAATAACAACATATCACTGTCTCGACGTTGGAGCTGCCTTCAATACGCTGTTAAAAGATTCTGGGATACATGGACGAAAGATTATTTAAACCAATTGCAACAACGACCAAAATGGCAAACAGAATTAAGAAATGTACAAGTTGGAGACATCGTTCTTGTAAAACACGAAAACCTGCCTCCATTACAATGGCCTCTGGCTATTATTGAAAGGGTCTTCCCAGGGCAAGACGGCTTGGTGCGTGTAGTACAATTACGAACGAAGGACAACACCTTTAAACGACCTATCACTAAGATTTGTCGACTACCCATTGAGGAAACAACGCAGTAACTCCAAGAAGGAGCACCATACTAAATGTTTTACGTTTCATGTTGTGTCGTAAATCCAATACTACAAACCTAATCCCACCATGTCCTTGCTAACCCAATAGTTCTTTACAGACATCCGAGTACGACTACACTGAGGAGGATCTGGCCGCAGTAGAAGACAGTTTACTGTATTCACCCGGCAGCCCTTTCTTGGACCTGGATTGCGAGATCACCATTGATCTCTCCACCCCTTCACCACCACCGGCATCACCAGAAATTATGGCCAAGCCAGGACCTAGTAGTAACAGATCGTCATCAGCTCCAGTTTTGGAAAAGCCTGCCATCATTAATGAACGATTCACCTATAATTTAGAGGCTCTAAAACCAACAACAACACTTAAAGAACTAGAGGAACGAGCCCAAAATTGCTTTCAGCGCTTTATCACGCGCGAAGGAGAAAGTTTATTTCTGCCTCGTAGCGTAATACGAAAAATTGATTTTCTTGGTGTGCGCAATAAGAAAAGAAAGGAGAAGACAATCAATTTACCCAATCGCCATCAAGCGCGACTCCAGGTGAAAGCTGATGGACGAATCGTCTTTCACCATTACCATAAAAGAGGCATCAGCAAATTACTCAATTTCGAACGGGACCGTTCAACGGGGCGGAGTATGTTCAGCCACAGTGAACCTAAAAATAAACATCCAAAACAAGAAAGATCACATTAAACAAAAAAATAAAATAAAATACTATATACATTATATTGAATTAAATACACATAAATTACTAAACATATAAATACTTAATACTAGAAATATAAACAAATTAATGAATTATAAATACTTAAAACTAGAATTATATATACATAAACTACCCTAAATGAATTATAAATATTTAAAACTAGAATTAGATGTACATAAATGACCCTAACTGAATTATAAATACTTAAAAATAAATAAATTTAAAATATATACACAAATCTTAAAATCTACTTAAAATTAAAACAGCAACGAATCTGAAAATAAAAAAATCGTTAATATAGCCCAGATAAAGATTTCGATACATTATACTTACCTGCTTCCATGATGAATTTCACCTAAAAGAAAAAACAGAATTAGTACATATATACAAATATCCACAACGATGCTATACTTACCTGTTCTCCATTAGCATTTCAAATCTGAAAGGAAATAAAGGACATGAATTAATAAATTAAGTATACATAATAAATTGTTTTAATGCTCAAACCCCAATAAATAGGCAACAAATTGAGCTTTAAAAACAACATAAGAATTTACATAGAAAAACAACAACAACAACCTGTCAAACGAAATCATGCATAAAACCCACTAAATAACATGATTCACGGACATATCATGCAACATAACATTAAAGGGCATCACAGTTAACATGTATTATGCTTTAAAACACATTTCAATTGACAAATAATAGTCAAATTAGTACATGCAAAAATGTAAACAACATAACCTACCTTTGTAAAAGTTTCATCCTGCGCCTAAGAAAATCACCAAACAACATGATATTCACCAGTAAAAACAACACTACAGTCACTAAAACGTCACTTGAACACACACACGTACCTGAACTGGGCGAATCAGGTGCAAAAACGCGAAATAAACCGCGACGCCGCGAACAACTTGTGACACCGCGGGAATGTCAAACTTTATGCACATACATACTACGATACATCAAACTGATGTAGAATTTAATGAGCTTTCGATTGGTGGTGCCAGAAAAGCAAATTTATGTACGAATAAAAAGTTATTTAAATAAATATGTTTTTACATAAGATTATGTAAGAGGGAAAGAGAAGTACAAGGAGCAGGAAGTAAAAGGGATGGAAATAGTTTCGTAAAATGGAGGAAATAAATTGTTCGTCGCCATTTTTATGAGGAAAATTTAAAATGCAAAAAACATGAATGTTAATTGTAAATAAATATGAAATTACATCTGAAAAATCATGAATGAATTTTTACTATCTAATTATGCTGTCAAGGGACGCATATCCCTTAAATTATTAATAATTAGAAAAATGTTCACATGCCGGCAGTGCAGTTCGGCTACTTCCGTTGTTTCAAGCCTATATAAACAGAGCATCTTCAAAGGCTCGCTCTCTCTGCTTTTGACCACTTTCGAAGGAACTTTCAACGGAAGATCATGGTATGCTTACGGCTAGTGTGATCTTAAGGTGTTAGTTCAGCGGAAAGATAATTTGGGTGAGTATATATATTACAAACAGTATAGAACCATAATATGCCTGAAGGTTAAATTTGGTTCTAGATACGTTTGCTCCAAAAACTATTAAAATTAAAACAAAAACAAACAAACAGTAGAGAGCCAAAATATGCCTTATGGGTAAATTTGGTTCTATATACGTTTGATCTAAACTAGTAAAGAATAAAACAAAAATACATACAACAAACAGTAGAGAGCCATAATATGCCTTATGGGTAAATATGGTTCTATATACGTTTGCAACTTGTAATAAATAAAATTTCAACGTGGGAATCTTCGCCGCAGCTCTAACACCAGGACACACGACGGCTATTTTTTATATATATATACATATATTTTTTTTGTGTGAATAAATTTTTATTACGTTTACGAATAAAGCAAAACAAGTTTGAATCATCAACCGAGTGTTATTATTTTTCTTTGCTACCCAACTCCTCAAATTTGTATTTTCAGAGGTACATCAATTTGGGCCTGGGTATTAATCGTTCAGCTGATAATCTATCACATAGGCGATTAAATGTTTTGATCGTTCAGCCGATATTTTATATCCTATAGGCGACTAAACGTTTTGTTCGTTCAGCTGATATTTTATCACATAGGCGATTAAACAGAAAGAGTCAATAAATTTAAAAATTGTATTGTTTATACATTTTTTTTTTCTTTATTGGCCACTGTGCATTGGGATTGTGGGGCTGTGTGCCGGAATAAAAAACTTAATCGGAAAATTAAATTAAACACGGAAGAATTTTAAACATGGTCCTTCGAGCCGGATCATGTTTAAAATTCTTCCGTGTTTAATTTAATTTTCCGATTAAGTTTTTTATTCCGGCACACAGCCCCACAATCCCAATGCACAGTGGCCAATAAAGAAAAAAAAAATGTATAAACAATACAATTTTTAAATTTATTGACTCTTTCTTCATATAATTCAGTTTTTAATTCACGACAAATTATTAAAATAATCCCGTACTTCAACAACGAAATAATTCAAAAAAAATAAAAATAAAAGAGAAAAACGATTCAATAATATTTCAAGTCAATATTTCAAGTATTCAATTTAATTCAACTTCAATTACCATATCATATTAAATAATAAATATATTTGAAATAAAAAATTGTTTAAATATATTGAAATAAAATCAGAATTAAAAGTGTATGCACTTACCTGATTGAATCATCACAGATTTAAGGTTAAGGAACTTATAAGGAGGAGAATGGATTGAGAAATATAGATTAAACACCTCGATATTGTAAAAGTGATATAATACCTTGTATCGAAACTACAAGGTATAATTAAGATTAGTAATAGTTGTTATAACTTGTATCAAAAAAGCTACAAGTATAACTGTTTTATACCTTGTATCGAAAGCTACAAGGTATGATTAAGGTTAGTAATGGTTGTTATAACTTGTATCAATAAAGCTACAAGTATAACTGTTTTATACCTTGTATCGAAAGCTACAAGGTATAATTGAGGTTAGTAAAAAATAGTTATAACTTGTATCAAAAAGCTACAAGTATAACTAAGATTCATACCTTGTATCGAAAGCTACAAGGTATGATTGTTATTATTTAAAAATCGTTATAACTTGTGTCAAAAAATCTACAAGTATAACGAATATTAGTGAATGAGGTGGTGTTTAAAGGAATAGGGAGGATTTTTTAGTGAGGAAAACCTTACCTTACTGGATGATGGCAGGAGCCAGAGAGAGCGAAAATCAGTCAAGCAAACATTTTTGTTCACTTCCAGATTTTGCAACGGTATAAACCGGTTTAGTTGTTAACAACCGAAGTGGGGAGCAGTTATCTGTGTGTGTGTGCATACAAGATTGATTCTAGTTAATCAATGTTACCATATCAAACTTTAAAATTAATTTCAATTGAATTGAATTGAATTTGAATTTAAATATTAAATTTTAAATTATATTAAATTAGTTTATGGTTTTGTATAAAAGTTCATTACTGGAGTAATAAGAAAAATGATATTAATTTAATTGATGAGCTTCATGTAATATGCCATGCAGTGGATGATGTTTAGTTATGTTCTTTGTTGTGGTTCCTGTTCCTCCTTCTTGATGCTGCGACTATTCCTCTTTCTCCTTGTTGGGTGGCCTTTACTATTATAAAGCTGTAATTGAATAATGGTTATGGGGCCCTACTGTGATATGGTAATCGTTATGTTTTTCAAACATACTCCCCCCTTTTGAAACACTACCGATGTGTTTCAAAGAAAGAAAGTAACCGTGCAGATCTAAAATCCTTTGGTGAGAACAATTATTATGTCACTTAGGCAAATGATAAAACATTGAGTGCATCTGGTGAAAGTAGTAATTTTGTATTGACCGCCTAAAACAAAAGAGAAACAACAACAGAGGAGAAAAAAAGAACATTAGATAACTATGAGGAGAAATAAATCTCATTAGTTAGGGCAAATAAGGGTATGGACAATTAAAGAAGCAATTTAAGGTTGTATTAGTTAGCTGGGTTTCACTAGGTAGTATACACACCTTGTGAATTGGGCGTTTGATAGTATTAGTTTGAGTTTTAATTGTTAGAACTCGCACCTTTCCATCACTTCCACAATGTACTTGGAGAATTCTTCCCAGCATCCATGAACGTGGGGTGTTTAGGTGGTCCTTTACAACAACTAAATCTCCAACCTTGGGATTTTCTAATTTCTTTAACCACTTGGGTCGGTTTTGCAGATGATTCAGGTATTCCTTGGACCATCTGTTCCAAAAATGCCTTTGCAAGGTTTGTACATACTTCCATCTGTCCAATGAAGTGATTTTTGTCTCACCAGGGTCAGGAGGGGCTAACAAAGCTCTCCCTATTAAAAAATGCCCAGGTGTCAGGGCTTGTAGATCACTTGGGTCATCCGTGAGAGGTAGAAGGGGCCTTGAGTTTAAGCATGCCTCCACTTGCGTTAGTGCAGTTGAGAATTCTTCGTAGGTTAGATTTGAGTTTTGTAGGATTCGTTTCAAGTGGTATTTCACACATTTAACACCAGCCTCCCAAAGACCTCCAAAATGTGGAGCTGAGGGTGGGTTGAAATGCCAATTAATACCTTGTATTGTGAAGGTGTTTTCAACATCTTTAAAACACTGTGCAAGATGTGAGTCTAGTTCTGATTTGGCTCCGATGAAATTTGAGCCGCAATCTGAGTATATATCAGAACATAAACCTCTACGGCTGATAAATCGTTGTAGTGACGCCATGAAGGCTGCCGTGGACATATCTGAGACTGTTTCCAGGTGGATTGCCTTTGTAGTCATGCATATAAAGATGCAAATATACCCTTTGTAGGTCCTAACACCACGGTATTTTGACATTTTCAACTGAAATGGGCCTGCAAAATCAATTCCGACCTTAGAAAACGGTGCTGACATAATTACCCTTGAAGCTGGGAGATCGCCCATTAATTGAGGCTGAGGTTTCGCAGATATTTTAAAGCAATGAATGCATTTATGAAGAATTTGTTTAACGACTTGACGACCCTTCGGAATCCAATATTCAGTTCGGAGAGTGTTTAAGACCAATCCTGTACCTCCATGAAGCGTTAATTTGTGAGTATATTCGATCAGTAACTTGGTGAAGTGATGTTTTGGCGGGAGGATTACCTGGTGCCTTTGTGAGGTGGGAATATTTGCATGGGCGAGCCTACCACCCACCTTAATTAGGTGATTCTTATCAAGATAGGGATTCAGTGAAAGTAGTGAACTTTTAGTTGAAACTTGCAACCCTTGACTTAGTAATTCATATTCCTTGGAAAAAATTTCCTTTTGAATGGAATGGATTAATCCAGTTTTTGCATCTTGTAAATCTTGTGCAGTTAAGTTTGGTGAACTGACTGGGCAGGAAGTTCTGAGTCTCTTGAGGAATCGTAAAACGTATGCAAACACCCGAATAAGTTTAGTATAAGAAGAGAAGGATTCCATTGTGTTGGAAGATATATATGACAACAAGGTGCAAGTTGAATAATTTTTTCGCATTTCTGGTAAATGATCAGCCGTTATGCTTGCCTGTTTTGGCCAAGACGACTCGATCTCTTGGAGCCATTTAGGACCGTACCACCACATATTAAACCCCCTCAATTCACTCACATTTAACCCACGGGAACCACAATCCGCTGGGTTGTCCTTTGATCGAACAAGGCGCCAAGGGACTGACGGGAGCAATTCCTGAATTTGACTCACTCTATTTGCCACGAAGGTCTTGAGTTTATGTGGAGGGCACTGAATCCAATTGAGTACAATTGTCGAATCGGTCCAAGCAATCGTCGTGACGGAAGAGTAATTTAATTGCCTTTGAACCTTGTGTAACAATTTTGCTAGGAGATGTGCGCCAGATAATTCCAGGCGAGGGAGCGTCATGGGTTTCACAGGAGCCACTCTTGTTTTAGCTGTTAACAAATTAACCTTTGAACGACCTTGTCCATCAGTAACCCTAACATAAATTACCGCAGCATAGGCGAGCTGTGAGGCATCAGAAAATCCGTGGAGTTGGATAGTTGAAGCTGAGTGAATTTGGAGCCACCGTGGTATTTTAATAGTAGGAATTTGAGAAAATTGATGTTGGAATTCTTGCCATTCCTTTTGAATGGATGCAGTAACTGGTTCATCCCATGAAGATCGAAGAAGCCATAGACTTTGCATCAGAATTTTTCCTTTAATCACGTATGGTGATATCCACCCTAGCGGGTCAAATAACCCAGCGACACCAGACAAAATCTGCCGTTTTGTGCACACGCCAGACTTTAATTCCGGATGTTGCAAGGTGAAATGATCCGCCGCTGGATGCCAGATCAGACCTAACGCCTTCACCTTTTCATCATGTGCGAAGGTCAAAGTTGATTTTAACTCTCTTTTCTCTTCAGGGATTGTGGCAAGGATGTCAACATCATTACTTGACCATTTTCGAAGGTTAAAGCCTCCTAAGCGTAGCAATTGGGTTAATTCTTGATGTAATGAAATTGCGTCTGCAACAGAGTGGGTGCCAGTAATAGCATCATCAACGTAAAAATCATGGGTGATGACTTGAGCCGCTACAGGAAAATTTTTTTGTTCATCGTTTGCTAGTTGATGAAGCGTTTTAATCGCCAAATATGGGGCGGAGGTGGTTCCAAAGGTTACTCGGGTCATTTGAAATTCTTTAATGGTATCAAGAGGACTAGGTCGCCATAGAAGACGATGGTAGATTTGATCTGAAGGGTGAAGATGTATCATTCTATACATCTTTTCGATATCCGCTGACATTGCGTATTTAAATATCCGCCATCTAAGCAGGATTGAGTATAGATCGGATTGTATAACTGGGCCAGGATGCATGAAGTCGTTCAGAGATTTTCCGTTGGAGGTTTTGGCTGAAGCGTCAAATACTACTCGTACTTTTGAAGTTGTGCTGTCCTTGAGAACAGCGTGGTGTGGCATATAATATGAAGGTGACATTTTATCTTGAGTTACTGGTATCATGTGGCCCAAGTCCAAATATTCTTGGAGTATTTTATCATATTCGGATTGCAAATTCAAGTTTTTTGACAGTTTCGATTCCAGAGAAGCTAATCGCTTTAAAGCTAAGTTTTTAGAGGTTCCGATATTGGGAGCTTGACCATTAATGAAGGGGATTTTTACTTGATATGCACCGGAGGGTAATCTACATACCGAGGTTTTATAAAGGTTTTCGCACTCCTCTTCAGCCTTGCTATATCTGATTTGATTAGGTATTTCCTCGATCTCCCAGAAGGAACGCAATCTTACGTTGAGATCATCTTCCTCTTCCGTATCATTTACTTGAATACTGAAGTTGTGTATGGTCGACCTTTCTCCCGTTTCATTCACTGGGCCGATCAATAGCCAACCAAAGATGGAATTCTGAGCTATGGGAGTGCCAGTAGGGCCTTTGATTAACCCTTCTAGAATAAGGGTTGTGTATACATCAGCACCAAGTAGTAAATCAATTTTTCCTGGCAGGTGGTAATGGGGGTCAGCCAGAGTAAGATTCTTTAAATGAGCCCACGTTTCCTTCGGAAGGTGTGAAGGTGGCGATATGGTTGTTATTGATGGGACAATCACTGCTGTGACTGACAATTGAAAAGAGGTTGATGTGTGTATCGATTGTATTTCGAACCCCACTACTTTGTCTGCTGGTGTCTTTAACTCACATATACCTTTGACAGTGACTGAGGCTGTGGTAATTCTCATATTGAGTTGTTTAGCTGCCTTTTTGGTGATAAATGATACCTCTGATCCTGTATCAATAAGGGCTCGTAGGATTACCTCACCGGTTTTTGTAGGGAATTTTACTAGTGCCGTTGATAAAAGGGCTCTTTTCAAAGGTTTTAAATGCTTGGTGTTATTTGTTGACTGTGTATTGAATAGCACAGTAGTTTCAGTGTTATTGTTGGTATTCTGCACGTCGCCTGTGTTAGGCTTTAAAGATAATCCGGTTGGTGTCCGAGCACCAGTGTTGGGTTGTGATGATTTACCTTGCGTGGAATCATTGTGCAATGAGGTGTGATGTCTTTTATTGCATTTCCAACAATTAAATTTGCTTGTGCATGCTAAGGTAGTATGCGAGTTAGACAGGCAATTGACACAGAGCTTATTTGATTTAACAATCTGATACCGTTGTTGGAATGAAAGTTTTTTAAACTTGGGACATACTTTTAATTTATGGTGTTCCTTGCAACAAACACAAATATCTGTTGTAGTTGAAACAAAATGTGTGTGAATTTTAGTATGTGACCCATTAAACGGACGTTGTGGAATATTGGTCTTATGGTCAGCTATAGCTTCTAACATACGGAAACGTTTTTCTAGGAATTGTCTGAGTCTATCAAATGTAGGTAGTGATGATGCCCCATCAAGCTCGACTTCCCACATCCTGTGAGTCTCAGCAGGGAGCCTTTGGACAATCAAATATATGAGGAGAGGATCCCAGTTTGAAGTATTAATGCCTAAGGCATCCAGTTCACACAGACACTCATTTGACTTATCCAAAAGGGTTTTTATTGAATTGACCGATTCACTGGATACTGGCTTAAGATTGAACAACACCTTCAGCTGAGCATTAACCAATACTCGATTGTTGTTGTATCTTGTTAACAGTACATTCCATGCTGTTTCATAATTAGCATCAGTTACCTGAAATTTGCGTAACAAATGCTCTGCTTCTCCGGATAGGACCGACTTCAAGTAATGCAATTTCTGTGCATCAGAAAGTGTTGGATTTTGATGTACCAATGAATTAAATAGATCATGAAAAGACCGCCAGGATTCGTAAGATCCTGAGAAGGTGGGTAGAGAGATTTTTGGCAACCGCCAAAGATGTGTTGTTAGGGATGGTGAGCTTACTTGCGTTGATTCATGCATTGAAGGGCTTGAGGGAGGACACTGGTCCTCAAATTTGCTTAGGGCAGCCTTTACTGTTCCCATAAATTCAAAGTATTTGTCTTCCAATTGCAGATACGTGTTGTTTACAAAGTATTCACATGTTGGCCTTTCAACTAATTTTACAAACTGTAGTTCAACTTGCACGTGATTTGTCTCTATCTTCGCCCAAAGGTCTCGAAACTGTGTAATTCGCTCAGATATATATTCTTTTGTTCTTTTAATCAGCGCGGTTTTTTTATAATTTGTCATAGATTTGTTTAACATGTCTATGTACACTTTTTGTAACTCCAACGCATCATTAAAATTTGTATTATTAGCCATTTTTAAAATTTAAACACTTGAACTAATAAAAAAATATGTAATGCAAATAAACAATGAGTATTCAATACCTGAAATAAATTTTGACAATAGAAGTTTGAGCACTAGGCCCTTTGAGATAATTAAGACAACCTGCTTGGTAGAAAACAATAAATTTGAAGCACTAATAGTACGTTTGTTTTTAGTGCTAGGCTCGTAAGCAATAAATAGTTTTTGGTGTATACCACCTATAAAGTAGCTTAAATTAAAGCAACCTTCCTCTTGAAGATAATAAGTTGCTGCAGTAAGTTAATGTAAGATAGTTGCTTACTAGAGTATGAGCATGAAGCTCGTGTGGCGATAATTTAGGTGTGTGTAAAACCTTGCGACTGAGATAAGAAGATGCCTTCCTAAACATTAGAAAAAACAAAGGCAATGGGATTAGGGATTAAGCATTAAGCTCAAGTAAATTATTTCAGTAATAGAAGATAATTACTAGGCTCGAACAAATATCGCTTGGTGTGGAAAACCTGGCAATTGATTTAGAGAGAGATACCTTGGTTATTAATAAGTTTGAGAACTAGGCTCAATTAATTGCTCAGTGAGTAGAACCAAATTATTGGTTTTAGAGGATAAGATAAACCTCGATAAGATAATAAAGTTTTGAACACTACGGTGTAAAGGTAGATATGTAACTAATAGAGAGTAAGCACAATACTTATGAGGATAATTGAGTGAAGCTTATGAAGACCAGGCTTGCATAAATATAGTTCGGGGTGTAGAACCTGAACTTGAATTGAGGTGAGGTGCCTTGCCTTGAAAACGATATAGTTTGAGCGCTAGGCTCGAATAAAATGTCACTAATGAATGTGATAGCTAGGCGTGTAACCTTGCTATAGGTGAGGGACTTGCCTCAGAAACTTAATAAATTGGAGCACTGAATTCACGTCACTTTTGAATAAATGTCTTGAGAATAATTGCATAACATGAGGAATTTAGCCTCCACTTAACAGATTCTATTTTCTCAGACAAAGCACTTTCACTGAATAATAATTGATCACCTTTGAGACCTAGATTTAGGATAAATGCAATAATAAAAAAATTTAATATTGGTAATCTTTACTGAGACTAAAACTTCTTCAAGAGGTGGTTAACTTGTTGTATAAATAATAAGATTCCTAACCTGACTGCGCACTGAGAATGGGAGCTTTATCCGGCTCGAAGGACCATGTTTAAAATTCTTCCGTGTTTAATTTAATTTTCCGATTAAGTTTTTTATTCCGGCACACAGCCCCACAATCCCAATGCACAGTGGCCAATAAAAAAAAAAATGTATAAACAATACAATTTTAAATTTATTGACTCTTTCTTCATATAATTCAGTTTTTAATTCACGACAAATTATTAAAATAATCCCGTACTTCAACAACGAAATAATTCAAAAAAAATAAAAATAAAAGAGAAAAACGATTCAATAATATTTCAAGTCAATATTTCAAGTATTAAATTTAATTCAACTTCAATTACCATATCATATTAAATAATAAATATATTTGAAATAAAAAATTGTTTAAATATATTGAAATAAAATCAGAATTAAAAATGTATGCACTTACCTGATTGAATCATCACAGATTTAAGGTTAAGGAACTTATAAGGAGGAGAATGGATTGAGAAATATAGATTAAACACCTCGATATTGTAAAAGTGATATAATACCTTGTATCGAAACTACAAGGTATAATTAAGATTAGTAATAGTTGTTATAACTTGTATCAAAAAAGCTACAAGTATAACTGTTTTATACCTTGTATCGAAAGCTACAAGGTATGATTAAGGTTAGTAATGGTTGTTATAACTTGTATCAATAAAGCTACAAGTATAACTGTTTTATACCTTGTATCGAAAGCTACAAGGTATAATTGAGGTTAGTAAAAAATAGTTATAACTTGTATCAAAAAGCTACAAGTATAACTAAGATTCATACCTTGTATCGAAAGCTACAAGGTATGATTGTTATTATTTAAAAATCGTTATAACTTGTGTCAAAAAATCTACAAGTATAACGAATATTAGTGAATGAGGTGGTGTTTAAAGGAATAGGGAGGATTTTTTAGTGAGGAAAACCTTACCTTACTGGATGATGGCAGGAGCCAGAGAGAGCGAAAATCAGTCAAGCAAACATTTTTGTTCACTTCCAGATTTTGCAACGGTATAAACCGGTTTAGTTGTTAACAACCGAAGTGGGGAGCAGTTATCTGTGTGTGTGTGCATACAAGATTGATTCTAGTTAATCAATGTTACCATATCAAACTTTAAAATTAATTTCAATTGAATTGAATTGAATTTGAATTTAAATATTAAATTTTAAATTATATTAAATTAGTTTATGGTTTTGTATAAAAGTTCATTACTGGAGTAATAAGAAAAATGATATTAATTTAATTGATGAGCTTCATGTAATATGCCATGCAGTGGATGATGTTTAGTTATGTTCTTTGTTGTGGTTCCTGTTCCTCCTTCTTGATGCTGCGACTATTCCTCTTTCTCCTTGTTGGGTGGCCTTTACTATTATAAAGCTGTA
Source organism: Thereva unica (assembly GCA_949987705.1). Classification (NCBI taxonomy): domain Eukaryota; kingdom Metazoa; phylum Arthropoda; class Insecta; order Diptera; family Therevidae; genus Thereva; species Thereva unica. Next base: position 85,512,168 of record OX465283.1, on the reverse strand, counting down.
ATTGAATAATGGTTATGGGGCCCTACTGTGATATGGTAATCGTTATGTTTTTCAAACACCAGGACCGGATCCCGGTTGTAAGAAGAAGGAATATCATCAGTAGGCGCTTCCTGTTGAAACGCACCTACGTGAAAATTTCGTCGAACTTTAGGATTATCCGCTGAACAGCTGGAAAAGCGCTGAATAATGATCCTTCATTACTCATGAGGGCTCAGGTAGCTTTGAAAAGATTTAAATAATTTGTGTCTTGAAATGGAATTAATCAAAAAAAATTGAACGGATCAGAAAATGCACTTTTCACACCTAGGATCGGGAGGGGAAGTTAGCTTGAAATCAAAGATCTGTAGAGTGGTGTTGTGCTAATCTATTTGAATAAGAAAACAGCTGTTTGATTTTTGTTTGAATGACAAAAATAAATTGCACATTTGGAGGCAGTTACAAAATTTTTTTTTCAGGACTTTTCGGTTTTTACTACTTTACAAAAGTAAGTAAAACCGTTTGTTTTGTGCGCATTTTGATTTCGTTTTGATTTACAAAAAACATTTCCGCAATATGTGTATTTTTCAGATTGGGAAATGTTTAATTTTCGTAAAGATTCAGATGAAAATTATTGCGTTTTGCAAGATTTCAAGATGTAAAATAGTAATAAATTTAAAAATATGAAGTGGAAATTATACTTTATGGTTATTAATGGATATTCTCAATTAATAGTGCAGCTCTCTCAGCAATAGGAAAGCTCTTTTATCAGGAAAGTGCACACTGTTCTTATTTGAAATGGAACATCTTTCCTTGGATTTGTCGATGATAATACACATAAAAATTCGTCAAAAATTAGAAAAAAATATCAGTAATTCTTTTTAATTTTTTTTTCAATACGTCAGCCAATTCTCGTTATCAGAAATCATCTTTAGTTCCGGAACGCGTTCCTGTCCAAAAAGGAAGCACCGGAACGACGTTCCGGAGCGATCCGGCTCGACAACACCACTGGATCTGTATCTCCCTGACTTTTATCACTATATTTCTGCTGATAATTAAAATAAATCAAACTTGAACAACTATCAGGTGATATTTCTAGTGTATTTGCTTCGCGCTGAATGTACCACCAAAATTACAAAATGATATTATATTTATGTTGATTTTTCTTCATACAAAAGGCGTTTTGGGGGAGGTTTTGTCCCCAAAACCCCCCTGTTCCTACGCCAGTGCTGGCAACCCTTTTTGCGGAAGTTTACAACACTTAGAAACGATATAGAGCGTATGGGGAATTACTGGCTATGAATGCTGGGATTAAAGATTTCTGATATTTCTATGGTGCATAAGTGCGGGTAGTGTGGCACTTAGGTCATACGTACTTTTGCGGCCAAACTGCGCTCACAAAAGGCTGTGCTTTAAAAAGGTACATTGTTCCTCCACAAAATACGGGCTTTTCAAAAGGGCGTACGGCCTTTCAAATGAAAATTGTTTTTTTTTTTCAATGTAAATTAATCAATATTCATTAATAAAAAGCTCAAAAATCATTTTCTTTCAGGTGAGTTGTTATTTTAGAATCCAAAGAAAATATAATAGTTCTAAAATTTATTCTCAACTCACGGTTCAGAAAATACAAGCTCACGCGCGTATTTTTCAACGCCGTACGGCCAAAAGCATGTGGGATATAAGTCTGCGTGGACGGATGTGGACGGCCCATTAAAGGGAACTAATTTTACCAACGTGGCAAACTAGGTCGCAGATTGTTTGTCGGTTACATATGCAATATCGGCCCATTAGAAGTCATATCTATCGATCGGATGAAATCTGCCATAGCCAGATCATGAGTCAGCAGAAGAACCACAGCGTTATCAAACAACACGAACTCGGAAAATAGCCAAGCCCGTCAGCTTTAAGGACTGATGATCACATCGGGAAGAGTTGAACTGTGATGGCGCTATCAAACACCTTGTATTTTTATAAAAAAAGTGCGAATAGAGACGCCGTTTTTTCATACCCTTAACATAGTCCAGTCAAAGTTCAACTATGTGGTGATTCCTGGCTACATACACACATACATACATTGTGCATCAATACATCAGTATCAATCCGTCTGTGAATGAGTGATGACAGTCCGTGACTAACAGCATATAGTCCGTTCCAATAATTTTCTTGACCGTTCTATTCCGCTAGTTTTTCTTCGTTTTTTTTTACCTGTGTTTGGTTTTTAACTACTTTTCTCGGTCGTCTGGTTTATCCGGTATCAACTATTTGTTAACTACTCCTGGAAAAATTACGCCATGGGAAAGATTCATGCCCAAAGACTTCGTCTGGAGCATCATCTTCCGGAGCAACGGCACAATCTAGCCCGGCTCTCACCAGATCCACTTCCACGAAAATCCAATCTATCTGCCAATCTAGCTGCCTACACCAAGAAATACCGATCCAGCTCCATCTACTCTACAGACAGTTTCGATTTTTTGGAGAGGAAATTGGAGAGAAGCTTGTTAATAGAAAAATTTTCTGAATTTGAAGAGCGCTTTATGTTGCGCTTCGATCATGCCATAAATTCTATCTGTTGTAATCAATTTATAGCCGTTGAAATTAAATCTCCTTATAAAAAATGTGTTCTAATCAATGTATATTGTCCCCCTAATGTTTTTAATCCTGACCTAGCTGCTGAGCTCTGCCACCTCGTTTCAAGCCTATCTCATCATTATGAGAATATAATTGTTGCAGGTGATTTTAACGTTGATCTGTTGAAGGATAATGCTCGTGCTAACACCCTTAGATATTTCCTTGAAGCTCTGGACCTACATATTCTGAATCAACTTCCTACCTTTCTGAATTGCCAAAATCCTTCCTTACTTGATGTTCTAACTGTTACCTCCACTGACTCAGTGCTAAAACATAATCAAATCTCTCCTCCTAGCTTTCTCGACCATGACTTACTAGTCCTTTCTACTCGTTTTACCTTTTCTCCCTCTCCTTTATCTTCTTCTTTTTCATTTCGTGATTATAGCAACATTAATTTAGACTCGCTTACTAAATTAGTCTCCTCCTTCCCCTTGGAGTATTATCTATAATACAACCTGTGTTGACTCAAAAGTCAACATCTTGAATTCTTTTATCTTATCTCTTTACGATCATTGCGTTCCCTTAGTCACAAGAAGGCGCAGATCGTCGTCACCAAATCCTTGGTTTTCTCGTGAAATCAGCGACTTAATAGTTCAGCGTGAGTTCATGTATAGGCGGTATCGCAGAACTAGGGTGCGTAGTTACCTTACTTATTATAAACAGCTTCGTAACATCATCAATGTTAAGGTTAAGTCTGCCAAACGTGAGTCCTAATTCCTTTTCATTGGATTCACTTAGTTCTGATGGTTTCATCTTCCGTTGTATTAGCGCATCGGATGTTCTTAAAATTTTGTTTTCCATTTCCTCTAATTGCATAGGCTATGATGAAATTTCCCCCCGTTTTCTTAAACTCCTCTCCCCTTTAATTGTTCAAACTATCACGCATATATTCAATTACTGCCTGACCACATCCCAAGTTCCTTCGGTCTGGAAAAAAGCCATAGTGATCCCCTTACCAAAAAAGTCGCCACCCTCGGACTTAGCCGATTTTCGTCCTATCAGCATTCTTCCATTTCTTGCTAAGGCCTTTGAGAAAACTCTCTTTATGCAAGTCCTCCCTTATCTTGAAACCAATAACTTCCTTTGTAAATTCCAATCTGGTTTCCGTAAATCCCATAGCTGTGAGACTGCTGTTTTAAAGGTGATTACTGATCTTCGTTCTGCGCTCGACCTGGGTGACTTTGCGATATTGATTTTTCTAAGGCTTTCGATTCTGTGGTGCACTCAGTTTTACTTTCCAAACTTAGTCAGCGCTACCACTTTTCATCTTCTGCTACTCGGCTTATCTCTTCCCTTCTTACCAATAGGCTTCAATGTGTTCGCCATAATAGCTCTTTATCCTCTTTCCTTCCCGTGCCCTTGGGAGTACCGCAAGGCTCAATTCTTGGCCCTCTCCTTTTCTCTTTGTATATTAATGACCTTCCCTCTATAATCCGTCACTGCTCCTTCCACCTGTATGCTGATGATCTCCAACTATACACCTCATGTCCTCCGAATCAGATTGAATCCTGTATTTCTCAACTTAGTAGTTCCTTATCCCAAATAAGTGAATGGAGTTCTATCAACTTCCTTAAACTAAATCCTAAAAAAACTCAAGTACTTCTGCTTAGCCGTCGTTTTCAGTCCCCTGACAACATTCCACCTGTTCTACTTAATGGTATTCCTCTCCCTATTCTTGAGCGTGTTAATAATCTTTGCATTGTCATTAATTCCAAATTATCTTGCTGTAATCAAGTCTCACTTATGCTTTCCAAGATTTATGGGACATTGCGAAAGCTTTGCCTTTATGGTAGTCTTCTGTCGACCGCTGTTCGGCTCAAGCTTGTTAAATCCCTCATCGTACCACATTTCCTCTTTGGTTCCCTTGTATATATTTCCTTAGATTCAGCCTGCCGACAGCGCCTTAAAGTAACTTTCAATGATTGCTTAAGATACATTTTTCATATGCGAAGGTCAGATCATGTGTCGAGTATACAAAATTCCTTGCTAGGTTGTGACCTCTTTCGTTTTATTGATGCCATGGCTTTAGTTCTTTTAAATAAGGTTCTATCCTCTAAAAGCCCTTCCTACCTTTTCGACTTCCTTTGTCCTCTTCGATCCTTGCGTTCAACCAAATTTCTCATTCCAGCTCATTGTTCGTTAATTGGTAGTCGCTCCTTCTTTGTGCATTCGTTTCGACTTTGGAACAATCTTCCCTGTGTGATTCAAAGAATGAGCTCAGCCACAGCTTTCAGAAGGCAAGCATCTCTTTTTCTTTCTTCCTCCTCTTCTTTTTCTTAGATTTTCTATCCACTTATTTTTATATCTTCTTCTGTAACTATTAATTATCTCGTCCTCTTTATCCCACTCACTACATTTATTTATATTTAAGTTAGATTACCTGTTTTAAAATGTACTCTAAAAGATGTATGATCTTGTGTACCTTGCTAATAAATTTATTATTATTATTATTATTATTAAATTATTTATGGCAAATAAAATGTATATACATTTTATTTGCCATAAATCATATAATAACCTTTAATCGAAATTATCGCTTTGCTTCATATAATTTTCAGAATTGTAATCCGATTACAACTGAGTAAGAATTCGTGAAGTGGCCCCCCATATTTTCGTGTTTGAAATAAATTATTGAAATGAATGAATTTTGTTAGCCCTAAGTGTCAATAACAACGTGGTAAAATAATTTTTTTATATTGCAAATAATAACAATGTTATTAACAAATAAAGTTGTTTGTACTTTTTTCTTCAAAAAATCATATTTTGGGTTCTTTTTAACAGAAGTGGCTGAAATTTACACTAAGAATGTAAAAAAGGCTGAACTTTGAGATAACAAAAGAAAAACCAAAAAAAAACAATGATTGTTAATAAAAAATAGGTACACTTTCATAAACAAATTAAAAATTTCTCATTTTCTTGAACTCATATAGACTTCGTTTAAAAACAGTATCAAAGTACATTTATTTATGCTCATGCTAGTGAAATAAAATTTTTCCAGGAAATTTTTGTCTTTTTTCTCATTTAGTTGCAATGGAGAAAGTGTGTCTCATTTAGTTTAGGCTTGCAGCGTCGTACAAAATATCGTTTTATGCAAAAAGTTTAAGAGGTAACAAAAATTTTATTAATTTCATTAGAAGCCCTTTGAAGAATGCAATCTTGCATTTTGTTCTCTGGCTCCTTGTCAGAATCTAGGGAAGATTCATGAAACTAAAAATTAATAAGGCGAGTAGTAGTAGGGAAGTCGAATCAGTTTTTTTTAAAGTAGAGTCCAGTTTTTGTTATAACAGTTAAAAATTTTTGAATTTTAAAATAAATTTATCCTTTTATGATTTCGGATTTTTCCTTCTTATTTGAAAAATATATTACTTTGCTACAAGGCCCTACTCTCGAAAGAGCACGGTAGTGGCCCACAACAAAAGTCGCTTTTTATTATATAAGTAAATGCTTATGTTCTCCTGAGTATCATTATTAAATGATATAATTAAGTGATAGATTCAAAACAAGTTCCATCGAAGTAAAAAAAAAATATTTTTCACCACGGCCGGCCGAAGATTGAACTTGGTTCCCCGGAGTAGCATTCCAGCGCCTTACTTCTAGGCTATCGATATATGTACCTTATTAAAAATCTCTTTTTTGTTGTTAAATATATTTCCGGTTGGAATTTTCAGACCATTTTCTCAATTTTAGGTCTCTTGATCAAGAGCTACAATTTGAGATATGGTCCAAGTCTGTAGCGACAGTACTTTCAGAGATGAAAGAAGGTCACAGACGGACAGAGCCTCTGTATAAACTTTTTTTTAAAAACCTAAAATTAGGGGAAACTTCCCTTCTTCAAATTTCTATCCGACGTGAAAATCCATCATCGATAATTTCAAAAGTGGTGACAGGAAAAAAATGTTAACCAGTGCACATTTCAAAATAAATCTTAATAATCAATAATAACGAGATAAATAAATCTTAAATGATAATTGGACCATCATCACCGCCTAAATAAAGTTGTAGCAGATCAACAACCAGCAAAATAACCCTAGTAGATACCAACTTCATTATCAACATCATTATTCACATTCATCAACATCATTATCCACATCAAAATCAACAATTAAAACATCAAGGCCGGATCCAACTAATTAACAGCACTCCTAAACATCAGTAGACATCTATAATATCAGGTTCAAAATAAACTACAACGGAAAAATAAGCAGGTTAAGTCCATTCTATTTTTACTTCTTTTATTTTTTTTAGATAGCACAATATAAGATTGTTTTTTAAATTAAATAATATAAAATTTTAATACACTTAAATTAATAAAACAACAAGGAAAAGCGATCTTATACCCCGACTTGACCGCCAAAATTTCGCAAGTTCGAGCAAATTAGTCTACTGTACTTTAAAATTTCCTGATTTCCCATACATGTTGCACATTTTAAAGTCAGGAAAAAATGCCTGCTTTGGGCCTACAGAACATGAAATTGAGTTTCAAAGTAAAAAGAGAGTAAAAAATTGGAATAATGGAATGCCATTCCAGTGACCCCTTTTGCATTTCTAATTTCTGGCGAAAAAGCAACAACAATTACAAGCACGAACTGAACATGCTAGCCGGTGAAACCACTTATGCCGATTGAAGTGAACTTGATTAAACTGAGGCCGGTGAAGCTGTGGTATGAAGAAAGAATCAAGTTTAAAGTCGCCAATTAAAGTTTTGCAACCAAGTTTTGTCCGTCTCTACACTGAGAAAAGAGTTTCTTTCTATCAACCAAGATTTGGTTATAGTTAACAAACGGCATAGTTGCTTATGGCGAAATAAATATTTGATTATAGAAAATAAATTATATATTTGAGCCTTCTAGTTGGGACAAATGTTTATTTGGTTACAGTTATCAAACAACTATTTCGAGCGTTGTTGAATTAATCGCATTTTTAATCGCATTTTATTTGCTTTTGGGGCCATTAACGATGCCAATAGATGGAATTGGATCGCCGTTGTAGAGTCTTTATTAGAGTAGAAATATGTAGAAACAAAAAATAATGATTAACTTATTTAATGTTAATTTATACTTGACGTGAAGTAAGTTGATTTACCTGGATGTAATTTATTATCATCACTTGGCTGTAGCTTTGCATCTTTCTGAAGAAGTTCCTTATATATCAAGTCTTGATCAGCTAGCTTTTTCTCATACAATTTTAACAAACAGGGGAAAAATTTGTCCCACTCGAATATAAAATTATTCTGGCTGTCAGTAAATTTTCTCGCAAAATCTCGTTCAATCTAGTTTTTTCAGTACATTTTTAAATAATTTTTTCTTATTAATTATTAATTATTACCAAATATTATTTATTAATTATTTACATATATTATATAGACAATTAAGAAATTTTAGAAATTTACCAATTCAAAACTTTTTGCTTCTTTCAAAATGGGCCAGATATTTAATAAGTCTTCTGCATTGACATAGTTTTTTTCTTCAACATCACCTTCCCGTAAAATGTATGAAATGTCCCAATGATGGAGAACCTCAGTGACTTCACGATTATGAACCAACCACAATTTACTTTTTTCAGCTGCTATGCATTCTTTCAAAAATAAATTTGTTCCATTCATTTTTTTAATATAAAATAGTACTTTTTTTGAATTATGTTCTGTACCTTCTGTTTCGTATTTATCAGCACTAGTACGTTTAGGTAGTTTTCCAATTTGTTCAGCCTGACGAACTATTCCACACAAATTACGATATTTATCCGGCAATTTACCTTTGGAATAAATAAACTAGAAAAACCTTTTTAAACACTGAATACACTAAGCCTCCACTGCGTGTGTTTCGCTCGAAGTTGAACAAAGGAATGATTGAGTCGTTATGTGCTTCGCAGTAGACGCGTTCCTTAACGAATATTCTTTGTTGTCAAAACAAACACTCAATTATTTCAACAAAGATTTGGTAACTATAGCCAAATCATATTTTGACACAATACTCATTTATATTTACAATAAACTAAAAGTTAATCTGCAAATTATATACGCTCAATTGTCTCAACTAAGATTTGGTAACTATAACCAAATCATGTTTTAACAGAATGCTCATTTATATTTACAGAAAATTAGATTTCTTTGTACGAACAATATATTATATCGAATGGAATGTTTAGAAACTTGTGTCAAGTAATATCCTTTTTTAAACAATAACTGATATCTTTCGATTATATAAATTATTACCTGGCTCAAAATATGATTTAGTAAGTATTACTAAATATTTATTAATTATTACTAAAACTAAAATATTGAATTATAATTTGTCAAAACAATATTTATTTACGCCAACCAAAACCATTCAAATAAATACCTCTTTTGGCTCAACATATACGAGTTTAACGAGCTACAACTATACTTGGTAATATTTATCAAAATTTGTTAATAGTCAATAAATATTGTTAGACAGGCGCCAACTCAATACATTTAGTTAATAAAACGAAACTCTTTTCTCAGTGTAGTGAAAATTCCATTCACTCTCCCCTCAAAAGTGCTCTTTACATTTTTATTCGAAAGACAACCATAATATACAAAATGACAGACAATACCTCTCCCTCCTTTGACGAGCTCTGTGAAAGCCAGATAGCAACATGTAAAGAAATCAGGAAATTATTGAATGACTTCCAAAAATCTTCAAAAATTAGAAGAACAGCAGTGATAGTAACAGGAAAAATACGAAAGTTAGAGGAATTGTGGAAACAAGCCCAGGAAACAGAAAGGGCAATACAAAATCATACAGGCCGCGACGAACAACATGATTATTTTGCAGAGAAGTGCTTCGAAAAAATAGAGGATTGGTACCGGAATGCGGGAGCAGTATTTTCAGACAGACTTAACTCCCTTACCTTACAGACAGATCACGCAAACAACCCATATTACATAACATAACCAAAAATGGCCAGCAGATACCCAAGCACTAGCAACGTGACAGAAATAACAGAAAATGAGAACATCAACGACACCAACGACATACCCTTACTAACAAAGTTCAAAATGCACGAGCGGGCATTATCATCATTGGGACGCGCCATACACAAAATAAACGAGAATAACTTAACAACCGCTAGTCGAGCATGGGTAGAACATCAAATACAAACCCAGGAAAAGGATGCTCACAATAGCATTTTCTGGGATATAAAACCACAAGATAGGGAAACCAAATACTACCAGGAGAGATACGAAACAGCAGCAGATGATTACACAAAACTAATCATATTGCTAAAGGAGCAGCTTAACGAACGCCGCATCCGCTCAAACTCATCGAGTTCCAAACAGTCATCTTCAGAATACTTTCACTCCACCGACGCAAAATTTTACTACTCAATCTTAGGGATGATCAATATTCATTGATGTTATCGAACCATCGATGTTGAGCGTGCAAACATCGATATTAAGTCCTCTAAAACCTCGATCCATCGATGATGTGAACAAGAACATCGAAAATCAACATTCGTTTATTGTAACAATTAAATTGAGCTTATGCTTAAAATAAAATTTCCAAGCGACTTATGAAATGTCAACCAATCAATTGACATTCGATCAATCGAACTTGGCGAAGTAGTTCTTAATTTTTATGTTCCATTTCTTTTACCAAGCTAGATTTTGCAGATAGTTTTTGAAATGAAACTTCGAGAAATAAAGCACAATAGGTATGCATATAAAAATTTTTTGCTATCTTATAATATTATTCTCAAACCCTCGATCTAAATGCCTGCTTCGAGTAAGTGAATGTAAACAGGACTACGAATACTTAAAATATCAATATCCTAGCTGTCGCCACTCTCTTAGACCCTAGATTTAAAAATATACACTTCCAAAATGTACTAGCATGTTCAAAAACAATTACAAACATTAAAGATTTATTTCAGTAACACCAACATACTGAATACTGATTTGAACAATCGCTTGATGCAGAACGCACTACTCAAGAAAACGCTGAAGATATAAGGATCATTATAAACTTGTGAATGACAAGAATTATTTCTTGACTCAACAAGTGAGGCAACACATTTACCAATTTAAAAATGCTTGATTTCAGCACCAAATCATCGATGTTTTCAATCATCGATGTTTTTACATCGATGTTCATCGCACGTCGATGCTCATCGCACATCGATGTTCATCGCACATCGATATTTACTTACTGATATTGACATCGATATCAATATCGATGTTTTTCTAATATCGCCCATCCCTACTCAATCTCTATCCACACTACCATCCTTCTCTCTCTCGGAAGCAAAATCGGTAATCCTTATTTTTAGTCCCAATGAGAAATTTACAAACGGCCCAGATCTGGCCCAGCGCAGGCTACGGACATTCGACGCTCGGTAACCAACCGTTGGGCCAAACCTGGAAATGATAACGCTACCCAGCGCTCAGACGACGGTCAAAGCCCATCGCTATCGTCCGGTTATTTATTTCGAATAATTATAAAAAATATGAAATCTTACTAATATTATAAACGTGAATGTTTGTATGTATGTTTGTTACTCTTTCACGCAAAAACTACTGAATGGATTTTAATGAAACTTTACAATAAAATAGCTCATATATCAGAATAACATATAGGCTATAATTTATAAAAAAATTCAACATGGCCGCCGAAAACTCAAAATGGCCACGCAAATTGTGTTCCGATTTCAATGAAAGTTGGTGTATAGAAGTTTTTAAGGTCGCTAATAACGAATTTGTGGTCAAAACTTATAAATTCAATAAGCCGTGCCAATATGGCCGACGAATTTGCCAATTGTGTTCCGATTCCAATGAAAATCGAAATCTGGCGGATTTTAAGGTTGCAAATAACGAATTTATGATCAAAACTTATAAATTCAAAATGGCGGACGAACTTTTCCAATTGTATTCCGATTCCAATGAAAGTGAATATCTAGGGGTTTCTAAGGTTGCAAATAACGAATTTATGATCAAAACTTATAAATTCAAAATGGCCGCGCCAATATGGCCGACGAATTTTTCCAATTGTATTCCGATTGCAATGAAAATCGGTATCTGGACGCTTTTAGGGCAAACAACGAATTTATAATCAAAGCTTATAAATTCAAAATTGCGGGTCCAATATGACGCACGAATTTTCCCAAGCCACATTCTGAAATGTAGTAAATTTCTAAAATTCCCTCTAACCAGTATAGAAACAGTAAAAACGGTAGAAAGAGTCGAAGTGCAAATTTGTGCGCCCCTACATTGTCATCACGAGGTTAAACGATGTCATCTATCGCTTCCAAAAAGTTCGATCGGAAAAAACGGGACCTGGAGGAAGCTGTGTTCGGGACGAATACTGAGTAAGAAGGGAGCAGTGTAACGGCTAACCGAAAAGAGAAAGTTAAAATTCCAATTCACCGAGAAGTTACATGTTTAGATGCATCTACTTGAATACATAACGCTGTTCTAATTGAATCACCGATAAGAGGGAATTTTTTTCCAGATTTATTGTTTTTTTTCCTACCGCGTACAACGCACACATAATTTTTTTTTATTTAAAAGCCTTGCAACGCACACAGGTTTTTTGCTATAGGCTATCTTACTAATATTATAAACGCGAAAGTTTGTATGGATGTTTGTTACTCTTTCACGCAAAAACTACTGAATAGATTTTAATGAAACTTTACAATAATATAGCTCGTACTTCAGAATAACATATAGGCTATCTCGAAACCTTCGGGTAGCTGTAGTGTACTGATATAGAAAAATCCGAAACTTTTGTATGGGAGGTACTCTTCAAATTTCTGCTAAAGAAGTCAGATCCATTTTGTTTTGGTTTTTTTCCGAAAAAAATACGATTTCCAAAGTTTCAGATCGATCGGAGTTTATTTACGGATAGTTGCCGTACAATTTTGTTGAAAAAATCAGATTTATCGCGAAGGACGCGGTTCTCTGAACTTGGATTGAAGTAACTTCGGCTGCATGTGCCTGATTTTAGCAATGTATGGCTTAAATGAAAGGTCTCGAAACCAAAAAGACGACAAATTCAATAATCAGATGTTCGTCGCCTTTTCTTTTGGTACCTGGAAATTTGCATAGTTTTCAAGGTGCTTGATTTTTCAACATACAATAATTTTGCATGGGACATATTTTTTTTTTCTTATTTCTTACGGAAAAATTACTCTTTATCATGCCGTTAAATGTTTGAAAAGTTCGCCCAATGTTGCCAAACGTTGCTTATTGAACGTATTAACTGTCTCCATTCATAGTGTGAAGTGTGACATCATCGGGAATTGCATCAACGCTACTTGATGGTGGATGTTTAGTGTATTGAGCACTGTAACGGTCAGTTTTGCACGGAAATCTCTAAATATCTACTTGACTAAAAATCACTGTCGAGAATGAAATTGAGAAGTTGTCCGAAACCAAAAAGGTAGGCGGGGAAAAAAAACAAAAATAGGAAAGAAAAATTTAGTAGTGAGTCTGGGGAAAAAAATTGAAAAAGTCAGATCGAAATGGTTGGGATTTGTCTTGTGGTTGGTGACGGAAATTAAGAGATCGGTAGAATTTTGGAAAAAAAAAGTCGAATAAATATACGGACGATTCTGAAATCGGATCTATAATCAAGAACATCGGTTTAAAAACAATTTGGAAAAAAGTCGATACGAAGGATTTTATAGAAAGATGAAGAAAGAACAAACTTATGAATAATTAGAAAAGACCGTACAGAAGAAGAAGTAGGCTGCTCCACAGGAAAAGGCTGCTGAAGAAAGAAGCGGAAAATAATCCCCAAAAGACGAGGTACCGAAGAGGACCGCATAAGAGACCAGGTCAAGGTTATAAGGACATGTTTATTTGCGTCTATTGAAAACTGATATGTAAAAGCCCATTTAAATTTACTAGTAACGCCCTGTGGTCAAAATTTGACCACAAAATCTTCTTCTTCTTTAAACTCCTTTAGTCCCTCATGGGACATAGGGCGGAAACAGTTGCCCTCCAGCGGACTCTGCTTTGCGCGACAGCTCTTAACTTCGACCAGGATCTCCCAGTTGTTGCGGCTTCTTCTAGTAGGGTTCTCCTCCACGTTGTTCTAGATCTTCCTACTCGACGGGAACCTTGCGGATTCCAGTCAAGGGCCTGTTTGGCTAGATTTTCGTTTTCGCGTCGCAAGGTGTAGCCTACCCAATTCCATTTCCTTCGCCTGATTTGGTCGTCTATCCTTTCTTGGCCGGCACGGCGCCATAGTTCTTCGTTTGAAATTCTATTTTGCCAGCGGATTTTTAGGATACGACGAAGGCATCTGTTGATGAAGACTTGTAGGCGCCCTGTGATGAATTGGGTGACTTTCCAAGTTTCGCAACCGTACAAAAGAACTGCCTTAACATTGGAGTTGAACAGCCGCAATTTGGTGTTAGTAGAGATCACCGTTGATCTCCATATGCGGAACAGGCATGGTTCATTTAGAAAGAGAATAATACAGTTTTTAGTCATTTAAAATTATAAAATTTGTAAATGCATTAATAGGCGTGTCGAATGATCTGTCGACTACGTGCAAAACATTAAAAGTTTCTTTTTTTTATTAAATTAAAATCAAAATATGTATGTACATTTCAAAATACATGGCCTTCACCCATTATTTTCAAAAGGAGTTCAAACTCAAGTGGATGTACATATGTTTCCAAATATGTTTGTTTGAACTCTTCAATTGTTGCCCGAGTTTCCTTAAACCAGCCTAATAGCCTTTAAACCAACCTATTGTGTTTCTCTTTTTCTTGTATTTTCTGTTCTTCCCATAAGTGTCCTTTGACGGGGCATTTTATTCAACTAACATATTTGATGTACTGAATTTGTTAAAAAATTATCAATGGGCAAATAATCATGAAAAACACAATTCATGTATTTCAAAATTCACTACATTCATTCGTTATGTTAAAAACAAATACAAACAAATTACATGCCTTTCGTTGAAACACTGCAGAATGCTGTTAGAGTTCTCAGCAATAATGAAAAAACACAATCACTTTCAGCAAAATTATTGAAAAAAGTCACTTTACTGATAACACGTTCAATTAACTTGTATTCACAAACAGAATGTCTCCTACTCATGCACTTGTCGCTTTTCCACATTGCTGACGTAATTAACATGTCACTTGTATCTAATTTTTACCCGTTTTAAACACAACATATGTATAAACATGAAACTTATATTCTGCACACCTTTACGACTCCGTCTTCCATATAAAACCAATTTGAGCAAGATCTGTTTAGAGAAAGTTGGTTAATAAATCTGTACAAAAATAGTGCTTGCGTATTAATATATAATAAATTTTAAATGCGCCTGTTTATATGCTAACCGTAATTTCTACCTTATTGTTATTTATATTGGGAAATGCAATACTCATTTCCGAGCGACAGAAATGAGATAAATGACTAATTCTTGTTTTGTGCACACCTTTACAACTAAGACTTCCATATAAAACCAGTTTGAGCAAAATCGGTTTAGTAGAAGTCGAATAAAGTGCTGTACAAAAAAAGTGCTTGCGTAAATGCAATACTCATTTCCGAGCGACAGAAATGAGATAAATGACTAAGTCTTGTTTTGTGCACACCTTTACAACTAAGACTTCCATATAAAACCAGTTTGAGCAAAATCGGTTTAGTAGAAGTCGAATAAAGTGCTGTACAAAAAAAGTGCTTGCGTATTAATATATAGATAAATTTTATATGCGCCTGTTTATATGCTAACCGTAATTTCTACCTTATTGTTATTTATATTGGGAAATGCAATACTCATTTCCGAGCGACAGAAATGAGATAACTGACTAATTCTTGTTTTGTGCACACCTTTACAACTAAGACTTCCATATAAAACCAGTTTGAGCAAAATCGGTTTAGTAGAAGTCGAATAAAGTGCTGTACAAAAAAAGTGCTTGCGTATTAATATATAGATATATATAGTAATAATTGTTTTTGAAAAGGAATTTTAATAAAAAACGGAACCTTCGTTATTTAATTCTTATTTATTGTGCATGCGACTACTGTTGAACAAGAACTGACTTTTTAGTATTTGAGATGATCGTTGCATCTCTTACAATTGTTATAATTGTTGGTAACATAAAAATGTTGCATCAGCAGAATGCATGATGCAAACTGAGGCGGCGTGTCTAGACATTGTAATGCACTTGTTTGTGCAAGTGCATTTCTTAGAAAGATAAAATTATCGTATCAAATGATAATGGTTTTTGAATTAAATTCGCGTGGGAATATTTCCAAGAATTATTATGTTTAATTATGCGAAGCAAAGTAAAAGTGATTAGATCAAGTGCGCCAGATCAAATGTCTATGTGACACCTCCCCTCTTTAAGCATTTGCAGCCTCGGCAAATGGATCTACATTCCTTTCCCTATTGGAAGTAGGAGTAGTTTTATCTTTTAGTTCAATACTTTCATGTAATTTAATGTTAACATTGTTAAATTTTCTTGAACGTATTTTTAATACAATTATGATGACTATTGCAAGTACAATTACAGAGCTCCAACTTAAAGAAAAGTACGTTACGAAATTGTTCTTATATTTCACGTATTCTATTTGCTCTCTATTAGTGATAGTATTTAAATGTAAATTTTCTAATGTTAAGTTCTTGATTTGTTTCGTAAAATTAAGGTACGTTATTGGTATTATCATAGTATCAAAAAATTTATCTGCATGATTCTTAAATGAATAATTTCCGATCTTTACATTACAATCCTTAAATTTTAATACATTATTATTTTTTATGATTAAATCTTGGCTCACACAATCCGTATTTAATTTGGTTGGAGGCAGATTCCTTGAGATTATTAAGTTATCGGATATTTTCTCGATAGCGGTTTCATTATCAAACTTAAATGTGCAAATATTTTTTTCTTTCAATAAATTTCTAATGCAATGATCATTATGAAGTTTTAAATTTTTCCTAACTAGAATACCTTCGCAATCATTATAGACATTCCTTTCCTGAATAATTACTTCCATATTTCCCGAGTCTATCTGCTCGAATTTATCATTTGGAAATGGTACTACGATTGCTTTATAGTATTTTTCGGTAGTAAAACGAGGTATACCAATCGCGAAGATCAGTAGATTTTCATTAAAAATTATACCACTTCGCATAAATGGAATGCATTCAACAGTTATGTTGTACTTAGTCGCCTCCTCGTCCGTGAGAATGTCGTGAGCGAGTACATTCAGTTTACTTAGTAAAATGATGTCTGCAAATTTCTCTAACTGTCTGTTCAACGTGGTAATGTCTGCGTATACTTTAAGGATGTATTTTGATTGGTTTTGAGAATGTGTAATCTTGTTAGTTTCTTTCGTGATATGTAGGAGATATTTATTTAACTCTGTTTGTGTTTTATTCAAATGTTCGTTCATAACTTCTACATTTTTAATAAGGTTATTATTGATAACAACCTGTTGATTAAGTTCGTTTATCGTATTCTTTGTATTGGTGTCCAAGTTTTCCAAATGTTTGTAAATTTCTATTGCGTCGTCGTTGTCCATTGTTCCTGCAAGGAATTTAAATCCTTTCCCCAAAACGTTCACAAGCCCTCTTTTGTTCCTGTGGTTCCTGTAGATATGCGGTATTATTATTTTATAATTATGCTTCAATAATTTCAGTTCTCTCTCCAACAATACGGTATTATTTTCTTCGTCGACTAAGTGCAAGGATTTCACGTTATTTTCAATTAGATTTATAAGTTCGCCATATCTTGTCAAATTTACTACATGTAATATTTTAATGAATGAGTCTACAACTAATTTTTCTTCAATTTTGAAGAGTGCGTATCCGTTTTCTGTATTTATTGGGGTTATTTCCAGTCGTTGTGCTGATATCGACGTCGCCGTCGCCAGAAGAAACAGAATGGTAATCATTCTGAAAAAGAAAAGTGAAACTCAATTTTTATGTTTGTATTTACGTTTCAATTGGTTTCTTACGTACCGGGTGTTTCGTTTATTACTAGTATCTATTACGTAACTATTTTCCGTTCTAAAGTTATTTAATTTCTTATACTTTGGTTTACATTTTGCTATTTCCCTGTTAATTACTATGTTGTCATTCAATTGAAAGCTCTGATCCCTATTCTTATTTAATTTATCTATCCTGTCGCGTTTTTCCTTTATAAACTTATCGGATAATGCGCTAATATCGCTTCTATCGAAATCTTTTTCTAAAAAGTCAATTGGTCGTAGCTTTGTAGTGGAATGTATCGTAGAGTTGTAGATTGTAATTATGTCGTGTAGTTTTTCCTCCAAATCCTTATCGTTACTTGACCTATCCACTTCCATTAATCTTAGATGTTCATTCAGTGTGCCATGTAATCTTTCTACATCTGAGTTACCTGTCTTATTATGTGCCGTAGTTGTGTGGGCAATAATCTGATTTTCTGATAAAAATAATGTTACAGAATTGTGCAACATACATCTATCATTATCGTAGATCAATTTTCTCATTTTTCCCAAAAATCTTATCCTTTCCTTTAGGGCTGTTAAGATGGAAATCCATGTTCTATCGTTCAATTTATGTAATGTGGCATATTTAGAGAATTTGTCTATCGTGGTAAGGTACATTACATTTCTGCAAGGGAACCAAATGTCCATGTGAACTATGTCGTTAAATTTCGTTCCAGACTCAGTCAGTCGGAAGGGGATTTTGGGAGGTTGACGATCAAATTTTGCCAGTTGGCAGACCTCGCAGTTGTTAATAAATTTTGTTATTAACTTAAGCATGTCTGGGAAGAAAACTCTCAATTTCAATTCCGAGAACACTTCATTTATTCCTCGGTGATTATTTCTCAGATGTTCTTCCTTGATGCTGGTGATCATTTCCTCCCTATCCGTTACATCTATTAGTTTGATATTTGATCGGTATATTCTTAAGTTACTGTTATTTGAAAAATAATCGACGTACAAAGCTTCGAACCTGAGGAAAAGTTCATCGTTTTCGCAGTAAATGCACATTAGCCCTTTGCTTATTAAAATCCTTCTCATGGCGTCTAGTAAATTCGAATTCTCGTCAATTATTATGTGATTCTGACACCTTTTATGTATAATTTTAGTTGTGAACTTTTCTTTTGGTCCATAGTTTAAGTAAATTTGATTTTTATAAATGTTAATGCATTTTTCCGTAACTCTTATGCGATTCGAGTTGCCGCTCGTTCCATTCGCTGCTGTACTCGTTGTAGACATAACTTCAACGTCCATGCTACTAGTGCCAACGTTAACAACGTTGCTTACTTCATTATTGAAAATCTCGGCCTTCGGTGGTGTGGTGGTGTTCAACAATGATACTTCATCGTCATCAAGTTGTTCATCCCTCTTAACGTATCTACTGAGGCCGTCTGCTACTTTGTTTTCCTTTCCTTTTACATAATTAATTTCGAAGTCGTACTCGTTAAGTAATATTTTCCATCTTTGGAGTTTCATATTCGGTTCCTTTATGCTGTTTAGCCATACAAGTGGTTTATGGTCAGTGAAAATTTGAAATTTTCGGCCATACAAATACATGCGGAAATATTTTACGGACCATACAATTGCAAGAAGCTCCTTCTCAATTGGAGAATAATTTATTTCGTGATCGTTTAAAGTGCGAGATGCGTAGCAGACGGGATGGTTGCTCTGGCTTAGAACTGCTCCTAACGCGTACATCGAAGCGTCTGTTGTTAAGGTAAAAGTTTTGTTAAAGTCTGGTCGTTTTAGTACGGGATCATTTACTAATAATAATTTTAATTTATTGAATGCGTCGACATATTCCCTGTCGTTAACGTTTACTTTATTATTTTTCTTTAAGTATTTTATCATAGGATAGGCTATCCTGGCGTAATCCTTCATAAACTTTCGATAATACCCAGTTATCCCCAAAAACTGTTTTATTTCTTTTGCGGTTCTCGGAAGTTTTAATGATTTTATTGTCTGTACTTTATTATCATCGGGTTTAACGCCATTATTAGTGATAATGTGCCCCAGAAATTTTGTAGACTCGGCCGCAAAGTGACACTTGTCCATTTGAATTTTTAGGTTACAATCTCTTAATTTTTGAAATATTTTCTTTAATGAATGTAAATGTTCTTCAAAACTGGTGGAGAATACAAGTATGTCGTCCAAGTACACGACACAGGTCTTATTAATAAAATCTTCCAATACATCATTAATTAATCTCTGAAAGGTTGCGGGTGCGTTTTTTAGTCCAAACGGCATTCTAGTAAATTCATAATGACCGTTGGCCGTCGAGAAAGCAGTTTTAACTCTGTCGCGGGGATCCAACTCGATCTGGTGGAACCCTTTCGCCAGATCTAGAGTAGTGAAATAGCTGCATTTTCCTAATTTGTCCAAAAGGTCGTCAATGTTTGGCATTGGATATCTGTCTTCTATTGTTTGCTCGTTTAGTTTACGGTAATCGATTACGATTCTCCACTTTTGCTTTCCGCTATTATCAGACTTCTTGGGTACAACCCATAGAGGAGCATTGTATGGGCTATTGCTTGGTACAATTATTTTTTGTTGCAACATTTCCTTAATTTGTTTGTCAACTTCGTTGCGATGGACTTCAGGATACCGGTATAATTTACTATAAATTGGTATGTCGTTTTTGGTGACAATTCTATGTTTTATTCTACTAGTAAAAGACAGATTGTCGCCGTCATTGAAGAATAGGTCTTTATAACCGCGAAGGAGAAACTTCAATTTGGCTATGTCTTTCTCGTTCAAGTGTTTAGCAAAAACATTGTGAGAAGGTTCGTTTATAGTGTAGCCTGTGGATTCGTTGATAAGTATCTCCTGTGTTTCGCCATTTAATGAATAATCTTCTTCGCCTTGGTTCAGATATATAGGAAGGTTAGCTTGATCCGTAATTAGGCGTCTGTGTTTGTAGTCGACAATGGAATTTAAATCTAATAGAACATTATTTCCGAGTAATCCATCGAAATAATTATGAAAGGGATATTCCAAAAAATTCGCGTAACGGTCTTCGTTAAATTCTTTAAAGAGAGGTATTTTGTATAGGACATTTGAGTGTATTTCGCGATTCAACACTGTAATTTTGTAGTAATCAGAAGATACTCTCCATTTGGGGTTACATAACTGCGGGTTTATTATGCTATATTCGGCTCCAGTATCTACAATGAATCTCAACTTTCTGATTGGTGTATGAATTATTAAATAGGGAAGACGTTTCGACCGCCTACGTGAAAATTTTGTTGCGGATCGTTATGATTGAGAGAAACTTCCATTGCTTCGGGCTCGTCGTTGCGGTTAAAATTGTTGTTATTTCTATTGGAACTATGCTCATTCTGTGGCAATCTGCCATAGCTACCATTAATGCCATTTTGTGGGCGATAGTTGTTGTTAAAAAGATTATTATTATTGTGAAAATTACTGTTACGATAGCTCGGGTTATTATAACGAAGCTTGCCATTATTATTAAGGTTGGTATTATTGTTATTATTATTAAAATTGTTATTATAGTAATTATTATTACGACGATTTCTATTGTTATTCTTAAGATGGTAATTATTATTATTAATACCTGAGTTCCTCGTAAAACCATTGTTAGTGAAAAACGGTATTTTATTGTGCCTGTATAAATTATCATTTCTGCTATTGCTATAATTTGAATACCCATTTTCCTGAATTATTTCGTACGCTCCAGGTAGCGTGTCTGGGTTTCTACTAATTATAATTCCTTTCACTGGTTCTGGTAACCCTTGTTTGAAAGCATCCAAAACTATTCTTCGATTACTCTCAATTTGTTCATCGTTTTCCCCATCCCCTAAAAGGTGAGCGTTATTTAGTCTGCACAATAAAGTTGTTAAGTTTTCATAAAAATCCTGAATTGTTCCATTACATCTGCATGACCTAACTTTGTCTATCAGGGAATTGATTGAGAAACTTTCGCCATGTCCTTTAATTAGAATGGATTTAAGATCACCCCAAGTACTGGCATCGCCGTTCATTAGTAGGGTTCTACGTGCTTTACCTATCACTTTATCTTTAATAAAACCTAGTATAGAGCGTTTATAATTATTATCGAAGGTCTCTAGTATCGGAATCAGACATTCTATTCTGCTAATAAAGTTTGCTAACGAATTGGGTTCACCATCGAATGGCATTATACAGCTTAAGCTGCTGGTAACAAACCGAAATCTCTCCGTTATACTCAATTCCTCCATCTTATTGCCGCTTTAGCTAAGACGAATTGGTTTGTGTGACAAAGACAGTTACTCTCAAGGATTCTTTATTTGACAATACTATCTAACAGCACTATCGTGAATTTATCCGACAACCTTCACTAACAAACTAATAAAAGGGCAGAAACTAAGTTGACGAAAATATCCCGTATAATAATTATTATTACGATTCGCTATTTGAATTTATCTAACAATACTATTTAACCGCACGATCATGAAATTTAATTTGTTTTATACCTTTAGACTTTATGAACTCAAAACAAACACAAAAAAAATTATCTCTTTCGCATTAACGCATCACAATAATTCACAAATTTATTTAAGTCAAATATAAATTAATTCACTAGTATCAATTTTTCTACTCTATTTAATTATTATTTAATTTATTTTTATTTTATTTTTTTTTTTTTTAAAGTTAAGGTTTTAAATCTTACTTGTACTTAAAGTAGTAGTTGTTTGTTGATTGTTGCACGGGATCGTCCACCGTGGGTAATGGTTGCAAGGGTTAGAATTAGATGACCACCTTCTTGTTGCTTCAAATTTTCCTTTTCCACAGAATTGGATGACCACCTTCTTGTTGCTTCAAATTTTTCTTTTTCCACAAAAAAAAATTTTGTATGCATAAATTATGCACTTTAGTGACAATTTGCACTTTACTCTTTAGTAAATTAAACTTTTACTGCGTGGCTAAAGTTATTACTAACACATTTTTGCGCTGTGTTTAGTGTAACAATTGCACTTATTAACGCACTTTTAGATTATCCTGTTGTTGCTACCACATTTTTACACTGCGTTTAGCGTAACAAAGCCCTTTGCACTTTTACCGCGCTTGGGAGAAATAAACTTGAACACACTTTTACTGCGTTTGGGAGAAATAAACTTGAACACACTTTTACTGCGTTTGGGAGAAATAAACTTGAACACACTTTTACTGCGTTTTCATTTATTTTACCGACTGCGCCAGTAATAATTGTTTTTGAAAAGGAATTTTAATAAAAAACGGAACCTTCGTTATTTAATTCTTATTTATTGTGCATGCGACTACTGTTGAACAAGAACTGACTTTTTAGTATTTGAGATGATCGTTGCATCTCTTACAATTGTTATAATTGTTGGTAACATAAAAATGTTGCATCAGCAGAATGCATGATGCAAACTGAGGCGGCGTGTCTAGACATTGTAATGCACTTGTTTGTGCAAGTGCATTTCTTAGAAAGATAAAATTATCGTATCAAATGATAATGGTTTTTGAATTAAATTCGCGTGGGAATATTTCCAAGAATTATTATGTTTAATTATGCGAAGCAAAGTAAAAGTGATTAGATCAAGTGCGCCAGATCAAATGTCTATGTGACAATATGTATATATTATTAGTGGCTGAAAAAAGTGAAGATTTGTATAGTAATTGGTGTAAAATACATACTCAATGTCAATGTCAATTGCGGCGAACGATCTGAAGATTATCTAGAATGACACGAAGATGGTGATTAGATATGACGGCTCCTTGCTGCTTAGGTGTTTTGGAGAATAAAATTACAACGTCACATCTTTTTGTTATCAAGACTGTAACTTAAAATAGCAACGTTTAATTGAAAAACAATATTTTTTTGGAGTTCATTAATTTTGGATTATTCTGGATTATTGTGAGGATTATACCACCCCTGGGATAAGTCAATAAGGCGCAATTAACCGCATTTTTTGTCCCGAAAAGGCCATCGTGACATTGCCTTCCTACTTATTTATCATCTTCTAAGTTAATATTGTTTTATATATTCCATTATTAACACTTACACGACAAGCTGTTTTTATACATTAGGTTTGCTTCTACACCCAAAAATTAAATATTTAACAAATTAAATATTGCATTGCAATAACTATCTTCACCTAGGTGAAGTCTTTCTTTTCCTAACACTTATACACCAGACACATTAAATATTTAGTCATGCTTTACTTTATTAATATATACTATTTCTAATTGTCGTTAATAATCATTTTGATTTTAAGTATCTATAATTGAGTGTAATATTGTTGCTCCTTGTTATATCAATTTTTTTTTTCATTCTTGTGTTGGATATTCCGTGAGTTGGTTCCGGTAATTTGTTGTTCAACATCGTTTGTACAAAGCGAGGAGTATTGGCCATTACTGCGCGCTTTATTCATACCGTGAGCTCCATACATATGTACCTAAAAATAAAATAAGTTAACATTGATTGAATTGAATGTGATCATTTGTCGTGGTTGATAAGTATCCATTGTATCGTTTGTGTTGATGATTATAGTATTATTAAATGATTATAAATACTAGAATGTCCTTGTGTTAAAGTTTTTTTGTGGAATGGTTGAGGCGGGGGGGTCTTTCCTTATCAGGGTTTGGCCGTGGATAGCAAAGTGTTCGGACGTGTGCTGATCCGGTCCGTAAAACACGCCGCGTTAAAAAAAAAAATATAAAATAAAATCCAAAAAAATTTTTTTTTGGTTTTTTTTGGTGTGAAACGTCCACAAAAAAAACAACAACAACATAATCAGTGGAATATACGCGCGCAGTGTAAAGCGAAGGCCTCATCACCCTTCCAAAGACAAGCGACCGACGAACAGCACAAAGTAAGTTCCCTCTGCTCCCTACCCTCACTCGATTCACGGACCAGCAAGTGTCGCGCCCAAAATCTGTCGGTCGATGAAATTTGCCCCGTTTCAAAAGGCATAACACTTTAACGCAGGCAGATTTCATTGACTCTGATGGTTGCGACGGTTGTAATTCCGGGAAATATCAATAAGAATGTGGCGAATGAGCCCGCGCAACCGAAGTCCCGTTACAGGTCATGATTTGTTATTGACTTTTGTAACATTCGTGGACTTCATGCGAATTTCTCTTTTGTTGAGTGCCACTTATCTAATTATAAACCCCCAATCTTCGCACTGAGTGAAACCCAAATATCACCCGATAATGACTTAGGTCATTACCAGGTGTCGGGATACACTTTAGTGCACAATCTCTCCCCCCATAGGGGTACTGCCATCTATGTTAGGGATGACGTGGCTTATTATAAAATATTTTCAAGCACGACTTCAGATTTTAATTATCTTTGGATTAAAATCATTTTCAAAAGCCACGTCATATTCTTCTGCTTCCTATACAGAAGTCCTAACATAAGTAACGAAGCCTCCATTTCATCATTTGATACTATTTCCGAACAAATCTCGGGATTTTTGTCGTCCAATCCTGAGTGTGAAATTATCGTTGCGGGTGATTTCAATGTTCATAACGCAAACTGGCTGACTTACTCAAATGGCACCAGTGTTTCTGGCAAGGACGTCGAGCTATTTGCAGACACCAATAATTTACATCAAATTGTGGATCATCCCACGAGAGTCCCTGATGTTGCCGGTCAAGGAAACCATCTCCTTGATCTTTTTCTCACTTCCCATCCAGAGCGATACTCCGTCGAAGTTGATTCACCTCTCGGCAATTCGGACCACTGCTTAATTAGCGCTAGCTTCCCATTCGAATTTCCCACCCCTCCCAAACCAGTTAAAAGAACTGTATGGCATTATGGGAAGGCCAATTGGCTGGGGCTAATTAATTTTTTCCAAGCTACTGACTGGAATCAGTGTTTCCGAACCAGAAACGTTAACTCTGCCACTATCCGTATCACCAGGATCATACAGGCAGGAATGCATTTGTACATTCCTCATTCTACTAAATCTGTGAAGGCTAGGCCCAACAGATGGTTTAATCAGGAGTGTATGCATGCAATCAGAAACAAAGAAGCCGCCTTTCGAGCTTACAAGAGCTCCCCGAGTGAATCGCTCCGTGAGGAGTATATAAAACTAAGAAATTCCTGTAAAGTCACCATCAGGAACGTCAAAAATTCATTTGACAGTAAGTTGAGAAGTAAACTCTTTAATGCAACCTCTGGTAGCAAAAACTTCTGGTCCTTGGTAAGTTCCATAAAGAAGAATTTCACTGCATCTACAACTCCTTCATTCATTCACGATAAGAAGGTGATAACAGACAGAAAAGCCAAGGCCGATTTATTAGCATCTCTGTTTGCTTCAAATTCTTCCCTACCCGAAACTGATGCGCTACCCCCAGTTCTCGAGCACAATGCTCACTTAATGGACAGGGTTTTCTTCAGGACTCGCGAGGTGTACAGGTGCCTCAAGGAGCTCGATGTCAACAAATCCACTGGACCCGATAATATACCCCCTATCGTCTTAAAACAATGCGCCTCACCTTTGGCTAAACCTCTGCGCAAACTTTTTGCTCTATCATACTCCTCCGGAGTTTACCCAGACTCTTGGAAACTTGCCCATGTTCAGCCAATTCCGAAAAAAGGTGAAGCCAGCGACCCCTTAAACTACCGCCCAATAGCAATTACTTCTATTCTCTCCAAAACCATGGAGACGATAATCAACAAAAAGCTTATGGGATATCTAGAATCCAACCTACTCATTAACGACAGACAATATGGCTTCCGCCAGAAAAGATCCACTGGCGATCTTTTAGTCTGTCTTACAGAACACCTCAGCCGTAGTCTGCATGGATCCGGCGAGTCTAGTCTGGTTGCTCTAGATATCTCCAAGGCTTTCGATAGAGTTTGGCACTCAGCCCTGTTAGCCAAACTCAAAGCTATTGGAATCGACTCACTTCTACAGAAGTGGATCAGGCATTTCCTTTTCGGTCGTTCAATCAAAGTAGTATTGGATGGCGTCAAATCTGCATCCCACCCGATCTCGGCGGGGGTCCCCCAGGGGTCAATCTTATCACCGGCCCTATTCCTTATCTTTATAAATGACCTTCTTTCAATCCCCTCCAACCCACTTCTCAGCTTCGCTGACGACGGTACTTTACGGTACTCGTACAGCTTCGATACAAGGCAGACTCATGCCAGCTCCTGTCTTGATGATCGCGAACGTATGTCCAATTCTATTAATAACGACATTGTACTCATTCTAGAGTGGGGAAAGAAGAATCGTGTTGAATTCAACCCCGCCAAAACCAAGTACTGTCTTATCTCCAAAAAGAAGTTCAACACCCCTCCACCCTTGAAAGTGAATGAAGTTCAACTAATGGCCGAACCATCCTTACACATCTTAGGCGTGACATTAGCCAAAGACTTGCGATGGAATGACCACATATTCCAAATCGCCAAACAAGGATCTCAGTGCTTGGGATTTCTTAAGAGGTGTAAGTTCCTCCTCCAGCCATCGGCCCGTGCTGTTATTTATAAATCCTACATTCGACCTCTTCTCGAATATAACTCCCTCGTTTGGGGCGGCGCCCCAATAACCACCTTGGCATGGTTAGATAAGGTGCAAAAAAGGGCGCTCAAGTTAATTGATGACGACACCGCCTGCTCCACCATCGACCCCTTAAGCCACCGTAGGAATGTAGCAGCACTGACAAAATTTTATCGCTATTATCATAGTGACTGTTCCTCCGAGCTAAACGCTCTCCTGCCTCCACGGCATTCTTATACCCGCAACACCAGATTAGCCCACTCGTCTCATTCCCTCCACCTGCAACTCCCTCTTTCACGCACTCAACAAGATATGAATTCGTTTGTTAATAGAACAACTCGGCTGTGGAATAATCTCTCGCAGTCAGTATTTCCGAGCTCCTACAACATCCAAGAGTTCAAACGCAGGGTTCATCACCACCTTCTTCAATTCCCTCCCGTTCCTTTATAACCCCTCCAACCCCCTCCCCGTACTAAGCTTACTGCTAGACATTGCACCATGACGTGACAAATGACATGACGGACTAGTAGTACAAAGGGTGATTCCTGAGCTTAGCACTGCCACATAAAAAAAAAAAAAAAGGGTTTGACGAGGCTCAGGCAATGCCCGAAGGTTGATGGAAACGGAAGATTTACTTAGTCACAGGTAAGTGGTGAACCAACCGCGGTAAGGCCCGGCCACACACCCCACGACCCCTCCGGCGAGCTAGATAACTCCGTGTGGCCGGCGTAGGAGTTCCGGAATTTTCTTTTCATTTCTTATGTATGGTATTGGCTCCTTGGTCATGCTTTTCCGGGCTTATGGCTAAGCGGTTAATACCTCGCATAAGTGGCGCCCAATATTTTATCGCGCCATTATGCTGTTACAGCACCCAAGTTCCTATTGAATTTGAACTAGAGAGAAACACCTACATGTAACATCAGTAAAAACTCCCGTATTGCCACATCCGTGCAAAATTATTATTTTGGAGCGAATGCACCATGGCCTATAAAAAATAGGTCGAAGCGCATGACAGGGCTTTTCAAGATTTCCGAGGAAAACCTAATCCATGGTAGGCGCTCTGACACTACTTGCTCAACTTTGCCTGGTATACTTCGATCAAAGCCTGCAAATGAGCTGAACGGATGCATGCTTGAAAGCATCACATCTATGGAACAGTATTGAAAAAACCAACTTTTGGTCGTTTCAAATAGCGAAATTTCAATCGATAGCATCGATATTATTCGGAATCAAAAATACGAAAATGGCTCCTACTGTATATTAAAATTCTTATCACCTCAACTGCAAAATAAACGGAAGCTATAGCGCGTACCAAAAGAATTGGAAATATAAACACAATTTCACACCCATTAAAATTTCGTGTATGGATAAAGTTCAAGCGGACGTGCATTGTAATTTCTTCTTCGAAATTCATTTACGGGCAAAACACTCCCTCATAGCATCTGACCACGACAAGAGTGGCAGTGAGACCGCTGAATTGTGATTAGGGATATAAATGAGCAAGTGATTTGGGTTTTTAAACGAACGGAGTTACACTTTTCTTTACGAATGTACTTGCATCCCGGGATTTGAGACTCTCAGTGCCCATCGATTTTGAGATTCCCAATTGTTTTGGCGCACGCCATACTATTGGCTTATTTGTGCAGCGAGGCGCACCGGGTTCCAGCTAGTATAAATAATATTAGTAATTATAAAAAAAGTATTTCCCGAAAAATTTTAAGATCACAACAATATTATTCACTATTTTAATTTACCACATTTTTTTAAATTAATTTACGTAAAAGTTTTTATACGCCCAGTACAAAAAAGTTCAACTGTTGGTGAGCGTGGGCTGTGCCCTGGTCCTGCGTTGACAATGAGCACTCTAACACGCTTTGTTACACTATGTGCGCTGGTTCAGATTAAATATTTAACCGTTGGGTTTTGCGCTGGGCTGTTTGCAACGGCTGGCATTCTACCGAAATCTCTTATTGGGGTTCTTATCGTTATTCTCTGGGCTATAGTTAGTAGGCTTATTTTTATCAAACTCGTATAACTCATTTAGCTGATAATTAATCGATCTTATAATCCTTACTAATATTATAAATGCGAAAGTAACTCTGTCTGCCTGTCTGTCTGTCTGTTACGCTTTCACGCCTAAACCACTGGACCGATTTTGATGAAATTTGCTACAGACATAGTTTATAACTTGGAGACGGACATAGGCTACTTTTTATGGAGAAAAAAAGAGTTGAAGGGGGTGAAATGGGGTTCAATAAGTTGTAAGGGGATTTTTTTCTTTACTTTTTTTTTCTATTGTATAAAAAGTAACTGACTGACAGACAACGCACAACCTAAACCGCTGGAGCTAAAGGGCTGAAATTTTGACAGTGCATCCCTATAATGACGTGGACATCCACTATAAAGCGATTTTTCGAAATTCATCCCCTAAGGGGGTGAAATGGGGTTTACCCAAACCATAGGGCTGAAATTTTGACAGTGCATCCCCTTAATAACGTGGACATCCTCTAAGAAGCGATTTTGCGAAATTCATTCCCTAAGGGGGTGAAATGGGGTTAACCCACACCGCTAAAGCTGAAGAGCTTTAATTTTGACCGTGCATCACTATAATAACGTGGACATCCACTTAGGAGCGATTTTTTTAAATTTATCCCCTAAGGGGGTTAAATAGGGTTAACCCAAACCGCTGGAGCTAAACAGCTGAAATTTTGACAGCGCATCTCTATAATGACGTGGACATTCACTAAGAAGCGATTTTTCGAAATTCATCCCCTAAAGGGGTGAAATGGAGTTACCAAACTACTGGAGCTATAGGGCTGAAATGCGGACAGTGCATCCCTATAATGACGTGGATATCCACTAAGAGGCGATTACTCGAAATTCATCCCCTAAGGGTATGAAATGGGGTTAACCCAAACCTCTGAAGCTGAAGGGCTGAAATTTTGACAGTGCATCCCATTTTTATAGTTCTTAAACTAAAGAAATTAGGATTTCCGCATGCTCTTGTGGTATGGTTCCAGTCGTACTTAGCCGATAGAACCTACCAGGTTCTATTCCGCGAAGTCAAATCTAAGAACATCGAAGCGTCCTCTGGAGTCCCGCAAGGTGGTCATCTTGGCCCTCTCCTTTTTATTTTATCAATTGACGATATTGTTACCCAGCTAAGGCACTGTAAAATCAGCCACCTCCCGTGGGATGACCCACTTGCTCTTCCGCCTTATGAGAACAGACTTAAATTGCTCAAGTTAAGCTCTCTCCATAAGCGCCGTGAGGTCGCTGACGTTATATTCGTTCATCGACTGATGAATGACAAGGTGGACACTGGTTTCTTAAGAAGCCGCGCGTCATTTAGAGTGAATAACTACAACCTGAGAGGTGAACCTCTCTTGCACCTTAATTCGTCTAACCCCAATTATGGCATGTTCGAACCCGTTAATCGCATGCTTATAAATACTAACAACAATAGGAATGTGTTTAGCTTGCTAACTAGTGAAGTTGTCCTTAAAAGGACCCTTCTCAATGTGGCATGACTTCTGCGTGCCCCACTCCCTTGCACGCTTCTCTGTTTGATGTTTTTGTCCGTCTCCAAGGTATAAGCTATGTCTATGTATATATATGTATGTGTATGTATATATAGATTTTCATGCTTAGCTGAAAAGTGCGCCTTCTGTGCTAGAAGGGTTAACTCTATGTACTATAATCACGAAGAAATTAATGACTCGAAACTCACTTTATTTAATATTCATTTGTGATTGCTTCATAATTTCTTGCACCCATGTAAATAGGCGAACAAACTTAACGAAATTTCGTCAAACCCTAAAATGTCACTTCTCTTTATGACATATACATGCCAATCTCTGCTTCAAAACTTGCAGATTTGTTGAGCAAAGGTGATATACGCAGCAATGCAATATAATAAACCCTTTTTAAGGATAATAACAGCTGAATTTTTTTTTTTTAAGGAAAACATTGCACATAATAAACAGCTTTTATTTAAAGGCGTTGCAAGGCACGCTGGTTTTATGCTAGTACCTACTAAATAATTCGAAATTCAACTTTCAGCTCAGCTTTTAGAGGTCCCGCCAAAAGAGTTGATGCTGATGAATCACCGCATGCCGTTTCCGTCCCTTAGCCTAGTCGCAACAAATTTCGAAGGGGAAATTTGAAAATACATAAGCGCATTTCTTATCAATATGTGCGCAATTTTTATTTGTGTGCTGCTTTAATTTCCCCAGCTGCGCGCTCCGGCATCAACTCTTTTGGCGGGACCTCTACCTGCCCCCATTGAATACATCGTCTTGCATCGCCTTGAAGTTTCTCCTTAACAATCATATGAAGTCCATGTTACATGAGGGGGATGTTGTTGCCACATAATGCTGTCACATTCTCCACTGTATGAATGAATTCCTGAAGACTGCAATCGTCTCTTCCGCACTGATAAAAAATAATTCTTGGCTTAAGAGACTTTTTCTTGAACCAAGCAAATAATATTTTGGATATAACGAAAACAAAATTAAATTGTCTTCGGATAAGCAATACTCAAAGTCTTGGTTTTATTGTCTTGGATGAAGACAAAATTTGACTAGAAGTAAGAAAAAAATTTCTTGGTTTGAGATACTCATTTTTTTAGCTTAAGCAACTCAAGGTAATAAAATAGTGAATTGCCTCAATAAATATTCTCGAATTATAACTTCATCGTGTCTTTATTTAATACAAATTTTATTTTTATTAAAAAAAATTTGTTGTCTGTAAAGAGGGTTTACGGACGATAGTTTAACGTGAAAACGTTATGAGAAAACATTGATGAAATGATTGCATACTTTTATGAATAAAATTGAATCAATTATATTAAATTATCATTATTTTGTATGGATACACAAAGGAGTGAAATGAAATATTCATTTTGATTGATAAATAAACTTTTATTTGCACTAATGAATTCAAATATGTTTATTACTTTAATGAACAGATTATTTACAAGTAACAATGTGTAGTAACAAATTCATTTACAGCTTTTATACATGTCTGATATTTAACTTCTTGCAATCTGTGTTATTCTGTTAAGGATAGGTCGATGATAGGAAAAGTATGAAATGAATGGGAGTGTTTCAAGTGTAATGTGCCTTGAAAAAGTCAAATCGAGGGTTGTTCCTCTCAGCGTTGTTGACTTAGTAATATCTGATGTGCATTCGAGATTGTACATATCCTTCTTGAATTTGAGGAATTTATCATCATTTTTCACGTTTGTGCTGAAGTCGCCACAAAGAAGAATTGGTACATTGGTATCAACTTGCATGATGGGATGCACATACTGCCTGTTATGCACGTATGGAAAGAGTGCTTGGTGCAGCAATACACTTGCTC
Source organism: Thereva unica (assembly GCA_949987705.1). Taxonomy (NCBI): domain Eukaryota; kingdom Metazoa; phylum Arthropoda; class Insecta; order Diptera; family Therevidae; genus Thereva; species Thereva unica. The sequence continues at coordinate 85,479,771 of OX465283.1, read as the reverse complement.
CAGGATGAATATACACTGCGCCAAGTACAATTTTAAACGTTGCATCAGCAGTGAAGCATGTAATTTCAGCCAAGCAGACCTCGCCTGTGTTTCTGATGAGACGAGTTGTGTCCGACAATTCAACGTGGAGAGCTTTGGCCGTGGATGTTGATGTTAATTTTCGATAGATTGCCACTCCACCAGCTGTGTTTGTATCAGAATGCGATCGATTATTCTGCCTGGTTATACATTCATAATTATTGATTGGAACTGGATCAAAATTGTCACGCATCCACGTTTCAGTCAATACCAAATAATCCAATCTGGTGTCACGGGATCCGTTTCAATATCGGCGAAGTGCGCAGACAAACTCTGAACATTAAGGTTTGTCACTACAGTTCGCCCAGCGTTGTTACAGTCATCACAAAATTTCACTGCTTTCGAAATGATTGTTTGAAGGGCGTGTCCACGGAGTCGAATGTATTCGTTACGGACATCTCGTCTGTGAGTCGTTCCCATCCCGTCCATGTTTGAAGATAAAAGGCGCATCTTTTTCCGTGATGATGTGCAAGCCGTCTATATTAGTTACCCGACTCAGCGCCACGTACACCAACTGTTGTGGTTGCTCCGAGGAGTATATATAAACAATAACAGTAAACGTCCCACCTTGCGACTTTTGAATGGTAATAGCACAAGCAGGAACGCATGGAAGCTGTTTTCGTTTGCATTTCACAGTTCTCGCCAGTGTAATGTTCACTATTTTCGACAATTCAACGTGGAGAGCTTTGGCCGTGGATGTTGATGTTAATTTTCGATAGATTGCCACTCCACCAGCTGTGTTTGTATCAGAATGCGATCGATTATTCTGCCTGGTTATACATTCATAATTATTGATTGGAACTGGATCAAAATTGTCACGCATCCACGTTTCAGTCAATACCAAATAATCCAATCTGGTGTCACGGGATCCGTTTCAATATCGGCGAAGTGCGCAGACAAACTCTGAACATTAAGGTTTGTCACTACAGTTCGCCCAGCGTTGTTACAGTCATCACAAAATTTCACTGCTTTCGAAATGATTGTTTGAAGGGCGTGTCCACGGAGTCGAATGTATTCGTTACGGACATCTCGTCTGTGAGTCGTTCCCATCCCGTCCATGTTTGAAGATAAAAGGCGCATCTTTTTCCGTGATGATGTGCAAGCCGTCTATATTAGTTACCCGACTCAGCGCCACGTACACCAACTGTTGTGGTTGCTCCGAGGAGTATATATAAACAATAACAGTAAACGTCCCACCTTGCGACTTTTGAATGGTAATAGCACAAGCAGGAACGCATGGAAGCTGTTTTCGTTTGCATTTCACAGTTCTCGCCAGTGTAATGTTCACTATTTTCTTATAAACCGGCACCCAGTTAGGGGACAGAGTGTTTGGCTTGCTTTGCTTATTGATGACAATTTGACAAATTTAATCTAATTAAATATTGACAATTTTAATCAAATTTTTAAGATTACTACAATCAAATTTTTAAAATTACTACGGGACATAACGGGACAATGAGTCATCATTTTTTGTGCATGCAGCCAGCGTTCATCGTTTTAATAGACGTTGTCACGTCAAAAAATTATAATTTGAGGATTTCCAGAGCACGAAGAATGATCGAAAAATGTTTTGGGATACTGGTAACAGAAGTGAAATACATATAGAGATAAATTCATTAAATAGTATTTATTTCAATAATAAAAACACGGTCCTAGCCTTTCCCAATTTCCCGTCTACATAACTTTCCTTCTTTCTTCTTCCCTCTTTGCATTCCTGATTCCTCCTGTCATAGCCTTCACTAGTTCTCTTCCCCGCTCCACCAAGCGCATGTCATCGGTTGGTTGATGAGAATCGACTCGTTTCAGAAGGCATAACACTCCAGCGAGTTGTTCTCGATGCCCCAATGTCAGAGTCGCGAAATGGTTGGGAGTAGGTGAAATAAAAATACCGCAGCTAAGGTTGTGACAGTTCTTTCCTTCACTTCTCTCTCTATCTTCCGACTAGAGCTGCTGTTCGACATTTCAAAAATAAATACATGGTCGACAGTACAAAGGGGCCTTCCCTAAGTCTCTAGTGTGTCACATAAAAAAAAAAATGTTGCTACTCCAAAAAAATACAGAAGATAATTTAATAATTATATATATTTAAATATATTTAAAACTTAAAAACATGATTCAACAAATAGCAATTCAAAATAAATAATCCAATAAATAAATCAAAATAATAACAATTCAAATTCACAAATAATAATTATAATAAAATATATGGCACTTTGGTAAAATTCACTTTTATAAATAAGAGCACCTAGGCGTCCCTGTGCAGAACTTCTGCCCGTCTTGTCATGACGGCGCTAAAAATGTAGGCTTTCCAAGTTTCGCAAAGATACAAAAGAATTGCCTTAACATTGAAGTTGCAAGTTTTTTAATGTGCGATGTCTGGGACAAAAAGTTGTGAAACTTGGTTCAATTTTCAACTGCGAATCGTTTCTTTCCGAAAATGGAATTCACGACATAAGTATGAAGATCACGCCACCTTGTCTGACGAAAACTTGCATCACCAATTTGATTACATTTCACCTGGTCTCTTAAAAATGCATATACCTCGGCTATTGCCTATTTCAACTCACATTCTCAACTCCTGCCTGACCGTACCAAAGTTTCCCTCGACTTGGAAGCATGTTTTAATCCTAGCTTTTCCCAAGTGCCCTTCTCCTACCTGTCGATTTTCGGCCAATCAGTATTCTTCCATTTCTGTCAAAGCTCTTTGAAAAGTTGATGGCTACTTAAATAATTACGGATTGTGAGCGTCTCAAAATTTTAAATACAAATATGACAATCTGGCTTTCGTAAACATCACAGCCTTCAATCATGTCTTGCGTCTGCGAAAACTGACCTCACAAGCACATTTTGTTCTTTCTGCTCTTTAGCTTTTGCGAACTTCCTTATCTAACCGCTCTCAAAAGGCTAAACTAGATGGCTAAAGTTCCTCCCTTCTAGCCTACGCTGGAGTCTCGCAAGGCTCCATTCTTGGGCCTATTTTTTCAGTATTTTTTCTGACGATATTCTAAGATGCAGCTTTTTTCCTTGCCCCAAGAGATGAAATACATATGTATGTGTGTGAAGAAGTTTGCTGGGGACTTGCGTCATGTATTCTACTGGCCGGCATTAAATTTGCTGCAGCTAAATCCTTCGTTATCACATGTCGCGTTGAGTCTGGACAGTGCCTCGGTGAAGTGCGGGCGTGTGTTGTCGCCAGTCCCATTACACCGCAAAAAAAAAAAATAAATAAACCGCAATAAACAATAAATATAGGTATAATCACAAAACAACACAAAGAAAAAACATATAACACAAACAAAACTTAATATATCCACCAAAATAATAACATAAACCACAAAAAAAAAACAATAACATAAAAAATTAATAATAACGAAAAAACTAAGTGAAGGCCACCAACAACAACAACAATAACCGAAGGACCGACGGACAACAAGTAAGTCTCCTCCACCCGCTTCCCGCGCTTCCTGCCGGTCGCTCCGGCGCTGCAGCCTTAAGGCTGTATCAGATCCAACTTTTTGAGCAGCGGCAGAAGCAGAGGCAGAAGCAGAATTCTGCCTGCTGAATCAGATTCACGTAAAGCAGCAGCAGCGGCAGACTTTTAATTTTTTATCAAGATATTTCAAAAATAACGAAAAATAACATTTTTTCTGAATCATTACTGTGTATATACATAAATAGATACAAAAAACCACCCTAAAAGATCCATTTGTCATTTAAAAACAACTTGCCAAGTAACAAATGTTTGAAATGTCAAAAAATTCTGCTTTGCAAAGCAGCAAAATTAGGATTTGAGATGAGAAAGCAGCGGCAGAACTCTCTGCTGCTTTTCTTGTCACGTGATCCGCGTAAGCCAATAGAAACAATTCTCTGCCGACGGTTCTGCTTTTCTGCTTTGGATCTGATACAGCCTTTAATCGGTCAGCTGATGGGAGTCGTCTTGTTTTAGCAGGCATAACACTGCAACAAGACTATTCCCGTTAGCTCCGATGGATGCATCGCCGGTGCGGCCGGCAACAAATGAGGTCATGGACCTCACGCAAAACAGTCCCCAATGTGACAATGATTTTATAATCAATTTTTGTAACATTCGGGGACTGAATACAAACTTCTTGGCCGTTACGTGCGAATTACTCCTCCATACCCCTGCTATTTTCGCACTGAGTGAAACCCAAGTGTTACCAGATCTTGATTTAGATCGATTTCAGGTGACAGGGTATAACTTAGTGCACAACTTTTCCGCCCATAGGGGATTAGCCATATATATTAGGAATGACGTGGCCTTTCAGAAGGTGTACAGTAGTACATCCTCTGATTTTAATCATCTTTGGATTAAAATAATTATCCATAGCCACGTCATATTTTTCTGTTTTCTATATAGGAGTCCTAATATTAGTAATGAGGCCACCACCGCAGCCTTCGATGCTATTTCTGAACAGATTTCCGGATTTTTATTTTCCCACCCGGAAAGCGAAATCATTGTTGCGGGTGATTTCAACGTTCACAATGTACATTGGCTAAATTACTCAAATGGCACCAGTGTTCCTGGCAAAGACGCCGAGCTCTTTGCGAGCCTCAACAACTTGCACCAAATTGTCAAATGTCCGACGAGAGTCCCTGATATTCCAGGTCAAGGAGCCCATCTCCTTGACCTGTTTCTTACTTCCCATCCGACGCGGTACTCCATCAAGGTTAGCTCACCCCTTGGCAACTCGGACCAAAAACTAATTAGCGCTTATTTCCCATATCCATCCTCGACCACAACCACCACAGCTCCTAAAAGAACTGTGTGGCACTATGGCAAAGCCAACTGGTTGGGTCTTATTCGCTTCTTCCAGGCCACTGCCTGGGATTTGTGTTTCCGTAATGCCAATGCGAACTATGCGGCCCTCTGTGTCACCAAAATTATTCGAGCGGGTATGCGCTTGTTCATCCCTCACTCTACCAAATCTGTGAAGCCTAGGCCGAACAAATGGTTCAATGGGGAATGTATGAACGCAATCAAAGCTAAAGAAGCCGCCTATAGAGCATACAGACGTTCGCCTAATGAGCCACTTCGTCGTGAGTACGTCAAACTTAGAAACTCCTGTAACTCCATCATCAGGAAAGTCAAATCATCATTTGATGATAGATTGAGAAGTAAGATTCTTAACTCCACTACAGGCAGCAAAAACTTCTGGTCCTTGGTAACTGCCATCAAGAAGAATTTTACTTCCTCCTCAACACCTCCTTTTATTCACAACAAGGAAGTGATAACAGAAAGCAAACCCAAGGCCGACCTATTAGCTTCTCTGTTCGCCGCAAATTCTTCTTTACCCGATGCTGCTATGTCACCCCCCACTCTCGAGAATACCACCCACTCAATGGACGGAGTTCACTTCAGGACTCGCGAGGTGTTTAGGTGTCTCAAGGAACTCGACGCCAATAAATCCACTGGTCCCGACAAAATCCCCCCTATGGTACTTAAAAAATGTGCCTCACCTTTGGCTAAACCTCTGCGCAAACTTTTTGCCCTGTCTTACTTCTCCGGAGTGTATCCCGACTCTTGGAAACTAGCTCATGTTCAGCCAATCCCAAAAAAAGGTGAAGCCAACGACCCCTTAAACTACCGCCCAATAGCAATTACTTCTGTTCTCTCCAAAATCATGGAGACAATAATCAATAAAAAGCTGATGAAATATCTAGAATCCAACCAAATTATACACGACAGGCAATACGGCTTCAGATCTAAACGGTCTACTGGCGATCTTCTTGTGTGTTTAACCGAGCGTATCAACCAAAGCATTCACAGCTTTGGTGAGTCTAGCCTGGTTGCTCTAGATATATCAAAGGCTTTTGACAGAGTATGGCACCTAGCTCTGTTGAATAAACTCCAAGCTATTGGTATACACTTAGTTCTAAGGAACTGGATTAAGAGCTTTCTTTCAGGCCGTTCAATCAAGCCAGTATTGGATGGCGTCGAATCCAACCCCCACGCCATTTCGGCCGGAGTTCCCCAGGGGTCAATTCTCTCACCCGCACTTTTTCTAATCTTCATTAATGATCTGCTCTCAATCCCCTCCAACCCACTTCACTGCTTCGCTGATGACGGTACTCTGAATTTCTCTTACTCCTTCGACAATATAAGACAAGCACGTGCCAGACCTTGTCTTTACCACCGTCAACTGATGTCGGCTTCGATCAACCGGGATATCGAATCGATTCTTCATTGGGGCGAAATGAGCCGAGTCGAATTCAATGCCACAAAAACGAAGCACTGTCTGATCTCCTACAAAAATTGTACCGACCGTCCTCCTGTCTCGGTGGATGGAGTGAATCTAACGGCTGACTCGACTCTCAACATCCTAGGGGTAACTTTAACGGAGCATCTGCGATGGAACGATCACATATTCCAAATCGCCAAACAAGCCTCCCAATGCCTTGGATTTCTCAAGAGATGCAAGTTCCTCCTCCAGCCAGCCGCATTGGCTACAATATACAAATCCTACATTCGGCCGCGCCTCGAATACAACTCACATATCTGGGCAGGCGCCCCAAAAACCACCTTGGCTTGTCTCGACAATGTGCAAAATCGCGCCCTCAAACTCATTGGTGATGGCCCCTTTCGCGCCTCCATAGACACCTTGAGCCACCGTAGGAATGTAGCAGCCCTCTCCATACTTTATCGCTATTACCATGGCGACTGTTCCACCGAAATTCAGGACCTCCTGCCTGCACGGCAATACTTTTCCCGCAACACAAGACTAGCCCGCTCGGCTCACCCCCATACCCTACAGCCCCCTCGTTCACGCACAATACGGTTTAGAAGTTCGTTTATGAATAGAACAACTCGACTGTGGAATGATCTCCCGCAGTCAGTATTTCCGAACTCGTACAACATCTTAGAGTTCAAACGTGAGGTTCACCGTCATTTTCTTCTACACCCTCCAGACCCCCTCTAACCTTTCCTATTCTCCTCTATTCTTCAAACCAAGCTACTACTAGACATTGCACCATGAACTGAACGACATGACGGACTGGTAGTACAAAGGGTTACACCTAAGCTTGGTTTTTTCATATAAAAAAAAAAAAAAAAAAAAAAAAAATGTGCAGGACCGAACCGGTCCAAAGTACCAAAAAAGTAATCCTCTGCATAAACGAGGACCAGGACGGTTCACTTTAGACCTTTTTTGGTCTTGTTTTTGGTGTGGACCATAGCGAACTGAACCATTTCGGTACCAGCACATAAACTGTTTAAGACCAAAACAAGAACCGTAACATAACCTAAAAACATACCAAAAGTGCAGTGCAGTAATAAAGTGCCAAAAAATTAATATAATTTTAATAATTAAAATGGGTGAACGCTGGGGACATGAGGAAATAATAACGTTGCTTGACTTATGTATTGACCAAAAGGTAACAGAGCTCATGGACGGGAAGAAAATGCGAAGCGACGACATTTTTAATAAAATTCGTTTGGAAATATTAGCTCGTAATATTACGAAAAGTGTCCATTAAATCAAACTTAAATTCAAAAAATTGAAATCTCAATATATTGTGATAAAAAAAGAGCATAATAAAAGCGGAGGAGGAAAAATGTATAATCTATATTGGGATCAATTAGAAAAATTATTTGCAAATCGGCCCCGCTGTACGTTTAATGAGGAATGTGGGTTTGAATCGACCAGTGCAGAAAGTAAGTAATTAATTATTTAATTTCTTTTTTGTAATACTACCTTTTCCAATTATAATTCCGAATAGTCCAGGAAGAATAGCAAAAAAGTTGAAATAAATCTACCCTGCGTTTCCTTACGCTATAATTAAGAGAAAAATCGTAGGAATTCAATGAATGTGTTTTGGATAAAATTGGTCCAGGGCAACAGGTGGTAAAAAGCTAATAATTGTAGCGAAAACACGTTTTCCACGTTTTGGGTACGAAAAAAATGTTGTTTTGGAAAACAAAAAATACTACATAATAGTGCTTAAAAAGACGAAAATTATGAGTTTTGGACCATTGAAATCGATCAACAGGTTTTTGCAGAAAAATTCAAAAACCTTTGAAAATGGCAATTTTTTGACATTTAATTATAGGGAGTGTAATTATCGTAGAACTTTGTGTCAGGGCTTAAATTGTGGCCACTGATGGTGCCTACCTACAAAAACAAAAAAAAGGTTGAACAAGGCCCACTCGTCCTAGAAATTTTTTGATTGACCATTTGGCTCGCAAAGGGTTGCTCTACAACCCAATTTTCATGAAATGTATGTAAGGTTTGATTTAACACCTTAAAAACCCGTTTGAAAACCACCTTTTTTCCAGTTTTTTTGAATTAAAAACTTTACTTTTGAGCTTTTTCGTGAAAATCGTTCTTCGACAGTTTTATTAGTTTGTTTTTCACCTGTTCTACAAGTCCAATTTTATTTGGAATATATTCATATAATTCCTACGATTTTTCTCTTCATTATAGTGTTGAAAAATCGCAGTTTTTTTTTGTTTTTAAGAAAAATCTTACAAAGAAAACTCAAAAGAAGAGCTTTTAATGCAATAAATTGGAAAAAGGGTGGTTTTCGAACGGGGTTTTAAGGTGTTCAATCAAACCTTACATACATTTCATGAAAATGTGGTTGTAGAGCAACCCTTTGCGAGCCAAACGGTCAATCAAAAAATTTCTAGGACCATTGTGGGCCTTGTTCAACCTTTTTTGGGAAACAGGTGTTTTTACATTTTTGAGATTCACTCCAAAAGTTACCATTATTTCTCCATGAATTTTTTATTGTAGGTAGGCACCATCAGTGGCCACAATTTAAGCCCTGACACAAAGTTCTACGATAATTACACTCCCTATAATTAAATGTCAACAAATCGCCATTTTCAAAGGTTTTTGAATTTTTCTGCAAAAACCTGTTGATCGATTTCAATGGTCCAAAACTCATAATTTTCGTCTTTTTAAGCACTATTATGTAGTATTTTTTGTTTTCCAAAACAACATTTTTTTCGTACCCAAAACGTGGAAAACGTGTTTTCGCTACAATTATTAGCTTTTTACCACCTGTTGCCCTGGACCAATTTTATCCAAAACACATTCATTGAATTCCTACGATTTTTCTCTTAATTATAGCGTCAAGAAATCGCAGGGTAGATTTATTTCAACTTTTAAATCTTTTTCCGCTATCTCTCCTGGACTAATAGTAGAAAGCGTCAATTGTAATTCAGATTAGTCAATTGTATTCCTTTGTAGATCGAACGAAGGAATTTCCATTCGAATCTTCCTACCAATGCTTCGTGTTTTTTTCAATGTCCATACTTTCGAACCATATATAGTGGGACAGGTTTAATAGTGTTGTGACAACATCAAGCATCGTCCCATTATTACTGTTTCAGTGCTAAGTTGTGTTATCTGGTGCAATCTCTAAAAGTCTTTCAGTTGATAACCCATTTCGTGCAAATGATGTTAAAGGGAATGGTTAGGCTAAATGTGAAGCAAATTAAAATCTTCTGCGTTCCATACATAAAATTCCTGTTGCAAAAATTGCTGCAATTGGATGAATGTTGAATTTTCCTGAATTACAATTGATACTTTCTGAATTACAATTGATACTTTCTGAGTTACAATTGATACTTTCTGAATTACAATTGACAAATCTGAATTACAATTGATACTTTCTGAAATACAATTGACTAATCTGAATTACAATTGATACTTTCTGAAATACAATTGACTAATCTGAATTACAATTGATACTTTCTGAATTACAATTGATACTTTCTGAATTACAATTGGAAAAAGTAGTTTAATTCTTAGATGAAATTGGACAGACGCCCCCGCAAAACTCAAATTCTGATGGCGAAATATTGCCGGGAAATAGTCCTAATCCTATGAGCTCAAGCCAAAGAAACCGTGGTGGTATATAACATTACTATTTCGCTCAAAATATTATTCTTTACTATTTATATCTGTTACAGGTCGAAATGCTTATGCTAAAGTTTAATCTGAAGCTGTCGAAAAATGGGAAAAAGCCGAGAAGAGCCTTCAAGACAATTTCTTCAAAGAGCAGAAAAATTGCAAAGCAACAGCAATTTGAAGAAAAAATGGCCCTGCAAGATCAACAGTTCTTGCAAAACTTATTTCAGTCTTTTGCTGAGACTACGCGCACTTCAAGTACACCAAGATAGTTAACGAATATATGTATTACATTATAAGAAATTAATATTTGGTGTTAACATTTATGACTGAACTCAGAAATCAGTAAAATTTTTTTTATTTAATTATGTTATGAATTATGTACCTATCCATTAAGAAGAGGATATTTACAAATTAATTTAAAAATCTGCTTTTTTTTATAGTTTATCTGAAATGAATATACAACTTTATTTGAAATTAGTGTTTTTTCCTTAATTCAAAGTTGCTTCCCAAATACTGTGCTAAATGGTTCCTAATAACTTCTGCCAAATTGTTTTCTGGTTCCGTGTTATTTATGCTTGACGTGGAAATGGTGGCAAGTTGTGTAAAAGTAGTTGAAATGGATATATTTTACATGAATTAAAAAACTATTTTTGCGTTATAATATTTAACATTAATTTTATTTTAATAATTCAAAATTTTTGCTCAAATATTGTGTTAAATGATTTCGGAACTCTTTTCCTAAATTATTTTCCTCGTCCGTGTTCATGTTATGTGATGATTCAGCTTCGTTGCCACTTTGTTGAAAGTCCTCGGTAATACTGTTGTCGAAGGTTTCTATTAAATTGTGCAAAACGCAGCAGGTTCCGACAATTTTCGGAATAAATTTATAGTCAATGTCGGATTTTTTAGATAAAATCCTCCATCGACTTTTAATCGCCCAACGGTTATCTCTACTTTCACGCGAGCCGAATTCAATGGAACGTTAAAATTTTTCTCGATGTCTGTCAACTTCGCCCCAGGATAATCTTTCATGAGGTCAGGCAGCAGAGGATATGCAGGATCTCCGATTAGGTAAAAATCTATTTCTTTTCCGTCAAAGTTTTTAGGTCCCTACGAGTAATATGTTTTTAGTGCTTATTGAAATATATGATAAATTTACTTTTGGAAATAATTTATCCTTATTCTGGAATATAGAAGATTCTTTAAAAACTGTGGCATCATGTGCACTTCCAGGTAGCTTACATGAAATATCTCGAAATCTGAAAATAAAACATGAAAAAATATATATCCAACTACAAATAATAGTTCTTGCAGCAAATCGTGGTCCACTATAGCTTGTAGTACTATAGACGAATATCCCTTCCTATTTGAGAAGTCGCGTCTCCCGTTGCTAGGTGCTAATATAAGGATATGAGTTCCGTCTATGCAACCAATTATTTGTGGAAGCTTACATTTATCCTTGAAGTGCCTACTGATATTTTCAGCATCATCTTCATTAGGGAAAACAATAGTTTTTTTCACCAAATTCTGTAATATTGCTGCTACCACCTTATATAGGATTTTTTTGATAGTGCATTTATGTACTCCAAAAACGTTACCCACAACTCTGTATTCTGCACATGATGCCAACTTGTATAGCGCAATCGCTATTTGCTTTTCTACAGGTGTAGTTCTCCTATTGTTGAAAACAGGGTTTTCCATAGGCTCTAAATGAACCCGCAGCTCACTGCATAAATAATCAAAAGTGTATTTCGTAACTCGAAAATCCTCCACCCATTGGGCACATGTATAATTTTTGATAACATTCTTCCAATGATTGTCGCTTCTAAGGATGAAACTGCATGAACGATATATGGGTTTCAAGGAAAATATTAAACTAACAAGTTTTTCCTCGTTCGGTTGTAATTTGTTCTAAGCCGCCTTTAAATGAAATACTTTATGTATATGAAACTTATGAGAACACTATCTAACATTACCTCTGCAGTTTCAAATTAATTAACTTACGTCTCCTTATTCTCTGCTTCCGCTTCAATAAATATGTTTTCACTAGATTTTCAAAACTTTCCATTTTGACTTCGTACCGACAACACTCAGAATGAGGTTAGATTCGAATGCGCGCATAAACTCAAGACCGAACCGGTCCAATAGACTGGTTCGGTCCTGCACATAAACGCGCTCACAGTGCAATTTCTAGGAAGCACTTATCTGGTAAGGGGTACTCATATTTTCATTGGTGTTAGATAAGCCATTGTATAACCTTCATATAATAAGGCAGCTGGTAAGGTATAATCCAGAATCGGACCCAAACAAGTGAGAATATGTCCGATTACCTCCCAAAATCCAGGCACAGCTCGATAGCATTGTGGACATTTTCACAGAACAATGCACTCGCGCCTTTGATAAAGCTTGTCCGAACAGACCGCATAAAGAGGCTTCCAAACCATTCTTGGTGGGAGGGATTGGGTTTCAATGTTACAATGCAGAAGCTGCTCTTGGCATTCATATCATATTCCTGCAATGCAGATGCCGCTCTCAAAATTCATGTCATATTGTCGCACACATTCATTTCATATTCTTGCAATGCAAACGCCGCTCTCAAAATCCATGTCATATTCTCGCACACATTCATTTCATATTTTCGCAATGCAGACGCCGCTCTCAGCATTCCTTTCATCCTCTCAGACCAAGCTCAAGCTCGACCAAATTTTACTTACATATCTGGGGCACTTTTAGTCGAGGTCAAACAACAGACAGCAGCGTTGATGTGCGAGAATATGACAAGAATTTTGAGAGCGGCCTCTGCATTGAGAGAATATGAATGAATTATTATTATTTATTATTATTTATTAAAATTCACTAGTACATAAAGATAATTACAATCTTAACACGCTATATCACGTATGTACATCAAAAAAATGGATAAAAGTTTATATAAATCAAAATAAAAAACAAAAATTAAACTAAAAATTGGCTTAATATTAAGATACGTTACATAAGATAAAGAGAGAGAGAGAAAAGAAAAAAAGAAAGGAAGAAATGTTAAAGAGAAAAAACTAAAACTAATTTGATGGAAGATTATTGACTTGTAAGGTAATTAGATACAAGCTTCCTGAACACATTCATAGACCTCGCACTCTGAATGGCGTGTGGCAAATTGTTCCACATGCGAAGACAGTGAACAAAAAAGGACCTTTGCCCAACAAGGTGATGGACTCTGAGCGGGATAAAAAGTATTTTCCTAGTTGTACGACCGCGATGAAGATACTCGAGGAGGTAGGACGGACGTTCAAAGCGCTGAAGTTTATAGATGAATAATACTGCCTTGAGGGAAAGGTATTGGTCGAACGTGCAACCCAGGATAGAAGAGCCGTAAGGGCTTATATGGTCAAATCTGCGGAGGTTATACACAAACCTGGTACAATCATTGAAGGCAACGTTAAGTTTGGCCCGGCATGATGCATCTGGGGACGGAAAGACTGAGCTAGCGTAAGTAAAGTGAGGCAGCACTAAGGATTTGATAAGCTTTGACCGCACACTTGCAGGCAGAATGGACGCGAACAGCCAGAGGCGGCGCAAATTACCGTATATTTTGGATAAAGTATGATCGGTTTGATCACAGCAGGTTAGTTGTGTATTCAGGTAAACACCTAGGTTCTTGACTCGTGGCTGGTAGGGTAAGGTTGTATGCATAAGAGTAATAGGCGGTAAATACGAGGTGTCTAGCTCACTCCTGTACATTGCGATGCATGTAGACTTGGCGGCATTTAGATGTAACTGATTTGTTAATGACCATTGATATACTCGTTCGAGGTCAGCATTGATGTTGTAGACACAGTTTTCCACTAACCCAAGGGGACTATATGAATAAAGCTGAACATCATCCGCATACATGTGGAGTTTGCAATCCTTGACAGAATTACAGATATCATTAATGTAGATGCTGAAAAGTAATGGCCCTAGAATGGAGCCTTGCGGCACCCCACATGTAATTGGTGATGGATCAGAGATAGAATCTTGAAACCATACCATTTGGGAACGATTACTTAAGTAATTCCGAATTAAGGAGATCGCTGAGGGGGAGAAACCCATATAGTTTGATAATTTAGTTTCGAGAAGCTTATGGTTGACACTATCAAATGCCTTGCTGAAGTCGAGAAGCACCAGAAATGCAATTTTATCACCATCAAGAGCCATACGAAGGTCAGTAGTTACCTTTAGCAGCGCAGTTTCACAGCTACTGCTTTTCCGGAAGCCGGACTGTGTACTTGACAGCAAAGACCACATTTCACAGTGGGCTTGGATTTGCCATGACATTAATTTCTCAAGTACTTTGCCTAAGAAACATAGGGTACTGATGGGACGATAATCAGAGGGGTTTTTCGGGGATTTGCATTTGGGTAAGGCAATTACTTTCGCTTTTTTCCATTGACTTGGAAAATGTGATTTTGTGAGGCAGTTATTAAAAATGTGTGTAAGATAGGGGAAGATCACAGGAAAAATGCACTTAAGGAAGGTTGGCGGAAGATCATCAAGTCCAACAGAATCCGACTTTATGGAGTAAAAAGCTTTGTGAACTTCAGAGTAATCCACATTGCGAAAACTGAAGTGCCTAAGATTGCCATCAATTATTCTCGAGCAGGAATTGTCACTGGTATTGTTGACAACCGTGGTAAAATAGTTGTTTAGTTCGTTTGCTGTGAGACTACTCTGGGCTGCACAGTCATCACCATGAATCCCAAGTTTCTTTACGTTAGCCCAAAATTTCTTCGAGGGTAGGGATGGACTGAGTTTAGCTGAAAAGAACTTCAGTTTAGCTTTGCGTATAGTCGAAGTGACTACATTCCTGACAGCTGTGTAAGCTCTACGGTTGGCTTCAGTTTTATTTCTCTTATATCTTCTAAACAAGTATTCTCTCTCAGATATAAGACGTTTTATTTGAGGGGAGAGCCAAGGTGAGGTAGAGGGAAGTATGCGTTTAACTTTGATTGGGGCAAACGATTCGAGAAGGTGCTTGCACAGAAGGCTAAAGTGTGCTACTTGGTCGTCAACGTCATGAAACCAGAAAACATTGTCCCAAGAAAGTACGGAACATTCATGTAATAGATCAGAAGTGTTAATGGCCTTATAATCACGGTAGGAAAGAGTTTTATTCTCACTGCTTTCAATTGCGAAGTTGAGGGAAAGATATAGGATGTCATGATCAAGATAACTTGGGGGGCTGATCTGATTGTGAAATAAGACATTCCCTCTATCCGACACGAAAAATATGTCCAGTAAGGATGGATTAGAGGTGTTACAGTACGTTGGAAGTTGATTGATTGGTTTCAGGTCAAAAGTTTTGAAAAAGGTTAGGAAATTATTGCGCAGAGAGCTGTATGATAAGATATTGACGTTAAAATCTCCTCCAACAATGATGCTATCATAATTGTGAGTTGCTTCGGAGAGCCACATTTCTAGTTCACTGGCTACAGGTAACGAGAATGTGCGAGGAGGACAGTAAACCACGGTCGCAAGGCATTTTCTAACACCACACACAATTTCAACGCTAAGGAATTCCAGAGCATTGGATATAGATTCTTTTACCTTGAAACAGCGGAGACCTTTTTTAACATAAACAGCGACGCCGCCACCAGGACGATCCTTCCGATCGTTTCTAAATAAACTGTATCCATCGATTGATACAGATATTGAAGGAACATGATCGCGAAGTGAAGCTTCGGACACTAACAAGACATGGATGTTGGACCCAAGAAAAATTTCGCGCAGTTCATCAATTTTATTACGTAGGCTTCTCGCATTGATGTGACAAAAATTTAATCCATGAGCCCTATTTTGAAATATGTTGAGCAAAGTTCTAATTTTGTTCATGTCAAAAAGGTAAGGTTTTACTACCTAGGTCGCCAGTGCGAGGTGGCAGAAAGTGTAAAGGATGCGCGATGTTTGAAAAATGAAATTCTAAGACGAAGCAATAATAATCCATCATTACAAAAAAGAAAACTGAAAAAGTATAAAAAATGAAAACGAAAAGAAAAGACAAAAGAATGGAAAAAAGAAAAATATAAAAAAAAGAAAAAAAACCGTGACTACTAATCATTACAATAATTAAAAATAATTCTAAAGAAAGCCACTCGCCTCTGTTAAACAAGTCGCAGCATCAGCCTACTGTAGTGAACCCAACGCAACCAACGGACCCATCTGTAGGCAGCACTATTAACATCCCCACCCCAACCGCCCTGCCATTTTTAAACCAGCATCAGCCTACTGTAGTGAACCCAACGCAACCAACGGACCCATCTGCAGGCAGCACTATTAACATCCCCACCCCAACCGCCCTGCCATTTTTAAACCCTCTCCAGCCCCCGATCGTTAAAAATACCCTAATTTCGGCAGAATCGATTGATAATCGATATTTGCTATCTCGTTTACGAGAAAGTAAAGTTTACGATAGTGTAAGGCTGTTCCTTGCTTACATGTACAACAAACCTGACTCCACATGTATACAAGGCAAAACCAGGACCAGTCTGATCATCGCGATCCAACAGGAAGGTTTACCAACCAATCGTGATACCCTGCACACACTTTTTACCAAGTATCATGAGCAATATGGAATATCCTCCGAACAAGTAAGCAAGGATCTTGCAACTTACGCCTCCCATGTTCGGGCACTACATGTATCCCAGCTGCAAAAGAGCCGTGACGAAAGGAACCGATACTATCGCCCCTAACTAGTCACTCCCCCAATGAATAACAACACCTCGACCCCCCACCCAAAACTTTACAAACATGACGGCATAAGACTTTTTTACCACAATTGCAGTGGAATGAGAGGTAAAATAAAGGATCTTTACATCGACTCAAAATCTTGTCTCTTCAATGTGCTCGTGATCACTGAAACGTGGTTAAATGACACATTCCTAAATGAGGAGATATTAGACTCCAGCTGGACAGTCTATAGATGTGATAGAGACTACAACTCCACCGGTTTTTCAAGAGGAGGCGGAGTACTTATAGCTGTCAAGGACTACTTAAATTGTGAACTATTAACAACCAATCACGCACAATTTTTCGAACATGTTTTTGTTCGAATCAAATTGGGCAAGAAAAACATACTCATCGGCACTTTCTATATACCCCCCCTTTCTGACGAATCTAAGTATGATGATTTACTTCATATTTTAGATGAAGTTAACGACTCACTCTGCAGTGACGATGACATATTTGTTTTGGGCGATTTTAACCGTCCCAATCTTTTATTTATCCCTGACGAGGAAGGTAACCTTCTTCCAATTAATGCCATAAATGCTATCGATATAAAGCTTATCGACTCTTTTTATGGCAATGACTTATGTCAAATTATCAGGCAACCAAACTCTTCTGGTAAATGGTTGGATCTGATTTTCACTAATTCCTATGAGGAGGTAATTATCCTACCCGCTTCCGATGAGGAAAACCTATTCACCAATTCTACTCACCATACCGCTTGGGTGGTTGAACTCCGCGCCACCATTTCTGACAATATTACGTCATACAACAACTCAATAGTATATGACTTTAAGAACGCAAATTTCAATAGCATTGGTTTCGAATTGTCCCTTGTCGACTGGGAGTATAGGCTTTCAAGCAATGATCTTGACGAAGTAGTGTCGTCCTTCTACACTATTATCTTCAACATCATTGACAAGTATGTCCCCAAAATTAGAAAAAGGAATAAATTATCGGAACCTTGGCTTGATAGTAATATGCGATATCTGCGTAATCAGAGAAATAAGAAATAACATGATTAGAAAAAACATACACGTAACGGCGGAAGTCAAATTAGAATACGCTAGGTTAGCCTCTGAATTCTCACTTAGGTCACGTGAGGCCTATAAGACTTACTTAAACACCATCGGAGAAAATATTATATACGACCCTAAAAATTCTTTGACTTCGTTAATATAAAACGAAAAACTTCAGGTTATCCGTTAACTATGACAACTGGTAGCATACACTCCTCATGCCCCAAAGAAATTTGTAACATGTTTGCTGATAGGTTTAGTGAAGTTTTTTGCCCGAATAGTACAGCGCACACTGACTTTACAAGAACAGAAATGCCAGCACTCCTAAGCAATTTGTCTTTGACGACTCAAGACATAATGATTGGTTTAAACAGTCTTGATAACAATAAAGGTCATGGTCCTGACACTCTTCCCCCTAGTTTCTTGAAATACTGCTCAAAGCAAATGTTACTCCCTCTTCAAATAATATTTAATAAATCATTGTCAATAGGAGTGTTTCCATCGCTGTGGAAAAAATCCTATCTTACACCAATCCATAAGGCAGGCGATAAGCACTTGGTGGACAACTATAGGGGGATTGCCATTCTCTCTTCAATCCCAAAACTTTTTGAAAAACTTGTTTTCGACAAGATAGCTCCCGTCATTGACCCACTTCTTAACGAGCAACAGCACGGATTTAGAAAAGGGCGTTCAACCACCTCAAACCTTATGATCTTAACCTCTGAACTGTTATGTGGTATGGAGAATGGTCATCAAATCGACGCAGTCTATACGGACTTTAGCAAAGCCTTTGATCGTGTTGACCACCATATTTTAATAACAAAACTTTCAAAATTTGGAATATCCGGTGCTGCCCTGAAATGGATAAGATCTTATCTTGACGGAAGAACTCAGGTGGTTAGATTTCAAGGATTTCTATCTAAAGAAATCGACGTGACTTCCGGTGTACCCCAGGGCAGTCATCTAGGCCCACTCTTGTTTAATATATTTATCTCTGATTTATCTGACGAACTGAAGGATATTCCACATCTCTTTTACGCAGACGATTTAAAAATATACAACATCATAAGGTCCCAAAGTGATGTATTGTTCTTTCAATCTAAACTGAATGCTCTGCAAGACTGGTGCACAACGAATAAACTACATCTCAACATCGCTAAATGTCACTCAATCACCTTCTCACGAAAAAAAAATATACAGCGTTGGCAGTATTATCTGAACGACAAGGTCCTTGACCATGTCGATCAAATTAGGGATTTAGGTGTTGTTCTAGACAACAAGTTAAATTTTAATTTGCATTATGACAACATTACTGCCAGAGCCAACAAGCTGTTAGGTTTTATTAAGAGAAGAGCTAAAGAATTTGGCAATGTTTGGGTTACTAAAACTCTTTTCTGTTCCCTTGTCCGCCCAATCCTGGAATACGCTTGCCCTATATGGGATCCCATATTCCAGGTAAGTAGTAACAGGATTGAATCAATACAAAAAAAATTTCTTCTTTTCGCGCTACGTCATCTCCACGACCCGCGCGATTATCTTAGTCTACCACCCTACACGAACAGGCTCAAAGCATTATATCTCTTACCACTGTCATGTAGGAGAAAGTTGCTTATCTCATGCCTCACCTTGGACGTTTTAAACACCAACCTCAAAGTGCAGTTTCTATCGGATAGAATTAAGTTCAATGACGATGTCCGACAGACGAGACACGTGAAATTGCTTAAGGAATATTCACATCGCACCGAGTATGCCAAGAACGAACCTGTTAACAGATGTTGTGTGGTCTTCAATACCTACAAATCCTGTTTTTCCCCCTCCATAAGTAAACAGTCTTTTAAAAGAAAATTGATATCCCTATTATCATCCTAGTCTGTACTAATCAATATAGCTTAAGTTATATTTATGTACTATAATAAGGGCAATGATGTAAATTAGTTTAAGTGTGCCTTGTTTTTGGCTTATTAATAAATAAATAAATAAATAAACAATACAGAGCCATCGGAACAATTTTTCCTTTGTGTGAGGGAATATGGTGCTTTTTACAGAATCTTCAATAAGTGCTCCAAATAAATGAGAGAATTTTTCCCGAATTTCTCAAATCTCGAAGCTAAACTAACTGGTAACTTCCTGCACGAGAAGAAAGTTCCTGCATGAGAAAGTACAGAGTAAGAAACAC
This sequence comes from Thereva unica, assembly GCA_949987705.1. Classification (NCBI taxonomy): domain Eukaryota; kingdom Metazoa; phylum Arthropoda; class Insecta; order Diptera; family Therevidae; genus Thereva; species Thereva unica. The sequence continues at coordinate 85,459,861 of OX465283.1, read as the reverse complement.
AGTAAATTTGTGTTATATCTTCCACCCGCGAGAACTCGTGTTTTTTTTTTTTTCAAATTTTTGGATTTTTTTTAAATCATAATTTCTGAAATAGCGCCCCCGACAAATTGCGCCCGGTGCAAGTGCACCAATCGCACCTATGAAAGCGTCGCCCCTGCAAGTAAGAAATGAAAACAAAAATAAACATAGAGCATGCATCAATAATGTTGATTTACAGAAACTTGAGGATACTTTACAAAATGAAAGTTGGGGCCAGATATATTCCCCACAAAATGTAAATACTTGCATGAATAATTTTTATGAAATCCTAGATATAGCAAAGAAATCCTAGATTATAACAAAGACCAGAAACCAGAAACCTCTGCTTTTTATTTTTAACAAGTAGCTTGCCGAAGCTATTTTTCCTCAAAAAATGAAACTATCAATAATAACACCCATACCTAAATGGACTGATAACTTTGATCCAAACAACTATAGACCGATATCTTTAACTTCGATTGTAAGCAAATTACTAGAGAAGTGTATTAAAGCAAGATTAATGAAACATTTAACAACAACATTCTTGCGCCGAATCAATATGGCTTCAAACCAAGAAATAGCACAGGAGATGCCCTATATGATGTTTCTGGGTTTATAAATCGTGCTATCGACAGTAATGAAATGGGATTGGTATTTTTCTGGACCTGAAAAGGGCATTTTACACTGTGAATCACAAAAAGCTAATACATAAACTGGAAAAACTTGGTTTTCGAGGTAAGGCACTTCTCCTGTTAATGTCTTATCTAAATGAAAGGACAGTGCGCAAGGATAAGGGGGTAGTTACATGCGGCATTTTTCAGATAAATCGTTAAATTAAAGCGTTGCGTGTTTTCATCAAAATTAAATAATAGAAAATATATAACAAATACATGAATAACGCGCCACGCTTTTATTTAACGATTTATCTGAAAAATATTTTGTACAAGTTTTTTGTAAATAATTTTTCCAATAAATTTTTTTTTGATATATAAATTTTTTATTTATATCTATTTTTAAGAAAATTTATTTTTCATTTTTTAGTTGTTTTATAAAAGTTTTATAAAAGAATTTAAAAAAAATTTTTTTTTTCATTATATTATATTTTTTTTGATACTTTTTTTTGTATTTTTTTGGTAATTTTTTTGGTAATTTTTTTTTTTTGTAATTTATTTTTATATTTTAATTTTTATTCTTTTTATTAAATTTTTTAATTTTTTAAGAATTTTTTTCTTATTTTTTTACAAAATCATACTAGTCCTATCATATGATCTATATATTGATAGGTTTTATTCATTAGAATTTGACATAACAAAGAGAAAACAGAAAATCCGACTTTTTTGGAATATTCTTTATCTCTGTATCCAAAATCTGTGAATGTCGGCTTCATCTTCACTGTCAATTCCGTCAGTATACGTGCTCTCACGATTCTTGACGATATCGTAGGTGTGTTCACCGGCAGTAGCCACGTCGTCGTCAATCTGTACTAAATCATCAAATGTTAGCGTTGGCATACTGGTTTCGTGAAACACAAGCTTGGCCCAATCCTCATTGCTAGGTCCAACTTCAACCTCATTTTCCTCTAGCAGAAAGTCATGTTCATCTGTTTTGATACAGCCATGTTCATGCAGTTTTTGACAGTAACATCACTTACTTCACTTAATTTCAAAGTTTATCACTTAACGGCAACACTCGATTTTTCGTGTTTGTTTTGAGTGGGTGTTAAATCTTTCTTGCAATTGATACAATAATCTGTAATAAGTTCGGCAAGTAGGTCAGAACGCACGCCAATTTGGCCGTACGAATAAAATGTGATAGAAAAACAATGTATAGTACCACAAAAATAACATAAAAACAATGGGTCGTCATTTGATACGAGTTTTAAATGGGAAAATACAATGGAAAACTCAAAACACATGATTTGAAACGACTTGTGTGCGGTCACCCCAGCCATTGTAGCTCCTTGAAATTTAATAAAGACTAGCAAATCATGCGCCAAACTGTCGCTTATAGAGGTACAAACAAATAAGTCTTAGATATAGAGGTCCACGAGAGAAAAGCGACTTTCGAGGGTTAAAATGACGGGACCTGGCAATTGTTCTCTCTTGTAGAGTTTTCTCACTTACCCAGTTCTCACTCACCCAGGTTTGATGTATGTGAAGTTAAATAAAAACATATATTTGATACTGCCAGCAAACTAAGGCAAACCACGTACTTTAAAATTCTCGATCTTCAAATTTTACGAAATGTTTATTTTGCGATTGCCCAATCGATCCTGCAATATGGAAGTATAGTATAGGCAGGGTGCTTCTTAGAGTAGAACTATAGATACATTAGACAATGTTCAAAGTAAATAGGTAAGTCAAAATATTATTCAACAACGCAGGCATTTGCGGAATTTAGTGTAATGGACATCAGACAACTATACTAACACTTTTGAAATTTGTGTACCAGAATTTGGCAAAATTTTCTATCAGCAGCATTAGCCATGATACCCGTTTACAACGAAATCGACCAATAAATATTGCAAGATGCAAAAAATCCCTCATGGAACGTCACGCAAGCATACTTAGGCCTGCAGCGAATCCCCAAAAAGTGCTCTAGAAATGAAAAAAGTGATGGAAATGAGATAACCGGTTGAGACTAATTGCAATCGATAGAGGCTGGAAAAATGCATCTACAGTTGATTTTGGCCGAAGTTTGGACATGGCCAACATATAAAAAAATCATGAAAATGCATTTTTTTCGTAAGTGCGGTTTGAACGAAATTTTCACTTTATCTCGCCATATCTCAGTTGATATTGCAGATATCAATTTCAAATTTTAACATAGTCTAGTTTGACTAATTCCCTAAATATAAAACTTTAACCGAACTGGTTACATCATTTAAAAACAAAATGGTGAATGTATAAAAAATTTCCAACATATTCGTGAGATTTTTTTTTTTTCTAATCAAAAAGTTGTGTTATATATTTTTGAAAATCGCTTTTTTGGCTAAACTACATTGTAGCCAAATCCTTAAGGCAGTTTTCTGTAAATTTTCGGATCAAAATGTCCTCCTTTTCAAAAGTTACAGTAACATTTGTTGACACTCGACATTAGTCGCGTTCTTTTTACATCGTGATCCAGATCAGATCCGCCGAACATAAAAGAACGGACTTGGATCATGGAAGAAATTTAGTTTTTTACAGTTGTAGTTCTGATTTTTGATATGTTCTGTCGCAATTTATATCAGTCTCTAAAACTTATTAAAAATATTTCTGATTTAAAAAGAATTTATATAAATATTTAATTGACTTCCAAAATTAACAAAAAGTAACTTTCAAGCATTTTTTCAAATAAATTCATGAAATTTTGCAGAGCTACCAACCCTTAAAATTAAAGAAAACAGAACAAAATTATAAAAGCTCTAGATTTTCCAATGAGACGTGTCTTGGATATGGTTGTTACACAAGCTATTTTTGTATCACAGATTTTGATCCAAATCTTTTTTGGATCAAGTTGTTGTTGTTGGTTTGCTTGAAAGTTAATCATCTGAGTGGGATCACGGTGTAAAAAGAACGCAGCTATTGTAGCCGTTGCAAAGTACACGAGTAGCAACTACATATAATTTTTTATCGTTAAAATAGAACAAAATTATGAGCGTAATTGATCTGCAAATCGGATGGGTTGAGATATTCGCAAGTTTAAGGAATTTTATCGATATCTACCCTGATTTTTTCAACAGTGTGGTGTAAATTACTGAATCGCGTGTAGCATCAATTTTAATATCACTTATGTATATGCTGTGATTGCATTTGGCGGTTTTTTTCTCTGTTCAGTAATTCGTAGATGGTCCAATTTTTCGAACAAATAATGTCAGGACACCCCTGTTTTTGAGTGAAATATAACACCATCTGAAGCAGTTTCCAAAAGAATTAATTTCACTTCATGGGGGAGTATTGCTTGCGCTTCATTCTTGGAAGTGCCTTGCTTTTGTAAATTTGTTATAAATTCAGCATGGAAGTCAGGTAAAAAAAATATTTCTCCGTTCTGCAAGGAGCTTTCATTCTTTTTCCATATTTCAGTGGCAACCATTTTCCACAAATAACGTTTTGTCTCACTTTTGTTTGAGATTTCAGCATTCTTCGCTTCGTTACAAAATGTCGCGTAACACGGCTTGTGATACTTGGCATTGACCTCTAATAAATTCGGGGTTTTGTAAGTAAATCGCGGACATTTTTAGTCATCTTGTTGCTTTGTAAAATATTTTCACATATTAGGAATGGCCTCGATATTACCTGCTGATAAGTTTTTACAATGATTACATAACATATAAAACACAAATTCTCCCAGTCAAAAGATCCCGTGCTTCGTATATGTTTCTGTGAGTTACCATCAGTATCAAATTCTGAACTTTTGCGAGTCCGCGCCTTTTTATTGTATATACTTCTACAATCATTATGAAATTTGATTTTATTCAAAGAGCTGTTATCACGGCAGCAAATAACTTTCTTGAAATACCATCATTATTTTGGTTAGCAGACTCAAGAAGAGCATCGATTTGTTTTTTGCTTTCTTGTGTAGCAAGTTCGCGCTCGTTTAAAAAGATATCACAAAAAAAAAAAAACACTTCACTTCTTTGCCATTAATAGACATTTTGAGGTCTGTATAGAAATAAATATAATGAATTTAAATTAAATGAATTACCCAATAGGAAAATATAATCAAACCTTAATTAGATAAACACTTGTAACTTTCTAACAAAAAAATTAACTAGCAGGAAATATTTTAAATCTGAACGTTTGTTACGGACGAAGTCCAGTGTCAACAAATGTTACTGTAACTTTTGAACCGGAGGACATTTTGATCCGAAAATTTACAGAAAACTGCCTTAAGTATTTTTTTTTATGTGTGTTTACGAATATGTTGGAATTTTTTTATACATTCGCCATTTTGTTTTTAAATGATGTAACCAGTTCGGTTGAAGTTTTATATTTAGGGAATTAAAATTTGAAATTGATATCTGCAATATCAACTGAGATATGGCGAGATAAAGTGAAAATTTCGTTCAAACCGCACTTACGAAAAAATGCATTTTCATGATTTTTTTATATGTTGGCCATGTCCAAACTTCGGCCAAAATCAACTGTAGATTCATTTTTCCATCCTCTATAGATTGCAATTAGTCTCAACCGGTTATCTCATTTCCATCACATCGAGCGAAAAAATGGGATGCGCTGCAGGCCTAACTAGGACCCAAATTGTACAACAGTTTGCCAGTAGATAAAAGAAATATTATAACTGATCTAAATTTTAAGGCGATAGAGAGTTGTTCAATGAATTAGAAGGCATAAAATGTTCAATATTGCTCAAAAAGTCGATTTATGAATATTTTAATTTTACATAATATAGCACGTATCTTACTACTGAAAAATAGTCAAAGTAAATTTTAACTTTATATGTTTTTTTAAAGTACCTACTCAGTAGGGAAAATCGCAAGTACTTACTTTGGGATGTAGATTTTGAAGTACTTCTATATTTAGTGTTTTCTTAAATACCAAAGAACTACTTCTGTAAGTGCTTCTTAGTAATGTAGAGAAGAATGGGTTTGGTGACCATGCGTTTGGTTTCGCGCAAAAAGCATATTCAAAAACTACGTAGCTGGTCGTTTTCTTTGTTAATCATCTCAGTTATTTCAGACATTAGGTTTTTAAACTTTAATGTACATATGTACATACATATGTATATTTGAATTCATGTTTATTTTGCTTCTATTTTATTAAAATTAAAAAAAAAAATGTAAATCGCTTAATTTTACCACCACCAACCCCACCCCTTCACCCCTCCTCCGACTAAATTACATTTCAAAAATTTACATTATAATCCACTTTGTATGAGTTCAATAATAAATGTGGTATAAGTACTTCCAAAACACATTCTATGGAAGGGAAACCCCGCCTAGGCCATCGCCGTCTTAATGTAATGTTATTTTTGTTCTGGGTGGAAGTACTGGACCGCTTCTGCAGAAGTACTTCTAGAAGTACTTTTTCCAGTACTTCCATTCCCTACTGGTTTGTTATATTATTTACTATGTACTATATATTATCTATTACGTACTATATACAATGTACTGCATATTATATCTGTTCTGAAAAAATTCAAATCGAATCCAGTAGATTTGTAGAAGTAAACACAAACGGTGCTCAAATTGGATTCTTTACTTATGAGGTAGGTGGTTAGTCAGAAATGGCGAATACTTTACTTTAAAATTAAAAGAATACATAATTTGAAACATATTACTTTTTATGTGGAAAAGTCTACGCTTAAGTGTCACCCTTCATACTACCAGTGCGTCATGTCGTTTACTTCATGGTGCAATGTCTGGTAGTAAGCTTAGCTCGAAGATAGAAAAACGATATGATAGATTAAGTGTAGTCCGGGAGAAGCATGAGGAGGAGCCAATGTTCCTGCGTTTGAACTCTTGGATGTTGTATGAGTAGTTAATTTTTTAGCAGCCGGCTGAGCTGATTTGACCCTGTTAGAAAACGGCTAAACCGGCGGAATGTTTTACTAGGGCTATTTATGTGAGGATTATCTTTTTCTTGAAACGAATTGCGGGAAAAAATGTTCTTACTCAAAGGAACCGCTTAGAGTTGGCCAGTCCAGCACGGACCTCTAGCGTTCAGTATGTTTCATCAATCGCCGACTCTGGACCAATGAATGCAACGTCAGTGCCCTGTTTAGCCAGACCATCCGCTTTTTCATTGCATTTGTAGCCTCGGTGGCCCTGGACCCAGATAAGGGTAGCTTGATTGAGAATGTCCAGCTCATCAAGAGCACGTTAGCAGTCCCAAACTAATTTAGACTTAGTCCTATGCCAGTATATTTTAAACTTCTGCTTGAAAGACAGTTGCTAGTGTGCGTAGGCTTATTGTTCTACTGAATCGCGGGCTTTCATTTCAGATTCCGACGTCCACACATACCTCAGTTTTAGAACCACCCATATGATACTAGTACACCCTACGATACTTTAGGAAAAGTCTGGTATGTGCACGGCATGCTGCTAAAATTTCGAGACCTTGAAGGACATCCCTGCATTCAGAATGTCTACAATAATGTTGATTATTATAGAATTTCCTCGTCCAAGACTAGCGACCAGATAACCATTCGTAGCCCTTCAAATTAAGGAAAGTTTACAGCGATGCCGCCGGGAAGTGCGGATTGCCTCGTTGATAGAAAAGAAGGGCAGGCCATTCTTTGAATTTTGCTTAAACTAGTTATGAAACTTTTAAGCGCCGTTCTGTACCACGAAATAGAGTTGTTGAGTGAGTTCCGGTTGAGTTTCGCATCCAGCGTCACCGCTAAATATTCGGCTTGAAGGTTCTGCAAGTAGTGGAAATGCTGGTCTTCTGGTAAACGGAAACAGAATCGTTTTATCGGGATTGATATTTAGTCCTACGTTGGTGCACCAGCTGGAGACCAAATCAAGCGCCGTCAGTTTCACCTATTACCACGATGACAACACCACCAGTTACGGCCATTAACTAGCTCTAGGAGTACATCTACAACAAGGCACCACAGAAGTGGAGATATGACTCCTCCCTGTAGACATCCTTTTGTTATCAAGATGAGAGACCATAAGTTTGCAAGGTCTCAGTAAGTGATCCAGTCGCAGAAATTGCTACTTAGACTTGGTCTACTTAGAGCCCTAGCTATAGAAAGAAAGGATGTATTGTCGAAGGCTCCCTCGATATAGAGAAAAGATTACACCGTATCCCGTGCGTCCCGGTATACCCCTGAAACGGTTCACCCGTGTCACCCGTATATGGTGCGAATAGACACTTCCATTTACAAACAAGCTGTTCAGTAAGAACTATCTGAAGAGGCATTTCAGAGGAAGGAAAAATAAAGCCCTTGCTACGAATGAGATCTGAAACGAGTTCGTGAACGGGTTAGCCTTCGGACAATAATATTAATAACAAAAATTAATTTTCTTAAATAATGAAGCCTGAAGAACTTCGCTACCACGTTAGTTCAGTTTACGTTGTTAACAACATCTTTTTACGCCGAAGACTCTTTCGATTAAAACTATTTTTAAGAATATCTCTAACTGGCGTTGCGAATAAGCTAAAAAAATATAACAACAACAAATGTCTACTAAATATTGAAGAGTTGGATCCAGGTCATTGGTACGTTGCTTATACATGAAGTTTAACTTTCAACAACGATGCTCTAATCGGTCTGCTGGGGCCTATGCAAAAATTGTAGTTTATTTCGCGGTTATATTTCGTAGTCTAAATGTAGAAAACACAATCTATATAATTTGCAATGGAAAAAACAGGACAAGGGCAACAAGTGAATGTGAGTCTCAATTCTATTCTCAACCCAGTTTCTGTTTTTTTTAGTTTCTACCATTAATTATTAATCCAACACCTGCACAGTCGAATTTGCATAAATCCACAGAAATAAGACACGCAAAATTCCTGAACAAATTTGTACTCCAAGTGAAGAATTGCTTTGCATGAACTGCGGCTATAGAGTACAGGTCTAGGTCTCGTGGCATTGCTATAAGAAGTGATTTGTATACTTGGGGCTTCCTTACAGCAGTCTGTCAGCCTCAGTTATACACGAAACTTGCCCACCCTTCTTGACTCACCAACCACCATTCACTGCGGCTAGTGTGCTATGATAATGGTTGGGCTTATCTATGTTACAAGGAGTAATGGTCACTCTTGATAGGTTTATAACATGCAAACTATTACGTCACGCTTTCTCCTTCGCAATACAACGTCCCTTAGGCTAGGAAGTAACAACAGCGGTGCCTTGAGGGTCAGGCATTGTATCCTTAGTACCCAAGGAGGAAATTTATGGCACCAAAAATCAGGTTAACCCTGTAGAAAGTGTTTTACTAAAATACATGTCATTAGATGGAGGATCTTGTAAGGGACTTATGCTGGCCTGACCTTTGAAATAGGGAGAAAGTTAAGATAAGGAGTTGAATAACGACGAAGGAATGTTGGGGTTGGAACCTATGGTGGAATAGGAAGTTTGGCTTTTGCCAATTAAGTCGTTTTTATGAGTGGGCAAATATTTTTTCACCAAATATAATTCTAAAGGGCGAAGCTAATTTAATAACCAAATGATCAAAATATAACCAGCCACGTTTTTACCTAACGAAACTTTATATGAGGTTAAACATACATAGGTCAAACTTGAGACAAGATTTGTTTTTTGAAAACTTATTTTTTTTAAGTTCAAGAAAAAAGCAGAGGTAACTTTTCGTAATAATTTCAAACAGCTTTTCAAGATGATAGATGATGAATTAGGAGAATGGAGTTAGAGCTAGCAAAATGTATTTACAAGATCATTCCCTATAAAATAAACCAATTTTCAATTAAATTTGAACCTCATGGACTTCAAATAACCTCATTTTAGCTTTTTCAAAAAAAAAGCTTAACAGAGGCTTTCCCTGTTTGTCCGTCTGTGGCCTTCTTTCATATCAGAAAGTACTGACGCTACAGACTTGGGTCATATCTTAAATTGTAGCTCTTGATCAAGAGAACTAAAACTGAGAAAATGGTCTGGAAATTCCAACCGGAAGTAGCTAAGGCGCTGGAATCCTATCCCGCGGAACCAAGTTCAATCCTCGGCCGCGCAATGGTGAAATATAATTTTCGGTGGAACATGTTTTGAATCTATCACCTAATTATATTATTTAACTAGCATAAAACCCGCGTGCCTTGCAACGCTTTTAAATAAAAAAAGTTGATGTGTGCACTGTGCGTGGAACAAAACAGATATAATTGAAAAAGGACAAATCTGCAAAAACAAAAAAGTCAGCTGTTATTATCCCCCCAAAAAGTTTAATATATTGTATTTTTTTACTAAATATGGTAAACAATTGCTGCTCATCAAATCTGCAAGTTTGGAAATAGAGATTGATTCTGACATGTATATATCATCAAGAAAAGTGACATTTTAGGATTTGCCGCACATTCGTCAAATTTGTTCGCCCATGTGGTTGCAAGAGATTACGAAGCAATCACAAACGAATCCTAAATAAAGCCAATTTAGAGTTTTACAAATTGTTTCATTATTTATGCTGTATAGTTTTTATACCAAGTTCGTAGAAAATCTGTTGAAAGAAATAACTTCTCAAACAACTGTTTCCACCCTGTTTCACCCCTTTAGGGGTTGAATTCCGCAAAATCCGTGGCGCCATGTTTCATTATTTATGGTGTATAGTATTTATATCAAATACTAAAAAAATCTGACTAAAGAAATAAATCCCCATAGAACCTATTCAACCCCATTTCCTCCTTTAGGCGATAAGTTTCGAAAAATCGCTTCTTAATAGATGTCCACGTCATTAAAGGGACGCACTGTCAAAATTTCAGCCCTTTAGCTTCAGCGGTGTGGGTTAACCCCATTTTACCCCCTTAGGGGATGAATTTCGAAAAATGGCTCCTTAGTAAATGTCCACTTCATTGTCAAAATTTGTCAAAACATTGTCACATTGTATGCATTGCCAAAATTTCAGCCCTTTAGCTTCAGCGGTGTGGGTTAACCCCATTTCACCCATTTAGGGAATGAATTTTGAAAAATAGCCTCTTAGTGGATGTCCACGTCATTATAGGGATGCATTTTCAAAATTTCAGTCCTTTAGCTCCAGCGGTTTGGGCTTTGCGTTGTCTGTCAATTAAGCTTTTAAAATTTTTAATGTTTTAGTTTGCTTGCTTGCTTCCCCTATTTCAACCCCTTCAAAAACCTTTTTTCACGACAAAAAGTAGCCTATGTCCGTCCCTAAAATCTAATCTATTTTTGTAACAAATTTCATTAAGATCGGTTCAGCGGTTTGGACGTGAAGGAGTAACAGAGAGACAGACAGACAGAGTTACTTGCGCATTTATAATATTAGTAAGGATAATAATACTCAGGAGAACATAAACATTTACTTAATTAAAAGTGAAAACATATCAATTTCTTGATTTTTTATGATCATCCAGTCTGAAGTGTTATTCAACAGAAAGAATACCATGAAAAAGCGTAATTACTGGCTACAAGGCCGTACCCCGGGGGGGGGGGGGGGGGGGGTCAGAGGGGTTGGAAACCCCCCCCCCCGAAATTTTCCAGAAATAAGTATGTATTTTCAAACACAAGTTTTCCTGAATTAAAGAGAATGATATTTTCTTGATATTTTGCTATCTGTAAGTAAAGTATTTCATAATTTAATTAATTAATGGTGTTTATGAATTGAACTAGCAACTGGCCTGGCCAACAGGTCTCGCGAGGCCTACTCTGCATATATTAATTCTGTTGGTGATAGTATCATAAGTGATCCTAAAAAATTCTTTGATTACGTTAACATTAAACGGAAGACTTCAGGCTACCCAACAACAATGACGAATGGTAGAGCCCACACCTCGTGCCCCAAGTAATTTGTAGCATGTTTGCTGATAGGTTTGCTGAAATTTATAGCCCCTTGTCCAGCGCAGCACACGATGTAACTGACTCGTACACTCACACTTCCCTTATAAATGGTATATCCCTTTCTGTTGATGAGATCATGGCGGTTCTGAACAATCTTGATATCAAAAAAGGTAATGGTCCCGACAATCTCCCTGCTATTTTCCTGCAGTGCTGATCACAACATATCGCATTTCCTCTTTATCTCATCTTCAACAAATCTTTATCGTTAGGAAAGTTGCCCAAGCTGTGGAAGAAATCCTAGCTAACGCCAATCTATAAATCCGGTGACAAGCACTCGGTAGACAACTATAGGGGCATTGCCATTTTATCATTAATTCCTAAGCTTTTTCAAAAACTTGTTTATGACAGGATTGCTCCTCTTATCGATCCATACCCAAACGAACAACAACATGGGTTTCGGAAAGGGCGTTCAACAACTTCTAACCTTATGGTCCTTATTTCCGAATTGCTATGCGGTATGGAGAGCGGCCATCAATTGGATGCTGTGTACACTGATTTCATCAAGGCCTTCGATCGAGTGGACCACGCCATCCTAATCGCAAAACTATTAAAGTTTGGTATATCAGGTTCTGCCCTGGAATGGTGAAATCATATCTGAATGGAAGAACACAGGTTATCAGATTCCGAGGATTTCTATCTAATGAGATCGAAGTAACCTCTGGCGTTCCTCAGGGTAGTCATCTCGGTCCCCTTCTCTTCAATATTTTCATCTCCGATCTTTCCGATAAATTAGCAAATATTCCACATCTCTTTTACGCGGATGATCTCAAAATTTATAGTGTCATTGAGACCCAAACTGATGCTTCCTTCTTGCAGACAAAGCTCAATGCCCTACACTACTGGTGCACCATGAACAAACTGCAACTTAACACCAGCAAATGTCATGCAAATACCTTCTTCCGCTTAAAAAACACACAGAACCATAACTATTATCTCAATGGCATAATGTTGAATCAGGTGGACCATATCGTAGATCTCCCGGGCCCCATCCAAGACGGAAATAGTAACCGCAATTCATGCGATGGCCAATGGTAAAGCAGCTGGAAAAGATGGCATCCCGCCAGAATTGTTGAAAGCCGACTCAAGCCTCATAGCAGATGCGCTTCAGCCAATCCTCGAATTAGCATGGAACACCTGTACCTTTCCGGAGGATTGGAGGAAGGTATCATAGTCAAAATACCCAAAAAGGGGATCTAACAATATGCGACAACTGGAGAGGCATCTGTCTATTATCTACTGTGGGTAAAATCTTGTCCCACACTATACTATCAAGAATAAGAAAGGCAGTAGATCAAACGCTTAGAAGGCAGCAGGCCGGATTCAGGAAGGGCCGTTCATGTATAGATCACATCAACACCTTAAGAATAATAGTGGAACAGTCTACTGAATTCCGATCCCCCCTTTACCTTGCTGTCGTAGATTATGAGAAAGCGTTCGACTCGGTTAATAGGAGCTTTATATGGCAGGCATTACGGCGACGTGGACTGCCGGATAAGATAATAGAATTGATAAAAGCCCTATACAACAATTCCAAATGCAGAGTTCTCCATAACGGAAAATTATCCGACAGCTTTGAGGTGAGTTCAGGAGTACGACAAGGATGCTTACTATCCCCATTACTATTTCTTATAGTAATAAATGACATTCTTGTTGGCGCTCTAGATAGTAGAACAGGCGGCATACAGTGGGGTTTGCTAGATCGCCTTAAGGACCTCGACTACGCAGATGATATCTGTTTGCTGGCCCACAGACATCAGGAGCTAAAAAACATGTTAAACAATTTGGCAACAGAAAGTAGTCTAGCAGGCTTAAGGCTGAATCCGAATAAAACCAAAGAAATGCGGATAAATGCAAACACACTTGAACGAACTGCGCTGAATAACCGTGACGTGGAACTGGTAGATAAATTCTGCTACCTCGGTAGTATTATTACCGAAAATGGTGGTGCAGAAGAAGACGTCAGTTCCAGAATAAATAAAGCACGAAGCGCATATGCATGCTTGTTCCACATATGGAGATCAACGGAGATCTCAACCAACACCAAATTGCGGCTGTTCAACTCCAACGTTAAGGCAGTTCTTTTATACGGTTGCGAAACATGGAAAGTCACCCAATTCATCACAGGGCGCCTACAAGTCTTCATAAACAGATGCCTACGTCGTATCCTAAAAATCCGCTGTCAAGATAGAATTTCAAATGAAGAGCTATGGCGCCGTGCCGGCCAAGAAAGGATAGACGACCAAATCAGGCGAAGGAAATGGAATTGGGTTGGCCACACCTTGCGACGCGATAACGAAAATCTAGCCAAACAGGCCCTTGACTGGAACCCGCAAGGATCCCGTCGAGTTGGAAGACCTAGAACAACGTGGAGGAGAACCCTACTAGCAGAGGCCGCAACTACTGGGAGATCCTGGTCAGAGCTAAGAGCTGTCGCGCAAAACAGAGTCCGCTGGAGGGCAACTGTTTCCGCCCTATGTCCCACGAGGGATTAAGGGGCACATAGATATCGTAGATCTAGGCGTCGTCCTAGACAAAAAACTCAATTTTAACCTGCACTACGATAATATAACTGCCAGAGCCAACAAACTTCTTGGTTTCGTTAAGAGGAGAGCCAAAGAATTTGGGGTCACAAAAACACTCTTCTGTTCTTTAGTCCGCCCTATCATGGAATATGCGTGTCCTATTTGGGATCCTATATTCCAAGTGAGTAGTAGGAGGATCGAATCCATTCAAAAGAGATTTCTTCTTTTTGCCCTGAGACATTTACACAACCCCCATGACTACCAAACCCTGCCGCACTACTTGGACAGGCTCAAAGTGCTTGATCTCATCCCGTTGTCTAGCAGGAGAAAACTGCTCATATCTTGCGTTGTCTTTGACGTCCTAAGTCAGCTTAAAGTGCAATTTCTGTCGGATAGAATTAAGTTCAATGATGTAGCTCGACACACACGACACACTAAACTACTTAGAGAATATCCACACCGCACCGATTACGCAAGGAACGAGCCCGTCAACAGATGCTGTATGGTTTTTAATAGCCATAGCTCCTCTTTCTCCCCTTCACTCAACAAGGCATCCTATTAAAAATACTCAGATCCTTACTAACACAACCCCCTTGACAATAGTAGGTTTTTAGTATCTATCAGTAGTTACAGTAATATTTTATTATATTTTAAAAGACTGTACACTATGTTTTAATCTAAGTATTATACCTAGTTTAAGCCTTGTTTGGCGAATAAATAAATAAATAAATAAATTTTTTAGTCAAAATTCTCGAGTCAGACCATAGTTTTTTGCCTCTAAACTCTGTTTAATTAAGAGTTAAACTCGGCCTAAAAATGCGTCATTTTACACTTAAATTTTTTCAATTTTCCTGGACCCCCTGCCTTACTAGGGGGTATTCCATACATCCCAGACCCCCCGGTGTTTTAACCCTTAATTTTTTCCTGGGTACGGCCTTGACTGACTAGTCTCTAAGCACAACATCCCTCTAGTTTTTATATTTGTTTTCCTGATGTAAACTAAGAAAAAAATTAATTTTCAGATTTTTTGAACTTCTATTTTTTATTGATACGCTTTTATTAGTTTCACTTGTAACTATGCAATAAAAACTTGGAAGGAATAAGTCGTGTGTCTACATGATCAGTTGAATAGTATAGTTGAGGTTGAGTTGAAAATAAAACTACACGTTACAAAAAATCACAAGCAAAACAGAGAGATGCCACTGTCAACTAAATTCAACTACTCAACTACCAAACTCACTTCTGTATGCACAATCTCAACTCAACCCAGGTAGCAGACTAGAGTCGAGCCCCGTCGACCCTAACTCAGCTCAACTCCCATCTACAAAAAGTTGGACTGTGGTTTAACCTCATTTCAACTAATCATGTATAAGTTCTAAATACAATCCGACCATTTTGTAAAAAATCCAGAAGGCGGTTCCAAGATGTCCGCCGGTTTTTGCAATTATGTTTTACCGAACCCGCGACATTGGTATCAAATGAAAAAGTACAACAGGTGGAATAAAGTAAGTTGTGTGACGTAATTTTGAATCTAATATGTCCGCCACCACAAAATGGGGAAGACGTAGGGGTCGTCCATAAATTACGTGAGGCGGTTTTTCGACCCCCCTTTACTTTGGTAAGATGGCGTGAGATTTGGCTCAACTCCCTTAACCCCCTAATCTCACGTGAAATTTTCCAAATTTTAACAAATCTCTAGTACTTGCATTAAAATTACGTCTTTACGCGCTTAACCACAGCAAGTTGGTCCTTTTCTAAGTAAATAGAACTGCAGGAAAGACCCTCGCGTATAAAATCCGTGTACTTAACGGAAGTGAAATCTGGGTCAGTCGATTGTTAAATTGGGTTAGTTGACTGCCAAATTATATCTGCTTTGTTTACATTAAGATGAAATGTCATCAGCTGATTCGGAGTGACAACCTGTGGAGCTTTATTTGAGATAACTGAACATTTAGACTCTTTGCCTCTATTCATTCCACTTGCTTTTTCCGCTTGTAGTGGACACACAACTATCAAAACATGAGCACTCACTCAACTAATATTCGGCGTGTAGTAGTTGTAGTTCTATATTCTAAGCGCCTTTTCGAGGGTCAATTACTGGTACGCTGCCGCGAACTCGCATAACCGCGTAAAAATTTTTGTGTAGGATTTAGCCATATCTTAAAGCCCCCATTTATACACAGCTCGTCGGCAAGCCGTGGCCTGAATGTTTTCGTGTTGGCCTAGGCCAAGTATTACCACACACTCACCGGCCGACCACTGATGTGGCCTGTTGTCCAACTGACAAAAAATCTTTATGTGTTTGGGCATTTATCGTCAATTCGTGCTTGATGATCTGAATTTCTATTCACTCTCAAGCGTGTCTGTAGGTCATGGCTGCATCTGCCTGCCACGGTCTGTCAGGTGGATACCTGAAGTATCATCTCTGAGTCAGACAAGTTATCTGTAATGGTTTACCCTCTAGGGCGTGTTATAAGCAATTTTAATTGGCCTTACTTCGTGCTTATTTGGCACTTTTCGACAAAACCCAGGTGGAAAAGTACTAACAAAGGACGAAATAGAGTCAATTCATTAAAATTGCTTATAACTTCAAAGGTAAAGACCGTAGCATAATAGTTGTTGGGCATTATTCATAGGAAATTGTCCAAGCTTCCCAATTTTATAAAAAAATGGTTAATTATGTATTTTTTGGAGAAAGAGGTGGTTGAAGTTGAATTTTTAGTGAAAAAATAGACAAAATTTTGAATTTGACGACTCAACTCTGGACATTGGTGGGAAACCTTGACTTTTACAGTTCGGCATAGTATTCTGCGTAGATTGGTGCCTTATTTATGAAAATATCTAATAGGGTTACAAAAATACAGTGTAATATGTAAACCTTCACCAAAAAAATTCAAAACGCCCTAACGGCTAAACCGTTACGATTCCCCCCCCCACCCCCTCCAACCCATACGATTTTTTATTCGCCTATCTAAGACCTTTGCACAGCCAGGCGTTCCGACATTTTAGCTAATACATACACCCTGTATATTTTAATAAATTAACATTAAAATTACAACATTATTATGCATTGCATTGTAGCTTTTTTTAAGTATTTAAATTTATTTTTCCTTCATTGCGAAAGTATTTTGTAAATTCTGCCTGTATTTTCTCGGCAGATGTGGAGCTATATTAAAATTATAATCTCCGCTTTCAGTATTTTATGTGCTTGGACCTGGTATGTCAGTGTTCATACATATATCTACTGTCATGAGATATCTGAAAAAAAAAATATGTAAGCAGCCTTTGTAACTTTTTCCACATTTTCAACATTCAAATTGATCTCCTTCCAAAATGTTTGAAATCGATTGGCCAGAATTCCAACAGTGAGCCGTTTATTTTGAAAGTGGGGCAAGTCCACTTTTGTTATTTCGAGATATTGAAGCATTTGCATTTCAATAAAATTAAAAATATTGGTAGCACCTAATAAACAACTTTTTTGCATTTTGTATAAATAATATATGTAAGTTTTTTTCCAATAGTGCTTATATTGCTGGCTACAAGAAAATAAAGGTTTTTCCATACCCAAATGGACTTGCCTCACTTTCAAAATTAATGGATTGATATAATCGTTAATTTAAGTGGATAATATTTCAGTTGTATCAGCCTTGTTAGACTCTTTATATTACCTTTACATACATATGTGTGTATGTATGTACAGTGAGGGACAAAAGTTTTCACACAAGGTCATTTTCTAAGTAAAACAAGTTATAAATTAGAATCAAAAGAAGGTATTTATTGGAGGTGGGAGTGTTATGATTTCAGGCTGCATGGCAGCATCAAGTGTCGTTGAACTTTTTTTTATAGACCAAACAATGAATCTTAAAATTTACCTTAATATTCTAAAAGATAGTTTAAAAACAAGCGCCGAGTTGAGCTTGGATCGAAAGTTTTATTTCCAGCAGGACGATGATCCTAAACATACGGCATATAATGTCCGAATTTGGATAGTCTGCAATGTGGCCCTTGTTTTACCAGCCCAACCACAGTCACCCGATATGAATCCAATTGAACATGTTTGGGAAGAACTGAAAAGGCGCATACGAAAACATGTCATCTGCAATAAGAAGCAGTTACGACAAGTGCTCCAACTAGAATGGCAAAATATTTCTCAAATTTTTACAAAAAAGCTTGTCCATTCAATGCCAAAGAGATTAAAAGCAGTAATAAAACCAAAAGGGCTTTCAACGAAATATTAAATGTAATACTGTTAGGGCCGTTTTCACAATCTCCGGTTAAACTTTAACTGCAACAATAACCAACAGTTAGTTAAAAATGCCGTTTCACAATCTCTAGTTAGAGTCAATCTGTCAGTTAATTTACAACTGGAAGTTAATTTAACCGGACGAATTTCTCCTGGTTAACTAATTTAACTGAAAGTTTCACATTGGCGTTGACATTTTTGAACTTTACAAGTGTATCTTAATGAAAAGGAACACTTTTGACATTTGATGTACTGTAAATATATGAAAACTAGTACATTTTTACTTTAACTTCAAGTTTTTAACTCATAGTTGGTGAAAATGAAATTTTTTTACTGGCACTTTACGGTCACAGTTAAATTAACTATCAGTTTAGAAACTGTAAGCTTACTGACAGTTTAACAGGAGATTGTGAAAACGGCCCTTAGTATAATTTCCTTAGTAATAAGTACTGTGTGAAGACTTTTGTCCACCCAAAAATGTCCCATTGGCTATATTTTTTCAATTTGCATGAACATATTATTTTTGATGTATTTTATTTTTGGGGTTTTCAAGTGTATAGTTATGAAGTTTAATTTTATAAAAGACTGAAATAAATACCCTCTTTTGATTTTATTTTATCACTTGTTTTACTTAGAAAATGACCTTGTGTGAAAACTTTTGTCCCTCACTGTATGTTTATACGTATGAATGCATGAAGGTAATATGTATGTTTCAGCTTTATATAGATTTTCCTGTATGGATGTATGTTTGTACGTTTGTATGTTCTTTGTAAACAAATCGCAACTTTATTTTGCCCCACTTCCGCATAACCGATCTACTTCAGATTTTACCTACATATATGCATAGTTCGTGGGGCAATGAAAATTGACCATTTTGTAAAAAAGTAAAGATGGCGGTTCCATGATGGCGGCCGAATTTTGTAATTGTTTTCCGATTCCATTTAAAATCGTTATTGGGGGTTTTTATGAGCACTAATGACGAATCTGTGGTCAAAATCTGAAAATTCAAAATGGCGATCAACAGAAAATGACGGACTACTCTTTTCTCTACAATCCACTCAATATGGGTATCAAGTGAAAGGATATGTCAAGTAAACTTCGGTTAGCATTCCAAATTCAAAATGGATTACATTTTTTTACAACACGCTCGGTATATGCACTGAGAAAAAAACCTAAATTGTACCAAGTCCGCCATGCAATTGGAGAGAATTCAATTTCGTCAAATGAATCACGCTTTATACCAATCTTAAGTATGCTAAAGCAAAAGAATGGGTTCTTTTAAGTCAATTCCGCGGCGGAGTTCCAATCCAAAACTTTACGCAGTTGAACTTATTGCTGTTCGTTTGAGGAAAAAACATTTCTTTTTTCAATTGATAAAATGTATTATTTGTTTCAACAGTAGTCTGTAGCTGTCTCAATAATTTATGCATTTGTCATATAAACTTGACCCCTTCTTTATTATTGGGAATGTCGCAGTCGCCGTCTGACTACTTGAAAACTTTGTTTTCGGTTGTTTGCTATTTGTAAGTATATACCCCTAATACTATCAGCAGTATCTGTGTAACTTTCTTTTTCAAAATGTTAGTTGATCCCGTGCAAAAATCATGTAGGCAGTGAAATAAACAGTGAAATCATTGAAACAGTGGATTGGTGTTGTGAATAGGACGATGTGTGTTTGCATATTTGTAAAATATTTGCAGCTTGTGTACAAATTTTTTTATATCTATCATGGCTGAAAATTCAAGTCATATTTAATTAAATGGAATTTAGAAGGAGTTATCACAATTCGTTTAAAGGTATTTTTTCTTATGTAAATGCTATTTATAAACTATTTTTTACGAAAATGCTAGTTTTAAACATGGATTTTTTAAAGGACAATAAAACTAGAAGTGATGAAGATTTAGATAAAACAGCATCATCAAAGTTGATCTTCGATAGTAAAGGACACAATTCATTATCAGGAAAGCGTGAAGATCAAAACATTAAGAGATTTATATATTTTAAACAACACTAATAAATATCATATTTCCGTAAATATTTTTTTTCAAAGATAATTTATCATAAATTTTTTTAAATTAAAATAGTTATTTAATTATTGTCTGTAACGTAGATATAGTATTACTCAATATATAGTTAGATCCACGGCGGACATTTCAAGAGGGCGCATTACCATTTTCTTCAGCACCCCTTTCGACATAGGTATCAAATGAAAGGGTATGATAAGTAGAATACAATAAGCTATGTCGTAAAATTCATGGCGGCCGTCTCAAAGAAGGCGGATTACCATTTCTTCACCACCCCCTCAACATGGGTGTCAATTGAAAAGGTATCATAAGTAGAATACCAGTAGAATAGGATACTCAATATCTCGTTAGATCCACGGCGATCATCTCAAGAGGGCGGCTTACCATTTTCTTCACAATCCTCTCGACATGGGCATCAAATGAAAGATTATCATAAGTAAAATACAATAAACAATCCTTACTAATATTATAAATGCGAAAGTAACTATGTCTGTCTGTCTGTCTGTCTGTATGTTACGCTTTCACGCCTAAACCGCTTGACCGATTTTGATGAAATTGGCAACAGACATAGTTTAGACCTTGGAGACGGACATAGGCTACTTTTTTTTGGAGAAAAAAGGGTTGAAGGGGGTGAAATGGGGTTCAATAAATTTTAAGGGGATTTTTTTTCTTTACTTTTTTTCTATTGTATAAAAAGTAACTGACTGACAGACAACGCACAACCTAAACCGCTAGAGTTAAAGGGCTGAAGTTTTGACAGTGCATCCCCAGCGATTTTTCGAAATTCATCCCCTAAGGGGGTGAAATAGGGTCAACTCAAAACCGCTGGAGCTATAAGGCTGAAATTTTGACAGTGCATCCCTATAATGACGTGGATATCCACTAAGAAGCGATTTTGCGAAATTCATCCCCTAAGGGGGTGAAATGGGTTTACCCAAACCGATGGAGCTATAGGGCTGAAATTTTGACAGTGCATCCCTTTAATGACGTCGACATCCACTAAAAAGCGATTTTTAGAAATTCATCCCCTAAGGGGTGAATTGGGGTTTTTCCAAACCGCTAAAGCTGTGGGGCTGAAATTTTGGCAGTGCAACCCTATAATGATATGGACATCCCTATTAAAGCGATTTTTCGAAATTCATCCCCTAAGGGTGTGAAATGGGGTTTACCCAAACCGCTGGAGCTATAGGGCTGAAATTTTCACAGTGCATCCCTTTAATGACGTGGACATCCACTAAAAAGCAATTTCTAGAAATTCATTCCCTAAGGGGGTGAATTGAGGTTTTTCCAAACCGCTAAAGATGTAGGGCTAAAATTTTGGCAGTGCAACCCTATAATGATATGGACATCCCTGTCAAAGCTATTTTTCGAAATTCATCCCCTATGGGGGTGAAATGGGGTTTACCCAAACCGCTGGAGCTAAAGGGCTGAAATTTTGACAGTGCATTCCTATAATGATGTGGACATCCACTAAGAAGCGATTTTTCGAAATTCATCCCCTAAGGGAGGAAATGGGGTTTACCCAAACCGCTGGAGCTTTAGGGCTGAAATTTTGACAGTGCATCCCCATAATGATGTGGACATCCACTAAAAAGCGATTTTTCGAAATTCATCCCCAATGGGGGTGAAATGGGGTTTTTCCAAACCGCAATAGCTATAGAGATGAAATTTTGACAGTGCATCCCTATAATGGCGTGGACATCCACTAAAAAGCGATTTTTCGAAATTCATCCCCTAAGGGGGTGAAATGGGGTTTACCCAAACCGTTGGAGCTAAAGGGCTGAAATTTTGACAGTGCATCTCTATAATGACGTGGACATTCACTACGAAGCGATTTTTCGAAATTCATCCCCTAACGGAGTGAAATGGGGTTACCAAATTACTGGAGCTATAGGGCTGAAATTTCGACAGTGCATCCCTATAATGACGTGGACATCTACTAAGAGGCGATTTTGCGAAATTCATTCCCTAAGGGGGTGAAATGGGGTTAACCCACATCGCTGAAGCTGAAGGGCTTTAATTTTGACCGTGCATCCCTATAATGACGTGGACATCCACTTAGGAGCGATTTTTTGAAATTTATCACCTAAGGGGGTTAAATGGGGTTAACCCAAACCGCTGGAGCTAAACGGCTGCAATTTTGACAGTGCATAAATTACTGGAGCTATAGGGCTGAAATTTCGACAGTGCATCCCTATAATGACGTGGACATCCACTAAGAGGCGATTACTCGAAATTCATCCCCTAAGGGGGTGAAATGGGGTTAACCCAAACCCCTGAAGCTGAGGGGCTGAAATTTTGACAGTGCATCCCTATACTCGACTCGAAATTTACTTTATTTAATATTCATTTTTGATTGCTTCATAATTTCTTGCACCCACGTAATTAGGCGAACAAACTTAACGAACGTTCGTCAAACCCAAAAATGTTACTTCCCTTGATGACATATACATGCCAATCTCTGCTTCAAAAATTGCAGATTTGTTGAGCAGAGGTGATACACGCAGCAGTTTGTTTACCATATTTATTAAAAAAATGCACTATAATAAACCCTTTTTAGGGATAATAACAGCTGACTTTTTTGTTTTTTTTTTTTTTTTTGAAGGAAAACATTGCACATAATAAACAGTTTTTATTTAAAGGCGTTGCAAGGCACGCGGGTTTTATGCTAGTATAAATATATTAATAAAATGGTTTTAGTAATTATACTAATAGTAAATTTCGATTTATCGAATCTCGTGCGAAATAGAATCTATAGAGTTATGTATATTGTTTGATGGACAGCAGATTGTATCGACTCAAACATTTTTAACTTCTTTTCAAAAAAATTTTAATCTGCAAGAAATATTTTTAAAACTGATCGAATTGTGATACCCTTTCAATTGATACACATGTCGAAGGGGTGGTGAAGAAATGGTAATCCGTCCTCTTGACGCCTTTTGTTAATCATCGAAATGATAGGGAATGCTATCTGACATCAACAGTGCTGGATTCGACTAACTTGTAACGAATATGTCATATTTTTAGAAATAAATTACAATTACGAACTTGGTAAAAGTGGTAATCGGTATTTCAAAATTTTACTGTACTTTTGTACTATGAACTACATATGTTTTTTATAGACACCATAGCTGTGACTAACCACTTTTATATGTGACTATTAGAATCAAAAGGGACACATTGTCATTTTGGAAAATTTTTGAGTTAACTATGTCATTTGTTTCTTGTACTAAATATCTATTTTCACATGGAAAACCATTTACGAAAAATGCTTTTTTCCTTATGAAATTTAGTTGTAAATAATTGGTTTTGTTCCAAAATGGGATAACATTATATCACATTTCGCTCTATATCTCAAAATCATTTAGCATGACAATGTGCCCCTTTTGATTCTAATAGTCACATATGAACACATTTTGTTAATCATCTAATGCCATCTGTCATCAACAATGCAAGTAAACACTTTTCGACTAACTAGTAGCGCCATCTCATTTATTGAGCAATTGAAATAGCTTATAGCGCCATCTGATAGAATAATTTTGAGTACCCACTTTTTTTTAGACTGAAGGAGAAAAAAAAGTTCGTTTCGAAATGTAAAAAATGTATAAATAAAGAAAACGAAGAATGATCGGAAAAAAACTCATGGAATAATAATTTATTTATATTGTGGTTATCGGTTACAAATGAAAAATTACTTATCTTCTCTTCTATATCTATAAAAATCTCGTGTCACAGTGTTTGTTACCGTACTCCTCCGAAACGGGTTGACCAATTTGCATGAAATTTTTTGTGTATATTTGGTAGGTCTGAGAATAGGTCGTACGCTATTTTTTATACCTTTAACCAAAAAAACAGCTGCAAAATCCAAAAAAAATGATAATTTTAGGAATTTTCACTTCATTTTAGTTTCAATAGCTTCATGGCCTACCTATTGTTTGACAAATGTAAAATTGTCATTAAATTGAATCATTACATTTAATGAAAATTTCAAATTTTCGCAGCTGTAAAACAATAGGTAGGCCAAGACGCTATTGAAACTAAAATGATCCATGGCGGCCGTCTCAAGAGGGCGGTGTACCACTTTCTTCACAACCACCTCGACATGGGTATCAAATGAAAGGGTATGAAAGGTAGAATACAATAAGCAATGTAGTATACAAAATATATCTTTAGATCCATGGCGGCCGTCTCAAGAGGCCGGATTACCACTTTCTTCACAACCACCTCAACATTGGTATCAAATGAAAGGGTATGTTAATTACAATACAATAAGCAATGTAGTATACAAAATATATCTTTAGATCCATGGCGGCCGTCTCAAGAGGGCGGGGTACCACTTTCTTCACAACCACCTCGACATGGGTATCAAATGAAAGGGTATGATAAGTAGAATACAATAAGCAATGTAGTATACAAAATATATCTTTAGATCCATGGCGGCCGTCTCAAGAGGCTGGATTACCACTTTCTTCACAACCACCTCAACATGGGTATCAAATGAAAGGTTATGTTAAGTAGAATACAATAAGTAATGTAGTATACAAAATATATCTTTAGATCCATGGCGGCCGTCTCAAGAGGGCGGGGTACCACTTTCTTGACAACCACCTCGACATGGGTATCAAATGAAAGGGTATGATAAGTAGAATACAATAAGCAATGTAGTATACAAAATATATCTTTAGATCCATGGCGGCCGTCTCAAGAGGCCGGATTACCACTTTCTTCACAACCACCTCAACATGGGTATCAAATGAAAGGGTATGTTAAGTAGAATACAATAAGCAATGTAGTATACAAAATATATCTTTAGATCCATGGCGGCCGTCTCAAGAGGGCGGGGTACCACTTTCTTCACAACCACCTCGACATGGGTATCAAATGAAAGGGTATGATAAGTAGAATACAATAAGCCATGTAGTATACAAAATATATCTTTAGATCCATGGCGGCCGTCTCAAGTGGCCGAATTACCACTTTCTTCACAACCACCTCGACATGGGTATCAAATGAAAGGGTATGATAAGTAGAATACAATAAGCAATGTAGTATACAAAATATATCTTTAGATCCATGGCGGCCGTCTAAAGAGGCCAGATTACCACTTTATTCACAACCCCCTCAACATGGGTATCAAATTAAAGGGTATGATAAGTAGAATACAATAAGCAATGTAGTAGACTCAATATACCGATTCATGGCGGCCGACGCAAGACCCATGTTCTTTGAGGCATTTCATCTGTGTAAAATTCATATCTCGAAAAATATTAAGTCAATGGATGGTTTTTATTGTTTACTATTGACTTATGGGTGCAGCGTAGGCGCACCGGGTCCCAGCTAGTTTTGCTTATAAAAAGGTGAGAAATCGCATAATTTTATAAAAAAAACACTTTGTTTTCCATGTTTAGGCGTAAATAAGGCTATAGCTGTTTGCCCTTACGAACTCGGCAAACTACCGCTTGCCTTGATATTTATTATATTTGAAAAAGACAAATAAAAAATGAAATTTTAAGACTTGGAAGAATAAGATTGTCATAATTATATTAAAAAATTGAAATAAATTGGAATTAGTAAACTAAGGCCATTTGCGTGTTATTTCTGGATGTTTCCTTTTATACATACTTCCGCTACACTACAAAACCTGTTTTTTAATATTAACAAAACAGTTCAAAATTGACTTTAAGCTACATATATATAAAAACATAACTAAAAATTCTCTTAAGGGGAATTTGATTTACCGATCCTTCCATTATCTTCTTCATTTACTATTTTGTTTATAAATAATTTTCTTGTTGTTGTTTTTTCAGGCGTGTCTACGTTTCACTAGTTCCTTCCAGTTTGTTTAACGAAATTCTCTTATATCTTCTAGATCGATCGCCACCTTCGCTTCTTTCGCTTGTTCTGCTACCATTGAAAATCCAGATTAGCATTCGTTTTTACTTGGTAGGCGTTGAATGACGTGCTCGGTATGTCTCAATAACTACATTAGTAGATATGCTATACCGGTTCTAACGCAATTTAACATGGGGTTTTACATATAACCCCTAAATTCACCTTTTCCGCCATCTTGGATTTTATTAACTGTGCCAATTGGCTTGTGACGTCACAGGGTCATGTACGAGGGAAAGAAAGGGCAAGTGAATGTGTGTGTGTGTATACGAGTGTGTGTTCGGCGACGGTGGCTTGGGACTCGATGACGGTGGCTTGGGACTCGGCGGCGGCGGTGGCTTGGATTGACCAATAGGCTATGGGCGTTCTAGCCCACTTTCCCCATATAAAATACATGGGGGCAATCTCGCCGTCTCGGATTTTCCTTGGAGGATTTTCCTTAGCGTACTAAAGGTTTTGGATGTTGTGAAATAAGGTTGTTTTTATTTTTGGGGACTCTCATTATTCGAAGAAAGGATATTAATTATTAACATCCGCTAATAATATATAATTTGTAATAAAATATTACAAGAGAACAATCAAAGTATTTATTTGAAAGCAAAATAGCTGTATGCATCAAGCGAATCTAAAAGTAAAGTAACAGGAAATCAGACTTGAAGAAAGGCCACAAGCGCAATTGTTGATCTTGATCGCAGTTGAAAAAAAAGCTCGCGAAATCTAGTATGAGAAAAACAAATAAAAAATACTCTCGGTGGAAGCAGCCAGCAAATTGATTTTGTCAGATATCTTTTTTCACTTGCAACAAAATCTGCTAGAGTGCATAACTTTTGCAAAAGCTTTTCGTTCTTGCCAGTAGACAACTTTTTTTTTAATGTGTTTTTACATATACACGACAAGTGTTCTAAGTATATTAAAATCTTTTACACATGCGTATCTGCTAGCTAGCAAAAAAAAAATACATCGAATTTTTGTTTCGTTTAAGAATGGAATTTCTTAATTAGGTGTAACCACCATAGATCGAGATTAGTAATAAATAACACTCCAAAATAAACTGCCTTTTGCTGTTTTGTCCAGTAATAAACTCATTTTTCTCACACTAGCTGTGCTAATTTGTATAATGTAAAAGAATAGAATAGAAGAGGAGCATATTTTAGTAATGTAGCAGAAATATTAAAACCAGCCATCCTATATTTTTTTATTATTAACAGCAATTAATAATATTATTTTTAATAAAAAATGTTATGCGAGAACAAACAAAAGCATCAAAAGCAAAATAATTACGGTATGTGCCAGTGAATCTTATAGCAAAGTAACAGGGACACAGTTAAAGAAAAGTCAGAAACACGCCGCACAATTGCGCATGAGGTGATCACGGTTGCAAAGAGCCCGCGAAAAGATATGGAAAAACAAAATCGACAACTAAGTAAATTGATTGAGTCAGCAGGTTTTTTTACTTGCAGCGAAGTCCGCTAAGTGCAAAACATTTTAACATATACTCGAAGGGTACCCCATATATACATATTAACATTGCTACAAGCATTAAAGCTTTAGTGTTCAGTAGAATAAAGTGTCTTTCGCTGGAGGAAAAAGTGGTTTTTACTGAATGCGTTTATGAATGCCTGTTATCAGCCTGTTAAAATGAACCTATGATGTCAAATTACCATTAACCAAGTCTAATTCTTTTAACATGTCTTGAATTAAATCACGCAAACCATTTAGAAAATCATAGCATCATTTTTGCACAACAAAAAAGTATAAAAGGAGTAAAAATAGTTAAGTAGTTCATTCTTCACCTGTCAGTCACAGAGACAACAGACAACGGCAAAGGAATTTCTAATAAAGCAAGGCCAATAAGAAATAATATGGAAAGTGCAGTGAAAAATTTTGTTCAAAGTGCGAAGGCAGCTTTTGCAAAAGCTCAAAATAACTGGGGATTAATTGAACGAGGCGTTAAAGATTGTAGTAAGCATCTAAGATTTTTAAATAATGCTTTAAAGAGCGCATCAACAACTAGCGAACGTCATCACTTAGGTAATGGGATTAACCTCTTACAAGGATACCGGACCCAATTGAAGCAGTTGCGGTTAGTGACAGGTGCTGGCTTATCAAAACGAACCAACTGGGCTTCAAAAAGAGTTCAATGGGAAGATGTGCAATCTGCTTTTAATGGCCGCATTAGGACAGGCGCTATTATCAACCTAAAGCATAAAGAGCCAAAGGAGTTCCTAAATGATTGCATTGGACTTTTCAACCTTCGTATCAATAATGAATTGAAGAAGGAAGCTAAAATCAAGGTCAACGCAGTATTTTGCGGTGAATTTAAAACTATAAAGGCTGATGCGGAGTTATTTGAGTTAAAATACATGAATACGAAGAACGTGCCCATATACAGAGATACCGACATTAACACCTGGTTCAAACAGAATGTTGAGGAACCAATATTAAGAAAACTGGAAGAATTCCAGGAACAGGATAGTGGCTGGGCTTTATCCGCAATCATCAACCTAGCCGTTAACATTAATAAATTCACACCTCAGCTAGGATCCTCATATATTGAGCTGCCACAACAAATTAAGCGCAAAAAGGCCTGCATCAATGTGAAAAACGATGACAATGCTTGTTTCGCCTGGGCGGTAGTTTCAGCTTTGCATCCAGTTGAGAGAGATGCACAACGTGTAACACTGTACCCGAAATATTCCCACGTTT
This sequence comes from Thereva unica, assembly GCA_949987705.1. Taxonomy (NCBI): domain Eukaryota; kingdom Metazoa; phylum Arthropoda; class Insecta; order Diptera; family Therevidae; genus Thereva; species Thereva unica. The sequence continues at coordinate 85,430,990 of OX465283.1, read as the reverse complement.
TGAACCTAGGAGACATTAAATTTCCGATGACAATTAAGCAGATTCCCCGATTCGAGAAGCAAAATAATCTATCGGTGAATGTATACATTTTGATGAAGATTAAACAAGATAATTTGAAAGTTCTACCAACGTATTTAACCAAGGAAAAGAAGGAAAAACATATAAATTTACTTATGATACAAAATAAATACTGTGATGAAGTGGATAAGAACAAGTATATCTACAATGAAGATGAAGATCCCATCAAATACCATTTCGTTTGGATCAAGAGCCTCTCTCGGCTGCTATCATCACAGTTGTCGAAAGATGCTCATCAAAAATACTTTTGCGATCGCTGTCTCCACTACTTTTATTCACCACCTGCACTAGAACGTCACTTGGAGGACTGCAAGGAACTCAACAACTGTAGAATCCGGCTACCAACAGAGGCACAGAAGGAGCTTAGATTTAAGAATTATAGAAATAAGATAGAAGCGCCGTTTATTATTTACGCGGACTTAGAATGTCTTTTATTAGATAGTAATGAAAAGGACGATATTCAAAATCATGTGCCATGTAGTATAGGGTTTTATGTTAAATGTTCATATAACCCCACGCTATCGTTTTTCAAATCTTATCGTGGCGAGGATTGTATTGAGTGGTTTGTGCGCGAGTTGAATCAATTCGCTGAAAATTTAGAATCCATTTTTCTCTGCCCTCTACCGATGGACCAGATGACATCTGATGAAATGGAGTTCTTTCAGGCTGCCACTCTCTGTCATATATGTGAGAAACCATTTACTGGGGATGATAAAAAGGTTCGCGATCACTGCCACCTAACAGGTATGTACCGAGGCCCAGCCCATGAAGGATGTAATATAAATTTTCAAGATAGTCACACCGTGCCCGTAATTTTCCACAATCTTAGCGGCTACGATTCCCATTTCATTATTAAAAATATAGCTTCTGATATCCAAGGCCGCGTTGATCTCCTGCCTATAAATAAAGAGAGATATATTTCTTTTACAAAACATTTAGATGGATCTCCAATTAAATTTCGATTTATAGACTCTTTTCGCTTTATGGCCAGTAGCTTAGATACTCTGTCCTCACATTTAAGTTCTTTTCCAGTTTTAAAAGCTCAATTTCAAAATTTATCTGAAAATCAATTCTATCTATTAACACGTAAAGGCGTATATCCCTACGATTACTTCGACTCTAAAGATAGATTTTTAGAAACTTCTTTACCTCACATTTCTAAATTTTATAATAGGTTAAATGATTTTGATATTAGTGAGGAAGATTATGCACACGCCTGTAAAGTTTGGCATGAATTTAATTTAAATAATTTGGGTGAATACTCCGATTTATATTTAAAGATAGATATTCTATTGTTAGCTGATGTTTTTGAACAATTCCGTGCAAGCTGCTACAAAACTTATGGACTTGATCCCGCTCATTACTTTACTCTACCAGGTTATACTTGGGATGCGATGCTCAAACATACTGGCGTTACTTTAGAGTTATTAACTGATATAGATATGCTCATGTTTGTTGAGCGTGGAATTCGGGGCGGCCTAAGTCAATGCTCAAAACGTTATTCCAAAGCAAATAATAAATATTATATGGCCGACTACGATCGCTCAAAACCTTCAAAATTTATACAATATTATGATATTAATAACCAATATGGTTGGGCAATGTCACAACTTCTACCTCACAGTGGCTTCAAGTGGGTGGAAAATATATACAACTTTCAGATTGATGATGTGCTCGACGACTCACCCACAGGCTACATTCTGGAGGTAGATTTAGAGTATCCCCAAGAAATTCATGATCTTCATAAACATTTACCATTTTGCCCTGAACATAGAGCGCCTTCTGGTTCAAAACAAAATAAACTAATGGCTACACTGTACAACAAAACCAAATATGTTTTACATTATAAAAATTTGAAACAAGCTCTCCGTCATGGATTAAAATTAACAAAAATTCATAAAATTCTTCAATTCAATCAGTCTGCATGGCTCAAGTCTTATATTGACCTAAACACCTGCCTTAGAGCATTAGCTAAAACTGATTTTGAGAAAAATCTCTTTAAACTTATGAATAATGCAGTTTTCGGGAAGACTATGGAGAATGTTAGGAAGCATAGCATTGTTAAGCTAGTAACCAAGTGGTTGGGGCGATACGGTGCCGAAGCTCTTATATCCAAACCCGAATTCAAGACATCGACAATTTTCAATGAGAATCTGGTAGCCATCGAACTTAATAAGACTGAGATTTATTTCAATAAACCAATTTATGTGGGTATGTGCATTCTCGACTTGGCAAAGACTACAATTTATGATTTTCATTACAACTATATGATCCCCCAATTTAATTCCGACTGTGCAGTTTGCTATACTGATACAGATTCTCTTATTTATGAAATTACCTACCCCGATTTATATGATATAATTAAACATGATTGCCATACTCATTTTGACACAAGTGACTATCCTCTCAATAACATCTGGGGCATCCCTCGAGTAAATAAAAAAGTGCTGGGTCTCATGAAGGATGAAAATAATGGTCGCATAATGACTGAGTTTGTTGGACTAAGATCAAAGATGTACGCGATCCGTGTAGATGTAGAGGGTGAGGATAAAACTAAAAAATCGAAGGGTGTAAACAGAAATATTGTTAAAAATAGATTAACTTTTGATGATTATGTAGACTGTTTGAATAATAATGCCGAGAAAATAGTTAGCCAAAATTTAATACAATCGAAAAAGCATGAAGTAAGCACCATCACTCAATCAAAAATTGCGCTCAGTCCTCACGACGATAAGAGATATTTAGTATCGAATTCCTGCGACACGTTACCGTGGGGCCATTATAGTATAATGGATATAGAATAAGTTAAGGATAATTAAAGTACACCGTTAAGATAACAAATAAGAAAAATAATGTGAAATGTATTATAAGAAAATAAAAGAATATTTTATAATGTTTTAAACACTGTTTTATTTAAAAATCCCTAACACTATTTGCCGAGCACATCAACCATGGTGCATTATACAACATAATCTATTTGCTTCCCGAGTTGTGAGCTTTGGACACCCGACTGTGTAACTTCATTTAGATCTTTAGCACTACTCAAAGAAAAATAACAATTAGTCCCTTTAACAACAAGGGTATTGTGAAGCAGTAGAAACGCCACTTTGGGGAAATTTCAGCATTATGGACGTCGACTTAGTAATAATTAATTTATGCAAATATATTATACTTTAATGGCTTTATTTCAAATCTACTTTCTCTGTTGCAGCCAGCATGACACCGCGAATAGTTTTAAATATTCGAGAATAAAAAAAATATTTTAATGCTTCAGAATACTGTTTTTTTTTGTTTCAGATATTTTTATCATAAATAAAAACAAAATTTCACATAAAGTATGTAACTTAAATAAAAATTGTCATGTGCGAGAGAAAGAGCATGGTGTATGAGATGTTCATGTTACATTATGATGAGAAAAAGGCAGTTTTATTTTCGGTTTATCATCATCGTTCATTATCATCGGAAGAGAGGATATTTTTTTATCCAACATTTTTTTATTACGAGTATTAATTATTTAAATAAATGATACTATAGCAAAACGAATCATCAAAAGCATTTAAAAACGAAGTAAAGTGCCTGTTAAAGCAGCGAAAGTAACAGGATCACAGAATTAGAGAAAGGTACAGCACGACTATTATTACACCTCACCAACTAAGTCGACTTTGTCGCGCATAAACTTGCTCGACAGCATCATCCGCTTTATCCAAGCAGTTTTCGTTGTAAAATTCATGATGCGATTGCTGGTAAAAAAACAAGTAAACAAACAGCTGATGAACTGGGCTCCGAGTTGTATGGATAAAAAGCAAAAAAAATTCTCATGAGGTCAGTGTTATTGTATATTTCGAATGAACTGCAAAACCTCCACTTGTATTTTTATGTATTTTTATGTATTTTTATGTTGTTTTATGTATTTTTATGTATTTTTATGTATTTTTATGTATTTTTATGTATTTTTATGTATCTTTATGTATTTTTATGTATTTTTATGTAATTTTATGTATCTTTATGTATTTTTATGTATTTTTTATGTATTTGTTATGAATTTTTATGTATTTTTATGTATTTTTATGTATTTTTATGTATTTTTATGTATTTTTATGTATTTTTATGTATTTTTATGTATTTTTATGTATTTTTATGTATTTTTATGTATTTTTATGCATTTTTAGGCATACAGCTATTTTGCTTTCAAATAAATACTTTGATTGTTCTCTTGTAATATTTTATTACAAATTATATATTATTAGCGGATGTTAATAATTAATATCCTTTCTTCGAATAATGAGAGTCCCCAAAAATAAAAACAACCTTATTTCACAACATCCAAAACCTTTAGTACGCTAAGGAAAATCCGCCAAGGAAAATCCGAGACGGCGAGATTGCCCCCATGTATTTTATATGGGGAAAGTGGGCTAGAACGCCCATAGCCTATTGGTCAATCCAAGCCACCGCCGCCGCCGAGTCCCAAGCCACCGTCATCGAGTCCCAAGCCACCGTCGCCGAACACACACTCGTATACACACACACACACACATTCACTTGCCCTTTCTTTCCCTCGTACATGACCCTGTGACGTCACAAGCCAATTGGCACAGTTAATAAAATCCAAGATGGCGGAAAAGGTGAATCTAGGGGTTATATGTAAAACCCCATGTTAAATTGCGCTAGAACCGGTATAGCATATCTACTTACATTCTTTCTTGCCGCTGGCTTGGCTACCAAATAAGCATTTGGCATTAGTAGTTTCATCGCGTGAAGATCTTTGTAAGGGATTGGGTGTAAGAGGTGAAAGGCACATATATTCGAGGATACTCTATTGGCTGCAATCTTGTCTTATTCCATGGTAAATTTGATCAAAACACAACACATTGCAGCTTCGTGTAATTTATTATAAAATTTAAAACAAAATACAAAAAATTAATTTACACTGCTAAATTTTTCTTCATTTTACTATCGATCCACTCACGCAAAGCAGATACTTTTGAATATACTCCTGGATAGTGAGGATTAGCACATCCGCGACCAAAGGAAACAATTCCAACGAGAATGTCCAATCCCTTTTTTCCTTTAATCACAAGTGGACCACCAGAATCCCCAGAGCATGAATCTTTACCACCTTCATCAAATCCAGCGCAAATCATACTTTCAGTCAAACTGCCAGCGTAAGATTCATTGCATGCATTAAAGTCAGTAATCGGAACTTCTACGAACCTAAGTTGGTTAACTTGCTTTTCCGATAACGCACCCCATCCGCTGACATTAGCAAAAGTGCCTGGACTAATCTCTTCTTTGGATTTAATCATAAGAATTGGTTGAATCGCGTCAGAAAATTCTAAGGACTCTTTAAGAAGGATCAGTGCGATATCATTTGCATACAATCTTTGTTGGTTATATTTCTCATGGGTGATGATTCTTGAAACATTTACATCAACGCCTGCATCAAGCTGATACGTTGTTCCTGCTCGTATTGCTACAGACGATGCTGGGATCCTTTGAACACAATGAGCAGCTGTGGCAATTGTAACATCATTAAGAATTGCTCCACCACACCAGTGTTTCCCCCAAAAACGCAGTGATACCTGATAAGGAAAATTTTGAATTATCGTTTCAGTTCCTCCGACAATTCGACTTCTGGATGTAGCAACTACTTTGGTCAATTGAGCTACATGTGTTAAGCTCAAAAAAGAGCCGATTATCAAGAGTCGAATCATTGCTGCTAGATTGCCACCTTGTTATTAAATTAGGTTAGAATTATTGTCAAGTATTTTAGAATGTTCTTGCAAGACTGACTTAACACATACTTTGAGCCCGCTTTTATAGTCGCTAAAATATTTTACCACCTTGGGATTAAGAATAGAAATATACAGAATATGTGGAACGCACATAAATTTCTTTTTATCAATATGCTCGTAACTCATATAAATGCAGTGCTTATCTGACTTCTTTAACTTAGCTCGCTTACTTTGCTATGTACGAACTGCACTGCTCTGAACTCTAATGAATCACCACTTTGGTTTTTTACATTTTTAAAAATTGTACCCATGCGAAACTCACCATGTTAATTCTTGTCATAATAGATATTTGCAGACGGGTTGCGTTGGCTAGTAAATAAAAATCATCCCTTTTCACTAAATGAAAGAAAACAAATTGTTTACAAAGAAGCTGCTATGTCTTCCAAAACTGTGCCACGGTATCAACAAAAACTGAAAAAAAAAAAAAATAAATAAATAAATAAAATTAAAAAACACGACCCGATAAAAAAATACCTAAAAAGTCAAAAACAAGATTTAAGTACTAATGTAAGACAGAAACAAGGCACAGAAGACAATGTTCTCGTAGAATATTCAATGTGTATATGTTAAATACATAAAATACCGTCTAACTACTGCACAAAATATTAATATTAAATAGTCTTTTTGTTAAGCATCACACCAGAACAAGTAATTAAAACTGTAGCGCGGCATAAGCCTATAGTCTAGATCTACAACAGCTCTACTTAGCGTTGTGCTTTGTTTCGCCCCAGGCCAAAATTATTGGCAGCATACGACGCTCTATTTTTCCTTGTCCCCTCAAGGAGTTAATTCCGGTAGTAGTTGGCTCAATTTTGACACCCACAGCAAAAGTATTGCCATATATTGTTCTGTCCGGTTGTAAAAAATACCTTGACCGAAAGTCGATATTTGTTATCCTCGGTTAAGAGAAAGGAAGGATGTAAGGCTGTTTCTCGCATATGTACATGTAGAAAACCCTGATTCTATCTGTATATATGGTAAAACCAGGACCAGCGTCATTGTCTCGATCCACCAGGAAGGTCTTCCAATGGATTGTAGTGTCCTGCCCGAATTAGGTACCATGAGCATTATGAAATCAATTCCCTACAAGTTACCATGGTGGGAACCTCGGTAGCTGTTTTTTCTTCTTTATGTTCTGATGCAGCTTAGGAGTCACCCTTTATACTGCTAGTTAATCCATTCAAAACGCGCGTTTGGGTGTTCCAAAATAACACCGTTAAGAAAATCGAACCCTAAAGGTTTTTGGGGTCGCTGATCTCGAAAATCCCGGGGGTCCCGCGGTCCTAAAACATGGGCGTCACCCTTAAAAATGCAAAAACACCCCTTTTTAGGGTTTTTTCGCGATTATTTCAATAATAATGAAAACTAACGCAATGAAATACACTTTTTTTAAATATTTATTTGCGAAGGTGGTTGATTTGTACTAAATTAAGGCGAACTTTATGATAAGGGGTAGTCCTAAAGGGTAGAAACCACCCCTAAATCGGCTAAAAATAGAAAAACATATTAACATATTTTTTTTAAAGTTTATGCCTCAAATTCGATTGTGGGCGTGCTGTCAGGCAAAAATAAATAATTTTCAACCCTTAAGGGGTTACAACTACCCTTACAATTATAAAAATCAACTTTATATAAAAATTTGTTTGCTGTTTGCTTGAAATTTTTTTCAATAGGTTTATCAGCCACAAATTTGTTATTTTCAATCCTTTCAACCTCTACATTAAAATTGTAATTGAAAAAAAAAATTGAAATTTATTGTTTTGCAATAAATTTTTTTTTTGATGATATATTAAAACATTTGGAAAATTTATTTTAACCCTCTTCTTAAAGGAGTTAAACCACCCCAAATAAAACCCAAATAAATTGAAAAATGTTTTAATGTGTAAAAATGTAAAATAAAATTTTAATGGGTTGAAAATAATAAATTTGTGGCTAATAAACCTATTGGAAAAAAATTTCAAGCAAAAAGCAAAAAAAACTTCTAGTGGACTACTAGTACGACTTGAAGAATCAGCGATTATCAGTTAAAGAGGCTCTAGACGTCGCCAAAAATCATCGAGAATGGAAACGAATCGTGAATGGAGTTCGAGACCCAGCAGCACCGACAGCAGCGTTTCCGTTGTGGGGACGTCCCGCTCGAAGCGCCAGCTGTCAGAACAAAGAAGAAGAAGTCAATGTCAATATGTATACACGGAACCGTATATTCCGTGCGCTGCGCGGAATGCCCAGGAACGTTCTGATATTTCTATTTATGTGTTTATGAGCAAAAGTTGCTCAGCTTGGGGGCGGAATCATTTGCACGGAAAACTAACCCCCACCCACTCACGCCACGCTGGGGGTGGGATAAGTCTAAAATTTCAAATGGCAACTCCCCTTGTTTCACGCGGATTCTGATTCTCCGAAGAAAAATATGAATTTTCTGTTCGATTTTTTTATTTGAAGCCACCTTGCACCCTCGAAAACAATCAAAAACAAAATTATCCCTAAAAATTATTTATTTCGGTGTACAGTAGGGGTGGTCCTTATTATAAAGGGTAAAAAAAATTTTGGCTTTCCTTTTTAAACACCCTCCAGCATGACAAATCTTGGCCCGTACTAATAGAGTGCGTTTAAGTGGTGTCTGCCAGTCTTGAAATCGCCCACCCAAGGCGGGTAATTGGGTTTGGGCGGGTAATTCAAGTGAAACAAAATTTATACGTACATATTTTTTTTTATTTTGTATTTATTTAAAATGTTGCGGATGGTGTGTGCCACTTTCTGTAATTAACTTTATTTAATTTAAGTATTATTATATGAAAATAAGTTCTGTCATTAAAATTTAACCGTCATTAACGGAAATAATTCAAAATTTTAAAAAAGTTGTAAAATTGAAAAATTCGTGATCCGAAAAGTCCTTTTTCGGTTTTTCTTAATTTTAAGCAGTTTAATGAAGAATAAAGTATTTACATATATAGACCATTTGAAAGTAGACATTTCAGCGGTTAATTGAGCACTTATTTGAACATCGAAATCCGAAAAAACACCAATAAAGTTGTTCTTGCAAAATTAGGGTATTTTTTTCGAAAAATGTCAATATCTAGGAAACCATTCGTTTTTCAAACCAAGAAAAAATCATGCTTATTTAACACAATACAAGGTATATTCTTACAAATTTTCATTTAAATTGAATTAATTTTACGTGAGAAAAAAATTAAAAACTGAAAAATCGGTTTTCCGCCATTTTCTTATAGAATTTGAGGTTATGTCAAAATATGTTATATACAAAAGTTATAGATTTTTTTATTATCTACAACTTTTGCATGAAGCGTTTTCCACTAGAAGGTCATGGGTCATGTTTCACCGCAAATCACAAAAAACCGTTTTCAACCCCTAAATAGCATCCCCATTTTAAGATTTCCCCTTTTTTCGTGTTTAAAAGTTTTTTTTTCTCTTAGTTATAGCCTTGAACACATTTAACTGCTGAGCCTTGTCTGCTATTAATTTTTTTTTGTTTTGAAGTATTTAAATCGTATTTGCACTAGCCTATAAGGTTATAGGCGAACGTGAGTTTATCTCTTAAAAGTGCAGTTTTTTCAATAAATTTTAGTTATATGGTTTATTCAGACTTTTTCGGCTGTGCTCAGGTAAATATTAATATCTAAGAAACTCCGCCGTCGCCTGGTCCCAAGCCCAGGGTGAGAAAGGAGGAGGGTGGTCGACCTGCCGAATTGACCGAAGAAATTAGGCAAGAAACCGCATTTTTCAAAGCGGCACCGACAGCAGTGAATCCGTTGCGGAAACATCTCGCTCGGACCGCCAACTAACGGATCAAATTAAATAATATCTAAGTACATACTTGAAAGTTTGTAAGGCAAAAAAAGTCGTTGACGTACTTGTAAGAAAAATTGTTTCTGCTCTTCATTTTTTTTTATTTTGTTGTTAAAATCTTCCATAAGCTTCATTCCACGCTCTGTAGAATCATTCACTACTTTTAGTGATTCTACAGGGGCGGATCCAGAAACCATTCTTGGGGGGGGAAATTAAATTTTATGAGGCCCCTAGACCTAGTGAAATATTTTGTTTTGCTCAATATAATTGACAGTCTGTGGGTGATATTGAAAGTTTGCCTGCGGCAAAGAAAGAAACCGTCAATATTTTGCTCAATATTATTGCACAATGTTATTGATAGTCTAGGTCCCACTTTACTCAAAATCTGGAGATGAAAGTTAAAAATTTTATTAAAAAAATGCATCCCTAAGAATAAAATAACTCGCAAAAAAAATTGTGTATATCATACAGAGTCAAGTGGCATATTTTATTGCACTGGGAAATACACTTGTACACTTGAATGTTACTGCTCAAAAATAAATAAGAAAAAAAAACCCTGTCTCTCTTCTTCTCATGACCATTCTCAAATCGCCTCATTTCTTTATGAATGTTAAAAATCGAAAATCAATAAAAAAACCTGGGCTGTGGTCCCAAATATCCAGCATAGCCTGATTCCACACGAGCGCACTCACGACACGATAAGGCTGCTTACACACCAAACTCGACATCGACACGACATTACAAAACGTCCATCGACAAAAAATTGTTTGTCGAATCTTCGTACACACCAAATTCGACACCTAATGAACAAGAAGTTCATGTCGTGTCTTGTTGAATTCAGTGTGTACGGAGATTCGACACAATTCGACACGAAAGTCACTGCATAAGTACTCGACGTGTCGAAAGTCGTCGTTCGACGTTTTTCCTCGAGTTTTTTTTTCCTTGTCGAGTTCTGTCGTGTCGTGTCGATGTCGAATTCAGTGTGAATAGACTCGCTTAATGATAAGAATAGATGTGTGTCGCGACAGAAAAATGTTGTCGAATTTCGTCGTGTCATATCGATGTCGAGTTTGGTGTGTCAGCCTAAGAGTCGGTTGCAAAAGTGGTTTATGGAGAAGAGGGTATGAGAGGACGATGCAAATTGTGTCCATTCTATCGTCCTCTTTCACCTTTTTCTCCATAAACCACTATTGCATCCGACTGTCGCGTCGTGTGTACTCTCGTGTGGAATCACCCATACCGGCCAGTGTTAATGACGTCTTAAATCACGCCCCATTCTTTATTTTATCCATACCAATTGCGTGATATTTAAGACACCATCGCCATTGGCCGTTATGCTGGCTTCTCTATTTCGGAAATTTGTATATAACACAGGCATGATTTTTTTGCGTTTTTGCTTTAGGCCTGACTGTGACAATTATTTTCCTTTCTAGTAGTTGAACAGTATTCAGGGATATTTTTTCAGGGTAGCATTTTTTCAAGATATTTTTTGTTAATGTTAAAAATCAAGATAGTATTTTTTATGATTGTTTTTTAAAGTAATCCATAAATTATAGAGCTCTTGGGGGGGGAAATGTCCCTCATTTCCCCCCCTTGTATCCGCCACTGGATTCTATTATTCTCTTTTCTTCTCTATATTCTTGATGGTCCTTCCAAAAAGTGTCGATTAGTAGAAATTCAGTGGACAGGCCGCACCTTTCAAAAAGCTTTAATTGGTTCAAACTAATTATGTTGGGAGGTCCTTCGAAAGGAAACTTGGAATTTCTTCTAATTTTAAATGTATTTTTGACATGAATATGGCTTATCCCTGGGGTCTATTTAAAAGAATGTGCGGAACGAAAATGGTTACCATGACTCATTTTGTTTTTGTTTTTGTTTTTGTTTTTGTTTTTGTTTTTGTTTTTGTTTTTGTTTTTGTTTTTGTTTTTGTTTTTGTTTTTGTTTTTGTTTTTGTTTTTGTTTTTGTTTTTGTTTTTGTTTTTGTTTTTGTTTTTGTTTTTGTTTTTGTTTTTGTTTTTGTTTTTGTTTTTGTTTTTGTTTTTGTTTTTGTTTTTGTTTTTGTTTTTGTTTTTGTTTTTGTTTTTGTTTTTGTTTTTGTTTTTGTTTTTGTTTTTGTTTTTGTTTTTGTTTTTGTTTTTGTTTTTGTTTTTGTTTTTGTTTTTGTTTTTGTTTTTGTTTTTGTTTTTGTTTTTGTTTTTGTTTTTGTTTTTGTTTTTGTTTTTGTTTTTGTTTTTGTTTTTGTTTTTGTTTTTGTTTTTGTTTTTGTTTTTGTTTTTGTTTTTGTTTTTGTTTTTGTTTTTGTTTTTGTTTTTGTTTTTGTTTTTACATGAATATGTCTTATCCCTGGGGTCTATTTAAAAGAATGTGAGGAACAAAAATCGTTACCGTGACTCATTACTGAGTTTGGGGGCTGAGTTGGGATCTAGTTTAGGTATGTAGAGGAGGGCGTAGTGGGGATAGCAGTGGGCCTAACTAAGGCTGACACTAATGAGTCATTAACAATGACTCACTCTATGGCATGATATTGGCTGCGCCTGGGCGGTAATTATGCGCAGATGTATGCACGTGTTCTCAAATCATCAGCATTTATTTATCATTCACTGCATTTTTAATACTTTCATTACGTAGCGCTTTCCACTTTTGAGCACGAATACTGTGTAAGTATTTTTTAAAAAAAGTTGTGGGTTGTGGATTTGTTGATCGTTGTTGTATGTTTGTATGTATATGTTTGTATGTATATAGTGTATATAACAGATCGAAAAAAAACATAAAACCATTTAAATCGTTCGTTTCATTTGTTATATAAGAGATTTCATGTCCACTGTGCCTTCGAGAAGCCATGGCACTTTTTTTTAAAACAAATCCAATTTTCGGTGGTCCGTAGTCCGCTAAGTGACTGCCAATAATTCAACGTTAAAATTAATAAACGGTTTAGTAATAACGCTTCGAAAATTCAATTATAAATCTTCTTAGCCAATTGTTTTTTTTTCTTAGATCTTCTTCTCCTGTTTCTCTCCTTCTTAATTTCTTATATTCTTTGAATTATTATTTTAGCCATTTTTTGTTTTGAAAACTTGCCGTGCCGTGAATACTCCCTGTAGAATTATCTCATAAATATGATGCATGGTAAAAATTAAATTATGTCGACCCAATTTTCGTTCTAAAAGAACACATGCACCGTTTAATCGCCCCGTACTAGACGCCGTGGTGTTAAAAAAACGCCTGAACTTTCTGTAACAACAGCCAATCATCAAGGGTATCGTATACTGCAGAAGTTACCTCATACCCTAGTTCAGGTGCTCCATGAACTTGTTCAATATTGGGGGCCGTTGCAATATCATAAGACTTCTTTTTGAGTGAGCAGGTACGTGTTTGGCGAAACGAGAGTTTTTATAAACCATAATTTAATAGCACTTGTTTACAAAACTAAAAGTATTGAGCTCCTTATTTTGGGTGTGGAGAGATTATCATAGGGCTACCCTTAAAAGTGACCCCAATAATTCGAGAATATTCCTGAATTTGTTCATATTTTCAGCATACCCTTTTTTGAATGCCTCTCAAAACATTGTTTTTCCCTTTTTTCAGCTTGTTTGTGCTCACGGACGGTTTTTCTTTCTTCAATGCCCGATAACTTCACACCTTGTCAATCATACCCCCTGGACCACCTATTTTTGTAATTGCTTGTTTAATTTGTACTCGTTTATTCTATTAAGTCGCAAGTTTCCAGCCATATCTGATGTTTATATGACAATATCTGCGATTATATTGAAGAAGAGTATAGCTCCGTCTCTTATAATTGTTCATTGTTATTACATACCCTTTTATGTTTGTATTGTAAAGGAGTAATAATGAGGGCGCACGGCTGACAAAGACCTCAGAAGGTGGTAACACACGGTTTGTCACTTCTTTCAAAACCCGAGAAAAGTCACTGCAGACGAACCCCTAGCAGACCTGTTAGCAAGTCCTAATCCCACCTCCACGCGGTGCCTACTGGGGTACTTCTTCGCAAGGAGCTAACGGGAGACGGGCGAATGGCGAGCTCTCTGCACCACAAAACAGAGTTTTAAGTCGGTTGGGCTGAAGGTTAGCAGCCCGCCCCCATAAAAAACATCATTTCTACGAATCGGCAAATAATGCCTTGGAACCGGATGGACAACACGACGATCTTTGCTTTTCGAACAAGGACACGAATCGGATCATGGAATGTGAGAACAATGCTAGCTGAGGGACGACTGGCTGGACGACCAGTTTCTGAGAGGATTATTACCGTTCGTCTGCGTAACAGACTAAGAAGTACTACGGCAGTCCAATGCTATGCTTCAACTGAAGACGCAGAAGATGACAACAGAGACGAGTTCTATATGCGACTGAATGAGGTTTTTCGCTCTATTCCAAGGGGAGAAATCATTGTATTAATGGGTGACTTAAACGCACAGATCGGCCGTGACAACACCGGCCTTGAACAAACAATTGGAAATCAAGGCCTAAGCCAAGTTACCAATAACAATGGTGAGCTTTTCGTTGACTTTTGTAGTTCCCATCAACTCATGGTAGGTGGAACTTACTTTTGTCACAAGAAGATACACAAAGAGACCTGGGTATCGCCCGATGGAATGAGAAATAAGTTAGATCACGTGGCCGTCAGCCGCAGATGGAGAACTATTCTGGAGGATGTCAGGAGTTTTAGGGGAGGAAGCGACCACCATTTGGTGGTACCAACTATTCGCCTTAAAATCGCCGCAATCAGGTACGTGCAACACGATGCTAGAACCCGTAAACGGTTTAACGTAGACCTTCTGCGGGAGAGCATTAAAAAGCGAAAGTTTGCCTGAAACCTGCAATAAATATCAAACCACCAAATCGTTTCTGACGACACAAATATTGAAGAGCTATGAAATACGACAAAGGGCGCGATATTGACTGCTGCGGAAACGAGCATCAGTTATGTACAAAGAAACCAGCAACACTGGATCTTGGACACAACCTGGCAAAACATAGAACGCAGAACGGCCCTCAAAAATAACGTAAACTCTACAAGCGACCCGGAAAGACGTCACCAACTAGAACGGGCATACTCTCAATTACCCCGGGAGGTAAAGAGGAGTGTCCGGCGTGATAAAAGGCAGCAGATAAATGAGCTCGCAGAAAAAGCAGAATACGCGGCAAAGACAGGCAACAGCAGATGTACCAAATCACTAAACAGCTCCCGGGAAAAAAAGCATACCGTTAAGAGTACGGATGGAAGGCTGCTGTGCAGCGACGAAGAGCAACTCCAAAGATGGAGAGATTATTTCTTCGCCGCCCTGAATGGGTCACTTGCACACGAACCTCAGGAAAACAGCATCAATGCACAACCAATAAGAATCGCCACTCTGGCCCCATCCAAGACGGAAATAATAACCGCAATTCATGCGATGGCCAATGGTAAAGCAGCTGGGAAAGATGGCATCCCGCCAGAATTGTTGAAAGCCGATTCAAGCCTCATAGCAGATGCGATTCAGCCAATCCCGGAAAGACCATGGAACACCTGTACCTTTCCGGAAGATTGGACGCAAGGTATCATAGTCAAAATACCAAAAAAGGGGACTTAACAATATGCGACAACTGGAGAGGCATCTGTTTATTATCTACTGTGGGCAAAATTTTGACTTATATATTAGTACCTAGGATAAGAGAGGCAGTAGACCGAACGCTTAGGAGGCAGTAGGCCGGATTCAGGAAGGGCCGCTCCTGTATTGATCATATTAACACCTTGAGATTAATAGTGGAGCAGTCTACTAAATTCCGATCCCCCCTTTACCTTGCTTTCGTAGACTATGAGAAAGCGTTCGCCTCGGTTAATAGGAGCTTTATTTGGCAGGCACTATGGCGACGTGGACTGCCTGATAAAACAATAGAATTGATAAAAGCCCTATATAATTATTCCAAATGCCGAGTTCTCCATAATGGAAAATTATCCGACAGCTTTGAGGTGAGCTCAGGAATACGACAAGGATACTTCTCTCGCCTTTACTATTTCTTATAGTAATAAATGACATCCTTGTCGGCGCTCTAGATAGTACAACAGGCGGCATACATTGGGGTTTGCTAGACAGCCTAAAAGATCTCGACTAGGCCGATGATATCTGTTTGCTGGCCCACACACACCAGGACCTCAAGAAAATATTAAACAATTTGGCAACAGAAAGTAGTCCAGCAGGCTTAAAGCTAAATCCGACTAAAACTAAAGAAATGCGGATAAATGCAAACACCATTGAACGGACTGCGCTGAATAAGCGTGACGTGGAACTGGTAGACAAAATCTGCTACCTCGGTAGCATTATTACCGAAAATGGTGGAGCAGAAAAAGACGTCAGTTCCAGAATAAATAAAGCACGAGGCGCATATGCATGCCTGTCCCACATATGGAGATCAATGGAAATCTCAACCAGCGGCTGTTCAACTCCAACGTTAAGGCAGTTCTTTTGTACGGTTGCGAAACATGGAAAGTCATCCAATTCATCACAGGGCGCCTACAAGTCTTCATCAACAGATGCTTGCGTCGTATCCTAAAAATCCGCTGGCAAGATAGAATTACAAACGAACCGAGGATAGATGACCAAATAAGGCGAAGGAAATGGAATTGGGTTGGCACACCTTGCGATGCGAAGACGAAAATCTAGCCAAACAGGCCCTTGACTGGAATCCGCAAGGATCCCGTCGAGTGGGAAGACCTAGAACAACGTGGAGGAGAACCCTATTAGTAGAAGCCGCAACAACTGGGACATCCTGGTCGGAGCTGAGAGTTGTCGCGCAAAACAGAGTCCGCTGGAGGGCTACTGTTTCCGCCCTATATCCCATGAGGGATTAAAGGAGTGCAGAGAGGAAGAAAGGAGTAATAAAAAAATGATTTTGAGTGATTATATACATAAGTATTTAATTACAGAAATATCTCTGCCTGAGGAATACAGCACTGATAGACTACGCGCCAACTGAGTTGATGCCGAGAAAGTCGCGTTTTCCATGCGCAGTAGAATCCCCGCATGCCGTTCCCGCCCTTTGCTCTAGTCGCAACAAATTTCGAAGGGGAAATTTGAAAATACATAAGCGCATTTCTTATCGATATGTGCGCAATTTTTATTTGTGTGCAGCTTTAATTTCCCCAGCTGCGCGCTCCGGCATCAACTCAGTTGGCGCGACCCATATCTCAACGCGCTGTTTTTGTACTGAGAGGCGCGGCCGCTCCAGAGTTAACCTCAATGCGGCATCTGTTAATATTAACCGATCGATTTTAAATTTGGACTATTCCCGTTTTTTATATAAAGGAACAAAACTATGGGATGCGCAGTAAAAATTTAATAGGTTGAAAAATAAGGACCACCGTACAGGGAAGCTTAGAATAACAAAAATGATTCGAGAAAAAGTTTCATATTTCTAGTTGGAGAACCATACGACATTCGTATACGTTCCACTACGAAAATATGGAACATGCCCAAATATAAAAAGGAACTTCGTTGATACTCTTGTTCTTCTTTGCCACAATATACATAAATCATTCCAAATCAGTGTCGCCTTCGCATATAACGATATAGATACTTTTAAGGGTGTAAGGCCGGCTCGGCCGTATGCAGCTGTGCAGCTTTTTGTCGCTTAGTAGAGATTTACATATGTAACAAAGCGGCATGCGCTTACATCATATATACATAAATGACGAAGAGCTGCATATGCAGCTTTGATATACGGCTGGCCTAATTCACAAAATACAATTTGCCTCGTTTTCCAGTGACTGGAGCAAAATAAATGTACGACGTTTAGATGAAACACAGGTAAGTCACCAGAAAACGAACAGACCTTGAACTTAAAAGAAAACTTCAAAAATAAAATCAATCTTACTCCAATTTGAGTTTTTCGCTTCTAATTCGTAATTACACGACGAAACAAGGTCGAATTTATTTCTAATTTATCGCAAAACATTTGCAAAGTCACTGGCAACGCTTTCATCCACTGTCTGTACACTGACTTGCTTTCCTTTTGGGAACGCTACGGCCTCCTCTAGTTTACATAATGGCTTAGGTTTAATTAAGACCTTCTTTAGCTTAAGAGGGAGGTTTCTGAATAGTAATATTCTTTGTGGTTATTTTGCGTACCGTTCTTAACGAGCAAAGCTTTTTATAGCAATTTGTTCGATAGATGGCGCAGTTCTGATAAGACCAATTTGTTAATAGCATTGGAAATTGCTTTGTAATTGAAGTCAATAAGATTTATTATTATTTTTGTAATTTTTTTCCTAGATTTAATATTAATTATGTTTTAATTCTGCCATTTTACGGTCTGTTATGTGTATATAATACATAAAATAAATAAAATTAAAGAGTTGATAAATTGCTAAAAAGCAAATATATCTTTTTATAAGATTTTGCAGCAATTAGGGCATTTTTATTGACTGGGCCTACGGCTAGGCTGGGCAGCCCCTTAAGTTTATTTTTTTCCATTGGTAGATACATGGCTTTTGGCTTTTCATTATTTAAAAGTCTTAGATGCCATTTCGTTAATAGAAATGATGAAAACAATTTGTTTTTACCTTCTCAGTTTATAGTAAAGTAATTTTAATCGGTCCGAGAATCGTAATTGTCAACACATTTTCATTTTCCAAGGTCCCGATAGCATTTTAAACATAGTTTGTAAAAGACCTACAGTCAGTGTCAAAAATTAGTATTAACCGGTTATTTCTTACTTCTAAGGTGAGTACTCCCTAAGAATCAAATAATAACGGGAATGTTTTGAAAATGTAAACTTTGTATGTCAGTGTTTAATTGCTTATTATAATGAAGTTAAAAAATTTGGGTGTTTAATTATGATACATTGGAAAAGAAGAAGTGTACTAAAAATGGAGTTAAAAGTTAGTATACAAACAGAAAATACCCAATTGTTGCTCTATGTATACAGTCAATGAAATAACGGTCTATATCCATGAATAGGGTATCTAGGGTAACAATGGTGTATGATGGGCAAAAACAGAAATTAAAGGTCCTATTTGTAAAAAAATATGAGAAAATATATTTCTTCACAACAAATTTCACAGTAATTCAAAAAGTAGTTCATTGAGGTCTTTTTTCAGAACATTTTCAACATCCTCAAAAGTTGCCCAAAAATTTCTTGCAACACTCCAAAACTCCAGCTGGCTTATTTTTTTTGCTATTTGCCATTCAAAAATATTTATCCCTCATCTACTCTAGTTTTAGTATTTTGACACCCTAAATAAACCTTCAGTGAATGATGTGTAATTGTTTGGGAACTGAGGTTAAAATTCAAGTTCACTACACGAAATTGCTGGAGCTTGCGCAATTTGGTCGATTAAGCCGAGCCGAGATTAAGTGTAAAAAAGCGTCAATTCATTCATCAAAGGCAATATGAAACGTTCAGATGCACTGGACGCGCAGAATATGTATGACGCTGATTGACGGTCTTACCCCGGCTATTCATAGAGGTGACGATTATTTTTCCATTGAAATTGATCTGAAAACCCCCGGGTGAGATTACTTGAGGTATTACTTCTTCTAACAACTTTCACCTGCTGCCATCCTGGAGTCATTTGGTCCTACCTGATTTGGTCGTCTATCCCTTCTTGACCGGCACGGCGCCAAAGTTCTTCGTTTGAAATTCTATTCTGCCAGCGGATTTTTAGGATACGACGCAAGCATCTGTTGATGAAGACTTGTAGGCGCCCTGGGATGAGTTGGGTGCCTTTCCATGTTTCGCAACCATACAAAAGTACTGCCTTAACGTTGAAATTGAACAGCCGCAATTTGGTGTTAGTTGAGATCTCCGTTGATCTCCATATGCGAAACAGGCATGCATATGCGCCTCGTGTTTTATTTATTCTGGAACTGATATCTTCTTCTTCACCGCCATTTTCGGTAATAATACTACCGAGGTAGCAGATTTTGTCTACCAGTTCCACGTCACGCTTATTCAGCGCAGTCCGTTCAATGGTGTTTGCATTTATCCGCATTTCTTTAGTTTTAGTCGGATTTAGCCTTAAGCCTGCTAAACTACTTTCTGTTGCCAAATTGTTAAGCTTGTTTTTGAGGTCCTGGTATCTGTGGGCCAGCAAACAGATATCATCGGCCTAGTCGAGATCCTTTAGGCGGTCTAACAAACGCCACTGTATGCCGCCTGTTCTACTATCTAGAGCGCCGACAAGAATGTCATTTATTACTATAAGAAATAGTAAAGGCGAGAGAAGTATCCTTGTCGTATTCCTGAGCTCACCTCAAAGCTGTCGGTTGTCGGATAATTTTCCATTATGGAGAACTCGGCATTTGGAATAATTATATAGGGCTTTTATCAATTCTATTGTTTTATCAGGCAGTCCACGTCGCCATAGTGCCTGCCAAATAAAGCTCCTATTAACCGAGTCGAACGCTTTCTCATAGTCTACGAAAGCAAGGTAAAGGGGGATCGGAATTTAGTAGACTGCTCCACTATTAATCTCATGGTGTTAATATGATCAATACAGGAGGGGCCCTTCCAGAATCCGGCCTGCTGCCTCCTAAGCGTTCGGTCTACTGCCTCTCTTATCCTAGATAGTAATATATGGGACACAATTTTGCCCACAGTAGATAATAAACAGATGCCTCTCCAGTTGTCGCATATTGTTGTCCCCTTTTTTGGTATTTTGACTGTGATACCTTGCGTCCAATCCCCGGAAAGGTACAGGTGTTCCATGGTCTTTCCGGGATTGGCTGAATCGCATCTGCTATGAGGCTTGAATCGGCTTTCAACAATTCTGGCGGGATGCCATCTTTCCCAGCTGCTTTACCATTGGCCATCGCATGAATTGCGGTTATTATTTCCGTCTTGGATGGGGCCGAGTGGCGATTCTTATTAGTTGTGCATTGATACTGTTTTCCTGAAGTTCCTGTGCAAGTGAACCATTCATGGAGGCGAAGAAGTAATCTCTCCATCTTTGGAGTTGTTCTTCGTCGCTGCACAGCAGCCTTCCATCCGCACTCTTAACGGAATGTTTTTAATAGAGTGCTTTCCCGAGAGCTGTTTAGTAATTTGGTACAGAACCTAACTGTTGCCTGTCTTTGCCGCGTTTTCTGCTTTTTCTGCGAGCTGATTTATCTGCTGCCTTTTATCACGCCGGACACTCCTCTTTACCTCCCGGGGTAATTGAGAGTATGCCCGTTCAAGTTGGTAACGTCTTTCGAGGTCGCTTGTAGAGTTTACGTTATTTTTTAGGGCTCTCCTGCGTTCAATTTTTTGTCAGCTTGTGTCCGAGATCCAGTGTTGCCGGTTTCTTTGGACATAATCGATGCTCGTTTCCGCAGCCGTCAATATTGCCCCCTTTGTCGTACTCCACAGCTCTTTAATATTTGTGTCGTCACAAACGGTTTGCTGGTTTAATATTTGTTGTAGGTTTCCAGCAAACTCTCGCTTTTTAGTGCTCTCCCGCAGAATATCTACATTAAACCGGCTACGGGTTCTAGCATCGTGTTGCACGTTTCGAATAGTTGGTACAACCAAATGGTGGTCGCTTCCAGTGTCTGCTCCCCTGATACTCCTGACATCCTCAAGAATAGTACTCCATCTGAGGCTAACGGCCACATGATCTATCTGATTTCTCATTCTACCATCAGGCGATACCCAGGTCTCTTTGTGTGTCTTCTTGTGACAAAAGTAAGTTCCACCTACCTCGAGTTGGTGAGAGCTACATAAGTCAACGAAAATCTCACCATTGTTATTGGTAACTTGGCTTAGCCCTTGATTTCCAATTGTTTGTTCAAGGCCGGTGTTGTCACGGCCGATCTGTGCGTTTAAGTCATTCTTTAAGACAATGATGTCTCCCCTTGGAATAGAGCGAAAAACCTCATTCAGTCGCAAATAGAACTCGTCATCTTCTGCGTCTTCAGTTGGAGCATAGCATTGGACTACCGTAGTACTTCTTAGTCTGGTACGCAGGCGCACGGTAATAATCCTCTCAGAAACTGGTGACCAGGGGGCCTACTATGTATTCGGATCAGAAGGTTTTATTTTTCCGAAACTCACTTCCGATTGGAAAGTTAATTGATACCATGTAAAATTTTCGGATCTGAACAAAGTGTTACCATTGATATTCGGATTTGAAATCTGAATTTGGTTGTCATATCTAGATATTCAAATTTTTGAAGTATGAAGTATTGGCCTTTAATATATTTGGAGAAAAAAATTGTCCACGGAGATAGAGAGTGTACCCTTTGAATAGTTTTTAATTTACTTAAACTTTGATAACTCCTATACCGATTATCGTAGAGCAACATATTCAGGTTTTTTTTGGGTAATTGTGTATTCTTTAATTCGGCATAAAGAAGAGAAACTGGCTTCGTTTTTTAGTTATGTAGGTGTTTAAAATAGTTATTTTGCATCTGAACAACTCAAAATTCTTTGTTTTCAGCATATATCTGAGAAAAATGCATCATGAATGGTCATCAAGAATGACCTAGATCGTATACAAACGTAGTAAGTTTTAACGGAAATTGCAATCTATTACGAAGAAATAGTATTCGGAACTCGTTAATTTTATTAAAAATTTCGACAAAACTGTGAGCAGGTTTTATTTTACTCCAGTTATCTTCTTTACTCTCCATAGGGCGGCGACAGTTGCCCTCCAGCGGACTCTGTTTTTCGCGACTGCTCTCAGCTTCGTCCAGGATCTCCCAGTTGTTGCAGCTTCTGCTAGTAGGGTTCTCCTCCACGTTGTTCTAGGTCTTCCGACTCGACAGGATCCTTGCGGATTTCAGTCAAGGGCCTGTTTGACTAGATTTTCGTTTTCGCGTCGCAAGGTATAGTTCTTCGTTTCAAATTCTATCTTGCCCAGTGGCGGATCCAGCCCCCATGGCCCCCCCCCCAAACCAACAAGTATCACTATTGTTTTAAAAAAATTAAATTAAAAAAAAATTGTTCAGGTATTGTTGCATGGTGGCGCTGAATTCAAAATATCATTTTAAATAATTTAAACAACGTTTAACAAATATCAACAACTTAGCCTTTCTTTACGGTATTTTTACGAGGGCCAAATCAGAAAAGATTTCTTGTCGATTGTTACGAATCTATTCGCAAGGAGGACGTTGCAGAGAACGGAGAGAAACGACTTTCTGGCGAGGCTCTAGGTCATATAGTGCTGGATATTGTCAAGTCTTTTACTTTGGATACCTCAAAATGTGTCGGGATCGGAACGGACAACTGCAGCGTAATGATTTCTGGAAACCAAAAGAATCTGGGAGCTGTTGCAACAATCCAGCTTGAGGTTAGTTTATATCCCGGTCTTAGACTACGTTATTGCAGATTTGAAAGCACGTTTACCTAAAGATACCTTAAATTCTTTTAATCCGGCCATATTCGTTCCGAGCTGTGTAATTGATAGCAGCGAAGATGTCAATAAAGCATTGTCATTATTGGCAATCCAATATATGGATTTCCTTGAAGATATACGGGGAGTATCCTTTAAAATGAAAAAGGAGTATGAAGCCTGGAGACAAAAATGGAACCAAGAGAAGGAAAAGGGAAGTTCCTTACCCGAAACTGCTGTTGCGACATTCAGTTATTGTAACAAGGATCAGTGTCCTATCATCAGCACAATGATACAGATATTGCTTACGCTTCCATCAAGTGTTGCGACAGCTGAACGGTCCTTTTCAACATTACGGCGTATTAAAACATGGCTGAGGACCTGCACGGGTGAAGACAGGCTTACGGGTCTAGCCCTGCTAAATATTCACCATGATATCCATATGAATATTAATAATATTATCGAAAGATTTGCTAAACAAAAAGCAAGAAGACTTAATTTTATTATTTAAATAAATAAAAGTTAAGTTATTTCAATAACTAAAAACAAAATTTTTGTGTTTTTATTTATATTTGTGAAGCTCTACAACCCTTCGTCAAAAGCTTAAAAAATTCGCCAATGGATGAGGTGGCCCCCCCCCCGGTAATAGTACTGCCGAGGTAGCAGAATTAATCTACCAGTTCCCAGTGGCGGATTTAGGGGGGGGGCTATAGGGGCTTCAGCCCAGGGCGGCAAATTTTTAGGGGCGGCAAATTTTCAACACATTTTTTTATATTTTAACCGGACAACGTATATATGAGAACGAATGATAATTTGAAACCACATGTCATAAAGAAGGTTGTAATCAGAGACTATTTACTGTACACATTTAATCCCAATACTTTACGATATCCTTCCTAAACCAACCGTCGTGCGTAATATATTCGTCTGGAGAGCGATGTGTCAGATGGGTCTAAAGGTCCCAATACACGAGCGCTCCATTATGGCGACACTACAATGTTGCCAGTCCATTGGATCCGGTCCAAAATTAGGGCACACACACGATAGCGCCTGAGTCAGTCAGCCGATTGCAGTCGGTTAGACGAGCACAGTACTTAAATTTTGTTTTCACAAAGGTTGCATCTCCCTCCGACAAAGTGATAATGGTTACAAATGAATTTTATTGTTTTATTGCCCTCTTAAATGAGCACATCGGAATAGAAAAATACCGAAAAAAAAATGTATCAAATGCGTCACATTTGAAAGTGGCTATGATTGTTGCGTCGTAAAATTTATATGAAAAAGAAATCACATTTCAGGAATATTTGTATCTCGGGTCACTTGTTGCCTAGGGACATTTGTATTGAAGGACATTGGTGCAAGGTACACCATCCATCACTCGATACTCACATCAAAGCGGTTTGTGTATGATGCGGGTATTACACTAAGCATTCATTTTTCTACCTCTTTTTTTGTGTAAAGATTGTGATGCGTTTGTAGTTGTGCAATACGCGAATGAGAAGGGAATTTCTCATAGCTTTCGCAGACCCCCGAGTACGATGTTATATTTGTGGTAGTGTAATGGAGGGTGAGTCTGGCAAATTTTTTGGCTCAAAAGTGAGGAGTCATATGACGCATGAATTGTACTTCCCTGCGACCCCTTGCCTAAAAAACCGGTTTTGTGTATGGGGGTAATAAACGAAATGAATGATAGTGTAACTTGCACCATTCGCATATGGCGCCGCGCTTTTCAAATCCAAAGAATATCCAAATCTTTGGCTTGGGTTTCGCGTGCAAACAAATTGTTGTTGTTTTGGCTTGGTGTGGTGTAATTTGGACGGATGGAGCGCTCGTCACGAGCGGCTCGTGTATTGTGCCCCTAAGGCCAAAGCACACCAAAATAGGCCAGGGCGCAGACGACGGACTTCCACCGTGCCCGTATGTCGACCCAGACGTACGCCACTAGTGGGAAATGCGTGGGGGGGAGAGGGGAGTTTCAAGTTGTAACAGGAAAAAGGTTGATGCACGCTGCGTCAATTCACCCTGCATTTAACAGTGATTATAAAAACATGGTTGATGGATGATGTAAGAGCGGTGGTGGGCGGCAGATCTCTTCCAGCCCTTAGGCGGAAATTGTGAAAATCCGCCCCTGCCAGTTCCACGTTACGGTTATTCAACTTTAGTTATGAAATACGAACATTATTTTTATGCTTCAAGTTTCATTAGTTTGTTCAGACTTTCGAGAGAAGCTTTTGTTTGTGCTGGATGAAATCAAGGAAAATTGAAATTCGTATTATTTAGTCCAGTTGCCAGAGTCAAATTTAGACTGAAAGCCAGCACACGCAGCGCGCGCAGCGACGCCGGCATCAATGAGTGTTTTTGGAGCCGTGTTTGTTTTGCTGCGCAATAATAAAGACATGCAATATTTTCAGCAGCAAAAGACGCGCTCCAAAAACACAGCTGCCGACGTCGCTGCGCGCGTCTTTTTTCTTCATGATATTTCAAAGCATGCTCTTTGTTTTTAACGTGTTTTTAATTAATGTTTGCTTTTAACCTGAATGCTTAATCAAAAAATGAATAATATATTCTTAAAGCTCAGGATTTTATCTTTCATTCTATATATTTAATAATTTTTTTAAGCTTAAATTTAAGTTGCAGGAATCAGTTAGGAATCAGAATCAGCAAAAATCTTAGAAATTATAACTTCCGGTCAACTTTTCTATGAGAAAAAAACAATAAAATTAAAAACTAATTCCTTCTTCCTTCCGACTTCCTTAAAAAGCTTAGAGTGTCCTCTTTAAAATGCTTTTTTTGTTTTTTGTTTTTGGTGGAATTTAGGCAAAGATATTTCAGTTTTTCCCCGAACGCCTCGCTTGAATATTTGAATTCTGGGATTTGGCGCGCGTCGAATTTTCGAACTCGCTTTCTTATTTGTAATATTTTTTTATAATAATAAACAAACATTTTTTTAATAAGTTATAACATAGCTTTTAGTAGAATTTTCCGCTCTCTCACGTGGTGTTATTAGTTTTTCGATTTTTTTTTCCTTTTTCGAGATATAACGCGAAAACCACATTTTCGAATTTGTTTTCGAAATTGTGAAGTTAGCATACACTTTACAGCAGCAAAGGTTTTTTTATTGTGTTCTACACCCCAAAAAGTACGTATGTTCCAATTTTCAGCGATATCACTTTTTGTGCTGGGTCAAAGTCTCTGACAACTGGACTATATTTAACAGGATTAACTTTTAATTTAAATAAAGAAAGTACTTCCTTGATGCTCAAAAGTTTTTCATTCTTTGTTTCCGATAGCAAATTGCATTCCGACGACTGAAGCAACATTTTTCGGATTTTTTCTAAGTAAATCCCAATGCATAGTAGGCCCCCAGAAAAATTAATTCCGAATATAAATGTCATTGTACTTTCGGATGAGGTGCGTTTGGAAAAACAGTACATAGTACGAAATTTCCGAATTCAGATCATTTTACTTTCTAATCCGAATACATAGTAGGCCCCCAGCTAATGAGGCTGGACCTGGCTTCTTTGGTGAGTATTATTACAGTACATTCGTCATATAATGAATTCAGAAAAACCAAGTTGTTTGACAGTAGTATTCCCTGTATGACATCTATTATTTTACTAATTCTTTATTTGGTGATATATTCCCTTAAAAGCATATGTTTCCTATAGAACAAGCTTTTGCCCTGATACTAAAATCCAAAAGCGGATTTGGTAACTAAACCCCTTTTTGTCTAAACTAAAACCTCCAAGGTAAATTTTAACCAACTTTTACCCTGGCTAAAACCCCAAAAGTGAATTTTCAACAAAACCGCCTGTTGCCCACATTAAAAGAAGTAAAGGCAAAAGATGATGACAGAAATGAAAGGAGTTTGGTACCCACCGAAAATAGCTATGTATAATACATCGTCGGATAGCTCTCTTTGAGCTGAATATAAGTTACTACCTTTGTCTGTTCTGAGTTAAGGCGCAAACAGAACCAATCCGTTCTGTCCGCTCCGCACGTTTTTTCTTTATTCTTTTTGACATTCCGTCCGCTTGATTGTGGCTACCGTTCCGTTCGTCTGATGGAAAGATTATGGAAACGTCAAATTTCAACTTTTAAAAACGGATGGAACGAAATGGTTCTGTTTGAGCCTTTATACATTCAGTACTACTTTACATGCCAGTACAACCGCGAGCGTACATAGTTATACATACCCTCAGGGAGTATGCCTTTGTTACGTTATATTTTTCATGTTAATAGGCTGAGGCTTTTCATGTTAAGCGGTTGATTAGGTAGTCTGACTGACTAAGTCCTTCTTTTATGTACAAGAAAAGTTTATTTGGTTATTAATATAACTGACATGTACAACACTGATTGTATAACGGAGAACACCTAAAGATTTGGAACTTGGGGCTATAGTAAGTTATATTTAACTAGAAGAGATCTTTCCGGCGACGTATTATACATAACTAAAAAGAGGTTGAAATATATTTCCCAATTTTTAATAATATTTCAACAAAAATTAAATTTAAATGACCAAAATTTTTTAAATTTTATTCAAATTCAACTTTAATCTAATAGTCCGGGGAAATTAGCATTTTAAGGAGACAAAACTCCAAAATGGTTGAAATTTGGTCCACAGCTTCCTTGTGACTTTTTAAAAAAACCCTTGGGAATCCAAAAAAAAACATGACCGCGGGAAATATCGGGTTTTTCCCCCGAGTTTTCGATGTATCTCGGTTTCTATAGGTCATACAACCCCGTGCAAGAGCAATGAAATTCTCTACAACTTTAGTCCTTAGAAAAATATTGACCCGATTAACCCTTTGAAAGTCATTCAAGGTCAAAGTGTGCAAAGATTACTTCTTGGTTAAAAATCACTCAAAAATTGATTTTTTTCTAAAATTGTATTTTGTAGGCAATAATGTTTGGTATAAGTAATGAAACATATTTTTACATCTTTTATTTTACTATAATCTTTGCTAGTCCCATTACCACATTTTATATGGAACCATCTCCCGCAAAATCCTTCATATTGCAAGCCTTGATCTTCAGAATCAACAACATTTTTGCACTTCTTGCAGATCACTTTCAGTCGCCATTTTCAAAAATCTTTTTCATTCATTATTGAGCTATTACATGACGATGTAAATCCTCTCGGGGATAAGTTTATAATTTTATGGCCCTAAGAGAAACCACAAAAAAAACTATTTTTAGTCCATTGCAGAAAATAATTTAACTTTCAGATTCGCTAATGTGGTAAAATGATTGCAAGCTCCCATCAAAAAAATGTAGCCATATTTTTCTGATTGTTCCAAGAGACCAAATTATTATCTGTGCTATATACTAAAACCTTTAATTTCTATATTTGAAGAAAATCAATCGAATCTCACTGCTCAAATGTAATGTAATAAATAATGAATAAAGGCAAGTCATGCATTAAACATTATAAAAATATCGCAGGAACCAACGAACTAAAGGTCACGTCATTTTCATTATTAACGCGCTCCTTTATAACAGCTTGAGGTTAGTGTTCAAGCATTTCGCCAATAAATTAATGAGCTTTTAATATTAAAGCGGGTATTTTCAATCGTCCATTTAAAATCGAAAGTTCATGGAAACAGCCCCCATTAAGAATATTGCTTAAGCATAAAGCGACGTAGGAGAGAGAAAATGTTGGATTTGATAACATGCCATGCATATGTCAATATTTCATCAAGGACGAAAAGCAGAAAATTAATAACACACAACAACAGAAGCAAGTAGTCAAAAGTACAGAACCGCAATCTAGTGAAAGGTATGGTTCATCTAAGTAAACAATCCAATTGCAACTTGACATGAAGCTTGGTTGCAGTTCCGTCAAGGAGATATCGACAAGCGAGGTTTCTGCCTCGGAACTTGCTTTTCTTAAGGCGGAAGTGTGGTCCCTGAAAGCAAGTCTCGAGGAAAGTACCACGGCAATAAATAATTTGCAGAAAGTGATAACATCTTTGGTCGAGGAAAAATACAGGTTATTAACTGAATTAGATGTTTTAAAAACGCGAAATGAAATGGGTGAACAGTCTTTTACCTCAAGGTAGGCTGTTTTGTTTTGAGACCGTATTTTTGTTTAAGAGCTTTGTGTTCTTGTAGTGAATGTAGTTTAACACCAAGGACAAATTCAGAGGAGGAAATTCACCGTCTTAAAGGACTTTTGGAAGAAAGAAATGATTTGCTGGTAATTTTTTTTCCTAATACAGGAATTCAAATATGATTCCGGAATGTTCACTATTTTGTGCCCACCACAAAACTTTTATAAAGGATTTGTCTTGTTTATCTTCAGAAAGTATTTGTATGTATAAATTAGAAGCTGTACCTGTTCCTTTTTAGATCTTATTATTATTTGTTTATTGATTTTCTTGATAGCTGTATAATTTTCTAGCGCCCAAAAGTAAGACGGGCATATGTTCAATCAGCTATTTTAATTTTGAATTGGCTTTATAGTACAGGAAAAATAGTAAAAATAGCGGAAATGATTGGGTACAAGCTGAAAATTGGCACGAAGCTTCCTTTTAGGGTTCTTAATAAGGGGTTATAAAGTCTACCGATTTTCTACCCCGGGAACCTTTCTTTCTAGGGGGTTTTAGGGTCCAAATATCGGTTTTTTGCAAATGCATCT
Source organism: Thereva unica (assembly GCA_949987705.1). NCBI lineage: Eukaryota > Metazoa > Arthropoda > Insecta > Diptera > Therevidae > Thereva > Thereva unica. Next base: position 85,401,361 of record OX465283.1, on the reverse strand, counting down.
GAAACCGTAAGTCCTATCATAAAAAAATGTGCACAAAGTTTGTAGCTCATACGATTTTCTACAAAAAATGTTATTCTACATTTTCCCGTACGTATTGCCATTCATGAGATATCACCGTTTTAAAGATTTAAAATATTCATATGAACTCATTCACGACTTGTATAGGTTTTCCGACGTTCAAGTTGGACTACTTTTCTAATTTTTTCAGGGGTCATTCCTGGATGTATTTGGAGGAAAAATGTGTTCTAGATAGGGGGCTAACCACTAAGATACAGGGTGTTCGCGAAAAAACAATGTCTTTTTTTGTCATTTATTTAGAGCTGAATAACTCCTAGCCTAGACCAACTATCGTAAACCAATATACTTAGACTCATCTTTTAGGTGAAAGTGTATTCTTTTATTTGATATAAGGATCAGGAACTTGAGTTGCTCCGTTTAGAAGATATGTAGGTTCAAAGCATGAGCGAAATGTTTAAAAGCCTAATGATATTTTTTATTCCCATTGACCCATTTGGATATTATTAGGCTTGCCACGTAGATTATATTTTCGTAAAAATTCTTTCCTTTCTGTTTTTTATGTGATAGACTGTGTGGTTTACGTAGATCTAACGGAGTTTGTTTATATCATGTGAAAGATGACTCGGGTTTGATCCTCCACGGTTGCACCGATTCGCTCAAGCATAATGTTCTCGTTTGGTGGGCGAAAGTCTTTAAATTTTGACGTCGTCTGATCCCAAGCCCAGGGTGTGAAAGGAGGGGCGTGGTCGAGTTGACCAGAATCGGGAAACCGAAGAAACTAGGCAAGAAACCGTATGGATACACGAACTAACTATTCACGAAATAATGCTACTGCATCCGGGGCAGCCGATGCGCCAGCATTGCGGACTAGGGATGCTGGTGAGAAGTGGATTACTGGCCGAACACTCAAATCAGTCACACCGAAAATGGAAATTCAATCCGCCGCGTGGAATGTACGAACAGGACATCCCGTCGGTCAAAAGGAAATCATAGCAATGGAATTATTGAAATGCAAAATATCAGTGCAGGCAAGGGCGTTTCCAGCCAACTAGCTTAGGGGGGTAATTAAAAAAAAGAAAAAAACTGAAATATTTTTTTTATTCCATAAATACGAGATCAAAAAATATAATTTGTATAAAAAGGAATTTATATAATAATAAAATAAAATTCTATTCATCCTTACTCCATCATCCACTACAATACAGGGTGTTTACAAAAGAAAAAAATGTATTTTTTTAATATTTACTTAAAGTTGAATAACTCCTAGACGAATTATCGTAGAGCAATGTAATTAGGTTCATCTTTTAGGTAAATGTGTATTATTTTATATGATAATTAGAACAGGAACTTGAGTGACTCCGTTTACACGATATGGAATTAAAAAGTGGGATCTAAATCCCAATATTCTTCGTTTTTCCAGAAAAATTCCAATATTTTAGCAGTTTGGTCATATTTTGAACCTACATCGCACATCCCGAAGAAAAGTGTAATAACTGGAAATTAATGAAATTCTGGATTATTACAAAAATCAGTTATAAAAACGACAACCTGCTTCCAGAGAAAACCGTAGTAAAGCTATGTATAAATTTCTCACGGCGAAATTTATACATAGCTTTACTACGGTTTTCTCTGGAAGCAGGTTGTCGTTTTTATAACTGATTTTTGTAATAATCCAGAATTTCATTAATTTCCAGTTATTACACTTTTCTTCGGGATGTGCGACATATCTTGTAGATATTAAAAAAAATACATTTTTTCTTTGGTAAACACCCTTTATCGTAGTGGATAGTGGGGATAGCCCCCTCTCTAGAACAATTTGTCTCTTCAAAACCATCCTGTAATCACCCCTGAAAATATTAGCCATGTAGTGCAACAGAGAATTTATTGAACGTCTGATGACCTATACAAGTTGAGAATTAGGGGATGAGTATTTTAAATCTTTAAAATGGCGATATCTCATGAACAGCGATTCGTACGGGAAAATGTATGATATCATTTTTTGTAGATAATCGCATGATCTACAAACTTTGTAAACAATATTTTAGGATAGGACTTTCCCTTTAGATATTAGCCAAAAACGAAATTTTCTGTTTTTAGGGGGTTGTTTTTAGGGGTAGCGTACAACCGATTTTCCGAAACTTTTTTTTAACATATTCTACTCACGAAAAACTATATTTTTAGAAAAAGTTTCGTGAGTTAACATTTAGTCTGACTCTGTCGACTGAACTATAATGAAATAACAAAAATATCGTTTTGTTAAATGAATATTTACAGCGTTCTGGCGGCACTTTGGTGACGGGGAAATGTTCTGGAAATAATTTTTATAAATAGAGAATACCATCAAAAATAATCTCCTGAAAATTCATGACTAATACTATATCAAAATTGAACTTTATTTCCTACCCCCTTTGTAATTTTAGGGTACTACATTCCGGCCACTGTGGGTTATACGTCGCTGGCTCTTGGTCTATCCCACAAGGAAAAGGAAACATACAATCATGAATGCTGGAAACCTTCCGAGGAAGTTTGGAAGCATTCCCTTCCGTGCTCTAGTTCATATTCTTTTTATCCATCCATGTCATTTGATGGAAGACTAAGAATGAAGCTTTTGCGGAAATAAAATTCAAAAAATTCTCTATACCTTCTCTGGGCAACGAACAGGAAGGCTTCCTTATTCCTACCAATAGGAAGCATTCTCAATTTTCCTTGTGGGATGCGATTCGCGCTCTCAACACGATATAACGATTAACAATTGCTGCGTTTTTTATTCTGTTCTGTTCTTTCCTGGAACAGCTTCCATACAAATTCTTGGCCCCGACAATTACTGAGAACCGTATCCAGGCCAAAGAGAAATTAAATTTAAATGAAATTTCCAGTTTTAGCTACTATTTCCCATTATTATAATTTTCCAAAGTAGTTAAATAACCCAAAATATAGATAATTCAGGGCGTTACATAAAATTCTAATTCATCCGACATGCGAAACTGGCTGGAACCGAGTTATTCGTCGAGAAGTGTCGTAACCTTCGTTGTTAACTTTTCACCCGGTATGTTGTGGACATGAAACGTCATAGAGTTTCGGTCAATAGCCCATCTGAAAGACATTTTAATGCCCGTATTTCTGCTATTTACTACATTATCATATGAGCAACCGTTAACGAGATATTCAAAAAAAATGGCGTTATCAGTTATTTCAGGCACGTGAAGTGCGAACTTTGGCGTTGGATTACTCGCAAACTATACAAGTGAGAACGATGACTAAGGGCTTATTCTGAAGGTAATCACTAGCACTATAAGTTTGGTAATTAACCCACCCAAATTAATATCTTACGAGTTAATCGCAAAAAACTGCATTCAACCTCAACCAACCTCAACCACCCGAACAAGTTCTAACTTTGAGCGGCCATAACTTTGAGCCAAATTACTTTACAGACCTCGTTAAGGGCTCATTTTGTAGATAATTTTATTCTCTAATGACTTTGTATTGATCATTTTCAGCTATCATTGCACACAACCGAGTTATTTGGTATAAACGACCTCTACCTCCTTTTCAAGATGGCGGCTTTTCCCATCACACTGCGACCCCACAAACTTGGTTTTAACATTGTCAGAGGTACCCCAACAAATTCCAAAAAAAAAAATTTTGACCATCATGAAATGCAATTTCATGCCCTTTTTTCGACTAATTGCACTGAGCTATTATACGTTTTTTAAATTGGCAGTTGACAAATAAAATAAATTCTTTGTTTACTGAATAAAAAACGCAAAAAATTGATAGAGATTTTTATAAAATAGTAAAAGAAATAAAAAAGTCCATAGCCGTAATTTATGCAAATGAAAATTAAAATTTTCCTTGCGTTTTTTTTTTAATGTTCCAGGACAGAACAGGTTTAAAAAACACACCTAATATCAAAGAGACTAATAGTATCAACGTACATATGTCGCGTATATTTAGAAAAAGTAACCCGTGCAAAGAAAGAAGTTCATCACTTCTCTTTCGGCGCTTGAGCAGTTAACTTCGGTTTGTTTACATAGCGTACCATATTAGCTTAAGTCACGGGTATCGGTCCCTTCCACGACTCTCCAGGAGAAAAAATTCACAGTCATAGATCGCCAACTAGATTCACCATACACTTAACTTGTTTGTTTGTAATATTGGTAATTTTTAAGAATAAAAATAAATAAGGGAACGCAAATCTTGGGGGGGGGGGTAATTACCCAATTACCCCCCTCTGAAACCGCCACTGAGTGCAGGGCTATCGGAACTACAACTTAACGGATCCGGGACATCCAGAAATCGACGATGACGATTTACTATTCCGGTGGTGAGAGACGAAAGGCCGGCGTCGGTCGATGGATGGTCCATCGACAGGCTGTCAGCTGCGTTATTGCATTACAACCGATATCCGAGCGTTTGGCGGTTATAACCATTGGTGGAACGATCAAAACCCATATCGTATCCGTTTATGCGTCAAACGAGACCAGCACAGACGCGAACAAGGACGAATTTTACGATCAGTTCCAACATACGCTGGATGTGATACCTTGAATCGAATTAATAATACTCGCGGAAGACTTCAAGGCACATTCAGGAGCAGATCGAACCGGATGGGAAGGAACGATGGGAAAATTCTGACACGGAATAATTAACGGCAACGGCTTACCCCTGCTTTCATTCGCAGCGACAATAATAATATCTTCAATATCTTGTTCGAGGGAAATTACAGATGCGACTACAAAGAGCGAGAGCGAAAGAAACGGACGATATCGATGTAGAATAAAGCCATTCTATTGAGGAGTGTGCACCTATCTATAAACGGACGCAGCCATGGATCTGGGACAGCTGTCTGGACCCCGTCGATCAGCGGAAGCGAATGAAAGACGTCGACTTTGAGCAATACCGACGATTGAACAAAAAAGTTCGACAGAAAATAAAATCATAACGAGAAGCTTATTGGAATAACGTTTCGGCCGACATAAAAAAGCGGCGACGAGGCACGAGTACCGGACGCTGTACCAGACAATCGGCAAAACATTTTTTTTATGTGGTACACTAGAGGCTTAGGGAAATCCCCTTTGTACTGTTCGGCAATCTATTTTTTTCGTATAGAATGTCGAACAGCAGCTCCAGTCGGTAGATAGAGGCTAGAAAAGCAGAGAAGTCGGAAGGAGCTGCTACAAACCTAGACGCGATATTGTATTCCACCTACATACTTCCAACCATTTCGCGACTCTGGCATTGGGGCATCGAGAACAACTCGCTGGAGTGTTGGGCGTTTTCAATGATTCAAACTTGCGGCATATTTGCTTTTGCATGTTGTTCAATGAAGCAACTTGCAACAGCACAGTGTTCAATGATTAAAACTTAAAAGCAAATGATTGCATACTTTGCCAGCTTTTTCAAATACTTGCAGTTGTAGTTTTGAAGAAGAAGACACGTCAGTGCTGCCATACATTTTTGTTTTACTACCTTTTTCATTATTATTTAACCAATAATGATTTATTTTTCATTTTTCTCTGCACGAAATGGGAGACATTACTCGTATCCGCACCTTCTACTAGAATTTTGTTCTCAACAATTAAAATTAATGTTTTTAAATTTCTTTTATCCATTTGGTTTTCAGTTTCTCGCAATACGTAAGTAGTGGAAGCACTAATTTCACGTATGTCAGCTGACAATTTTGACATATAATGAGTTATGTTCAATGATGCATGTTGTTTGCTTTTGCATGTTGCTTAAGCTGTCAGTCAACGTCATTTGCTTTCGTGCAAGTCTGCAAAAGCAACCTGCATCATTGAAAACACCCGTTATGCCTCCTGAAACGAGTTGAATCTCATCAGCCAACCGATGACATGCGCTTGGTGGAGCGGGGAAGGACTAGCGAAGGCTATGACAGGAGGAATCAGGAATGTAAAGAGGGGAGAAGAAAGAAGGAAAGTTATGTGGGTGGGAAAGTGAAAAGGCGAAGGACCGTGGGGCTGGCCGAGATTCGAACCCGGGACCTCTGGGATAGCAGTCAGACCCCCTACCCCTAGACCTAGAATACCGAGGCCCCTGATTCATACAGGGAGACGTATCTTCGCCACATCTCTTCAATGTTGTGATCGACGCGATTATGCGTGAAGCACCACTTTAACAATTAACAGCCTTAAAACACACTTAATCACTTTTTTTTTAATTAAATCATTTAAGAACTTCTTCTTTAACGGCTCTACAACTTGAATCCGGTCCTGACGCCTCGCAACTGTTCTCTCCACTGGTCCCGATTCTGAGCCAATGTCATCCAGTTTGGTGGCATCCCTAAGCTGTGAGCGTCCTGGTCTACGCCATCCTTCCGAAGGTTGGGTCTCCCTTGCTGTCGCACCTTATAACAGGTAGTTTGTCATAGGTACCATAGTTTGTCATAAGTACCCCAAGGTTCCATAAGACCACTTGACAATACAAAACAAATTATAGAGATGACAACAAGTCGTTACAAGCACTAGATTTGCGTGTAAAGATTCCCATAAAGCCACAAGGATATCTCCTGATGGAGCCACTCGCAACCGAATAGATCATTGTTGAAAGACTGTCGCGACCTTTCGGGGTGATGACAGTACGAGCGTGCCGAAATGTTACCCTTGCCTCTAATTAATATCTTGTTAGTATGGTGCTCTGAAAGCGCATTACAACGCAGAAACATTTTTCTCTGCGAATCAGCTCGAATTAAAAGCCCACATATACTACTAGCAAGCATACATGACATTCACGGCTATTGTGCTATTTTAATGAAACAATTTGGTTTCCTTCATGATGTTTATTCAATCCGAGTTACTTATTCCCTCAGGTCGTGTTCAACCGAGACCTGTTATTGCTTATTGCATTTCATGTATATGTGTTAGTGACATACATATATTACATCTTCCTTTTTTTTTATTTTACATAATTTTTTAACATTCTTATTTTGTACTACATTCTTCTTTTCCTTTTCATTTGTGGAAATTCTAAAGTTCATTTTTAAATTTATTAATTTTTTCTTATTTATTAATTTATTATATAATTATACTTTATAAAAGTTATTTAACATTATTCCAACTAAATAATAAATTTAGCATATCTTTTCTAAGTGCAATTGGCACCCAAATTTTTTCGTTCAGAAATATTATGTTATTTTCCACTTGTAAGTCATCTCGAAATTTCCAATATGGTTTTAAATTTTCTGGGAGGTGTTTTTTGGTTTTGGGCCAACCTTCCAGAATAATTTTTTTTAACTGTGATAATTGCGGTTCCTTATTCGTCTCTATTTTAAATATTTCAAGCTTTTGCTCCGATACATTGATTGAGTGTACCACTTCGCTAAGACCTTTTATCGTCTCACTTTGATTATTGTCGTATTGTCTGGATAACAAATCTGCAATATACATCTTAGTCCCTGGAATGAATTTTAATTCAATGTCGTAATTTAATAATTTAATTTTTAATCTTTGAAGCTTAGCTGAAGCAATCTTGTTAAAATCTTTGGCCATAATGCCCAGTAAAGGTTTGTGATCAGTTTCCACAGTAATCCGCCTTCCATATATCCAGTTATGAAACTTTTTGCAAGCAAAGCAAATTGAAAGCATTTCCTTTTCAATTTGCGCATATCTCTTTTCACAATCTGTAAGACTTTTTGACGCAAAAGCGACCGGTTTGCCTTCTTGTAAAAGACAGCAGCCTACTCCATCCTTGCTACTGTCTGCTTGTATGGTAATGTGTTTATTGGGATCAAAATGTCTTAATTCTGGTGCGTTAATAATCAGCTTTTTTATGTTTTCTAAGCATTTTGTGTGAATTGATTGCCATTGAAAAATTATATTTTTTTTTATTAGTTCCCGTAGTGGGGACGATGTCTCTGCTAAATTTCGTATAGTGCTTTGCATATAATTGATCATGCCTAGTAATCTTTGCACATCTTTCTTTGATTGTGGTATTCCAATGTCATCAATCGCTTTTATTCTGTCTTTATCGAATTCAATTCCTTGTTCTGTAATGACGTGTCCTAAAAATTTAACTTTCTCTACTTTGAATTGAAATTTTTGCTCATTAAATTTTATATTTAGTTGCTTTGCTCTATGCATGACCTGAGAAAGAATTCTGTCATGTTCTTCTTCCGTCTTTGCTCCTATTAATATATCATCTATGTATATTATAACACCTTCAATGCCTTCAAAATTTCTTTCATTATATTTTTGGAATGCCTCAGGGGCTACTTTGATTCCAAATGGAAGCCTCAAAAATCTATAACAGCCGAAGGCGCTATTAAAACAACATAATTTACTCGATTCTGGTGATAATGCAATTTGAAAAAATCCATGTTTCAAATCCAAAACACTAAAATATTTTCTATCTACCAGTTTCGGCATGATTTCCTCGAATGTAGGAATTGGATGTTGTTCTTGTTTAACCCATTTGTTTAATTCCTGTGGGTTTAAGCAAATTCTTAACTTTTTGTCAGCTTTTTCCACCACTACAATGTTTGATACCCACTGACTGGGTTCATTAACTTTCTCTATAATATTTAATTTTTCTAAACTATTTAATTCAGCCTTCAAAGGTTTATGTAATGATAATGGTATCCTTCTTGCAGGCTTTATGACTGGAGTTGCATTTTCTTTTAATTCTATTTTGAAATTTTTTGAAAAACATCCTATACCCTGAAAGTTTTCTTTCCATTCATTTACAATATCGTCCTTTGTTTGCATTTTAATTTCATTCACCCTACTTACTAGTTTTAGTTGTGTACACGCTTTTAACCCTAAGAGAGGTTTGGCATCTCCTTTGACGATACCGAACTTTTGGACGCTAACTTTATTTCTTGCGCATATTTCTAATGTAACTTCCCCTACCGTGTTTAATTTAAAGCCGCCATATGCCAGTAAGCGCCATCCTGTTTTATTTATTGGGGATGCATTTTTTATTTTGTTATACACACTAAGCGGTATAACATTCGCTTCTGCCCCAGTATCTAACTTGAAGTTTATTGTTTGGTTATTAATACGTATTGGTTCGTACCAAGCCTTTTCATGATTATTTTTTCGTGTAATAATATCAATATAATAATCCATCATATCTTGGTTCATTAAATTTACTGAAAATTGTACTCACATTCTTTGATTTGCAAACGACAGCAAAATGATTTCTTTTTCCACATTTTTTACATTGTTTGAGATAAGCTGGAGGTGCATGTACACATGTTTTTGTCCGCAATTTTTACAATCCCTTTTGTTTTCGTTTTTACTCCTATTGTTTTTAGGTCATGTGTTTTATTATTAGTGAAATTCTTCCTAAAATTATACTTTGTATTTTTATGAGCTTGATGATTTTGATTACCGGAATTATTTTTACTTACATAATTTGATTTTCTGTTTTCTACTACGAATACCTCTGTTGGTGAACCTGTTCTTTGTAATTTTGTTTGCTGACTTTGTGAGACTTCACTAGCCCTTGCCATTTCTATGGCTCTGTCCATCGTTAACTCATCCACCTCTAATAATCTTGTTTGAAGCCTTTTGTCCCGTACGCCAAGAACAATACGATCTCTGATCATACGATCTTCATATCCCGAGTAACCGCATGATCTGCTTAATTTTTTTATATCCATTAAAAATAAGTCGAATGGTTCATTTTCCTTTTGATTTCTACTCCAAAATATGAAACTTTCATACACCTCATTTTAGCTTTTTCAAAAAAAAAAGCTTATACAGAGGCTCTGTCCGTCTGTCCGTCTGAAGCCTACTTTCATCTCTGAAAGTACTGCAGATACAGACTTGGGAAATATCTCAAAATGTAGCTCTTGGTCAAAAGACCAAAAACTGAGAAAATGGTCTGGAAATTTCAACCAGAAGTATATTTAAACAACAAAAAAGAGCCTTTAAAGAAAATATTGTGACTAATTTTTGTGTTCTAAGGCTTATAACTTCTTAATTATTCATTTTACCACAAAATTTCCAAGTAATAAATTGTAGATTATTTAATTCTAAACAAAAAGTGTCCTTGCAAATTTCCGGTAAGATGTGCCGTTTCGGAGATATAGTGGAAAACCCATTTGCATACGTTTTCCAAGATGGCGGCCAAATGGGAGGGGGGGGGTTAGAATCCCGAAAATCCTCAAACTTAAGCTCACCCTGACCCCCCCCTACACATCCCAAAAATAAAACCTTGTCCTGCATTTTTGCAATGTTAAAGTACCATTTCCATGGACTATAAAGGGTTAGGGAAACTCCCTCGTCGGTGGGGCTGCGAGTTCGGTCCTTCGGCTCGCGGTGCTTTTTTTTTCGTCATAATAATTTTTTTTAATTTCCTTCGGGGATTTTGTTTCATATGAAACAAGTTTTTGACATGAATACGTCTCTAAATTTGCTTCCAGAACAAAAACCGATGATAACGAAATTATGGCATATAGTTTTTATTTGCAGCTCAAAAACTATTTTTTATATTGAATAAAGAAATATACCATGACGTGGGTGAAGAATCAAAGAATTTTATTGTTTACATTTGATTTCTATTTTTTAAGCTATGATGATTATATTGTAGTGTTTGTTAAATACTTTGTTAAGTTTTAGATTACGCAGTCTCACAACTTATAACCTACATAAGCCTTTAACAAAAACTTTTCAAGATTAATTATATATAGCGTTGGTCAGTGTGATACTTATGAATCTCCATGGCCAAACTAGGGTGCGGTAAGCCGAATTTTTAACAATAAGACATGTATGTTTAAGTAAAATAATACACCTAATTCTGTTGTGCAAAGTGCACCACATTAGATTTTCCTCCAATCCAAAGAAAAATGATTAGATTCGTTTTCTATAGTGTTTACATGTGTGACGTGCCTTTTTTTCAATTTGACACATTCGAATTATTGGCCTCGATTCCCAGATCCGGCGGCTTGGAAGTGAGTGCGGATCAATCTCCACTTAATATATTGTCATCCAATCTGAAGTGTTATTCAACAGAAAGAATACCATGAAAAAGCGTAATTAGTGGCTAGTCTCTAGGCACAACATCCCACTAGTTTCTTAGGTGCACAAAATTTTTTAAACGCATTTAGCACTGCACTGAAACTTTTTCTTTCCGTTTCTGTTAATTTGAAGGTATTGTAGACTTCTATCGCTGCTGGCCCAATTGCATTGAGGAAAACCGCTACTTGTACCGCTTCTTCTTTTTTATCCTATTCAATGGCTGTTGAAAATATGTTAAAATGTTGTTCGAAAACTCGCCAGTTTTCTGATAAATTTCCTTCCAGTTTTAATTCCTCTATTCGTTTTATGTATTCCATGTTTGTATTTTCATAAATTGTAGTGTATTTTCTTGGTCTTCCCCGTGGCCTATTCTTCTTCCGCAACGTTTCTAATTTTGTAATATCTGCACTTTTACCCATATATATATATTTAATTTAGTGGGCATAAACACATTTTTAGAAATTTTCCGTTTTTTATTTTCACTTTACTTTACTTTTACAATTATTGACTGTAAATTAATCACCAACTACCGACTGCGCCATGTGCTATTTTAATGAAACAATTTGGTTTCCTTCATGATGTTTATTCAATCCGAGTTACTTATTCACTCAGGTCTTGTTCAACCGAGACCTGGGGGTCTAAAAAGGCCACTTCGGGTGTTTCATAATATGATCATATTATGTTTCATTTCATAAATCATAAAACGGCCACAAAATATGATTCATTTATGATTCATATTAAATCTGTCGATTTCCTATAGGAAACCGTAAAATGGCCTACTAATATGAATTGCATTTTTGTCAAATTAGGTGAAATTTTAGAAGTTACTCCGAGAGCAACATATTCAGTTTATATTCGTGTGTATTGTATTCAAATTGTGCTAATTGAATTTAAAAAATTATTTAAGAACTTTTATTAATGATTACGTGGGGTTTATACGGGAATTTTTTGGAACATGCTCGACTGGAGGAAGCTCTTTGCTATAGACGAAGCACAGCGAAAGTGAGAAGTCTGGAAGTAAACTTCGAAATGCCGGACCGCGATTTCATTGCCCTATATAGGTTAAATAAAAGTTTGACTCTTGAACTAGTACAAGAGTTAGAACCTTATTTACCTAGGAAGGGTGGACTAACGACAGTTTGTAAAATAAGTAAATAATATTTCAAGGGCAATTAATACCCAGGTATTATGTATACAATGTTTTTATTGTTCGTAAACCTACAAGAGTTATAGTCCAGGAGAGATAGCGAAAAAGTAGTTAAAAGTTGAAATAAATCTACCCTGCGATTTCTTGACACTATAATTAAGAGAAAAATCGTAGGAATTCAATGAATGTGTTTTGGATAAAATTGGTCCAGGGCAACAGGTGGTAAAAAGCTAATAAAAGGAGCGAAAACGCGTTTTTTCACGTTTTGGGTACGAAAAATATGTTGTTTTGGAAAACAAAAAATACTACTTAATAGTGCTTAAAAAGACGAAAATTATGAGTTTTGGACCATTGATATCGGTAAACAGGTTTTTGCAGAAAAATTCAAAAACCGTTAAAAATGGTCATTTTTTGACATTTAATTATAGGGAGTGTAATTATCGTAGAACCTTGTGGCAGGGCTTAAATTGTGGCCACTGATGGTGCCTACCTACAATAAAAATTTCATGAAAAAATAATGGTAACTTTTCGAGTAAATCTCAAAAATGTAAAAACACCTGTTTCACAAAAAAAGGTTGAACAAGGCCACCAGTGGTCCTAGAGTTTTTTTGATGAGCCCAATTTATTCCCAAAGAGTTGCTCTACAACCCCATTTTCATGAAATGTATGTAAAGTTTGATTTAACACCTTAAAAACACGATTAAAAACCACCCTTTTTCCAGTTTTTTTGAATAAAAAGCTTTTATTTTGAGTTTTCTTCGTGAGCTCTTTGAGCTTTTTTTTTAAAAGCAAACAAAAACTGCGGTTTTTCAAAACTATAATTAAGAGAAAAATCGTAGGAATTCTATGAATATGTTCCGAATAAAATTGGACCTGTAGAATAGGTGAAAAACAAATTAATAAAACTGTCGAAGAACGATTTTCAAGAAAAAGCTCAAAAGTAAAGTTTTTAATTCAAAAAACTGGAAAAAGGGTGGTTTTCAAACAGGGTTTTAAGGTGTTAAATCAAACTTTACATACATTTCATGAAAATAAGGTTGTAGAGAAACCCTTTGCGAGCCAAAATGTCAATCAAAAAATTTCTACGACCATTGTGGGCCTTGTTCAACATTTTTTTGTGAAACAGGTGTTTTTACATTTTTGAGATTTACTCGAAAAGTTACCATTATTTTTTCATGAAATTTTTATTGTAGGTAGGCACCATCAGTAGCCACAATTTAAGCCCTGCCACAAGGTTCTACGATAATTACACTCCCTATAATTAAATGTCAAAAAATGACCATTTTTAACGGTTTTTGATTTTTCTGCAAAAACCTGTTGACCGATATCAATGGTCCAAAACTCATAATTTTCGTCTTTTTAAGCACTATTAAGTAGTATTTTTTGTTTTCCAAAACAACATATTTTTCGTACCCAAAACGTGAAAAAACGCGTTTTCGCTCCTTTTATTAGCTTTTTACCATCTGTTGCCCTGGACCAATTTTATCCAAAACACATTCATTGAATTCCTACGATTTTTCTCTTAATTATAGCGTCAAGAAATCGCAGGGTAGATTTATTTCAGCTTTTTTTCTATTCTTCCTGGATTATTAGGTAAACCTACATACCTACATACTGCCACTTTTTTTACCGAAAAATGACGTTTTTTTAAAGCACTTAAAATTCCTATATTCCACTTGAATTGTAATTACAAAGGTTGCTTTGTTTGTTGACATTAGTAATGTTGGTTTGATAGACCTAAATATTATAGCCACGTCACTAAATTTTTTGTCTGGCAATGTCTTTGCCAAATATGATTCTCTAGATGATATGAATCGTTTATGAATCATTTATAAAAACGGCCATTTTACGATTTTTAGCAGAACTGCTAAAGATCTGCTAGAATTCACCAAATGAATCATATTATAGACGTTTCACCCAATGTGGCCTTTTTAAACCCCCTGTTATTGCTTATTGCATTTCATGTATAAGTATGTGTTAGTGACATACATATATTACAGATAGTGGACGAACTTGCAGGATGGAAGACGAATGATCCATGCATGACAAAAGCCAAAAGCTTTTGAAATCCTGTGGGCGGAGCTAAGTGAATGACAGCATGAAGGACAGTGGATGTTGTTGCTTGTCCATTTCGTAATTTCGACTGTAACTTTTAGAGTGAGTAGCATGGAGCCTAGACAAGGAGTTAAAACTCCGTGTTGTCAAATTTTGTTTGATTGAGTGAGGGCGCCACAGTCACATGTACCCCAAAAAACATGGCCGATTATATTCATCCGGTTGATGGCAAAGTTCGTTAACTACCAAGATACTTTATTTTTACGCCTAACTTGAAAAATCAGCTTCTAAATTGGATTTATATCGATGCGGTTTTTCGTAATTAACCAATTTATGGATGTTCCAATGAATTTTTATTAATTTCCAAAGAATTTTTTTTGCATTGCTCCATTTTCTGGTAAAATTCAGCTAACTTCATGTGGGGTACGTCAGCTTTAGGCGACATCTGTGGCTAAAAATGAACTAAAGGTTTAGTTTCTGCTACCCATCCATTTCCGGTTATTTTTCCCATAAGAGTTATATCTCCTTGTATAGTCTCCATGGTGAGTAGGTAAAATAAGTTTGAAAAATAAGTAATGGCGAGCTACAATTACTCGAGCCTTTCACTATCGCTTCCTCCTCAAAGCGAGGATTGACTGCATGCATGATAATGAATTCGAATATAACTTCTTGCATGGAATTCTTGTACGACACGCAAAACTGATAGGGGGTGGGGGTCTTACCGCAGCTTCACTACGCAATGAAACATCACTGACACTTATTTTCCAGAGCACTGGTAATAGAAATAGATGCTATTTACATTGGGTGTCCCAGTTCACCGGTCAAGTTATTTGGATCGGAATTTCAGAAAGGAGTTGTGAATATTTAGGAGCAATATTTTCGATAAAATGGTGACAGAAAAAGTGAAAATTTCTGCAGCAATTGTTGCATACTTGTTAAAAGTCTTAAATGGGTCTGCGAATAGATTTCAAAAAGACAAAGGGAAGGGAAGTTTTTTTTTTTTTTTTTTTTATGTGGCAGTGCTAAGCTCAGGAATCACCCTTTGTACTACTAGTCCGTCATGTCATTTGTCACGTCATGGTGCAATGTCTAGCGGTAAGCTTAGTACGGGGAGGGGGTTGGAGGGGTTATAAAGGAACGGGAGGGAATTGAAGAAGGTGGTGATGAACCCTGCGTTTGAACTCTTGGATGTTGTAGGAGCTCGGAAATACTGACTGCGAGAGATTATTCCACAGCCGAGTTGTTCTATTAACAAACGAATTCATGTCTTGTTGAGTGCGTGAAAGGGGGAGTTGCAGGTGGAGGGAATGAGACGAGTGGGCTAATCTGGTGTTGCGGGTATAAGAATGCCGTGGAGGCAGGAGAGCGTTTAACTCGGAGGAACAGTCACTATGATAGTAGCGATAAAATTTTGTCAGTGCTGCTACATTCCTACGGTGGCTCAGGGGGTCGATGGTGGAGCAGGCGGTGTCGTCATCAATTAATTTAAGGGCCTTTTTTTGGACCTTATCTAACCATGCCAAGGTGGTTATTGGAGCGCCGCCCCAAACGAGGGAGTTATATTCGAGAAGAGGCCGAATGTAGGATTTATAAATAACAGCGCGGGCCGATGGCTGGAGGAGGAACTTACACCTCTTAAGAAATCCCAAGCACTGAGATCCTTGTTTGGCGATTTGGAATATGTGGTCATTCCATCGCAAGTCTTTGGATAATGTCACGCCAAAGATGTGTAAGGATGGTTCGGCCAATAGTTGAACTTCATTCACTTTCAAGGGTGGAGGGGTGTTGAACTTCTTTTTAGAGATAAGACAGTACTTGGTTTTAGCGGGGTTGAATTCAACACGATTCTTCTTTCCCCACTCTAGAATGAGTACAATGTCGTTATTAATAGAGTTGGACATACGTTCGCGATCATCAAGACAGGATCTGGCATGAGTCTGCCTTGTATCGAAGCTGCACGAGTACCGTAAAGTACCGTCATCAGCGAAGCTGAGAAGTGGGTTGGAGGGGATTGAAAGAAGGTCATTTATAAAGATAAGGAATAGGGCCGGTGATAAGATTGACCCCTGGGGGACCCCCGCCGAGATCGGGTGGGATGCGGATTTGACAACATCCAATACTACTTTGATTGAACGGCCGAAAAGGAAATTCTTGATCCACTTCTGTAGAAGTGAGTCGACTCCAATAGCTTTGAGTTTGGCTAACAGGGCTGTGTGCCAAACTCTATCGAAAGCCTTGGAGATATCTAGAGCAACCAGACTAGACTCGCCGGATCCATGCAGACTACGTCTGAGGTGTTCTGTAAGACAGACTAAAAGATCGCCAGTGGATCTTTTCTGGCGGAAGCCATATTGTCTGTCGTTTATGAGTAGGTTGGATTCTAGATATCCCATAAGCTTTTTGTTGATTATCGTCTCCATGGTTTTGGAGAGAATAGAAGTAATTGCTATTGGGCGGTAGTTTAAGGGGTCGCTGGCTTCACCTTTTTTCGGAATTGGCTGAACATGGGCAAGTTTCCAAGAGTCTGGGTAAACTCCGGAGGAGTATGATGGGGCAAAAAGTTTGCGCAGAGGTTTAGCCAAAGGTGCCGCGCATTGTTTTAAGACGATAGGGGGTATATTATCGGGTCCAGTGGATTTGTTGACATCGAGCTCCTTGAGGCACCTGTACACCTCGCGAGTCCTGAAGAAAACCCTGTCCATTAAGTGAGCATTGTGCTCGAGAGCTGGGGGTAGCGCATCAGTTTCGGGTAGGGAAGAATTTGAAGCAAACAGAGATGCTAATAAATCGGCCTTGGCTTTTCTGTCTGTTATCACCTTCTTATCGTGAATGAATGAAGGAGTTGTAGATGCAGTGAAATTCTTCTTTATGGAACTTACCAAGGACCAGAAGTTTTTGCTACCAGCGGTTGCATTAAAGAGTTTATTTCTCAACTTACTGTCAAATGAATTTTTGACGTTCCTGATGGTGACTTTACAGGAATTTCTTAGTTTTATATACTCTTCACGGAGCGATTCACTCGGGGAGCTGAAGGGATATTTAGAGGTTCTAGAAATTCGCCTTTTTTAATACTTTCCATTTCTTTTCGATTAATTTTCGTAGCAACACTTTAAGGAAAATAACAGCTCAGACCGAAATAACTCGTACAACTTTGCAAAACAAGTTTGTAACGTTACCAGTGCTCACGAGAAAGTGGTCAATGCGTGTTTTTATGTGTTTAGACTGCACGAGAAAAATCATATCAGTGTTTATGCCAGTGCTGTGCCAGTGCACTGACATGGTCTTTACATTGCACTGGCAAGAGCCAGTATAATAACAGGCAGAGAGCTCGCATAGTTTAAACCCACCTTTACACTTGGCGAGTTCATCAAGGCTAGAAATTTAGTTTTAACAGCAGTCATTTGCAAGACCCAAAAAAGTTCTGTTAGAAATACATATGTATGTTTTTTTATGTGAAAGACTAGGGCCTCAGGAAAGGCCCTTTACACTGTCGACAATCCTACACTGATAGAAAATTTGTCTTGATTCCAGCAATTCCATAGTCTTCGTTTTGTTGGCTTGAGTAGAATCATTTTTCAGTCTAAACATGACAATGCTGTCTCAGAGTGAGACACTAGAAATTCTTGAGCCAAGCAATTGTATTTCTTCGCTCAATACTTATACTTTTCGATCAAGATATGTCTTTTGCGAAATAAGATTTTTAATTTTTTGCTCAAGAAACTAAATATTTTTTATTCAACAAAAAAATTTGTATTAAATAAAGAAATGATGAAGTTTTAATTCGAGAATATTTATTGAGGCAATTCACTATTTTGCTTAAATTAAAAAAACCAAGAAAATCTTTTTCTTACTTCTAGTCAACTTTTGTCTTCATCCAAGGCAATAAAACCAAGACTATGAGTATTGTTTATCCGAAGACATTTTTGTTTTCGTTAAATCCAAAACATTATTTGCTTGGTTCAAGAAAAAGTCTCTTAAGCTAAGAATTTTTTTATCTGTGTATTTTCTTCGAATAGAGTGCAATGTCGAACAGCAGCTCTAGTCGGGAACCTTGTTAGCTTGAAACCGGATTATTTAAAAAAATAAAACTGAATTCCACCAAAATATTTTTGCTTCCCCCTGGTGTGACCTTTTCATACTTAGTTCCATCTTATACTTAACCTTTTACATCTTACAAAATACCACTAATTAGTTTAAATAATTAGAGTAATACATTTCAGGAAAGGGCAACAAAACAAAACATCGAATTGAAAATCACTGTGCAAGAAGCGAACGAAACAATCCACAACATTGGCGTAATGTACCTGAAACTGAAGTCAAGTCATGAACTAGAGTAGCCGAAGGAAGGGGCATGAGATGAATTTGATTTTTATTTTGCTTTTTTTTTTCTGCAGAGGTTTAATTAGCTGCCAAACGAAATTTTCGGGACTTATAAATATATTTGTTATAACATTATACAGGATTATAATTTAATATAGAAAATTGACTGTATTCACGCCATTGTTGAGGTTCGTGCAATAAATACGTTAAGTTTACGCACTTTACTTTGTGATAATCGACTCGCTGCTCATTATTGGAGAGCACACATTTCATGACGTTTTGAAATGTCACGAATACAAGAATAGGTTAACTTTATGACCTTTCAGCTTGAATATTTCCTTATGATTTTTTATATGAGCCTACGGCTACCGAAATTAAGGACAGAACTGATAATGTTGGAAAGTCACAAAAATTAATCCTAATGATACATGAGAGAAAAGTACGCCAACCGCTGATCACAAACTAACATGAGCCGTGTTTATGCCGGAGGACTTTGGCATAACTAAGGTAGAGCTCCGCAGAATTTATGCCGCAGATAAAATTGGCAGCAACGCCAAAGTGGCCTCGGAGTAAATGTGGCGTTTGTTATCATGTGAAACTGCTATCAAAACAACTAATGCGCGGTTATAAATTTAACGAAAGTATAACTTTAGAATACGTTAATGCCAGCTTATAAAACTCACATAAGTTAATGGGTTACTGCACCCTTATCTCTTGAGAGATTATATAATATCAAGAGGCTTTTTTAAGGGGCCATTTTAAACATTTAAAAAACGAACCCAATGACAGGGTATATAAAATCCTTTTTTGTAAAGAAGTTTATGTCAGGGATCGTAACTGTTATAACTTATATCGAAAAAATCAGAAAATAATCATTATTTTGAAACTTATATGATATAAAACAACAGTAACAGTTAAATTTTACCAAAAATATTTAAAGTTATTTTTAACTATTATCTTTGACTAGTATTGTTTTAAATCTTTTAAAATTGTTATTAAAGATTTTTTTCTTTTTTTGTTCGAAATAATAATTAAAATTGACTTTTATTTTTAAAATCAAAAATAACTGTTAAAAAAGACTTTTATTTTTTTCGGTCTTGCATAAAAGTCTTTCTAAGATTTTTATTTTTCCAGTTTTTTCTATAAAAGTCTTTGAAGACTTTTATTTTTAAAATATAAAAATAAAAGTCTTTTGCTGAAAACAGATAAATAGTCCATTCAAACCGTTAAGAAAATCGAACCCTAAAGGTTTCTGGGGTCGCTGATCACAAAAATCGGGGTCCTGCGGTCCTAAAACTTGGGCGTCACCCTTAAAAAAGCAAAAAACACCCCTTTTTAGGGGTTTTTCGCGATTATTTCGATAATAATGAAAACTAATGCAATGAAATACACTTTTTTAAATATTTATTTGCGAAGGTGGTTGATTTGTACTAAATCAACGCGAACTTTATGATAAGGGGTGATCCTAAAGGGTTGAAACCACCCCTAAATCGGCTACAAATATAAAAAATTGTAAAAATTTTTTTCTTCAAGTATATGCTTCAAATACGATTGTGGGCGTACTGTCAGGCAAAACTAAATTATTTTCAACCCTTAAGGGGTTAAAACTACCCCCACAATTATAAAAATCAACTTTATATAAAAAAAATTAGAAAAATTTTTTGTTTTTTGCTTTTTGCTTGAAATTTGGTTCAAAAGGTATTATCAGCCATAAATTTATTATTTTAAACCCTTAAGGGGGTGAAACTACCCCTGCATTAAAATTGTAATTGAAAAAAATTGACATTTATTGTTTTGCATTAAAATTTTATTTTCCATTTTTATTCATTGAAACATTTGGAAAATTTCACTTTAAACCCTTTCTTAAAGGGGTTAAACCACCCCTAAACCGAAGCAAAATAAAAAATACATGGAGAAATATTTCTTTTCGTGGAATTTTTAAATAAAGTCAAAATGCAGGATAAAAACGACAATCACACAATAATTGGAAATATGTACCCTAATGTATTTGAGTTACTTCTGAATAATGGGGTGTTCCGTTTTTTTACAATGACATTTAGGCAGGTCAGTCTTTTGCTGAAAACAAATAAAATAGCTATCGTAGTTCGAAAATTACACTATAAAAACAATTGTGATATTGTGCTTAAAGCCTAGCACGTTGATCAGGCTATAGAAATTCTAACTAAAACTATGTAAAAAATGATTTATTAGGTGGATAAATTGGTGCGGCTGATTTTATATTTTTGGTTCCCTGTTTAATTTCTACTTAAATTAGTAGTTTGGTAACCCCATTTCACTCCGTTAGGGGATGAATTTCGAAAAATCGATTCTTAGTGAATGTCCACGTCATTATAGAGATGCACTGTCAAAATTAAAGCCCTTCAGCTCCAGCGGTTTGGGTTACCCCATTTAACCCCCTTAGGGGATTAATTTCAAAAAATCGCTTCTTAGTGGATGTCCACGTCATTAAAGGGATGCACTGTCAAAATTTCAGCCCTATAGCTCCAGTGGTTTGGGTAAACCGCGCGCGAATATATTTGTTCTTACATTAAAATCTATATCTATCGGGGCCGTCGCGCATAATAAATTTCGGTAACAAGCCAGTAAAAATCTCCAAAAATTAATGAAATAATTTGGAAAAATGTTAAAATTTTTAATATCAGATAAATATTAAAAAAATAATAGCAATTTTGCATTAAATACATATTTTTTTTAAAAGTTTTATTTACAAATAATGTATTTGGAAATCTTTAACGAAGTATAAAGAACAATTTAAGATTTTTTTTTATCGAAAAGCTGTTACAACAAACGAACAGTTTTTATTATGTAATAGCATTATGACAAACCTTTAGAAACATTTCTATCAATTCAAAATAATTGCAAAAATTTCATTAAAAATTATGACAAATTTATAAATATTTCATAAATCTCCCTAGAAAGTAATATTAAAATTGTTCTTTTGAAATTTAAACAATTAAAAAGAAATCAATTATGTAAATCACATTACGCACATAATGCATTGGAATTATGAAGACACTTGCAGAATGGCAAAATAACTCGAATACACTTCTGATAAGGAAATAAACAAAAATTAATTTAGCCCAAATGACAAATCAATATGTGTGTTCGATGACTGCTTAAAAAGCTCAGAGCAGAGCAGAGCAGCTCAATTGGGAGCGGCTGTCAAATTGATGTCAGAGCAGTAAAAAATCAGAAAATAGGAAGAATCTCAAAAAAAACACTTTTCTGCTCAACTTTGCACTAATGCCGGGAAATTACGGTATAAACACAGACTTTCTTAAAATGCCGAACGATGTAAACAAAAATGAAAAATGAAAGAAGAAATGAATAATACATCTTTCTTACGTTTAATTTGTAATTGTCTCCAATATAAAATACTTTTTGCACGCTTCAATTGATAACACCGAAGCTTTTAAAACCGTATGTCAGTGGTTTGGGTGCTTAGAATACTAAAAGGGAGTGGTGAATTAAATGTGTGAGGTGCTCTTGTTTTAAAATTGACACCCACTTCCGCTTTGGTGAGATTTGCTGGACCTTTCCCCTTTTTAAATTACAATTTTTTTTAACTTGACAACATATCGACGAATCGTTTATGTCAAAACATTACCTTGTTGTGAAAATTGTTCCTCAAATGTTTTTTGGGTCGCTGATTACGAAAATCGGGGGCCCACAGTCTTAAAATATTCATGTCACCTTTAAAAATGCTTAAAAACTCCTTTTCAAGGGTTTTCGCGATAATTTAAATTATAATCAAAAATAATCCAATCAAATATGTACATTTTATGCAATATTTTGGGGCGATACGGTGTCCAAGCTCTTATATCCAAACCCGAATTCAAGACATCGACAATTCTCAATGAGAACCTAGTAGCCATCGAACTTAATAAGACTGAGATTTATTTCAATAATTCAATTTATGTGGGTATATGCATTCTCGATTTGGCAAAAACTACAATTTATAATTTCCATTACAACTATTTCGACTAAGTAATAATTAATTTTTGCAAATATATTTGTTCTTACATTATCCAAAATGTATTTAATGTATGCATTTTTATAAAAATCTATATTAATAAAATTATTTTTAAACTTAAAAAGTGTTTATCATTTTAGAAACTCCATTTGAGTTTTCAACATTGCAACCTTACAACAATGATAAAAAAACAAAACCCCTTTAGGAAAATTATAGAATTATTGTATTTTGGGGAAAAATTAAAATAACCGTGATAAGCCACGTTTTCAAAAATTTCATAAAAATGAATTTAACGTTCAAACTTTATGAAATAATTAAAAAATTATCGCAATATGGTAACAAGCAAGTAAAAATTTCCAAAAATAATGAAATAATTTTTAATATCAGATAAATGTTAAAAAAATAGAGAAGCAATTTTTACAATATATATGCACATATTTCAAAATACATTTTTACGTAGCAAAACCAATCATCAAAAACATTTAAAAACGAAGTTAGAGTGAAACAAAGTGCCAGTAAAAGCAGCGAAAGTAACAGAATCACAGAATTAAAGAAAGACACAGCACGATTATAATCAGACCTCACCAACTAAGTCTACTTTATCGCGCATAAAACCTGCTCGCCAGAATCAACGGCCTTACTTAAGCAGTTTTCGTTGTAAAAATTAGTTTGGCGCTTGCAGGTAAAAACAGGTAAACAAACAGCTGATGAGCTGGGCTCCGAGTTGTAAAGAGAAAAAGTGAAAAAAAAGCTGGGAGCTTTGTTCCTGAAGAACCGCCGTGGTCCTGACCCCTGCCGCCTCCACCACCATGTATAAGTCGATTTTTTTTTGGCAGTTTATGCAAAATATGAAATAACACTGACGTCACAAGAATTTTTTCACTTTTTCCCTTTACAACTAGGAGCCCTGCTCGTCAGCTGTTTATTTACCTGTTTTTACCAGCAAGTGCAAAACGAATTTTTACCACGAACACTGCTTAAGGGGACTATCCAGTGATTTTTGGTCTAAAATCAAGTTTTTTACGAATTTTTTTTTTATTGCATATTCTGTCCTCTATCGTCCTGCGTTTTCAGATTTTAAAAAAATAACGTACAACATGCTTTTTTTCATGTTTTTTCAAGAGCGTGTACGGCGTCACATGGCGCTCGTAACTCGGCAACAGAAACCGAACGTGTAACTTCAAAGATGAATATCTCGATAACTTTGTTTACCTTTTTTTTCAACTTTTAATCGTAATTACAACGTGAGTTTTCAACCGATTTTAATTATACAAAGTGGAAAAATGTTCGTCATTCAATATAGACCAAATATAACAGCCAGATTTTTGATTTATAAAAAAATTCATTAAATTATAAACAAAAATGTAAAAAAAGCTCGAAAAAAAAAACATTATTTTAGGCCTGTTTATGACTCATCCGCACATATTCGTGGATTGTTAATAAAACAAAAAGATGATATCGAAATTCTGTCTGGTGCATTTGTTTATCATTAATTACCGAACATTTTGACACCAACAAAATTGAAATCGGATAAAAAATTCACGTACTAATTATCCGTTGAAGTTGGCCTATTTTTCAATTGTTATGTAATAAAATGTTGTTAAAAATCATATTTTTCTGACAAACGAATATGATTTTGTTTTTCATTTGATAGTAGCTATATTCTCACAAAAATTTGATCAAAATCGGTACACTAGATCAAATTTTAGCCATTTCACTGGATAGTGATAGTGATAGTGCCTTAAGTAAGACAACTGATTCTGGCGAGCAAGCCTTCATAATAAGATCAGTATAATTTTCATAGGTTCGTTTTAAAAAGCTGATACCAGGTATTCATAAAGCATACAGCAAAAACCCATTTTCCTCCAGCAAAAACACACTTTATTCTACTGAACACTAAAGCTTTAGTGTTTGTAGCAATGTTAATATGTATATATGGGGTACCCTTCGAGTATATGTTAAAATGTTATGCACTTAGCGGACTTTGCTGCAAGTAAAAACAACCTGCTGCCTCAACAATTTACTTAGCTTCCGATTTTGTTTTTTTCTTATACTTGATTTCGCGGGGCTCTTTGCGTTTGTGATCACATCATGCGCAACTGCGCGGTGTGTTTCTGACTTCTCTTTAACTGTGTTCCTGTTACTTTGCCTTTAGATTCACTGGTACATCCCGTAATTATTTTGCTTTGGATGCTTTTGTCTGTTCAATATTATCAATTGCTCTTAATAATAAAAAATATAGGATGGCTGGTGAAAAAATATGTAATTTAAAATATGTAAATTTTTTCTAGCTAACAGATACGCATGTGCACAAGATTTTAATATACTTAGAACGCCCTTCTCGAGTATATGTATGTAAAAACACATAAATTATAAATCCAATTGGCGTCTTGTGACCAAGCAGGAGCTTCCTATACAAAAGCAGCAAGCTGTCTACTGACATGAAGGAAAAAGCTTTTTGAAAAGTTATACACTCTAGCAGATTTTGTTGCGTGTGAAAGAAGATATCAATTTGCTTGGCTGATTCTACCGAGAGTATTTTATATTTGTTTTTCTTTTACCAGATTTCGCGGCCTTTTGCAGCTGCGATCAACATCAACAATCGTGCTTCTGGCTTTCCTTCAAGTCTGTGTTCCTGTTATTTAGCGTGAAACCTACAGCTATAATAATGCAAATAATTTGCATTAAAATAAATACTTTGATTGTTCTCAGATAATATTTTGTTATTAGAAATTATATATTATTATCGGATGTTAATAATTAATACCCTCACTTCGTATAATGATAATCCCCAAAAATAAAAACCACATTATTTCACAACATGATGTAATATCAGCATCACACGAACACACGCATGCACACATATTCACTTGCCCTTTCTTTCTCTCGTACATGACCATGTGACGTCACAAACCAATTGGCACAGCGAGGAAAATCCAAGATGGCGGAAAAGGTGAATTCAGAGGTTATATGTAAAACCCTATGTTAAATTGCGTTAGAACCGGCATAGCATATCTTCCACTTGGTACATGGACTACCCCCAACTCACCGACCCCAAACCAGTTCGAGAGTCAAGACCAGTCCTCAGCTGAGGACCCCGCTCCCGCCAAAGACCTCGACCAAGCCAACGACCCCGAACCAGTTCCCGAACACCAGCAAACCAGTCTCAAGGTCAACGACCGCGACCTAGATTCCAGGGCCTACCAACAGGTGATTGATTGATTGATGGCCTTGACAGGTGATTGATTGATGACCTTGACTTGGATTCCAACATTACAGGCAACTGATGGCATTGACCTGCATTCCATCCCACGTGATTTAGCTCTCAGTCTAAACCGTCTGGTGCAGATTCCAAGGTCACCCACTGAGGGGCCCACCAACTACTTCTACACCTCCATACCCATGATGTACCCGTCGAGCTATTGGGTTCTCAACATTCGCCCCCAGCCCCCGCCCCCGCCGTCGCCCCCGCCACCGCCGTCGTCATCGCTAATACTTACGCTGCACTCCACCTTTCGTCGTGCCACAAGTCTGGCCACCCACTTACCGTAATTACAAGTGATTAATGACCTGTCAACCGGTCAACCACCTTGACCCACATTCCAACGTGATTCATTGATGACAGGTGATTGATTGATCACACCGACCTACTTCCGCAATCCAGTTCCCACGGACAAGGTCAATGACCTTGACGTGACCTAGTTCCCACGGTCCAGAAAATTTTCCCACCGTAAACCGCCCCAATACCTACTTATACACCTCACGGGTCCTGAAGAAGATCCCGCCCATTGAATGGGCGATGCGATCGAGGACCGGTGGTGACGTATCAGATTCGTCATTCGTTCGATATGTATTAGAATTGAATAATTGCCTTCGTACATATTTACATATTTAAGTATACATGAAATTATGTTAGGTAATTATAAAAAAATCGTCGATCTGTTTATAACCGACTTCAAAAAAAGAGGAGGTTACTCAATTCGACGTGTAGGTATTTTGTAGTCCTGTTCACGCATAACTTTGTAATCCAATAACTTTTTTGCTTTTTTTTTGGTTCATTTGAAGGGGGAGTTTCCCACGGTGGTCCCGTTAAATTTTTTCGAAATTCTGATAAAGGAGTTCGAAGTTAGGTATAAAAAACTGTTAAAATTAGTTCAACCTAAACATTTCATAGGCCCCTAAAAAATTACTTTATTCTTGCAAAACTGGTAGAAGGCCGGTGGGAGAGTGCGTAGCGCGTTGGATCCTCGATCCAGCGGCGTGTGGCGTTGCAGGTTCAAGCCCTGGTCGGTTGGGGCAGATTGTTTTCTTTTCTCTTTTTCTTCTTTCTGAAATGATTTATTAACATATTAGTCAACCACTTATGGTATCTGCCATGTCCAGAGGGCTAGGGAGAAGTACTCTCAGCTGGGGCTCGTGGGGCTGCGAGTTGGATTCTTCGGCTCGCGGCGCTTTTTTTTCGTCATAAATATTTTTTTTAAATTTCTTTCGGGGAATTTTGTTTCATATGAAACAAGTTTTTGATATGAATACGTCTCTAAATTTGCTGCCAGAACAAAAACCTATGATAACGAAATTATGGCATATAGTTTTGATTTGCAGCTATTGTTTATATTGAATAAAGAAATATACCATGACGTGGGTGAAGAATCAAAGAATTTTATTGTTTACATTTGATTTCCCCGCTATCAATGGCAATTAAGCTTATATTTCCTTGATTTGTATGTGTGTGTACTGTAAACAAATGTTGAACTTGATTTTGACCCACTTCCATATAACCGATCAACTGCAAATTTTACACATACGTATAGTTTGCATGACAATACAATCTGATCATTTTGTAAAAAAATCAAGATGGCGGTTCCAAGATGGCAGTCAAATTTTGCAATTGGGCTCCCCGACCCCCGAAATGGGTATCAAATGGAAGGGTGTGACAAGTAGAACACACTTCGCTATGTGGCGTCATTCAAATCCCAAAATAATGGCGGCAAACGCAAAATGGCGGCTTGCTTTTTCTTTACAACGTCCTTGTTATCGGTATCAAATGAGAGTTTATGACGAGTATAGTACAGTAAGCTATCGACTTCCCAATAAATACTTCTTTTAATTTCCCCCGGAGAATTTTGTTTCATATTAAATAAGTTTTTTAACTTCCCAGTATAGGAAGTTATTGTAATCGGTCCGAAAATCGAAATCGAAAATTTCAACGTATTTTCATCTTTCAAGGTCCCAGGAGCATTTTAAGCAAAAAATTGGGAGGAAGTATGTGTGTGTGTGTGTGTATGTGCGTACGGATGTGGTCATTTTTTCCTGCACGATATCGCGCGAACCAAAACTGATATCGACTTCGTTGAGGTGTCGTTCGAAGCCTATTAACCAAAATATGATCTGAAAAGATTTTCATGACATTCGGTCCAGCCGTTTTTTTGTTTAAGCGACTGTTGTATTAAATAACAACACTCTTTTTAAGAAAATCGACGAAACACTCAAAAGTAAAAAAACAATTGTTGTATAAAAAAACAACACTCTTTTTCTTCTTTTTTTGTTGTTTAAACTTTCAAATGTATATCACTGCTTTTTTTTTTATTTACTGAATGATTTCACAATTATTGTTATAAAAAAACATCACTCACAATAATTATTTTTGAACACAATTTTATTTTATTTTCTCTTAGCTTTAACAAACAACAAAATAGATACATATTTCAATTTATCATTATTTAATTTTTTTTTGTTTTTTTATATTCACTAGTCACAATGTTTTTTATATTTACTAGTCACAGCAAAAAAATTATTTTTTTACTTTTATTAATTAATTTTAAATTTTTGTTATCTGTTTTTTAACTTAAAAACTACTGGCAGCCGCCACGGTGCCGAAGCAAGCGCCACGGTGCCAAAGCAACCGCCACGGTGCCGACGTGTCCACCACCGACCGCGTTTTTTAAATTATTTTTATTAATTATGGTGCGCCGCGATCGAAATAACTCTTTTTGTCCGCCCGCCACGGATCGTAGTTCAGGGAAAACTTTTTTAATAATAGCGGCGACGCGCCCGCCGCGCTTGATCGTTAAAAACAACCCTCTCTCTTTTTGCGCTAAAAAGTCAACCGCCGCCGATCGTAGTTCAAACCAAACTCAATTAATTAAAATCGCCACCCGCCGGTGGTGGCAAGGAAAATTTGACCACAGGCTGGGAGAAACGCGCCCTTGAACGTTTTCCCACCTGCGCAACTTGCTTACCGCGCGTTTCTCACGCGGCGCATTGCAAATTGCGCTAGATCGGGTGGGTAAAGTTACGTTCCTGCCGTGGATGTTTTTTTTTGTTTTTTAATGGCCAGAAAAGCTTGTGAAAAATAAAGGCGATCAGGTTGCGTCTGAGAATGTTACATTTGTTGAAGTGGATTTTTGTACGTTGAAGATTTGTCCGTTAAGGAATTTTGTACATTTGAAAATGGAAATTAGATAATTATTTTCCGTTTAGGATTTGTTGTTCACAGGGAACTCATATTGCATCAAATTCATTGCGAATTTGATGTAAAAGGCCCCCTGTATGAAGGGATAAGAGAATTTGTCTAAGGATCTCGTTTCTCACCGAGACCCTTAGAAATTCTGTATGTAACATTCCTTCCCCCCTGGAATAAGAGAATCGCTACGAAACGTAGTTAGTAGAGCGATTCTCTGTTTGGATAGTTTGTGTGAATGTTTTGGGTTCGTTTTGCGAACTAGGGGGAGTTTGATTGACGTAGCGCAAGTGAGATTTTTCTGGCGATCTCTTAGACCCTTTTTTATGAAGATGGGTTGGCAGAGTGAGGCGTAAAAGCGCACTATAATGAGGCGTGGTGTATGGCGGTATGGCGGTCCGATTTACCCTATGGTTATTGGGGTTCCAAGCCCTGGTTGTACTAATTGTGTGGAAGAGGCCCTTGGTAATGTGTGGGATCTACTTAGAGGCCTAGGTATGGTCTCTATTGATACTGTTGTTTGTGCAGGCTTGGGTGGTATCAGGTCCTCGCTGGGGGACGTTAGGTTCTCGGGGGCGGTTCTCTCCTCCGAAGGACATGCATTTCGGGGCCTTCTGGCACTTGTGGAGCGGGCCATGGCCGCTAGTAACGGTATGAATTTGTAGCATGTATACCCTATGAGTACCAGTAGTAGGGTGCCGCTGAGTGAGATGGCGGCTGTGGAATGGGTGTGAGTGCGCTGCCATGTTAGGTGGTATTTGGCAAGGGTCCAGACTCGCTTGCGGTCATTTACAGGGTTAGGTAACAGGAACAGGAGATTCATTTGGAGTTCATATGGATCATATGAATATGGGTATGAGTAGTGGAGGGGGGGACTAGAGAGGACTTTATTGCCTGAAATGCTTCTTCGCATTTGGAGGTCCCGGGTAATTTAATACCTTTTCGTAGTAAATTTGCTAGGGCGGACTAATTTGGAGAAATTAATCATGAATTTTTTGTAATTAGAGAGGCCCAGGAAAAACTGCATTTGCCTAACTACACGGGGCGCTGGGAAGTTTTGAACGCGCTCCGCTTTTCTGGGGTCTAGTAAGGCTCCTTTTCTAGAGCATATGTGACCCTGATAAACCTCTTCTTTTCGGAGGAATTGGCATTTTTCCGGGGGTAATTTGAGATTATTTTTTCTCAGTCGCTCAAAGGCTCTTCGTACTTTACAGTGGTAGTCCACAAAGTTTTTAATGTAGATGAGGATACCGTCTAGATAAATGAAACATTCGAAAAGTAGCAGGCCTGTGAGGACATAATTCTTAAGCAGTTTTTTCTCACCATTGAGGCCCGGTTGTTTAGGGAACACTGGTAGGGGTAAGTTCAACTGACTTTTACTGGGTTGAACAATATCGTTGTCCAACATTTCTCTTAGTTGGTCATTTATGACTTGCCTTTGCGTCTCGGGAAACCTATACATTTTTTGGTTAATATGTTGGTCGTAGACCATGGGGATCTCATATCGTAGAGCTTCCGTGTAGGTGAGCTTGTCCCCTTTTAAGTGGAATATGTTGGAATATTCGTAACATAGGTCCCGTATGGACCGCTTCTCTTCGGCCATTAGAGGGTGTTCGAGGCTGAGTTCCTCGTCAAGTTGTTTGAGGCGCGTTTCGCGCTCAAGGTCCGGATCTTCATGGTCCGGAAATATATATCTCAGATGGCGTAGGAAATCGAATTCCTCTTCTTTCGTTCCCAACTTCACTTTTGCCCGTTTTCCCTTGGGTATACCGTGCGGGATTGCGCCATTGTTGGGTACACTCTGGAGCCTTGCGTTAGATGACGATGGGGTACTGGCGTTCCTGAGACCGGCTGGTTCAGAGCCTGAAAGATACTCACATTCGTCATTAGCATTCGTTGGAGGCTAAGGGTTGTTGTTGGGGGCAAGTTGATTGGTAGTGTAGTTTGTTGTTGGGGCGAGCGTGGGAGTTAGGCTCGTCAGGACTTCTGGTTGGGTGTTAACATTAAGAAAGCCAACAGACACTGTGCTTGTTCCAGAGGGTAAGAGGGCATTGGCGGGGAATACTCCTTCGCTCGGCTCGTAAGATTCACAGAGCATTTCCTCCTCTAACCTTAGTGGCATGGGGACCACCATTTGAGACCGGCTTGGTAGGCGGATAGATTTCTCCAACGCCACTTTATATTTACCTGAATTGGTCTCATAGTCGTTGGGGTTGTTTTCCAACCTTGAGCCCTCTAGAGATAGGCAGCTGGTATTCCTGTCTGAGGCTACCTGGGAGACACCACCGGGGTTTATCTCGAGTTGAGATTCCCTAGTTTGGGTTTGCTCCTGCTGCTCTCTAGTGTTTGACTTGGCGGGTCCATTGCGTAATGGAATTGCAATTTCTACTGGTCATCGTTAGGGATTTCTGGCGTATTTTGCACAATTTGGAAGGTGCATGGGAGGGGGGCGTTGAGAATGATGTTCCCCTGACAGCTCCCTAATGTCTTTCCTTGGCCGTATTGTGTTTGTAATGTGCATTTTTTGGTTGGATCTGATAGGTTGGGATCCTTGAGCTTATGTGTTTTTTAGAATATTAACCTCAGCGTCTGTGTCCACTATTATTTGGGCATTGCCGTTTAGGCTCATATCAAATGGAAGGTTGACCAGTGGGTCACTGTTTATGGACGTCTGAGGTGCGTCGTTTATTTTACTCTTATTAATTATGGTCGAACCAGGGCATCCTGGTTCCGATAGTGAGAAGTCTCCCCTTTGTGGGGACTCCCAACTCTGTCTTTTTCGATAGTCGTCCACTTTGTGGCCGCGCCTTCCGCAAAAGTCACACATGAAGCGGATATTAAATATCCTTCGGGTGTTACCGTTCGCCTGATTTGGGCTGTTTGACGGTTGTTGGCGGGGCTGCAGCTGTTGGTGGTTCTGTTGTAACCGGTTATTATTGTT
This sequence comes from Thereva unica, assembly GCA_949987705.1. Taxonomy (NCBI): domain Eukaryota; kingdom Metazoa; phylum Arthropoda; class Insecta; order Diptera; family Therevidae; genus Thereva; species Thereva unica. The sequence continues at coordinate 85,369,447 of OX465283.1, read as the reverse complement.
CGTAGAGGGATCACTACTATTGTGATTAGTGCGCTGTTCTTGAAAATGGACGCTGTTAGGGAAATTTGGTTGTGTACGTTCTTGAAGGCGTCGGCAATCTCGCGCATCATGATTAGTGGCCCTACAAATGATACAGAAAGGGGTGTTTTTCCTTTTGATGCAGTATATGTGTGTCCCTTGTTCCGGCAATAACTGCATGAGACTTTCGCTTCTAGGTTCCCTGGTGATATTTGAGGTGCTGACGGTACGAGTGTCGCCTGTAATATTGGAGTATTTTCTGAGAGACCCTCAGGAGAACAAAATAAATGGCTACTAAAAGCAGTGTGATATGGAGTGTTGTAACCGCTAGGAGTGGTATTAAGTGGAGTGATGGCGGTGTTTGGTATTGTCTGTGGCGGTATGGGGTTCGGCAGTATATTATTCTCTGTGGGTGTGGAATGGAGACCGTTCAGGCCTAATTGTGAGGCGAGGATGCTTTCATATGGGAGGAGATGACTCGGTTTAGGCACGACATAGGTTTGGGTACCTTGGGGCATTTGAGCCATTTGATGTTGTGCATGCACGTTTAGTGTCATTTGCTGGAGTCTCCCCATGTCAAGGGCCTTTTGTATTAAATTATCTAGGCCTTATTCGCCCGCTGCCAGCAAATACTGGCTTAAATGAGGGTTTGTTACTCCTCTGCTTAGGGCATTTTTGGCGAAATCTTCCAATTGCGCTGTAACTGGGGTCACTGTTGCACCATATTTGAGAGTAGCTGAGTCCACGCATAAAGTGAGTTGTTGTTTTATCCTATTTATGTAGGTAGTAAGAGGTTCTAAAGGAAACTGGTGAAGTTTGATTAGTTTGCCTACCAGTTCTTGGTACGTTTCCCTTGGAAGGTAAGTCCTATTGAGGAGCATTTCAGCTTCTTCGAAGGAAGCTGGTTGATTTGAGGCTATTAGTTGATAGGCTTCACCTCGAAGTCTTGTAGGGAAAATTTGTACGAAAATCGCCTTTTCCTCTTCTGTGAGGCATTGTAATACACAACGGCAACAGTCTATAAATATTTTTAGCTCGGTCGCTAGGGTCGGGCTTTGCCCGCCAGAAAACAGGGGGACCATTTGGACTGTTAATTTGGAAACTTTCAGTAGCTTGTCGGCCATGGCTGTTGCTTGTATTATATTTGTTTATATATGTATATGTATGAGGCGGCAAAGGACATAGGCCTGAAGATTAACGAAGAAAAAATGAAGGTTATGCAACAATCCAGAGCAGGACGATTTAGAATGGTGTACCAGCATAATGGCGCGACCATTTATTGGGCGCCACTTATGCGAGGTGTCACCCCCTTAGCCATAAGCCCTGAAGAGAATGGCCAAGGAGCCAACACCATACATAAGAAATACAAAGAAAATCCGGAACTCCTACGCCGGCCACACGGAGTTAGCTAGCTCGCCGGAGGGGTCGTGGGGTGTGTGGCCGGGATTTACCGAGGCTGGTTCACCACTTACCTGTATCGGTGCCACTTTGACTTTCATCCATAATTCTCCGATCGTCGCCTGAGCCGCGTCAAACCCTGAAAAGAAATGATTCCCCCCTCAACCATTCCACCAAAAAAAATTTACCACTGGACCATTCTCATGATTATAATCATTTAATCTGGAAAACTAAACATAAACAGTACATGGAAGTTTAATACCAACAACACGGATTAGTTGCCCATGTCAAATAATCGTGAACGAATACAATAAAATAAAAAAAAATACGAGTTACGTACTTTATGGATGTTACCACTAAAGTGCGCAGTATTGGCCAATACTCCTCACTTTGTACAAATGATAGTACAATCAACAGAAGAGGAAAACAAAAATTTCCTGAACCAACAAAAAAACAAAATGTAATTATTACCGACAAGGAGCAACACAAATCACAACTAAGTATAAAGAATATTATCAAGTTAATACTAAATACTATTAATATTAAAATGGTTATTTTAGTAATAAATTTTTTCTTTTTTTGTTTAAATTAAAGCAACAAGAAAGTTTTCTTTTTTTTTTTTTTTTTATATTCTTCTGGACTGCAAGAATTTGTTGAACTTCTCCACCCCAGACAGTTAATTGACTATAGCTCTCGTCCTCAGTTTATATATATAAGTATAATATATTTTGTAAAAACGCCGCCTACGGGGTTTTCAGAGCACACGAAATTTTCCCCCCCTCTTTTTCTTCTCTATTTTATTCCTCTAACCAAAAAAAACCCAACCACACAAAATTCAATTAAATTTTTTTTTATTTTAGACGTCCTCAGCCGCTTTTAAAGTTTTTCCTTTTTTTTCTTTTTTTTTTTGTAATTTGCGATCTGCGACCGAATTATAGACAAAAATCCTCAGTTTTTATTGAAATAATTCTTCTCCGCTGAATATTATCGATATCAAAGAAAAATAACTAAATATAAATTTTCTTTTATATACCGATTTTTGTGTTTCAATAGCAAAACAAAATGTACGTGAAACTTTCCTCCCGTGTGCGTTTTTTAATCCTTCTTGTTTTTTTTTTTTGTTTTTCTTCTTTTTTTTTTTTTTATTAATTTTTTTCTTTTTTTGTGTTTTAATTAACCCACGAAAGCTACATATATTTTTTGATGTATGAAATTTTTACTTACTGCTGCACGGAATTTAAAAGGATTTCTATTGAATTCCGAGGTAACATAAACTCTGGCTTTACGTCATCTTTTGTGGCTTCTTTTTTTCTCCCCCCCCGTTGGTTGTGGTGTGTTGGTGGTGTAGAGCAGCCGTACGTCGTCGTCGTCTTCTTTCCTTTCTGATCTTCTCTCGTCGTGTTTTTTGTTGTTTTTGATGATGATGATTTATTATTTAGTCGTTCCCTTTTTTATTTTTTTTTTCTTTTTATTTAATTCTTACGAATATAGAACCGCGTCAGTATACTTTTAATCAACGTGTTAATATCATTGTTTTATAACACGATAATATGATATTGTAGTTATGTGTAATTTTTAAGGACTGCTTAATGAAATTCTGTCCCACGAACTAGATAGAACTCTTTTCTCTCCTCCAAAAAAAACTCCTTTCATTATTCATTTTTTCCCTCGCCTATCCTTTTTAAATTTTCCTTTTCCTCCCAAGTAATTTTACAGTAAATTTCCCCTTGCCTACAGGGTGATTTCCAAACTAAATTCCCCAGTCAAAATAAATTTTCCAACCGACCGTTACATACCCTCGGGTCCACAAGGCCGACTCGCGAGGCAGTGAGGAGCCGAAAATAACGGACGGTTTGTTCAGTCGTAATATCCTAAAAATAAATAATTAATATCGTAAACAATCTTTGATCAATATACTTACCATGAACAATCTTAAGGAAACCAAGTTTATACTCCACCGACGTCTTGCAGCTATCATATTCCTGTAAACAAACAAATTTATCACCAAGAAAAACATTCTATATAAAACACCTACTAACCTGACTACCCTACAGGCAATACAAACTCCATTCCAGCATATTTGGCTCCGCATCCACCAGAACATAAAAAGGAGAGAAGTAAATTTATAAATATTAAAATAATTAATCAAATAAGACAAACTCACCGATTCGCATCCATATTAGCCAAATGTCACAACAAAACACATAAATCAGCTGCTATGTAAAATTGATATACATAACAAGAAGGGACATATACACAATAATTGAAGCAAAATTCCAATTCCAATGGCCCCCCCCACATTGCCTTCCAAAAAATTGCCATTGTCAGGAACGAAATAAATAACGCAGCCAGTCGGTCGGGAATTTCAGATCACAATTGATCTTCGTTGCGACTCGAGCTCGAAGAAATTCTAATAAACAAGTGATCTCAACCCAAGGTACATGGAACGTCTCGAGTTCATGTAATATCAAATAATAATTTACATCTAACGTATCGAGCTGGTGTAAATTAATCAAAATCCAACTTGTACATTTTACGCAACGAGTTAATGTACAAATCACGTTAACCTGAAATATTAAGTGGCGTTTACATTAAAATATTTCTAACTAACATTGAATTTCAGCCCTCCCAATATTGGCGTACTTAGAGGCAGCATCTAATACGAGTATCTAAACGAACCCACAACAGCAGCTCCAGGACATCCAGTCTCAGATTCAGCAACGGCAACATTGCTGGAAATTAAGAAGAACCAAGTAAAGCCTAATAAAGCAATTTAACCAAGGGTGACTATTAATATTAATTTTAAGTGTATTGATTTAATTAAGTGAAATATAAATCAACTTGAATTGTTATTTTATCCGAACTAAACCTGATAAATGTTTTACTAAATAGCTTGAAGTTATTATCTAGTGAACTTTATTGAATTTTAATAGTTAACTTAATGTTTATTTGAATTAGTGAAATTATATTGAATTTTAAAGTTGTTAAAGAATTGAAGTTTGTTAAATAAAAGTTCGAATCGTCAAACAAGGTTTATTTCTCAAGCTGCCCTGTAGTCCACTGAGTTTTAGGCATTTTAAGCCCTAACATTTTGGTCCTTCGAGCCGGATAAACGGTATAAAAGTACTCAGTGGTCGCAGCGTAGCTTAGAAATTTAACCAGTGACATCAAATTAAAAGATGGAAGCTGAAATCAAATTGCAAATAGCACGAAAGGATCTCTTGGAAAATTTCATCAAGAATTACAAAAAGGATGGCTCCGCAAGGCGAACGGAACCATATTACAAAAAACGACTGCAGGATTTCCAAGAGCAATTCAGCGAAATAAAGCGAGCACATATCCAGATTCTCGTGGCAAAAAACAACGAACCTGTCGATTCGGAAATATTAAACCACAAATATTTCCAGGAAGAACTATACGAAGCAATGGAGTCATTCTTCTACGCACACTACGCAGCAATAGAAGCTCGGTATGATACCGAGTATCCACCAATAGCAGCAGGCAGTCAGTCTCCCAGAGTACAGGAAAGGGAGATAGCTATGTCAAGTAAGGAGCATCTTATCAAGCTTCCACGAATCTCATTGGAAAAATTCTCTGGAGATTATCGGAAATGGACAACTTTTCATGATCTCTACACAAGCCTGATCCATGAGAATCATAATCTGTCTGACGCACAGAAACTTCAATACTTGAAGTTACATCTAAGTGGAGAAGCTGAAGGTCTCTTGCGACAGGTACAAGTAACTAACGATAACTACATTCCAGCTTGGGATCTCCTAAAAGAGAGGTATAACAACAAGAGAGTGTTAGTCAACGCACAACTGAAACTCCTACTTAATCAATCTTCCGTATCTTCTGAATCGGCACAAGGAATCAGGAGTTTAATGGACGTAACAACGGAATGTCTACAAGCGCTAAACAATCTCGGAGTGGCAGTGGACAAGTGGGACGCGATGATAGTCTACATAATAGGACAAAAGCTACCAACCGAAACGCTCCAGCTATGGGAACAAGGCAATAGTAAGAGCACTGAGGTACCATCATGGACGATGCTACGCGAATTCTTGGAGGCACGCTTCCGAACGCTAGAAGCCATAGGAAAAAAGGGGCCATCATTAAGTAAAACCCAACGACATCTCTCAACACCACCAAGGATTCAGTCATTCGTCACAGGACATCATCATGCTTGCGAAACATGTGGAGAAGATCACCCCTTGAGAAATTGTTCCAAGTTTATGAATTCAACAATAGAAGAGAGAAATCACATAACACGCAAAAATGGTCTGTGCATCAATTGTTTGGGACGAGGACATATGGGAGCAAACTGTCCGAGCAAGTTTACATGTCGACATTGCAAGAAACGTCATCATACTCTATTGCACAACGCCGATAGAGGTCCCCCGCAAAATACCGCAACGAAACCAGAGAACGAAGCATCTCCGCCACGATCTATGCAGACCACAACCACGCTTAATTCTCTACACTCAGCAATGTATAAAGAAGTTCTTCTCTCTACTGCAATCATAACCTTAGAAGGACCCCGGAAAGTACGCAAAACCTTTCGGGCACTCATAGATCCAGGCTCGCAAACATCCTTTCTGACAGAATATGCCGCCCAATCACTTTCACTACAAAAGAAGCCAGTCCTTGTGAACATCTTGGGTGTACAACAATCCGACGCTGGAATCTCCCGGTCAATGGTGGAAACGGCCCTGGTTATTCAACCCGGGGGTTATCAGTTGAATCTACAAGCCCTTGTCTTAAAAACTTTAACGTCCTTCTTACCATCAAGACCCTTTGTACCCATCAACTGGAAACATATTGAAGGGATACAGTTGGCTGACCCCACCTTTAATCAACCAGGACGAATTGATGTAATATTAGGAGCTGATATTTACGGATCCTTAATATTACCCAACATTCGAAAAGGACTTCAAGACCAACCAATCGCACAAGAGACTCTATTAGGCTGGATATTATGCGGGAAAACATCAAGTAATACCAGTGAATTCTCTTCACCCAACACCTTTACGTCCATTACATCTCTAACAACTCTCAGTCAACAGCTACAACAATTTTGGACGATTGAAGAGGTTCCCACTACATCATCATTAAATCCAGATGATCGAAAATGCGAAACAATCTATCAGGAATCACATCAACGCCTAAAGGATGGTAGATATTGTGTGCGGTTACCTTTCATCAGCGAACAACACCAACAATCACTAGGACGGTCGCGGGCAGCCGCCATTGGAAGTTTCTTGAACCTCGAAAGACGTTTTTTGTCAAATCCAGATTTAAAGGGCGAGTACACTCAGTGCATCAATGAGTACATTCAACTAAAACACATGATTCCAGCAGCAACTTCAGAAGACGAGACCAAAGTACAACAAGGCAATTCCATTTTTTACAAAAGTTTCTACTTACCGCATCATGCAGTCTACAAGGAGAGTACTTCCACAAAGTTACGAATTGTGTTCGATGCATCGAGACAAACCAGTTCCGGACATTCTCTCAACGACGTGTTGCTGACCGGTCCTACACTACAGAATGAACTCATAGCGGTCCTTACTCGTTGGAGGAAATTCAAATTCGTGCTGGTATCAGACATTGTTAAAATGTATCGCCAAGTATTGGTGCATCCAGATGATGTGACTTACCAAAGAATCATATGGCGAGAATCCCCATCAGATCCCTTGCAAGAATATTGTTTAACCACGGTAACATTTGGAGTCACTTGCGCTCCATTTCTAGCAATTCGTACACTACAGCAGCTAGCCACCGACGAACGTAACTCCTATCCACGTGCTTCCGAAATAATTCTTAACGATTTCTACGTTGATGATCTACTCACGGGTGCAGATTCGATCAATGAGGCAATAACAATCCACAAGGACTTAAACGAACTTCTCCTCCGCGGCGGTTTCAAGCTCAAAAAGTGGCTTACAAATGACAATTCCATTCTAACCACCATCCCAGAAGAGGACAGAGCAGTGTCTGAGCCTATTGACATCAACCCAGATCAAGGCATTAAATCTTTAGGTGTTATGTGGTACCCTTCCTCTGACACATTCAGCTACAGAATAAAGATAACTCAAGATCATCATATGCTGAGCAAACGAGAGCTTCTATCAGAGATTGCCAAACTTTATGACCCATTAGGCTGGATTTCACCAGTGATAATTACTGCAAAAATTCTGATGCAATCATTGTGGATCCTTGGCAGTACCTGGGATGAGCCCGTGCCTTCGAAAATACAACATTCATGGTCCATGATAAAGGCTCAACTCCCCCTACTTGAACAGCTTCGCATTCCACGATGGTTAGGAACTACTCAGAACTCTCAGGACATTCAACTCCACGCCTTTAGTGACGCCTCGCAAAACGCCTATGCAGCCGTGATCTACTGTCGAATCTCTACCCCGGACCACAACGTGAAAATCCAGATCATCACCTCTAAAACTAAAGTCGCTCCGATCAAACAAATATCTATACCAAGATTGGAACTTTGTGGTGCAGTATTAGCCGCAAAATTAATACGGCATACTCGCAATATCTTACAGCTTGACAACATCGAAGCACACATGTGGACAGACTCATCAATTGTCCTCTCATGGCTAAAAGGACAACCAAGAAAGTGGACCACTTTCGTGGCAAATCGCACAAGCGAAATCTTCACATTAATAGGGAATGCACCATGGCATCATGTCTCATCGAAAGACAATCCAGCTGACCTCGCTTCCAGAGGAGTTCTACCAAACGAACTGATCACTACAACACAGTGGTGGAGCGGACCTCATTGGCTAATTCAAGATCCCAGCCACTGGCCTCATTCACCGAGTTACGAGGAGACAGAACTAGAAACCAGGAAACATATTCACGGGTTACATACCATGTATGATGAAAATCCATTTATGTTAGAGCTACTAAAAAGGTTCTCCTCTTTTTCAAAATTAATTCGCGTCACGGCATATTGTCTCCGTACAATCAAACGCCCCGGACCAAGACAACTTTGGCTATCAACACAAGAACTTGAACGAGCCACGAACCTTTGGGTGAAGTTTCATCAACGACTACACTTTCCCAATGATCTCCGTCATCTAGAATTACACAAGACTGTACATCCAAAAAGCAAACTAAAAATTTAAACCCATATTTAGACAACGATAAAATTTTAAGAGTCGGCGGACGTCTACAAAACGCTCCCATAAGTCATAACGAACGTCATCCCATAATTTTAAACAATTCATGTCACTTAAGCTTTCTCCTAATTGTCCAGTATCACCATTCATGCATGCACGGCGGAACTCAATTAACCTTATCACTACTACGAAAAAGGTACTGGATACTAGACGGGCGTAATACTGTGCGACGGTTATTACTCAAATGTATGACATGTTTTCGATTCAAAGCGCAAATCAATAGTCAACTAATGGGAAATCTGCCAGCTCAAAGAGTCACGATGTCAAGGCCTTTTACGCATACGGGTGTGGATTTTTGCGGACCAATCAGTATCAAAACCAGTAAGAGACGAGGAGCTCCGGCAACCAAAGGATACATTGCGGTATTTATCTGCTTGTCAGTAAAAGCCATACACCTCGAACTCGTCAGTGAACTTACCACGCAAGCCTTTCTAGCAGCACTTTATCGCTTTATCTCAAGAAGAGGAAAATGTCAACACATGTACAGTGACTGCGGCACCAACTTTATTGGTGCAAATTCATTCCTCAAAGAAGTTCACAAACAACAGAATCAAGTCGCTGACCACGTATCTCATGAAGGCATCAATTGGCACTTTAATCCACCACATACACCCCATTTCGGTGGCCTCTGGGAGGCAGGGGTTAAATCGACAAAGTATCACCTCAGAAGAATCCTCGGAAACGCCACATTAACATTCGAAGAAATGGCCACAACGCTAAGTCAAATTGAGGCATGCTTGAATTCACGGCCGTTATGCCCACTGACCGAAGATTCAACAGATCTGAGTGCTTTAACTCCAGGCCATTTTCTTATCGGCGATGCCTTATTAGCACCACCACAACAAGATCTATTAGAGAGTAAACCCAATTATTTGAATCGATGGCAACTTTGTCAGCAACTTACACAGCATTTCTGGCAGAGATGGTCCACCGAATATGTTACTAGACTTCAACAACGTCCTAAATGGCTTCAGCCACAACCTAATTTAAAAATAGGAGACTTAGTTTTAATTAAAGAAGATCGTCTACCTCCGCTACAATGGGCGTTAGGACGCATTGTAAAAGTTTATCCAGGCACCGATAACCTAATTCGGGTAGTTGATATTAAAACAAAGAACTCTATAATTCGAAGACCAATCGCAAAGGTAGCCCTACTTCCTATTAACGACAGCGGTAACCAAATAATACGCAACCATGTCAATGAAACCCAAGCTTCAGATTCTATATCATATAGCAAGGATCAAAACCATGTCGAACAAAATTCCGAAATACTACAACAATAACGTCTAAGAAAACCCGTTAAATTTTCTACAAAGTTTTCTGCAAGATCATCTCTATCATTAGTATATCAACCGTGCTGAAAGTCAAAGTGTTTTATTTTTAAAAAAAAAAAAAAAAAATCATGGATTATTTGTGGATCGACGATCTACCACAATTGTCCACACCACCAAGAGCGGAGTCAGCGTCAATTAAGACCAAATTAGCCAGGCCAGCATCACCACAGCCACCACGTCTTAAAAGACCTTTTGAGGCTATACCGTGCGGCCCGGAAATTCGTAGGCGCACTCAACCGCATAAAGTGCCGACATCCACCCACCGCACTGCCCAAGCACCTAGTGTCACACCACCCAAAAAACGAATATCGCTGGACGAGTATAGGGCACGTCAACCTCCACCCAACATCATTGTGGAACCAGCATTGTGGCGAAAAATTAAAAATCTATCTTTGCCATGGAGTAAAATTTGGGCAGCCAAGCGATCCTACCGGCACAAAAGTAAGGAGGGAACATTACGATTCACCTTCCTTAAAGATAGACGATGCCGCATCACCCTACAATCAAAGAAAAACGGCACAACACTGAACAACTTCCGGGAATCCAAAGAAAGAGGGAAATTTAATTAATAAACCTATATTCATATAAGCATGTAAAAACTTTTTTTATTAACAATACCCTTCCAACAACAATAATATTAAAAACAACAACACCTAGAAGATATTGAAGCTAACGCTTCAAGGCCCGGGAGGATGTTCAGTCGTAATATCCTAAAAATAAATAATTAATATCGTAAACAATCTTTGATCAATATACTTACCATGAACAATCTTAAGGAAACCAAGTTTATACTCCACCGACGTCTTGCAGCTATCATATTCCTGTAAACAAACAAATTTATCACCAAGAAAAACATTCTATATAAAACACCTACTAACCTGACTACCCTACAGGCAATACAAACTCCATTCCAGCATATTTGGCTCCGCATCCACCAGAACATAAAAAGGAGAGAAGTAAATTTATAAATATTAAAATAATTAATCAAATAAGACAAACTCACCGATTCGCATCCATATTAGCCAAATGTCACAACAAAACACATAAATCAGCTGCTATGTAAAATTGATATACATAACAAGAAGGGACATATACACAATAATTGAAGCAAAATTCCAATTCCAATGGCCCCCCCCACATTGCCTTCCAAAAAATTGCCATTGTCAGGAACGAAATAAATAACGCAGCCAGTCGGTCGGGAATTTCAGATCACAATTGATCTTCGTTGCGACTCGAGCTCGAAGAAATTCTAATAAACAAGTGATCTCAACCCAAGGTACATGGAACGTCTCGAGTTCATGTAATATCAAATAATAATTTACATCTAACGTATCGAGCTGGTGTAAATTAATCAAAATCCAACTTGTACATTTTACGCAACGAGTTAATGTACAAATCACGTTAACCTGAAATATTAAGTGGCGTTTACATTAAAATATTTCTAACTAACATTGAATTTCAGCCCTCCCAATATTGGCGTACTTAGAGGCAGCATCTAATACGAGTATCTAAACGAACCCACAACAGCAGCTCCAGGACATCCAGTCTCAGATTCAGCAACGGCAACATTGCTGGAAATTAAGAAGAACCAAGTAAAGCCTAATAAAGCAATTTAACCAAGGGTGACTATTAATATTAATTTTAAGTGTATTGATTTAATTAAGTGAAATATAAATCAACTTGAATTGTTATTTTATCCGAACTAAACCTGATAAATGTTTTACTAAATAGCTTGAAGTTATTATCTAGTGAACTTTATTGAATTTTAATAGTTAACTTAATGTTTATTTGAATTAGTGAAATTATATTGAATTTTAAAGTTGTTAAAGAATTGAAGTTTGTTAAATAAAAGTTCGAATCGTCAAACAAGGTTTATTTCTCAAGCTGCCCTGTAGTCCACTGAGTTTTAGGCATTTTAAGCCCTAACACGGTTTTTTTATGCCGTAGGTCTAATATGTTGGCGCCAATGTGGGACTCGACTCACGACCTGAGAATAGGAGTCTCATGTTCTAGTGAGCTAGCCGGGCATACGTGAACTAGTTGATAATATACGAACCGAGTGAAAAGCTAACTATAATTTAGGTTCATGCTTGCAACCGTAAGTTGCGATGGCCAGTCTGAAAAATCTCCCGGAGAAATATTTGGAGTTGCGAATAACAGGCGGAAGACAATACCACATTGTCCCCCGACGGATATCAACAAGTCTCCAAACATTTCGTACAAACCCGGGTTGCTTTCGCTCCACCGGGCCAGTCTCCAGCAATACCACATTGCCTTTGACTCCCCCCGGTGAAACGATAGTCAAACTGTCTGCTGAGAGATATTCTCCAGACTGACCGAAGAGGAAGGACAGTGTGAGGAGTGTATACAAACCTGTTGACCGTTGGACAGTCTGCAGGTTCTCTCGGAAGAATATCTGGAAGGACAAGGATCCGGCTGAAGGCAATTCCATATTGTCCCCTTCCGGCTCCTCTAATCTTTCAGAAATTCTCGCCCGAACCAGTTTCCCCTCGCACCCTGGAGTCCAACTCACGCAATCCCACATTGCATGGGACTCCCCCCAGTAGGACGACAGGCAACTAATTCGCCGAGGTGCACCCACAGCCTGGCCCAAAAACAAATAGATGATAAGGAAACCTTGAGGAAAATCAACGACGTAGGTCCTTGGCGTGATATACCCCTATGCTCTTACCTGCCAAATCCTCCAGCTCGTACAAGCTGGTTCCAATTTTTCTACGTATCCGAGCTTTCAGAAACCGGGGTGCCAATTTGGCATTGAACCGATCGGTTACTCACCCAGAAAGTTCTCCGGTAAACCTCATCTCCGGGACGAAAACTGCCCACACGACACCGCAAGTTGTATTGGGTTTTATGTCTGATGTGTGCGGCGGCTAAATTAACAGCAATCCGCTCACGAAGCATCTGCATTTTGTCCTTCAATGGTAGAAAAGCTATGTCACCCTCCTGTAAAACGTTCAGTTTCTTCAGGACTGGATATGCTGATCCGTGCAGGATCATATGGCTACCAAACAGGGCCTGATACGGGGACATGCCGATCGCCTCGTGGTGGGTACTACGAAGAGCACATTCAATGGACGACAGATGTCTATCCCACTCACGATGATCCTCCTTTAAGTACGCCCTAATGGCGGTTAGGATGGATCTATTCACTCGCTCGGAAGCGTTAGGGTGCGGCGAATATACAGCCGTGCGCACATGTTGTACGCCATAATCCTGTAGTAATTTAGCAAACTCCTTGGAGGTGAATTGCCGACCATTGTCGGAGAAGACCGTTTCAGGAACTCCAAAGGTATGGAAGATAGTTTGCTCGAGAAACTTGACGGACACCGCCGTGGTCTCAGCGGACACGGGGTGCAGGAAGACAAACTTGGTGAATGCATCCAATACAACAAATACTGCCGTGTGGCCTTTCTTCGACCTGGGATAAGGACCTAAGAAATCGACGTATAAAAATTGGAACGGCCTCGACGCATCCATGGGGTTTCCCATAGGTGGTCGAAGTACCAAGCTGGGGGCTTTGGTGGTTTTGCAGACCTCACACTTGGCGATGAACTCCCGAACTTGTTTTGCCATACCTGGCCAAAAGTACTTGCATCGCAATCGGGCTAGGGTTTTCCCTACTCCACCATGCGAGGCTTGGGGTGGCGAATGAGAAGACTCCACGAGAGAAGCGGTCAATTCCATCGGAATCCACAACTTCCATGTCAGGTCGTCAACAATCGGGTTTCCAGTACGTGGTGAGGTACGCTTGAAAACGTACCCATCTTCAACTCGCAGGTCTGGTAGCTGCGGTGAGGCTTGCCTGAGGCTATCACCCAGACGAAGATATTCCGGGGACTTGAAAGACGGGGCATTTAAGTCCACGTCGAAACACAAGGACAATTCGTCAACGCAATCCATGCGTGACAAGGCATCGGGAACCACATTGTGGGTGCCTTTACGGTGTTCGATTGTAAAGTCGAACCCCTGAAGCTTAAGACTCCACCGGGCTAAACGACCGTTAAGCTCCTTCTGGCTCATGAGCCATTTCAGACTTGCATGGTCAGTAATGACCGTGAAAGTCTGTCCCTCAACATACGCTCTAAACTTCTTTATACTCAGCACGGCTGCGTAGCATTCGAGCTCAGTAATGGTGTAGTTCCGTTGTGCTCCGTTCAATTTCTTGGACATATAAGCAATTGGATGTTCTCCTCCATCCATGTCCTTTTGAAAAAGCACACTACCTACACCAGTCCTGCTGGCATCGCACTGAATATAGAAAGGCTTAGAAAAATCTGGAGTGACTAAAAGAGGAGCTTCTGTCATCAGCTTTTTCAAAGTCTCGAACTCCTGCTGGGCCTCATCAGTCCAACTAAAAGGTTTAGACTTCAAACAATCCGTGATTGGAGCAGCCACGCTAGCATAATTGGGTATGAAACGCTGATACCATCCGGTCATTCCCAAAAACCTCCGGGTCTGCTTATGAGACTTCGGAGTCGGGTAGTCCATGATGGCCGTCACCTTGTTAGGATCGGTTTTCAGAGTCCCATCACCAATTATGAAGCCGAGATACTTGACTTCAGTCACGCAAAATTTGCTTTTAGATAAATTGATGGTTAACCCCGCACGACGGAGACAGCTGGCCACTTCGTCCAAAAGCTGTAGGTGGGAGTCAAAGTCAGGTGAAACTATGAGCAGGTCGTCCAGATAGACAAAAACGTTTTCACGTAAATGGCCCGGGATGGTCTTATCCATCAAGCGACACATGCGCTGTGGGGCGTTACATAAGCCGAAAGGCATAACTGTGAACTGGTACAGTGGACGACCAGGGACAGTGAAAGCTGTCCGCTCTCGCGACTTCTTCTCTAAAGGGATTTGCCAGAAAGCGTCCTTCAGGTCTAAGCTCGTGATGAAGGTGTCTTGAAGACGACCAAGTAGACCATCAATGTGTGGTAGAGGATAGGCGTCTTTGATAGTGACACTGTTCACCTTGCGAGAGTCAAGGCACAGGCGGACCTTACCTGGTTTACGAACCAACACCACTGGAGAATTCCAGGGACTATTTGATGGCTCAATCACACCCAGCGACAGCATCCTGTCTAACTCACCATACATCAGCTGTTGTACAGCGGGTGAGACCGGATAATGCCTCTGTTTAATAGGAACTGAGTCACCAGTGTCGATGATGTGTTCCTCCAGGTTAGTCTTTCCCAGTCCGAAGACATCGAAGGAGGGAAATCTGGCCTTGACGCGTTCCAACCGTTCGCATTGCGTGGACGTTAAGTCGTGCATTTTTGCAGACACGGATGGAGCGTTTATCTCGCCGACTATTTGGGGAGCTAGGCCGAAAAGATTCCAGAAATCCATCCCTAGGTACAGTCTCTGGCTGAGACTGGGCACCACATAGATGGTTATATCACGGGTCCTTCCTCCAAAGGATATCGGAACTCGAATATAACCGCAAAGTCTCTGCGGAGCCCCGTCAGCAGTATGCACTACAGAGTGCAAAGTGTAGACTGTCACTTCGGGATGATTAGCTAGAAACGCTTCGGCATCTCTTCCCAGACAGCTAACAGTGGCACCACTGTCCAACAAACCAACCACTTCCTCGTTAGCTATGAGGACCTTCGTAAACAGCCGAGGATCTGACGAATCAGAGATGAAGGCAGAAACAATTTTCTGCAAACATTGTCGCTTCTCCTTTGCTCGTACCCTAATTTGGGGAGGGGTGCGCTTGGAAGTTAGGGAGTCCTCAAAAGGTGGCTCCGAAAAGATGCGGGCACGAGTGGAGATATATCTCTTCCAACGGGAAAGGAATGAAAGTTTAACCTCCTCAGAGGGAAAATCAGGAAGAGCATCAGTTGACGTAAAGTCGCTGATGATAGTCATATCAGGTGTATATAAGGAATGTGTAGGGAAAACGGGCGAGCTTAGCTCGGGCGCGGACTCCCGTTCGATCTCGCACCCCCGCTCCGGTTTCCCTGACAGGTAGGACACACTGGGGTCACGACTCCTGGCTTGCCACACTTGTAGCAGAACAAGCCACGAGTCTCAGACGAGCAGTCCATGAATGGATGACCCGGTTGTTGACAATTCCAACATCGGAGCGATCGTGGATTCGTCTGGGTCTGACTCGAAGAGGTTAATGCGTCTACTCCTGGTGAAGACAGGTCTGGGGGTATTTGATCAGCAGAATGTACCGGCGGCGGGTGTTCAATCTCGTGTATTTGTCTATCGCCCCGACGTTCTAGTTTCTTTTGTTGCTGCCAGCGTTCAACGCGAACACAGGTTTCACGCAATTGATTCATACTGGTGAAACTATGTCCGATTACTGCCGACCCCAAAGCGAAATTTAGATTTCGGACTATTATTCCTATTAAACCGCTTTCAGACATAGGATGACTCATTCGGTTGTGTAACGACAACAGTTGGGCGGTGAACTCATCAAAGGAAAGATGATGTTGTTTAGTGTCCATCATCTGAAGTATAAGTTCTTCATCCGACTCTCGACTTCGGAAATAGCGAATGAACTGGGCCTTAACTGTTTCCCAGTCAGGATCTACGAATTGGCGCCGAAACTGCGACCAATACCAGTCGGTGGCTCGCCCCGACAACAAAGAAGAAAAATGTCGGCAGACTTCTGATTGGTGGACTCCATCATCGCGAGCCTTCAGCTCCACCCGGAACAGAAATTCCTCCGCCGACAACAACTTGTCCTCGCCGGAGAACTTTAAGTTCCAGAAGGTAACTGGAGACTTGCGAGGTTGAATCGCCACGGACGAAACTATTCCGCCGTCTGCCTGTGGATTCCCTACTGGCATAAAAAACTGGTCTCTGGCGGCGCGAGGGGTCTCTGGCCTTTCACCTGGTCGCTGCTGAGCTAGAAGCGTGGTTACTAGTTGACTCAACTGTAAAACTCGCTCCTCTAGCGAAGGAGTAGGGTCGGGGACCGTGGGTGTATCACCTTGGCCGGCTTCGGTTCCATTACTAATACCAGCGACATTACGAAGATTACTTCCCCCAGCAGTTGCACCCGCAGATTTCCCACTTCTAAGTTCCATGCCTCAATTCACTTCAATAATACTAAAGATCCTTTAACCTTGAGGAGATAACAAGCAGTGCACCGACAAATATACAATTCAAAGAAAAATCAAAATATAACTTGAAGCAAAATTATCCCCCCGATATACTCAAAACAAAAACAAACGATAACCCGTAAGCAAAGAGTGGAAATAACCAAATCACATAGATGTTAATAATATTGTAGGTAACCCCCGGAAAAAATCACCAGTGATTAGTGTGTAGTGATAAGTTTGTATTAGTGTATATATATTTTAGCGTAGATGAGTGATTTGCTTTAATTCAATATACGCGAAGAATGGTTGAGACGGATAACACTTCCCCTCAGGGATCCCGCATGTCGATGGCCTCGATGGCAGTTGGTGAAAACTATGAAGCATAGTCATCACCAAGTGTCATCCAGGTCGCCGACCCAGCTTCAGGTAGACCCGAAAGAAGGACGGAAACAAAAAGTCAAAGGGCATAGTCACGAAAGGGAAACTTCTTCAGAAATAAAAAAAATTTGGGGAATCCGCTGTTCAACCACAACCGAGCTACCTTTCGGAAAATCAATCAGTTGGGAGAAACAGACGAGAAAAAACGATTCAGGACAAAACAAAAAAAAGAATTTAAAAATCTGAATGGACCTTCAGAAGGAACAAGGGGCGCAGTGGCAGGCGGTAACACGCCTGTTACCAAAGACGGTTAAGCCCTTGTACCAACTTCAACTTCCACCAGGAAAATTAAAGAAGATCCTGTTCAAAGACCGACGCAGTGGCAGGCGGTATCACGCCTGATACCAGAGTCGCCGACCCTAGAAACAGGACAGGGATGAACCCCTACTACCCCTGCACGCATAGCCAAGCGAACACCGCTTGTTAGCAAGCCGTGCAGGATAGCACGGTTCGAAGCTACTCCAAAACGAAGAAGTTACCGCATAAGAAAAAGGGTAAGCCTAAAAGCGAAGACAAATAAAAATTCACATAGAATTTGGACAAGGATGCTGGAAAAAAATTCGAAAAAATAGACAAGGGCTAAGGCCTCGCGGTACTACCTTAGCCCACAGCGAGCGCTGGGTAAAAGTGGTGAACCATAGACGAAAAAAAATCAAACATTGTCCGTGAAGGCACAAGTGGTATTAAACCAAAAAAAATTTAAACTTCAGGGTCCGTGTAGGACAGTCAACGGGCTTTAAAAGCTTCGTTGGGCGCCATTTATGTACCAGCATAATGGCGCGACCATTTATTGGGCGCCACTTATGCGAGGTGTCACCCCATTAGCCATAAGCCCTGAAGAGAATGGCCAAGGAGCCAACACCATACATAAGAAATACAAAGAAAATCCGGAACTCCTACGCCGGCCACACGGAGTTAGCTAGCTCGCCGGAGGGGTCGTGGGGTGTGTGGCCGGGATTTACCGAGGCTGGTTCACCACTTAGCTGTATCGGTGCCACTTTGACTTTCATCCATAATTCTCCGATCGTCGCCTGAGCCGCGTCAAACCCTGAAAAGAAATGATTCCCCCCTCAACCATTCCACCAAAAAAAATTTACCACTGGACCATTCTCATGATTATAATCATTTAATCTGGAAAACTAAACATAAACAGTACATGGAAGTTTAATACCAACAACACGGATTAGTTGCCCATGTCAAATAATCGTGAACGAATACAATAAAATAAAAAAAAATACGAGTTACGTACTTTATGGATGTTACCACTAAAGTGCGCAGTATTGGCCAATACTCCTCACTTTGTACAAATGATAGTACAATCAACAGAAGAGGAAAACAAAAATTTCCTGAACCAACAAAAAAACAAAATGTAATTATTACCGACAAGGAGCAACACAAATCACAACTAAGTATAAAGAATATTATCAAGTTAATACTAAATACTATTAATATTAAAATGGTTATTTTAGTAATAAATTTTTTCTTTTTTTGTTTAAATTAAAGCAACAAGAAAGTTTTCTTTTTTTTTTTTTTTTTTTTTTTTATATTCTTCTGGACTGCAAGAATTTGTTGAACTTCTCCACCCCAGACAGTTAATTGACTATAGCTCTCGTCCTCAGTTTATATATATAAGTATAATATATTTTGTAAAAACGCCGCCTACGGGGTTTTCAGAGCACACGAAATTTTCCCCCCCTCTTTTTCTTCTCTATTTTATTCCTCTAACCAAAAAAAACCCAACCACACAAAATTCAATTAAATTTTTTTTTATTTTAGACGTCCTCAGCCGCTTTTAAAGTTTTTCCTTTTTTTTCTTTTTTTTTTTTTTGTAATTTGCGATCTGCGACCGAATTATAGACAAAAATCCTCAGTTTTTATTGAAATAATTCTTCTCCGCTGAATATTATCGATATCAAAGAAAAATAACTAAATATAAATTTTCTTTTATATACCGATTTTTGTGTTTCAATAGCAAAACAAAATGTACGTGAAACTTTCCTCCCGTGTGCGTTTTTTAATCCTTCTTGTTTTTTTTTTGTTTTTCTTCTTTTTTTTTTTATTAATTTTTTTCTTTTTTTGTGTTTTAATTAACCCACGAAAGCTACATATATTTTTTGATGTATGAAATTTTTACTTACTGCTGCACGGAATTTAAAAGGATTTCTATTGAATTCCGAGGTAACATAAACTCTGGCTTTACGTCATCTTTTGTGGCTTCTTTTTTTCTCCCCCCCCGTTGGTTGTGGTGTGTTGGTGGTGTAGAGCAGCCGTACGTCGTCGTCGTCTTCTTTCCTTTCTGATCTTCTCTCGTCGTGTTTTTTGTTGTTTTTGATGATGATGATTTATTATTTAGTCGTTCCCTTTTTTATTTTTTTTTCTTTTTATTTAATTCTTACGAATATAGAACCGCGTCAGTATACTTTTAATCAACGTGTTAATATCATTGTTTTATAACACGATAATATGATATTGTAGTTATGTGTAATTTTTAAGGACTGCTTAATGAAATTCTGTCCCACGAACTAGATAGAACTCTTTTCTCTCCTCCAAAAAAAAACTCCTTTCATTATTCATTTTTTCCCTCGCCTATCCTTTTTAAATTTTCCTTTTCCTCCCAAGTAATTTTACAGTAAATTTCCCCTTGCCTACAGGGTGATTTCCAAACTAAATTCCCCAGTCAAAATAAATTTTCCAACCGACCGTTACAATGGGAAGAAATATAACCATCGACGAACATAACCTAGAAGTAGTCGATAAAACAGTCTACCTTGGGTCTACTATCACAAAAAGAAACGAAGAAAAAGAAGAAATAACCAGACGAATACTACTGGCTAATAGAGCCTTTTATGCCCAAAAACAAATCCTGCACTCAAGATTTGTGCACAGGAAAACGAAACTCTCACTCTACAAAACAGTAATACGACCAGTACTGTGTTATGGTAGCGAGACTTGGACTATGACCCAGGACATAGAGGAACGAGTCAACAGGTTCGAGAGGAAAATTCTCAGATGCATAATAGGCCCAATCAGAGAGGATGGAATATGGCGAAGAAGATACAACAACGAGTTGTATGAAATTTTTGACGACCCACAACTCTCAACTTTAATAAAAATCAACAGATTGAGACTAGCCGGCCACGTGATCAGAATGGAGGACAATCGCATCCCAAAACGGCTTATGGCATCAGAAATTTCGGGAAGTAGGCCAGTAGGTAGACCCAGGAGGAGATGGATAGACTCTGTGACGGCTGACGCAGAGTCAATGCTCAACATCCGGAACTGGAGACATGCTGCAAGGGACCGTCAAAATTGGAAAAATGCCCTTGAGGAGGCCAAGGCTCGATTTGGGCTGTAGCGCCATTGGATGGATGGATGGATATATGTATATATATTTTTATATATGTATATATATATATTTTTATATATGTTTATATATGTTTATGTATATTTATATATGTTTATATATGTTTATATATATTTATATATGTTTATATATGTTTATGTATATTTATATATGTTTATATATGTTTATTTATGTTTATTTATGTTTATATATGTTTATATATGTTTATATATGTTTATGTATGTTTATATATGTTTATATATGTTTATATATACTTATATATATTTATATATGTTTCTTTATGTTTATTTATGTTTATATTATATATATGTTTATATATGTTTATATATGTTTATATATGTTTACATATGTTTATATATGTTTATATATGTTTATATATGTTTATACATGTTTATATATGTTTATTTATGTTTCTTTATGTTTATATATGTTTATATATGTTTATTTATGTTTATATATGTTTATATATGTTTATTTATGTTTGTTTATGTTTATTTATGTTTATATATGTTTATATATGTTTATATATGTTTATATATGTTTATTTATGTTTGTTTATGTTTATTTATGTTTATATATGTTTATATATGTTTATTTATGTTTATTTATGTTTATATATCTTGATTATATAATTATATAGGTACTATATTTATATATTTGGTAAATATATTATTAAATGTATATTATTTAGTATATACGTACATTAATAAAGATCTATTTTATAATATATGTATATATTTTTATTTATGTATGTTATATAGCATATATATATATACATACATTAATATGTTTTTGTTATTAAGTTAGTATGTTATTATATGTTGGTTGTATAGTATAATGTTTGTGTCTTTTTCTTAAAGTATATAGGTTTATGTATCTTTTTATTTATGTACTAGCAGAAACCCACGTGCCTTGCAACGCCTTTTAATAAATAAAAATTGGGGTGCATAGTCCGGGATGAAACAAAGCACAAATTTGCAAAACATGATTTTGAGTACATAAAATAATTTAGTTACCAATAAATAATGTGTTACCCACAATTTTTTTTAAATTTGAGTTTGAGCACCACCTATAGGAAAAATTGTATACTACGTGACAGTACAGACACCTAGCCATATTCAGAATTCCTCTCGTGCGCCTGGATTTTTACGTTCCCATGTAATTGGCACCCTATTCAAGACTTTCCCTATGGCGGCCTCAACATTTGTTTTGCAAAAAAAGTTTTAAAAAAGATCATCAATTTTTCAAAATTGGTGCCTATTCTGCAGCTCAAAAATTCATAATTCTATTCTATGCCCCGAATAAATTTCCGTGGGAGGCGAACATTGGCAACATTATAAAGCGACAATACTAACTTGATTCTGAAAAAGGACCACTGCTGCTTCTGAGTTCTGAGTTCTCCGATTGCTATCTTATATTTTATTTTAAATGAAATTTTTCAATCTGTCCCTAAATGAGTGATCATTTTAGACTTGCATTAATTTCATCTGCCCGCGTATATGTTGGAACAACTGGCAAGCTTTGTCCGAAATATATGCCAATAAAACAGCTTCTCACCAAAATAATTGGTATTTTCTTCTTAAATCTTACATTGTTCAATCTTAAATCTTACATTGCTTCAATAGACACTATATTTATCAAGGTGCATCGTCCCATTCCCAGACAACCATCATGCAGTCTTGCAAAACTATAGCTTTGTGGCGGTTTTTAGATTTGTTCCATGCAGAATTTTCCATATGATCTTCTCCGATCATTATCATAAACATATAATGAGCTGTTTTTGCTTATATGAGTAAAGATGCCACAATCTCTGTTAATTACCATGATGGGATAACCCTTTTATTTGCACGTAAGAACGTCATACCAGTGCCTCCTGTTGGGCCTTAAAAATTCAGCAGTATTGACACTGTTGATGATGCGTCAACTTTGTATTAGTGCTCCATATATTTTCTGTTTAGATTATTTTCAGACCCATCGATTAGTTGTAGAAATGGGAAACCATAATGATCCCTAGATCCCTTTCCACCAATTGAAAGAAAATATCTCGTAGTGACAGCATTTCAATCGCGTAGGCTGTAAAATTATACCCTCTTTGCCAATAAATAAATATTAAGGGATATTACAGTGTATAGTTATAACAGTGTAATATGTGAGTCTCTGTGATTCATTGCAATCTGTTATCCTTTTTAATATGTAGATATTATGACCCGGTTATTACATGGTTGATTTACCAATAGCACAGAGATTTAATTTGTAGTCGGTTCACTGTCTTCTTCTTCTTCTTCTTCTTTGATCCGTTAGCTGGCGGTCCGAGCGGGACGTCCCCGCAACGGATACGCTGCTGTCGGTGCCGCTGGGTCCCGAACTCTATTCACGATTCGTTCACTGTAGTATGTAGTCAGGTTGCATCTCATAATTTAATTCCAATTGTAAACCTCAAAGAGCTATCCATTGGGGCCTAAGTACATATCGTATTTTAGGCAACCCTAACTACGAAAATTTTACCAAAAAGAAAAAGCCTTCATATAGTACTTACGTAATTTTGGCGAACCTAAATATTTAATTAGAGCTCTTTTAGTCCTAGAATTGGAATGTTCAAAAAAGTCTTCACTCGATTTCTTTCGACAATGGATTCAAGTTTTCGGTCTAATCGGGGGACTTTTTACCTATAATTTTATTTCATTAACACCGGAACTTTTCTTTAGCGTCTCATTTGATACCCATATCGAGTGGGTTGCAAGAAAAAAGTAGTCCGCCATTTTGTATTGGCCGCCATTTTGAATTTATAATGACAGAAAATAGGTAATTGTACTCCTTATTATCATCCCCTTTCATTTGATACCCATGTCGGGGGTCGGCGAGCCCAATTGCGAAATTCACCCGCCATCTTGGAACCGCCATCTTGATTTTTTTACAAAGTGGTCAGATTACATTGTCACCCGAACTAAATATATGTGCAAAATTTGAAGTTGAACGGTTATATGGAAGTGGGTCAAAATCAAGTTTTAAGTTTTGTCTACATACATACATCCATACATACATACAGATAGAGCTAATATACGGTGTATATAAATAGCCTAAAACATGCTCGCAAAAATACTGAATCTTCCAGTGAAAGTCCCATCCCGCCGTTTCCGAGATTACCGCGGCCAAACAGACAGACATACAGACATACATAAAAACAAAAGTTTATTCGACAAAAGTCGCATTGAAGTGACCGTGAACTTTTAGTTTCAAGGTCACTGAAGACTTTTGAAAAAGAATTAGCTGCGGAAAATTGCGGGGAATCTATCTTTAACTAGTTTGAAGTAACCAATTTTTGATCAAAATTATTGCTTTTAAAACTTTAATAACGTTATAGTGTGTTTTTTCCGAAACATTCAAGCAAAAATTTTTTTGAGCGTTCCTCTGATGTTATTGTTTACTTTTGGTTATGAAATTTGTCGACAATTAATCAACATTTACTTTTCTATTTGATTAATTTAGTGCTTTCTTACTTATAATTGAAACAAGAATAAAAAAGAACAAAAAACTGCATTTTATTCCGCTATTTCGTAAAGAAAACTTTATTGAAGAGGCCAAGTACAGAAAAGTTAAAAAAAGTTTTCTTCGTTAAAATAAACTAGAAAAATCGAATATTTTAGTCGCCATCTTGAATCCGCCATCTTGGATTTAAAAAAAAAAACAATTTTTTGATGTCGAATTCGGATTCAGCGACCCCGGAAACCCCTAGAAACCAAGTTTCTAAGACGGTCAACGGCATTCTACAGTTTTGGTCGCTTTTCATTAGATTCCGACCACTGTGTGACGGTTCGGTTTTGCCCCCCCCCCCACGTATCTTTCATAGTTTTTGAGTTATTTTTAAACAAAGACAGTTTTTTGCAACTAAGCACTGTAAACCCGCCAAACTGATAGAGCATATTACAAGTGCACAAATAAAGTAAATTTTAAACTGGTAACAATCATTTTCAATTGGGTGGTAATGAGGGGGTGATTATCACAGTTTTTTGCCGCCAAAAAAATAAGAACCAATTTTGTTTTTGTCATAACTCGCTTAATTTAGATACAAACAAAATAAAGGTTTTTCTAAGTACTTCAAAAAAGTTCCAAGAGTTTTCCCTGAAAAATGGGATATTTAACGTTGAAACTTACGATTTTGGCGTTTGACGAAGAAGAGCCAACCTTTAACAAGCTATTACACCGTTAGTATTGGGTCTAGTGATATTTTGAACGCAGTATTCTTTTTTGTTTTTTTATAAGCTATATTTCTACTCTGAATGATTTTATCAGAAAATACTATGTATTTTCAGAGTTATTCCTGAAAAAACGACTGAAAACGGGTTTTTTTTTAAGTAAAACTTCTTTAGGGACGTTTGCTTAAAAAAATTTACATGAGAGTGAATCAATTTCATTCGCGTAAAGGTAGAAACAGATTGGCGCGAATTTTGTCGCGGAGGCGGTGTCCGTGGCGGCAAAATCGATTAAAATACACGCACAACCATATATGCTACCACAAAGGCGCGGAGGTGACTTGTCGCGCGGACAAATTCGAGCTATTTCGAATTCTGCCGCTGGTCGCCCAGTGGTACCAACCATGGCGAGCTGATTCAGTACACATTTTGAGGTAACTACTGGAAATCCCGGGATGAACCGCAATTTTTTAAAACTGTATCACGCGTAGAAAACAATTGCCCAACAATTTCAAATTGGTTTGAAAAATTCGCGCTGTTTGTAAAGGGTAACGACATTTTTGGACGATTTTGAAAGGTTGTTGGATTATGAGAAGTGATGTTTTGTTCGAAGGCTCTCGCTGTGCAGAACCCAAAAATGATCACTTCGTTTAGAACGGGTATCATTCCATCGAGTTTATTATCTAATAAATAATATCTATTAGCAAAACTTGTCAATTTAAGGTCTTTGTAACAATTAGCCGAAGTTTTTTCTATTTAAACAAAAAAGGCCCGACCGAATATTATGAAATTTTTTTCAGAGCATTTATTTGTTAATATTCTTTTTTCGGCACCTCAATGAAGTCGATACAGTTTTTAGTTTGCGCGGTAGCGTGCAGGTATGTCATTTAGACCAAAAAACCACTCGACCGAATATTATAAAAATCTTTTCGGATTATATTGTCAATATTACTAATACTCTTCGAGCGGTACCTCAAGTAAGTCAATATTTTTCGTGGTTCGGACGATATCGTGCAGGTACAAAAATCACTTACGCCGCTTAAACAAAAAAACGGCTCGACCGAATTTTATGAAAATCTTTTCAGATCATATTTCGGTTAAGGCTGGTCGTCCACTGGAAGCGTATTCGAGCGGCTTCGCGCTTCGGCCATACAAATGAGTCGCTTGTAGCTCATATGTATGGCCGTAGCGCGAAGCCGCTCGAATACGCTTCCAGTGGACGACCAGCCTAATACGCTTCGAACGACACCTCAACGAAGTCGATATCTTTTTTGGTTCGTGCGATATCGTGCAGGAAAAATGACCACATACGTACGCACACACACACATACATCCCCCAAATTTTTGCTTAAAATGCTCCTGGGACCTTGAAACATGAAAATACGTCAAAAATTTCGATTTCAATTTTCGGACCGATTACAATAACTTGATTTTTTATTTCTCTTCGGCGGCTTTATAAATCATTAAATAATTTCGCGGAAATAATATAAGGCCTGAAGTGTTATTCAACATCAACAGAAATCGTAACGGTCAGTTTTTGCATGGAATCCCTAAATAACTACTTGACTCAAAATCACTGTCGGGAATGAAAACTAGGAAGTTGTTCGGAAAAAAAGGAGGCGGGAAAAAAAAGAAAAGGGAGGAAAAATTGGTAATTGAAAAATTCGTAAAACATCAATAAAATTTAATCTTCGAAAATTTAATTTTTTTTTTGAAGCCAATTTTGCAATAGCCTGGGACTCTAATGTCACATAATTTTCGTTTAAATAAAAATGAATAAAAGTAAAGAAACGAAGCCAAATATTTTTGAAATAAATTAAATCTATTTAAAAGTGGTAACTTTAACAAATAAATAAAAAAAAAATACATTTGCTGTACCGAAGAACATTCTCGCTGGTTTTTATTGCTTGAAGAATAAAAACAGGGCCGCCGAAGAACTTAAATGTGCTGTTCCATCTAATATGGGGATCTTCAATTTTCACCAATGCAATAGAGAAGATTTGATGAATTTAGATAGAAACAATACTTCAGCGGAAAATATAGTCTTACAACCTTTTTATGAGATTAAATTAGAAACGAAAGTTGAAACTTCTGTGAAGATAGAAAAAGTAATTGACTGTGATAACATTGATGAAGAAAAACCAACCGCTAGGAAAACGTCGACATCTTTAATTTGTTTTATTTACAACAAAATAAAAGGTATCGACATAAAAAGCATTATTAAAAAAATCGAAAATATACACAATACAACTAGATAAAAAAATACAAAACCAACATACACAACAGAAAATAAAATATTTGTTCATGCTTTAATTTATTAATATACAATAATTTTAAGTGCAGTTAGTAATAATTTTTATCTTATTTATAATTGTTTGTAAATTTGTTTGCTCCTTGTTGGAAATATTTTTTTTCTTCTGGTTGTTTCCAGGCAATTTGTTCTCCCTTAAATTGAACCATTTATTTGTGATATCGGTTGTAAAACCAATACAACGCGTTTTTAAAAATCTTTCATCGAACAGAGTTATCTAGATATATGTATGTAATTGTAGATTAATGTTTTTGAATTTGAGAATGTGAAATTGTTGCATCTGACAATGATCCTAGTTCATTGCCATTGAATATTGATATTGGTCTTAACTAAAAATCCGCTGGCAAGATAGAATTTCAAATGAAGAGCTATGGCGCCGTGCCGGCCAAGAAAGGATAGACGACCAAATCAGGCGAAGGAAATGGAATTGGGTTGGCCACACCTTGCGACGCGATAACGAAAATCTAGCCAAACAGGCCTTTGACTGGAACCCGCAA
This sequence comes from Thereva unica, assembly GCA_949987705.1. Taxonomy (NCBI): domain Eukaryota; kingdom Metazoa; phylum Arthropoda; class Insecta; order Diptera; family Therevidae; genus Thereva; species Thereva unica. The sequence goes on along the minus strand of OX465283.1, from coordinate 85,341,619 downwards.
GGATCCCGTCGAGTTGGAAGACCTAGAACAACGTGGAGGAGAACCCTACTAGCAGAGGCCGCAACTACTGGGAGATCCTGGTCAGAGCTAAGAGCTGTCGCGCAAAACAGAGTCCGCTGGAGGGCAACTGTTTCCGCCCTATGTCCCACGAGGGATTAAGGGGCACATAGATTGGTCTTAACTCTTTGTGTTCTTGTGTTGATAAATTGTTGAAATAAACAGAGATATTTAATATTTATAATGATGAACTCAATTTGCTAGATTTTTTTTGGAATGGTTGTGGCGGAATTTATTCCTTCTTAGGATTCTTAGGTGGTGTATTTCCTTGTCAGGTGATGGTTATCCATACTATCAACTGGGAAGGGAACGGACGACAAAGACTCGGCTCCGGCGATGCCCGAAGGATGATTTGAACGGAAGATGAATTTTCATAGTCACAGGTAAGTGGTGAACCATGATAAGTATAGGCCCGGCCACACACTCCACGACCCCAACTGGCGAGCTAGTGAACTCCGTGTGGCCGGCAGCAATCCCCCTAACAGAATTATCGGCGATTGGGGAGGATACGAGTTCCGATTTGTTTTATGTCTGGCATTGCGCTCTTGGTCAGGCTTTTCCGGGCTTCTGGCTAAGTGGCGCAATACCTCGCATAAATGGCGCCGATTGCATACTCGCGCCATTATGCTCTTACAAAATAATACAATGAAAAAGCGTAATTAGTGGCTAGTCTCTAGGCACAATATCCCACTAGTTTAATATCAGCATGGAAATCTGAAAACTACAGCTAACTATATTTTCTTAAGCCCCTAGTCTCATATTGCACTAAAAAATGGTTATAAGATATATAAAATCTATATCTATAAAAATCTCGTGTCACAGTGTTTGTTACCGAACTCCTCCGATTGACCGATTTGTATGAAATTTGTTGTGTATATTTGGCAGGTCTGAGAATAGGTCGTAGGCTATTTATTTTTTATACCTTTAACCAAAAAAAAAACAGCTGAAAATCCAACAAAATGGTAATTTTAGGAATTTTCACTTCTAGTTTCAATAGCTTCGTAAATGTAAAATTATCGTAAATATCAAATTTACGCAGCTGTCAAACAATAGGTAGGCCATGACGATGTTGAAAATAAACTGAAATACAATAAGCAATATAGTATACTGAATATACGTTAGATCCATGGCGGCCGTCTCAAGAAGTCGGATCAACACTTTCTTCACAACCCCCTAGACATGGGTATCAAATGAAAAGGTATGGTAAGTAGAATACAATAAACAATATAGCCCACTCAATAAACCGTTAGATCCATGGCGGCCGTCCCAAGAGGGCGGATTACCACTTGCTTCACAACTCCCTCGACATGGGTATCAAATGAAAGAGTATTTTAAGTAGAATTCAATAAACAATAAAGTACACTCAATATACCGTTAGATCCATGTCGGCCGTCTCAAGAGGGCGTATTACCACTTTCTTCACAATGACCTCGACATGGGTATTAAATGAAAGGATATGATAAGTAGAATACAATAAGTAATGTAGTATACTCAATATACCGACATTTAGATCCAGTTTGTGGCTGCAGCGAGTACCGGGTCCCAGCTGAAAAACGACAGTTTGCCCATACTTTGAACCTACATATCTTCTAAACGGAGTAACTCAGGTTTCTGTTCTTTCTTTCAAATAAAAGAATACACATTTACCTAAAAGATGAGCCCAATCACGTTGCTCTACTATAATCGGTCTAGAAGTTATTAAAGTTTAAGTAAATGGCAATTCGGCCATACAAGTTGCAGTTGAGGGGATATGAGTATCTTTAAAACGGCGATATCTCATGAATGACAATTCGTACGGGAAAATGTATGAGATCCTTTTTTGTAGGTAATCGCATAATCTAATAACTTTGTAAACACTATTTTATGATAAAAGTTACCGTTTTGCTGAAAATCGCGAAAAACCCGTTTTTGTGACCTTCCAGGTGCCGGATCGATGGGAACTTTTTAGATTTCATTTATAACGGTGCTTTGAACAATCCTACCAATTTTCAGCTTGGTGCGAATTTATGTACCTTCATACCTATTTTTTGGTCTAATTTGACCGGACTAACAGTTTCGAAAGGAGTCACGTTTAGTTAACATAATCAATGCAGTAAGCGTTGCAGTAAACTTTGCGCCGACTCCGACTTTGAGAATTTTTAAAGATGCTGCAAAAGTTTCAGAACTACCAGCACATCATTTCAAATTTGTCATTGTCGTCAAATTAGAAAATTTCAATTGACTAAGTTTATTGTATGAAAATTATAATTTTCGCAGGTAATATACCTACGTAAAGTCCACATACTGTAAAAATAAATTGGTCCATTTGTTCAAAATTAATAATTTCTAGCATGTTATTAAATGGTGATTGCAATTGTAAATACTATCTGTCAAATTGTTGACTTTGAAGTTATTGAAATGAATGTGTTAGGGGGATGATACACGGGTTAACATGTTGATCAACACGAGCTTTTTCTGCGCAGTTCGTAAGCCAAGAGAAGGGTAAGGGTGAAGTTTGCGTCCACAAACTTCACCCTTACCCTTCCTTTGACCCACGAACTGCGCAAAAAAGCTCGTGTTGATCAACATGTTGACCCGTGTATCATCCCCCTTAGCGCTGTGCGGCAAAGTCGACTTTACTGCAACGGTGAAGTCAAAGTCGAAGTTTCTGCATTCATTCTGTTTTGGGCTTAACTTTAACCAAGCAAATTCGGCTGGTTAGTGTTATTGGAATTTTTTTTAGAATTATAAAAAAAATTATTGAGCTTCGTAACAGATTAATACATTTATCTACATATTTCTTACTGCTGACTTAACACTATGTCTGAGCTACAACATCAAAAGAAAATCTTATACAGAGAACCTTGGTTCATTCGGTCAGTATTTACTTGCAAGTTTACTAATACATAAAAAAATTGATGGCTTTATGTCTTCTTCATGACGCCGCCACATAAACATAGCCTTAGTGGCTTATAGACCGGGCGCTGGAGGTAGTTGAGTATGCAAAATATGAGGACCGCATTCTGTTAACAGAGATCCGTTAAGAATAACTCAAAGAGGAATAATATGAATGTTGCCGGTCAATTTTTGGGTCCAATTTATTTTACACCCTCTTTTTTTGTTGGCACCTCTACAGCTCAGGGGGGCCGCTTTTTGACGATGGATTATGATGAATCACTGCAAAATAAGTCGAAAATATGAAATAAAATTTTTCGATATCACGCTTAGTTTTCGAGATATCGACACTTGAAGTTGACGTTTTGAGGTATTTTCCCCAAGTTTGTAGTTATATAACAGCTACCACATCCATGGTGCTGATATTTTAATTATGAATTTGAATGAATCACCCCTAAATAAAACGAAAATGTTAAATAATTTTTTTCGATATCTCGCTTCGTTTTTGAGATATCGATACTTGAAGTTTTAGGTATGTTCAAAAACATGTTACAGCGTTAATCATTTTCAAAAAATACTAATATCTGTAACGGTCGGTTGGAAAATTTATTTTGACTGGGGAATTTAGTTTGGAAATCACCCTGTAGGCAAGGGGAAATTTACTGTAAAATTACTTGGGAGGAAAAGGAAAATTTAAAAAGGATAGGCGAGGGAAAAAATGAATATTGAAAGGAGTTTTTTTTGAGGGAAGAAAAAGAGTTCTATCTAGTTCATGGGACAGAATTTCATTAAGCAGTCCTTAAAAATTACACATAACTACAATATCATATTATCGTGTTATAAAATAATGATATTAAAACGTTGATTAAAAGTATACTGACGCGGTTCTATATTCGTAAGAATTAAATAAACAGAAAAAAAAATAAAAAAGGGAACGACTAAATAATAAATCATCATCATCAAAAACAACCAAAAAACACGACGAGAGAAGATCAGAAAGGAAAGAAGACGACGACGACGCGTACGGCTGCTCTACACCACCAACACACCACAACCAACGGGGGGGAGAAAAAAAGAAGCCACAAAAGATGACGTAAAGCCAGAGTTTATGTTACATCGGAATTCAATAAAAATCCTTTTAAATTCCGTGCAGCAGTAAGTAAAAATTTCATACATCAAAAAATATATGTAGCTTTCGTGGGTTAATTAAAACACAAAAAAAGAAAAAAATTAATAAAAAAAAAAAAAAAAAGAAGAAAAGCAAAAAAAAACAAGAAGGATTAAAAAACGCACACGGGAGGAAAGTTTCACGTACATTTTGTTTTGCTATTGAAACACAAAAATCGGTATATAAAAGAAAATTTATATTTAGTTATTTTTCTTTGATATCGATAATATTCAGCGGAGAAGAGTTATTTCAATAAAAACTGAGGATTTTTGTCTATAATTCGGTCGCAGATCGCAAATTACAAAAAAAAAGAAAAAAAAGGAACAACTTTAAAAGCGGCTGAGGACGTCTAAAATAAAAAAAAAAAAAAAAATTTAATTGAATTTTGTGTGGTTGGGTTTTTTTTGGTTAGAGGAATAAAATAGAGAAGAAAAAGAGGGGGGGGGGGAAATTTCGTGTGCTCTGAAAACCCCGTAGGCGGCGTTTTTACAAAATATATTATACTTATATATATAAACTGAGGACGAGAGCTATAGTCAATTAACTGTCTGGGGTGGAGAAGTTCAACCAATTCTTGCAGTCCAGAAGAATATAAAAACAAAAAAAAAAAAAAAAAAAACTTTCTTGTTGCTTTAATTTAAACAAAAAAAGAAAAAATTTATTACTAAAATAACAATTTTAATATTAATAGTATTTAGTATTAACTTGATAATTTTCTTTATACTTAGTTGTGATTTGTGTTGCTCCTTGTCGGTAATAATTACATTTTGTTTTTTTTGTTGGTTCAGGAAATTTTTGTTTTCCTCTTCTGTTGATTGTACTATCATTTGTACAAAGTGAGGAGTATTGGCCAATACTGCGCACTTTAGTGGTAACATCCATAAAGTACGTAACTCGTATTTTTTTATTTTATTGTATTCGTTCACGATTATTTGACATGGGCAACTAATCCGTGTTGTTGGTATTAAACTTCCATGTACTGTTTATGTTTAGTTTTCCAGATTAAATGAATATAATCATGAGAATGGTCCAGTGGTAAATTTTTTTTGGTGGAATGGTTGAGGGGGGGATCATTTCTTTTCAGGGTTTGACGCGGCTCAGGCGACGATCGGAGAATTATGGGTGAAAGTCAAAGTGGCACCGATACAGGTAAGTGGTGAACCAGCCTCGGTAAATCCCGGCCACACACCCCACGACCCCTCCGGCGAGCTAGCTAACTCCGTGTGGCCGGCGTAGGAGTTCCGGATTTTCTTTGTATTTCTTATGTACGGTGTTGGCTCCTTGGCCATTCTCTTCAGGGCTTATGGCTAAGGGGGTGACACCTCGCATAAGTGGCGCCCAATAAATGGTCGCGCCATTATGCTGCTACATATCTCAGGGTGGGGGCTGGAGGGATACAAAATGTGAAGACCGCCTTTTATCAATTGAAGACCCTCGGGGAAAAACCAACTTAGTCCAAAAAATAAAATTCCAAAAAATACCAGTTTTTCTCCTCATTGATTCATGGACTCAGTTGGTTCTTCCCAGAACTTTTTATTATTGCCCGTTCATTTTGTCAGGACTACGTTGGTTCCTCCCCGAACCTTTTATTATTCCCCGTTCATTTTGTCAGGACTACGTTGGTTCTTCCGCATAGTTAATACCTTGAATTTTAGTACACCTTAGCAGCTAATAGATGGAGCTGAATTCTCTGATTTTTGAAAAAGTGGACTAAGTTGGTTTTTCCCCGAGGGTCTTCAATTGTTTTGATCTGAGAAAGGTTTACAGATTATAATTCTTGATGTTGCCAGAAGCTTCATTGGTCCATTTTTTTTATACCCCCTCCGCTTAGATATGCAAAAATCGATAAAGAAAATGCTTTAAAGCAAATATTGGGGCGTTTTTACTATTGGTAAATGTCTAGGCAAATGGATTGCAGGGTAGTGACATGTATATCAATTTTGCTGTTGGGCCTAGGGTGGGCGATGGCGAGAGGGACGCGGTAGCGGCCGAGGGCGCCACTACCAGAATGTAGGCAGTAACCTGACCACCCAAGGATCGCTGCCCGCACTACTACCCCACCTTCAATTACCATTCCAGCCTTCCCAGTGCAGGCGCTAAACTAAGTTGAGTGTGCGAAATATGAGGACGGGTAACTGAAAGCTGTATGCTTCTCAAAGCTTCGTACAAAAGTTTGTGTGCTCTAATACCTCTATTATATTGAGTACCCTTGAGAGTAATGTATGATGGTATTGATACCATAAACATTAGTTTCAATAAGAATACTATCGAGCCCACTCCCTTCTAAATATTGGCCCAAGCAACGCAAAAAACTTTTTTGTAAATGAAACGTTCCTATTCTGAATATCCAACCTTCAAATTCTTGGTTCGTTTGTTGAATATTTTTGGCAATAAGATAAATGGCCATGTCGCATGAAAGAACAGCTATTTTTTAGCTTTTTCAAAAAAAAAAGCAAATTTCCGGTAAGATGTGCCGTTTCGGAGATATAGTGGAAAAACCATTTGCATACGTTTTCCAAGATGGCGGCCAAATGGGGGGGGGGGGGTTAGAATCCCGAAAACTCAAACTTAAGCTCACACTAACCCCCCTACACATCCCAAAAATTAAACTTTGTCCTGCATTTTTGCAATGTTAAAGTACCATTTGCATGGACTATAAAGGGCTAGGGAAAGTCCCTCGTCTGTGGGGCTGCGAGTTCGATCCTTCGGCTCGCGGTGCTTTTTTTTCGTCATAATAATTTTTTTTAATTTCCTTCGGGGATTTTGTTTCATATGAAACAAGTTTTTCATTTATTTAGCTAGTATTACCTTTAATCATGACTAAAAACTTCATATAGACACTGAAACAATCATTAAAATTGCTTTAAAGCATTTTCTTTATCGATTTTTGGATATCTAAGCGGAGGGGGTATAAAAAAAAGGACCAATGAAGCTTCTGGCAACATCAAGAATTATAATCTGTAAACCTTTCTCAGATCAAAACCATTGATAAAACGCGGTCTTCACATTTTGTATCCCTCCAGCCCCCACCCTGAGCTATTAGTATTTTTTGAAAACGATTAACGTGTTTTTGAAAATACCTAAGACTTCAAGTATCGATATCTCAAAAACGAAGCGAGATATCGAAAAAAATTATTTAACATTTTCGTTTTATTTAGGGGTGATTCATTCAAATTCATAATTAAAATATCAGCACCATGGATGTGGTAGCTGTTATATAACTACAAACTTGGGGAAAATACCTCAAAACGTCAACTTCAAGTGTCGATATCTCGAAAACTAAAAGTGATAGCGAAAAATTTTATTTCATATTTTCGACTTATTTTGCAGTGATTCATCATAATCCATCGTCAAAAAGCGGCCCCCCTGAGCTGTAGAGGTGCCAACAAAAAAAGGCTGTAAAATAAATTGGACCCAAAAATTGACCGGCAACATCCATATTATTCCTCTTTGAGCTATTCTTAACGGATCTCTGTTAACAGAATGCGGTCCTCATATTTTGCATACTCAACTACCTCCAGCGCCTGCACTATTACAAAATTTTATAAATTTATATAACAAACAAAATGAAATGAAATAAAAAGAAAAGGAGCCCTAAACTAAATTAAATTAAAATAAAATAAAATAAAACATAAAGAAAAGGGGGAAAGAAAAGGAAAAATTACATTAACAATGGGGGGCCTCGGTAGCCTAGGGAGTAAGGTGGCTAGCTACTATCCCAGAGGTCCCGGGTTCGAATCCCGGCCAGCCCCACGGTCCTTCGCCTTTTCCACTTTCCCACCTACATAACTTTCCTTCTTTCTTCTTCCCTCTTTACATTCCTGATTCCTTCTGTCATAGCCTTAGTTAGCCCTTCCCCGCTTCACCAAAGCGCATGTCATCGGTTGGTTGATGAGATTCAACTCGTTTCAGGAGGCATAACACTCCAGCGAGTTGTTTCCCGATGCCCCGATGACAAAGTCGCCAGTAATGGTTGGGAGTAGGTGGACTGCAAAATATCGCTGGTAGGTTGTGACAGTTCCTCTCTTCCCCGACTAGAGGTGCTGTTCGACATTGCCCTCGATATGAAGAAAATAGATTGTCGACACAGTATAAAGGGCGTTTCCTGTGACTCTAGTCTTTCACATAAAAAAAAAAAAAACAAATTAATAGGTTAAAATAACAAAAACAAAAAAGAAACATAAAAACAAACAGAAAGAAAAAAAAAATTTATTTTTGACTAAGTCTGACTTCCAGTCTCAAATTGCAATCTTACAAATATCTTAAACTCAGGGGATGACCATAGGGCCGCTGAACAGACGAGATCGATATGGCACATCGTATATCACATTGAAAAGGAACTTACTTACTAAATGAAGCTGAAGGCTTCACGCAAGAGAAAAAAAAGTACAAAATTCAGGGTAACTAGCTAGTGCCTAATACACTACATATTTACCCCCATTATGACTAGGTTGAAAAGTTGAGTCGAGGTTGAGTTGATATTTCGACCACTGTATATGATGTCGGGTTGAGTGTACTTTAGGTTGAAATAGAGTTGAACTGATATCAAAATATAACCTCAAATTTTTTGTGTGATAGTCTCATTTATAGATACGAAAATATTCAGAAGGAAATAATTTTTTGTTCCTGAGCGCGAAAATGCGACGAACGTAAAACTAACGCCAAAAGAGGACTTCACGGATGGTAAACAAACAAAACAAATGTCACTTCAACCCAATTCCAACTCAACCCGCGAGTATGAGGCGAAATATCAACTCGATCCAGGTAGGAAAGCTAAGTTGGGTTGAGTGAACCCAGTTTCAACTCGACATCCGTTTATGTTTATTTATGTTTATTTATTCGGAAAGCGTACACAAGATACAAATCTTTTAGAGTACAATATATAAGATACAAATCTTTACGGAACAATACAAAGGATTAAAAACTAAAAATAAAAAAATAAGTAAAAGCAGAGAGATAATTGGACAGATAATACAAAAAAAAAATTAAAACTATTAGAAAACTTACCAAACTAAATATGACTTTGACCCTCCACGAAAAGGCGTATATAAAACTCAAAACTATTAAAATTAACCACCGGACAAATGCTTAATAAGTTTCCTCCTGAAAACCACCGCCGTATTGGCTCCTCTGACAGAGGAAGGCAATTTATTCCACAGTCTAATTGTGTGCATGAAGTATGATCGACAACCAATTCTGCTCTTGTATGAAGGTATGCGGAAGCTTAACAGACGACGTGACTGCAACGGTACTATAAAACTAGCCAAATACCTGGGACTACTGGTAAAATGTATCTTGTAAAGTAGACATAATGCATGCATGTCAAGGTAGGACAAGAATTCGCAGGGGATGAGAAATTTGCGATAAGTTGAAACATGGGCATTACGTCGTAAGCCAAAGGAGAATCTAATGCAGTCATTAAAAGCTACATTCAGACGACGCCTGCAGACGGCATCCAAGGCAATATAGCTCGAGATGCCGTACAAAAAATGCGGCATGATCAGGCTCTTTACCAGACTTAGGCGTGACTGCTGAGGTAGGAGTTTACCAAATAACCATAACCTACGGAGGCAACTATAAACTTTACTAAGAATCCGTGAGACGTGGTCGCAACAAGTCAACCTCGAGTTCACCACAATACCCAAATTCGTAGCCTTATTCACAATACAAAGTGGAGTATTATCGATCGTGATAGGACTTAGCTCATGGGTATTAACAGAACGACGGCTAATAAATAAGGCCACGGATTTATTAGGATTGAGTCTAAGATAGTTATTGGACGCCCAGCTTGAAATATTGCGCAAGTCACCATTCACTCTCTCAATGCATTCACCTAGTTTATCAGAAGAAGATGAGGTATATACTTGCGTATCATCAGCAAAGAAGTGAAAACAGCAATTCCGGATGACGGTAGACATATCATTCGTGAATAATGTGTAAAGCAAAGGTCCGAGAACAGAGCCCTGCGGCACTCCTGATGGCACAGGAAGAAATGATGAAAACTTATCATTGAACTTAATGCACTGGGACCTGTTGGAGAGGAATGAGGAGAGGAGAGAGATCGCAGAAGACGAGAAATGGAAGAGAGTAGCAAGTTTATGACTGGTTGGAACCCAGGTTGAACCTGGATTGAACCTAGTCATAAACGGGGTAATTAATACCTAGGAAAACTTATTAAGATGTATTAACAGAGAGTAAAAACGAGAACAATCATCAGATTAAGATTAAACCAAACATCATAGAATTTTCCCTTTAAGGGTATGACCGATTCAAAATCTGGGCGGGTTTACTCCAGCTATCCTCTATCATGACTTGTGCCGTCAGCGTAGAAAGCCGGCAAATATCTATTCAAATAAAGGTTGGGCTGTAGATAGTGCAACATATCCTGCCTAATCAGTTGGAAGGGGGACACATATGTAGTTTCATCCACGGTCTGGGCGTGAGCGAGGCCTTTAATCAGTTCATTAGGGTGATCATTAATAGGGCAAGTCTTTTCACCATTAAGCAGTGAGGTAAAGCATAATTGGGGTGATCTTAGCTCTTTCATAAAGTATCTGGTTCGAGAACCTTTTGTTTGTTGGTTTGTGTTATTGTTAACTTATGACAGTTGTCATAGACCCAGACAGGGGTGCCATTTTTAATAAACTCACAAACTGTTCAACTTATAAATACACAAAAATGTAAATTTAAATCAAAGCAGCCGTTAACGATAACTTTAACAAACGATTGAGTGGTGCAACCCATTTTTATAAACTGCAACTTTAACAACTCTGTTATTGTTAAAGTTAATTTTAACAATAACTTTAATCAATGATTTGCTGCAACTCACCCTTAGTAACTTTAAGGTTTCTAAGGTTACTCTAGTTGTGACAGTTACAATATAATAACATTTTTGAAATGTGCAACAAAAGGAAATTTTTTAATAACTTTAATTTAACTTAAATATGACATCTTGATCAACATTTATGGAACCATTTTACAAAGTGCATTTTCCCACCCAACCAACAAGTGCATTTTCCCGATACAAAATTAAAACTGAAGTGTAACTGAACCGGATGATTTGTTGCAAATTGCTAGTTCGAAGCAATAATACAATTGACATGTGACTACATTTGTTTAAAAAACTGGATTTCGACATAATTGTAACATAAATTTGTTACAAATTTAAATCTGTGCTAGCTGGATTACCCATTGCCATCGAGACCTTGGAGTTGGGTCCTGCAACACCAGCCCCCGTGCCATATTTCCCTTTTCCATCTTTGACCCGTCAGTAAACCAGTGGAGATGTTTTGGATCCCCAGAAAGAATAAGTTCCTCCAACTCAGAACGATCCGGGATAATCGCCCTGAATTTCCTTTGCAGCCGCAGTTCACTAACCATATGGTCGGATACGCGGCCAATGGAAATGTTTGGGATATTGTTAAGGATATTCATGTGACTATATAGGGCCAATTGGATGGAGATCTGAAGTCTCAAGGCAATTATGGCGGCGGATTTCCATATGAAGATATGAAGATATGCAATGGGGTCAATCCAATGATTGCCTCATCGCATCTGTGAGACAGATCCGCATAGCTCCGGTAATGGAGAGGCAAACAAGCCGTTGCAGTTTGCTTGCACAAGTTTAGTCTTGGGACACCAACCTATAGCGGCACAAGTGACCACAGGTTTAACGATCGTATTGTACATCCAGTACGTCATTTGTGGAGTAAGACCCCATGTCTTACGCACAAGCTTTTTGCAGGCCCAAATGGCCCTTGTGGAGTTGCTGATGACGTAGTCAAGATGAGCGCTCCAGTTCAGTCTCTTGTCTAACTTTACTCCCAAAAATTTGACTGAGTCTGAGTCAAACAGTGGTACCCTGGATACAGATAGGACCTAGGTCCTCTTTGCAGCGTTTGGAGAAAGGCACCAGGGTAGCCTTATTTGAGTTGATTGCCAGGCCCCCCTTGGTATAATATCTTTGAACTTCTCGCAGTGCTGTTCTCGTGACCTCTGTAATGGTCTAGTCAAACTTCCCAGAGACAATGATGATTATCTGCATAACCGATGACATCGAAACCAGATTCAGCTCGTTTGATCAAAAGTTCATCCACAACTAGTGATTACAATAACGGGGATAATACTCCACTTTGAGGGCAGCCCTTAATTGCCTTAACACTAATGATGGAGACACCTAGGGTGGAAGATATCACGATCTACAAGCATGAAATTTATCCATTCAATCGTGTGAGGATCCAGATTTCTGAGAGCCAGTCCTCTAGAGATAGGATCATAGCCAGTGTTATGGAAAGCACCTTCGATGTCAAAGAAGGCACTTGAAGCAATTTCTTATGCGAGGAAGCCTTTTTCGAATTTACTGACGTGGTGGTGTAAAGCAGCCTCTATTGACTTACCCATCGAGTAAACGCACTGCGAGCTATGTAGAGCAAGGGAGAGCTCCAGCTTGCCCCAAATATTAAGGCCTAGCAGCTATTCCCTCGTTTTCAAAAGAGAAGAGGTTATCCTGATAGGTCTGTACGATTTAGGCAGCTAAAGGGGTCTGTTGCCCTGTTTTGTAATAAAAACCACCACGACTTTCCTCCAGATTGTTGGAATGTATCCCCAGATGAAGCTGGCTCTAAAGAGGCAGACCAGGTTGTCGGGGATCAGATCAAAGTACTTCTGAAGAAGTCCCGGGAAAATTCCAGCTCCTCTCGCGGATTTATATGGTTGAAAAGAGGCCACTGCACATTTAACCGTCTGGGATGGTCTTATGACTACACCTAGCATCCACTGGATGAGTTGTCTGGAGGATTGACCCTGGAAAGTGCTCTCTGAGCAGGTACCTCAAGGTCTCTTTATGATTAGATGTGTAGGAGCCTCCTCCTTTTTTAGAAGGCCCACTCCGTTGAAGCAGTCCTTGCATAGTATCTTTTGGAGTCTAGTCGATCCTCTGGTAGAGTTTGAAAGCTCTCACAAGGTGAAGGTGAACCTATATTCATCGAAATGCACGGTATGTTTTGCCTCATAGAACAATATCCTTACGCCTCTTCGCATCGCAGCTAACCTGTGGTTATGGTAGGAAGAGATCAGCACATCAGTAAGGTGCGTGGCCACATTCCCCAGTTCACACACTAAGCTAATATAAGCCACAAGCAGGTCTGATTTCGAGGCCACAAGCCCCTGAAACTAAGACCGGTTGGTTTCTTAAGAACCAAAGAAGAGGCGCGGACATGTGGGAGGCCGAGAGTGAGGCCTCGCCCAGAACACACCAATTTTCAATCCTGTCGGACGAAAGGTAAGGTCCATCACCTCCTTTCTACTAGCAGTGATAAATGTGGGTTTGCATCCCCTTTTTTCAATATCTATGTTATTCATAACAAGAAATTCTAGAAGACCCTCAACCCTTTCGCTTACATCGGCACTACCCCAGATGGAGGGGTGACGATGTAAACGATAGCCGATGACGAATTGCCGGTTCGTTTTGCTACAGAACTCAATGAGTTCTCTGGGGTGGCACGATTGCACCGTCTCCTTAAAAGTAGGCGGAAGCAAAGACGATTTCTTGGAATCCGTTGGCGGTGGGAACGCTGTAGCTTAGTCACGATAAATCACTGTGTGTAGGCAGAAGTATGACAGAAAACGGACAAATAAATTTGATGGCGGTTATTTATAACACAGCTCCCAAAGGTTTCTTCCGAAAAAAGATTGTAAGTTTATGAAATGTGGAATGGGGGAGTTTAGCAATATTATAAAAAGTAACTGCTGAGTTGCAAACAAAAGTCGAAATTGGAAAAATGCCAAGAGAACAAAAATAAAGCTATGATAGTTCTCGACAAAAAAACCTCACGTTTGATAACTGGAATTTTGACTTTGATGACTCATAACTCTGGAAGTTGGTAGTGTAGAAGCTTCGTTTTACCGTTTTAGGTAGGTAGGTGGGAGTGTTCTGCATATACCGCTACCTTATTTGATGAAAGTAGGCTATAGGCTTACAAAAATAATTTTTGTAAACATATTTCTGACGAAAGTCAAATTTGTTTTTAAGTGCGCCATTTTTACAAAAATCAATTTAAAAAAAATCCCTATGTACTTTTATGGGCAACATCATAATACTAATACCGCGTATGATCATTTTTAAGGAAATGTAGGATTTGAGTGATTATTATAGCTCTGTTCCAGCCAGTACTTTTCCTGCAAAAATTTGTTGGGCAAAAACTTACTGAATGGTGGGGATAACCTTGTCAAAAATCCAAAAAGTAAAGAAACGATTTTTGGGCAATTTCTTGCAAATAAAGAATAAGATAACATAAATGTCGATTGTTTATATTTATGTATGCCGCTTTTTAAGATATCCACGTGCAAACAAAAATTGTCAATTGACAACTAGCAAGAAATCGCAGAACCTAAAACCTCCGGCTAATTCCTGCACGAGGGGAAGTGAAAATTACCCCGCTTTTCTTGCATGAGAAAGGCAAAAACACAAATTGGGTGAATTCTTGCTCCCGCGGGATCCCACATTCGAGTTCTGGAACAAAGCTTATGTATCAGGTCTGTGGAAAGGTCTGTCCAGTGGAAAGGTCAGGTCTTCAACTTTCGGAGAAATCCGTCCTAATAAAAGTCGTTTTCGAAAACCACCTGACCCGTCACCGTTTCGTAACAAAATGTCAATTAATTTTTTACACTTGTCTGAAAAGAATTCTGGTCCCTTTTCCCATACTTTTCAAATTAATTCACAAAGTTTGGCCCTTTTTGGACTTCTACAGTGGGTGCTACACAAAGGGGATATCATTTTATGAAATTCAAAGTCAACAAGCAAAAATATTGCAGGTTTTTCTTTGTGCGCGCTATTTGCTGGCCTCCCACCCACATTAACATCTATCTAAAACGAATTTTACCGTCTTGGCCTGTCATAATTTCTGACTGTGCTGAAATGTTTTACAGCATAGGTATACTAACTTTAACTAGCATAGCAGCTTGATTGTTGTGATATTAGTTAAGTGGTCATGTAGGCCCTCAAGGATACTTTCATATAATTGTCCTTAATGCCTAATATAAGACTTGTAATTTGATAAGATCTCCAGTACTGCGGCATAATTAAAAACGTATGTAAAACGTAGAGCAAGACTGGCGAATATCCTGGAAATGACTAATAATGACTTAATTCGGTCCGATAATTGCAGAGAAAACAGCAATATAACGAGTTATTTTGCAATAATTGGGCCACACAGAATTACGAATTTTCGAAATATCTTCGAAGTAGCCGCAATTCATGTTTATTTCATATAAGAACATTTAGAATTGAATTTCGTGAAAAGTTAATACCTGCGAGTCCTGCTCAACTCGAGCATAATATTTGTGGGAAAATGCTGAATAGTAGCGGCGTACATAATTTTCGTTCATAAATATGAATTTAGGTTGAAATGAATCCCGGAGCATTCGTTGGTCTTTAACAGCTTTTAAAATGCCACGGTAGAGCCCCATGCGATAACTTTGATCCACATTTAAGATAACTGTAATCGAGCATTAATGAATTCGAGGTGGCATGACATCATTAGTGAAGTCGTCAGGGCAATGGCTACTGCTATAAGTGGACGTTCAAAGTGAAGGTTTGAATGTTAATTCGGCATGAGAGTCAAAAACAACCTATACAATCGCTACAAGTTTCAGCCAATCTCGTTAATTCGTCAGCGGTTAAAACGTCTGTGACACGCAACAATCAACTTTAGGAGTTATAGGGTCACAACCCTAATACGAGGGTATGTCTCCGTGACGTAAAAAATTCAAGCAAATCTAGCCGTCATCGAATCCGCCAAACATTTGCCGCAGTGCTTTCCCCTAGTGGTAGTATGTATTGGGAAGTTTCAGTGGGGTGAGAGCTTGGGGTAGTGCTTGTGAATAACTAACTTCTTCAGGTTTTCGATATAAGGCACAAGTCGCAGACCACTGAAGACATTCCAGCAGCGAAGATTTTATCAGGTGCTCAACAAGACAGAATTTAGGAATAAGTTTTATTGACTTTAGCGCTATGAATTTTCTATTTCCATAATGAATCCTTGGAAATCCTTCACTTAAACGTACTAAATCCTATAATATATAAATAGCGCAAAACGGAAAGCAACTTTAGTAAGTAAGTGTGGGAATCGTTTAATGTACTTTTTAGTAGGCGTTTTTTGACCTTTGACATTATCAATTTGACACAAATGAAAGATGGCACAGCAATTATTCAAGTGCCTATTGAATTCATGTTTTTATTAATATGGAGACTGAATTATTATTATGTGATCTTGGGGGTTTTTACCTGTGAAATTATTAATTTCAATAATTAAGGAAATGGGAAAGTTTAACTATCGAAATATTTATGCCGAGATGGGTAAAAGCGTTTGTAGAAAGAGAAGATTTCCTTTCGTTGTTCAACATTTCATTTTATTTAATTTATCCGAGAGACCCACTTAAATTATTCTAATAATTAAAAAGGAGCAAAAATAACAAAATTCATCCGCCATATTGGTGCGGTTATTTTGAATTTGTAAGTTTTGACCACAAACTCGTTAGATACCCGCTTTCATTGGAATAGGAACAAAGTTGGCAAATTCAACCATATTTTCGCGGCCATTTTGAATTTCGGTCATACACTCCGCGACAAAAGTTTGACCTCAGGTAGAAAAATAGGAAGCAGGTAAGGTGGGGTGTACTGACCGCAATGTAATTATTTTTATAGAATTCCGGGTTGATTTTATGAGATACTCATGATTTGGTGACCTGCTTTTATTAATTGTTCTAAGAAATAATGAAAATTTTGTAAAAAATGGGATAAAAACGCCGCGACAAAAGTTTGACCTCACCTTCAATTTTGGGAACTATTTTGAAAATTAAGCAAGGGAAGATAAGAAAAATAACAGAAAGAATAATTTTAACTTTAAATTCCATTTATTAATATTTGGTATGGCCTCCCCGGTTTAATATTACTTGATAAATTCTATTTCCTATACTACTGTACAAGTTTTGAAATAAATCTAGTGGAATTTCATCCCACGCTGTCCTTATTGCAGTCTTCAGTTCTGGGATAGTCCCATATTGTTGTCCAGAGCGGTAGACTCTCCTCGTGAGCCAGCCCCATAGGTTCTCTATAATGTTTAGGTCTGGAGACATCGATGGCCACTCCAGTTCCCCCACGTTATTGGCGCTAAACCACTCCCAAACCACCCTAGCGGTGTGAACTGCTGCATGGTTTGTTGGAAAATCCATGGTTGACCTTCCATTATTTCTTCCACCAACGGCTTAACCTCTTCTAACATGTCCCGGTAACGTACTCCTGTCTGAGTTCCCTCGATGAATTTGAGCTCCACTGGTCCTCTAACTGAAATGGCTCCCCATATCATTATTCCTCCTTCCCGGCGGTGATGTCGAGTCAAAAACCTCTCTTCCTTCCGTAAATCATGGAAATAATATGCGTATCCGTCCGGTCCATCAAGACAGCACCGTTTTTCGTCTTAAAAGATAACTTGGTTCCACTCGTCTTTCCAGACCATGTGACGCGAGCGATTCCAAGCGTTGTTCCTTGTGTCTAGGTAATAATAGCGGCTTTTTCTTGAGTCGGCGACGTTGTAGAACTGGTGAGCGCTTCAAAATCCTCTGCACAGTGCGTAAACTTGCATTTACTCTGACTTCAGCTCCAATTCCCCTGGAAGTCATGGATGAATTTGACGCTGTTCGCAGGATCCTACTCCTTTCTCTCTCTGTTGTGGCCCTTGGTCTCCCTGGTATCGGCTTCCTACCGTAATTTTCGATGTCCTTAAGCAAGTTATTGATGACTCGGGGGCTTCTACCCAATCTAAGGGCGATTTGCCTGTTAGAGTACCCTTCTTCTTTCAACGTTTTGATTCGCTCGATTTCTTTACGTGATAAGCACTTTCCACTGCCCATATTTGTACCGATTTATTTAAAAAAATTACTAAAAAACTTTAATTTACAACTTCACTAACAACCACTCGCTCTTAGGCCCTTCTTCCACGGGTCGACTCGCATTATACGCGACTGCGACTCTACTTTGCGTCTACGACTGGTTTTCTACTCGTTCGCGACCAATTCTCGTACACGCGTCGATTCTGCGACGACTTAAGTAGAGCAAGCTCGCGACGGCACTTATCGTTGTTTATATTCGTGGCAAGATGTCTAGTGACTCCGAAGAGGAAATTTTTTTACTTTATCTTTGTCATAGAAGGAAATTAAAAGAAAAAAAGAAAAGAAAATTTTGGGTACATCCCTATATTGAGAGAAATTTAAATTGTCGTGCGTTTGTGGCTGCAAAGGAACTAGATCGAGATGATAAAAAATTTTTATCATTTTATAGAATGTCGAAAAAAACTTATATGGCTTTGGCCCAATTGCTCACACCTTTCATACATAAGCAAAATACTGTGATGCGAGAATGTGTCAGTGCTGAGGAAAGGATTTTAATAACACTCAGGTATGTACGTATAAAAAGAAATCAACACATTTATTTTCAAGAAACATAAAAACTTCACAATGAAATACAAGGTACCTACTTATATTAGTTAATCGTCGATATAGTTAATAGTAGAATTGTTTTCCGGATTTGCAAATGCCTCTGCTACGGTTTCGTAATGAAGAGTAATTTGCGAATTTTCGGAATCGGAAGGAGTATTATCCAAAATTCCTTCAATTACGTCCATAACTCTACGCTTAAAACACCTCATCTGAACGTCTGTCATTTGCTCTACCTCAGGTAACAAACTAAGCAAAAAAATTTTTCGTGGATTATTTTCTAGATCCTGGACGTTCTTCGTTTTCTTTGTTTTTAAATATTCTATAATTTTACTTTCAACATCGGATTGTTTCTCTCTTTTCTTTGATCGAGGTCGGGGTGGATTTTGGAACGAGGACGAAGCTGACGCTGGTCGTGGTTCTGGTGATGGCGAGTATAGAGTTGACTGCTCTGTTGGATTAGGCATAGAAACAATGGATTGCGACTCGATCGTTAAAAATTCGTCTAATATTGTCGTAGGTTGCGTTGGCCCATTTTCCGAAATTGCTGGTTCTTCTTCCCCATCTGTGTTTCGGTCATCCATGACAGCATGTTGATCAATCGGTAATCCAGGGAGGTTTCCAGAAATTGAAGAATCGTTCAATTTAACATATGGGAGCGCAAACTGTAGAACCTCTTGTAAGTAATAAGGTTTCTTTTTTTTAGCCGAGGATCCACTTTTTGCTGGTTTTAAATTTCGAACGAACACACTTCGTATATTTCTCCACTTCTCTTTACATTGTGGTCCTGAAACAAATAAAATTTTAACTTTCATAAGTAACACTGTATGTATTTCGTTTTCAGGTACTTGGGATTATACTTTGCAAGGGGAGATTGTACAGTATCGCGAATCGTAGAGGAAACTACCGTCATTATTTGGGAATGTTTAAATAAAATGTATATGCCAGTTCCGAACTTGATGCAATGGAAAAAAATTGCACAACGGTTTCATCATCTTTGGAATTTACCCAATTGCTTGGGAAGTTTGGACGGTAAGCACATTCGTATAGAAAAGCTTCCGAATACTGGATCAAGCAACTATAATTACAAATCCTATCATTCTGTTGTCCTGATGGCTTGCAGTGATGCTGATGGATTATTTATTTTTGTCGAAACTGGGTACGCTGGAAGAAACAGCGATGGCGGAATTTTCCGGGCATCTTCCATTAAGCGTTCGATTAAAAATAATGAGCTTAACTTGCCTCCACCATCAAAACTACCAAATGATGATAAAGAAACTCTTTTCCCATATTATTTTGTTGGCGATGAAGCGTTTCCATTAACAAGGTATTTGATGAGACCGTATCCACAAAGAACATTAAATAATGTGAAAAGAATATTTAACTACAGATTAAGCCGAGGTAGGAAAACCGTTGAATGTGCTTTCGGAATGATGACTGAAAAATTCCCCGTTCTTACTAATCCCATAAGATGTCATAGCGTCGACAAAGCAGTTAAAATTGTAAAAGCTGTGTGTGTTTTGCACAACTATGTACGCCAAAGTGAGGGTGTTCAATACACTTCTCAAAATTTTGAGATGACTAACGCTAGCAGTGGCATAATTCCTGAAAATCTTACGGTAACACCACTCTCCTCACCACAAAATTTGAGAAACTACTTGGCTAATTATTTTATAACACCTCAAGCTTCACTTCCGTGGCAGTACAATTGCTGTGTATAATTAACTATTAATTCGATCAAATGTACAAATAGGCAATAAATAATATATATTTTCAAAAGAATTAAAAATATAAGATAAAACATACAAGTGAAGATAATATAAAACGTATAAAAGAACGAACCTGTTATTTTGAATTTTTGTCCTACTTTAGTCCATGTTTTCTCAACTATATCCTTTCTTGAATATTCTGGAAGATTATAGTGATATAGACAGGGATTCTTCTCTACTTCCTGCACAAATAAAATATTATTGAATTCGTTTGCCATAGCGCGCTACTCGACTGTAGGATACTCAAATGATACTCAAACTGCGTGAGACTAGCATTCAGGTTGCGTGCAACTGGTATCCGACGCGTCGCGTCGACAACGAGTCTCGTCGACTCGTGTACGAACTTAACTGAAAATGTATGGAGGAAACTTTCGCGCGATTCGTATGATACTGGTATCATACTCAAATCGCGTGCGAGTCGACCCGTGGAAGAAGGGCCTTAGTCTTAACAGAAGTGTTTTAAAACTGGTGAGGTCAAACTTTTGTCGCGGCGTTTTTATCCCATTTTTTACAAAATTTTCATTATTTCTTAGAACTATTAATAAAAGTAGGTCACCAAATCATGAGTATCTCATAAAATCAACCCGGAATTCTATAAAAATAATTACATTGCGGTCAGTACACCCCACCTTACCTGCTTCCTATTTTTCTACCTGAGGTCAAACTTTTGTCGCGGAGTGTATTTCACCGGCCATTTTGAATTTTTCATAACCGGTCTTCGAGGTGCAGGATAGGAGACCTCCTCGGACCTTCATGCAAAATATCGAAGATCTGCTATAATTTTCAACGAAGCTCTCCCTAACAGCGCCATCTAGGGATGACTTTAGAAATTAATGGAATAGCCTATATTATTTCTGCTAATGTAAATAGAACATGGTTAAAATTTCATTAAGGTCGGAGCCTATTGCGAACATACGGACATACACATATTAATTGTTCAGTTTTCTGAAATTATCCAATTTTCTGCGGAATTTTTTTTGCGTTAAAGCCTAGTATCCCGATCGAGTGAAGTGCATTAAATGAAATTTTCATTTTCCATTTGCATAGGATTAATTGGGTACTTTGACTACAAGTTGTCATTGTGATAAATTATGGCCTCGATTCCCATATCCGGCGGCGCGGAATTTAGTGCGCGGATTTGACACTTTGTGATTCTCAAATCCGCAGTCGCAGATTCAATTAAATCAAAAATCCGGAGTGAAGACTCACACGATAATGAAATACCCGATGTCGGATTATCTAAGCCGCATTTGTGGTTTCAAATCCGCAGAAAATTTGTTGCGGATCACACTTTTAAAGCGCTGAAAATGTCAAAGAGAGATTCGCGGTTGTGGATTTTAGAATCGCAAAGTCTCAAATCCGCACTCACTTCCGACCCGCCGGATCTGGGAATCGAGGCCTATATGTTTAAGTTGGCGTGCTTAGGACATTTACCATTCAAAATGTCACGATTTTTAATAATAATAATAATAACTATTTTTTAACAAAGTACACAAGACACAAGATCTTTTAGAGTACAAAATTTATGGATATAAACAAAATGAGTTAACTTAAAAGGACAATTATAACTAAAATTAAAATTAATATTACAACTGGCATAATAGAAAGAATTCAAGAGAAAAATATAGAGACAGAAAGTAGAATTAGAATTTAGATTGAAGTGGGGAGTGATAGAGGTAGTGAGAGAAATATATAGCTAGTGAGAAGAAGAAGATAGAAAAAGAAATGCATTTCTTCTGAATGTTGTGGCTGTGCTCATTCTCTGAACGTGGTTAGGAAGATTATTCCAGATTCTAAGAGTATGCACAAAGAAGGAACGACTTCCAATTAGGGAAGAATGAGCAGAAATCAGGAATTTGATGGATCTCAAGGATTGCAAAGGAAAAAGGAAGTCAAAAAGGTAGCAATGGCTTTTGGTATAAAAAACCTTATGCAAGAGAAGTAAAGCCATGAGATCGAGGAATAGAAAGAGGTCACAACCCAGTAAGGAGTTTTGGACAACCCGACACATGTTCAGATCGTCTCATATGAAAAATGAACCTAATGCAATCATTAAATGTCACTCTAAGACGCTGACGGCAAAAAGAGTCAAGGAAATATATACCAGCGAGCCATAAAGGAAATGAGGAAAAACAAGAGATTTAATAAGTTTGGCTCGAATAGGCGAGGATAACAGATTGCCATGTAGATAGATCTTAGGGAGCAGCAATGAGACATGATTGCAGCAGGAGGGTTTGGAATTGACAACAATACCCAGGTTCTTAGCACAGTCAACGATTGGAAGGGGAACATTATTAAGTAAAAGAGGTGAGAAACCATCCGGGGACAGTGAGCGAGGACTAAGGAAAAGTACTTGCGATTTAACTGGATTTAACTTTAAGAAATTACTAGAACTCCATTCGTTTATTCGAGACTAATGAGTTCGGGCACACAATTTTCAATTTGATTAGTAGGACAAGAGATATATAGCTGCAGATCATCAGCATACAAATGAAAAGAGCAGCGACGGATAACAGAGGGAAGATCATTAATATACATATGTAGAGGGAGAACAGCAAAGGACCAAGAACCGAACCCTGAGGCACACCTGCAGGAACACTTAGGAAAGAGGAGGTAACATTACTATACCGAACACACTGAGATCTATTAAAGTAGTATAAATGTGGGGATTCTGGACCACAAGTCCCCTGTTTGTATGAAACGTAAGAAAAAAGATAAGCGTCAGTCATGTAAAGAAAAATTTTTGTGGGGTCCCCCTTTTTGTATGGAAAAATTTGGTGGGGATAAGCGTTAGTCATGTAAAAAAAATTGTGGGTGCCCTTTTTGTTTGGGGAAAAATTTGTGAAAGTTCTAGACCAAGGTCCCGAGTTTGTATGAAACGTAAGAAAATGATTTTAAGAGAAGTAAGAAAATATATCCCTTTTTGTATGGGAAAAGTTGGTGGAATTTCTAGACCAAAGTCCCCAGTTTGTATGAAACGTAGGAGAGAAGATAAGCGGTAGTCTGCAGTTTGTATGACCCATAGGAGAAAAGATACGCGGTAGTGTCCTGTTTGTATGAAACATAAGAAAACAAGATAAGTGGTAGTCAGATAGAAAGAGAAAATTCGTGGGTGTTTTTTGTATGGGAAAAAATTGGTGAAAGTTCTAGACCAAGGTCCCGAGTTTGTATGAACCGTAAGAAAATGATTCTTTCTTAAGTGAGGGCGATGTTGTTGTTGTGAAATATTTGGTATGATTTTTTGAAATATTGTGGTTTTCAATGTTGCGGTAAGTATTTAGATTAAGTTAAATTTAATTGAGTGAATGAATGGTTTTCTTAGGGTGAGTTGCACCAACTAACTTTAACCGTAACAAAAGCTAAATCGGTTGTCAAATCTCCGGTTAGACAAAACGGGAGTTGCACCGTTTAACAATTGTTAACATGACGTAACATTTTAACGTTAACTTTAAGGCCGGTCCACATGCTACGTTTTGCACAACCTTTTGTCTGCGCAGTTCAACACGTTGCAGATAAAACGTTGCGTGTGGATCGGAAAACTTCGCAGTTTTGAGTCCGGCGGGAAGACGGTACAGTTGCAGCGATAACTGAGCAAATGAGCTTTGGAATCCATGATCTGTGCGGACAAGTCGGTGCATGTGGACGCTTGCTCCGTTTTCCGATTCGTTTTGTTCCTCAGTTTTTCCTAATCACGCGACGATGGCTGACCTTCGGCAATGTTCTCGGGAGTTTCTAACTGATTTTATTTCACTTTATGAGAGTTTCCCATGCATTTGACGTGTTAAATCGAAGGAGTACAGTAACAGGGAGAAAAAGGGGGAAGCTTATGAGAGACTAGTTGAAAAATTCAAAGAAATCGATGCAACCGCGAGCAGAGATACTGTTGTAAAAAAAATTAATTATATGAGAAGTGTTTATCGTAAAGAATTGGCAAAAGTTAACAAATCGCTTCGATCTGGGGCTGGAGAAGACGAAATCTACAAGCCATCACTGTGGTATTTTGATTTGTTACATTTTCTAAATGATCAGGGGACACCAAGGCCGTCTAGGAATACCATGGATGAAAGTGAAGAGTCTGCAAACTGCGTCGAATCACCAGAACAGGTAAGAAAATAAAAACAAATTTCCTAATGCAAGTAATCGCTTTATTATCAGTAACGAATTCCTTTATATAATAGGTACAATTACAAGTACAGTACAATTACGGGTATAATTATTTATGTACGCTATTAATTGTTTAAAGTTATAAACTTATCTTGCCAAGGAACAGACCCCTCATTGTTAAAGTATTCTTTGAAATGATCTCTGACCACCATAGCATTGTTCAAAATGTGGCCTCTTGCTCCACGCTGTAGGTCTTTTGGTTTAATGGATGGACGGAATTGTCGTCAACAGAATACGCCCCATCAATTCAGAGTGCCACCAACTCTTTCTTCACAAGTTGGACAATACCACTCCTTCTCGCAGCAGTCGCAGCCTACGCTACATAACTACGTCCCAGAACAACTACCTCACACTCAGGAGCATGAAACAATTGGGCAAATTCCGGCAGTTTCAAGCATCACCCCACAGCAAGGCGAACAAGATCCACAGACACACGCCCATCAAGCCCCTGTCCACGCTTCAGTTGCAAACTACTTGTCAACATTTCAACCACTGTGAAGCACTTGCATGCATTTCCATTTCTTACCATAATAACTGTTGGGGAATGATAAAGTTAATAAAGTTCATAAATATAAATCTTTTTAAACAATAGCAGTATTACTTACCTTCAAGTAATCATTCTTCAGCACCTTGAAGATAGCTTCATATGTTTCGGGAATGATTTCACTTAACGATTGTGTTCGGGGCTATGGTAGCCTGTTTGAACAATTCAGTGATTATAACAATAACTTAGAGTGAAAGACTGCGGCAATAATTCAACTTGTCAATTTATTTCAAAATTTAATTTCACAAAATTCGCTAATTATTACCTTAACTAAATCTAAATTTAAATCAATTCAACTTCACTATATACTTATGTTTATTTATTATGCTTTCAAGCTTAGGAATTCCTGTAGTTGTAGATGGCCCTGACTGGTTTCTCTGCAGTTGGTGTGAATCTCTGCTAATCGGTATGAATATCTCCTCCAGCTATTCCGTGTATACAATATATTGGATTTTGTACATTAGCATCAATCCGACTAATGTATTCAATAGTTGCCTGAAAATTGTACTAATAGTTAGTTGTTAGAGAGTCACATTAAACTCAGGGCGATTAATGTAACCGTGAAATTGTATCAGCTCAATACGGCTAATATATTAGAAATTCGCAAATTATATCAGCTCAATACGGCTAATATATTAGAAATTCGCATTACCTAAAATTCGTATAATGCGATCGAGATGAGACCATTAGCTGCGCAAATTATATCAGCTCAATACGGCTAATATATAAGAAATTCGCATTACCTAAAATTCGTATAATGCGATCGAGATGAGACCACTAGCTGCAAATAGCGACTTCTTCTACCATCAAACCGTGTAGAAGATCAAGAGTGATCAGAAGCTTTTGGGCAACGCGCTTCGATATTTATTTGCTCCACTGTAATGCGTCAGTGGAACCTGGTGGGGAGCTTTAGAACTTGTTGTGGATCGTGTTTCCTTAGCGGAGCTTGGTGGGGAGCTTCAGAACTTGTTGTGGATCGTGTTTCCTATGTGTGCGTCAGTGTTGACACTTGGCTGTCAATTCTGTCTGCTCGGTAGGTTTTATTATTATTTTTTATATATATAGTTTAATTTAATTATTTTCTTTTTTCTCCCTTTAGGGTTTTAATGGGAGCCTCCTGACGACGTTGCGGTGGAGCGTTGGATTTTGTTGGGTTGTCAGATAAGTATTTTATGTATAAGGACTAATTCTTTGTGGTAATTTTCGTTTCTTTTAGGGCAACTGCTGCTGGACAATGTTTCCCTTTGGAAGAAAATTTTATATGCGGAGGATCCTTTTAAATGGTAAGTACGTTAAAATATATGACCTTATAATTATTGTTATGTATTTTTTAGGTACTTATTGGAAGATCGAACATCCTCCGGGGCCTTGAAGCGTTAGCTTCAATAGACGGCTGTTGATGATGCCCTTGACACATATTTGATTATTGTTTTTTCATATTATTATTTGAATAAAGAACACAATTCACTTGATTTTGGTTGGGTTTTTATTTATCATGCAACAATCTTGGTTTTTTTTTTTAATTCAACTTTAATTCTTGGTGTTGTTTATTGTTGTTGTTGTTTTTTTGCTTCCTTTTCAGGCCGTTGGTGGAGTGCCCTTGTTGGAGGGGTTTCCCTGGGGGATGAAGTATCACCTTGCACGTCCTTTCCCTCTTTAGGGTAAACCGTAAAATTTTCCCCTCGAACTGGGTGCGGTAGGACTTTTTGGCGCTCATAATTTTCGTCCATGGTAGTGGAAGGGCCTTAATTTTTTCCCATAATGTAGGTTCGACTATCACGTTTGGCGGTGGTTGGCTACGGAGCGCACGATACTCTTCCAGGATGCTTATTTTATTTTTTAGGATACGCTCAATAAGACTTGATATGGTTATAGGTTTTGAGGTAGGGATTTGTCGTGGCACTTGCCTCCATCCTGCAATTCGTTTGATTTGGTACTCAAAGTCAGATAGTACATACTTTGTCTTATTCCTCGAAACTTTGTACTTGGCTTGTACTAGCTGAGACTCGATCTGCTTCCGTTCTACATTAACGGCATCAGTGGTCGAGTTTAGAAAGATAGTTCGTTCACGGAGTCTTGCGATTTCATGGGTTGACTTCTCTAAGGCTTGGCGGAGTTCATTTAGTTCTGAGTTCAATTCTTCTGGCGCATTTTTTAGTATATTTAAAAGTTTTCGTTCACGTTCCGTTGTTCCAGTATCGATAGATTGGCTAGATTTTCGAAATGGTAACTCTTGTAGTGTACCTATTCGAGGGCGAGAGTCTTCGAGTTTCTCAGTTTGACGACATAATGATTGAAAATGTACATCTTTTTTCTCTAAAAGACGTTCATTGTCTGAGTGAAGTTCAGTAAGTTGCGATTGGAGATCGGCCGGTCCTTGACGGGTTGTCGAATAGTGGGGTTTTTTAATCGATTTGTCCTGCAGACAGGCGACAGATATTTCAATACTTGATGAATGTTTATTCCAATCCGGAGTAACGCCTGGACTTCCATCAGCTTCATGATTATTTGGAAGCGTTTTTGATGCTGATGCTGAGCTATGCAGCCGTTGAGAGTCCTGTTGGTGTTCCTCATTGGCCGGAAAAAGGGGATTGTCGCGTAGTTGTGACATCTCTGAATGGGATTTTGATAATTCAACGATATGGGCTTCAAGGGACATATTTACTTGTGTTAATCGTTCTGAATGGGTTTGTAGTTCTTGCATCATAGACTGTTGCTGCTGCTGCTTCGTTGCATCTCTTTGTGGATAAAGGTTAATCTCGGTTAAATTCTTTTCAGCCGCTGGGTGATAAGTTACATCTCGTTGATCGATTAGAGTGTTTTTCTTCCTAGGTTTTCGTACTGCAATAGGATCCAAGACCTTGTCCGAAATGCGCTTCTTCGAGCCCCGATCGGATTTATGTTTGGACGATTTACAATTTTGGTTCAATTTATCTGTAAATCCATATGTCCTTGCCTTCGTCTTTAAGCTGATTCCATCCAGTCTTGAAACCGATGTAGAAGATTTCAGTGGCGAATGATGCCCAGATGTGATTGGCTGTCCTGCGGCTGGAGGGTTTTTTGATCCCGAAGTGCCTAGCGTTTTGCGAGAGACTGCTACGGAGTTGAGACTGCGATGTGATGGGAACCTCTTCAGAATCGGAGAGGCTTTCGGAGTTCTTTTAGTAGTGGCGAAGTTCCTGCTGACAACCTTGCTGCTGTTGTTGTTGATGCTGTTGCCGGGGGGTTTGGTACTAGATGAAACTTTGCTTACCACTGGTGACACTAAATCTGGCAAACACTTTGGCTTTCTTAGGATTCCGCTACTGAGAGGTGTACGAATAGGTTTTGGCTTACGGAGCGGATTCTTTGCACTGGTTTCCGTTGTGGGCGTTGAATTCTGCGTGGGACTATTCTTTGGTGTTGAGTAGAGTTTTGTTTGAGGATGAACAGGAGCAGACTCGATATGCTTCTGGCGAACTAATTGCTGACTAAATCCTGGCTTGTGTGTAGACGTTAGCCGATTTCTGATGTTGGACGGACTGTCCGTGAGTGGAATGCCCTGCTGTTCACGTCTGAGTTCTGCTGTTGTGGGGACTTCTTCAACACGTTGCAATTTCTGGGTTTGTTGACTGAAACTGGTTAAAGACAATATTGATGTAAAAGAATTGATCGGGGTCGAGTTGCTGTACTCTTTAGATGCTTCTCCACTTAATATCCAGCCAAGGATCGTATTTTGCGCGGTAGGTTGACCTTTCAGACCTCTGCGGATGTCGGGTAGGAGGAGTGATCCGTAAATATCTGCACCAAGAATGACGTCGATACGGCCTGGAAGATTAAATGTAGGATCAGCCAGCTTGAGCCCTTGTACATGATTCCACTGGGTTGACGTGATAGGTTGAGATGGCAATGGATTGGTTAAATTCTTGAACACTAACGCTGTCACATCCATCGTAAAGTTGTGTGATGGAACTACTAGAGCTGTTTCCACCATGGTCTCAGCTGTCCCAACTTCGGCTTGTCCTACTCCAAATATTGGAGCGGTGATACGCCTTTTGGGCAACGCTAATGTTTGAACGGCGTGTTCCGATATAAATGATGACTGTGAGCCTGGGTCAAGGAGTGCTCTGAACGTTCGCTGTATACCATGCGTTCCTTGCAATGTTATGAGGGCTGTATAGAGAAGGACTTCTTTATGTGATGAAGAATGCAGCGCGTTTATCTGGCCTTGCGGTATAGCAGTTTGAGCTGTAGTAGTAGAATCGAGTGAATGGAGACTCGTATGGTTCGAGCTTGCCTCAGAGTTTGTGGGATTTGGAGATGTCGGCATGGTGGAATTAACATGTAGGAGCGAATGGTGTCTTTTTTTGCAATGGATGCAGGTATGTTTACTAGGACAGGCTGAAGCATGATGTCCGCGTCCTAGGCAGTTAATACATAGACCACTATGTCGCACGATGACGTTCCTTTCGGTGAGAGGAAGCGCGATGAACTGTGGACAATTTCTCAGTGAATGGTCCGTTCCACAATGCGCACATGTAGAAATCTGATTAACGACGAATGACTGAATTCTAGAGATAGATTTGCTTTGCTGGATGCTTCTAGTTGGTTTTGATTTGGTTGAATCGATAGCCTCCAGTGTACGAAAGCGAGTTTCTAGGAATTGCTTTAGAGTGTCGAAAGAAGGTAGCTTATTATCGCTGGCGATTTGTTGCTCCCAGAGCTGCAAGGAGTCTCTAGGCAATTTCCTAGTCACGATATAAATTAACATTAGATCAAAGATATCTTGTACATCTAGATTTTGTAGATTTTGGACACTTTCCGTGGTAATATCGAGTAATTTTTTAACTGAATCGGCGTTTTCGCTAGCTTGGGCCTGGTTAAACAATTTATCGAGTTGAACGTGTACTAACATTCTTTTATTGTCAAACCGTTCCTTCAAAATATTCCAAGCTGTCTCGTAATTGAGGTCGGTGATTGCGAAGCCTTGAATGAGTCGCGCAGCCTCACCATGGGTACTTGCCTTCAAGTAATGCAGTTTTTCGGCATTAGATAAATTTCTCTTATTATGTATGAGGGCTACAAAAAGATCGTGGAATGACGTCCACTCGGCATAGTTTCCGGAAAAGCTTGGTAATGAAATGCGAGGGAGCTTTAGCGAATTATTTTCTCCGGGATCAATATTTGCGTTTGATCCAGGGGAACCCGATGGGGCACAGTTTTGGATAGGAGGGCTGGTTTTCGAAGTTTCTGCTGATGATATCAGGTCTTCCAATTCACCCACGTGAAGCAGGTAGACTTCCTCTGTTTCCATGAAGGTTGGTCCTGATATATAGTCAGCTACGGCTTCGATGGGTTTTTCCTCTGCAGCCGCATCTAGCAGGGTAGAATGATTAATTGAAATTTGTTCCCACAACGAATTTACGCGAGCAAGACGCCTTTTAAGATACTGGGTCGTCTTCCGTGTTTTCGAGTCCTTTCCGTAATTTCGAAGGGAGTTTTGTAGATCCTCAACTAATAATTCTTGTTTTTTTACAAGTTTGTCCATGATTGGATTTAACGATAGTTCGATAATAATTTCTATTTAAGACTTTGCTAATGCAGGCAGTTCTCTAAGCCACGTCAAATCACTGAATATATTTATTATACCGGAATCTTGGCTAATATCCGGCTCGAAGGACCAAATGTTCGGGGCTATGGTAGCCTGTTTGAACAATTCAGTGATTATAACAATAACTTAGAGTGAAAGACTGCGGCAATAATTCAACTTGTCAATTTATTTCAAAATTTAATTTCACAAAATTCGCTAATTATTACCTTAACTAAATCTAAATTTAAATCAATTCAACTTCACTATATACTTATGTTTATTTATTATGCTTTCAAGCTTAGGAATTCCTGTAGTTGTAGATGGCCCTGACTGGTTTCTCTGCAGTTGGTGTGAATCTCTGCTAATCGGTATGAATATCTCCTCCAGCTATTCCGTGTATACAATATATTGGATTTTGTACATTAGCATCAATCCGACTAATGTATTCAATAGTTGCCTGAAAATTGTACTAATAGTTAGTTGTTAGAGAGTCACATTAAACTCAGGGCGATTAATGTAACCGTGAAATTGTATCAGCTCAATACGGCTAATATATTAGAAATTCGCAAATTATATCAGCTCAATACGGCTAATATATTAGAAATTCGCATTACCTAAAATTCGTATAATGCGATCGAGATGAGACCATTAGCTGCGCAAATTATATCAGCTCAATACGGCTAATATATTAGAAATTCGCATTACCTAAAATTCGTATAATGCGATCGAGATGAGACCACTAGCTGCAAATAGCGACTTCTTCTACCATCAAACCGTGTAGAAGATCAAGAGTGATCAGAAGCTTTTGGGCAACGCGCTTCGATATTTATTTGCTCCACTGTAATGCGTCAGTGGAACCTGGTGGGGAGCTTTAGAACTTGTTGTGGATCGTGTTTCCTTAGCGGAGCTTGGTGGGGAGCTTCAGAACTTGTTGTGGATCGTGTTTCCTATGTGTGCGTCAGTGTTGACACTTGGCTGTCAATTCTGTCTGCTCGGTAGGTTTTATTATTATTTTTTATATATATAGTTTAATTTAATTATTTTCTTTTTTCTCCCTTTAGGGTTTTAATGGGAGCCTCCTGACGACGTTGCGGTGGAGCGTTGGATTTTGTTGGGTTGTCAGATAAGTATTTTATGTATAAGGACTAATTCTTTGTGGTAATTTTCGTTTCTTTTAGGGCAACTGCTGCTGGACAATGTTTCCCTTTGGAAGAAAATTTTATATGCGGAGGATCCTTTTAAATGGTAAGTACGTTAAAATATATGACCTTATAATTATTGTTATGTATTTTTTAGGTACTTATTGGAAGATCGAACAGATTGTTTCGATATAATGGTTGTAAATTCTAGGTCCTTGTAACTTCTGCCAGTTGCCAAAAAACTTAAAGTTGCTGTTAGCCTTTCATGTGGTGATATTGCAGTTCTCATACAAGTATTTTCTTTGATGATATGCGGTGTTACTAATTCCAATAAGTAAGTATACGTGTCCATGTCCATTCTCAAGTAGTTCCGCCATTCATTAGGTTCATCACGTAATTCACGCAATAATCTAATATGGGAAAATTCTCGCCTTTTTAGAAGCCATTTCCACGACCACTTTGAACGCCCGGTTTTTTTAGATGTTCCATTCTTTTTTTACCAAGACAGCATGCAAAAATTGACCACAGTAGAACCTCCTCCATGACGATATCACACAAGACTGAGCGAAAAATGCAAATATGACTGCATCGTCTGGACGCTCAAAATTACAACTTTTTCATTCCGTCTTAAGACTGCGCAGACTTAAAAGGTTGTGCAAAACGTAGCGTGTGGACCGGCCTTTAACCCGGCAAATTTGCCCGGTTAATGTTATTGTTATTGTTAACTAATGACAGTTGTCATAGACCCAAACAGGGGTGCCGTTTCCAATAAACTCACAAACTGTGAAACTTATAAATACACAAAAATATAAATTTAAATCAAAGTAGCAGTTAACGAAACTTTAACAAACGATTGGGTGGTGCAACTCATTTTTACAAACTGGAACTTTAACAACTTTGTTATTGTTAAAGTTAACTTTAACAATAACTTTAATCAATGATTTGGTGCAACTCACCCTTAAAGTTTTGCATGCGTGGGAATTCTGTTATGTGCACACAGCACATTCTTATGTTTCTACAAACATCCACTCCACATATAATATTTTCTTTGTCATAATAAACATCCATTGCACCATATCAAATTTCATCTTTAATTTCATCAGAACTAGAGATAAGAATTTCTTAGACTTAAGATTGCTGATTTGGCAATTTTCATTCTTATTAATGTGGGAAAGGAAATTTGCGGTTAGTGTGCAAACATTTTACTGATATCGATGATCTATATGTATATAAGCAGCAGATATACTTGTTGAAAATCAGTCCAGTTTCAAAATTATTTTGGTGAACAACAATTTAAGTTTGCGTGATCATCTTCATTCAAAAATGGATTCAGCTCAATTAAATGAGGAATACATATAAAACTCTGGAGGATTTAAACGCCTGCAATTACAAACCTCTTCTAAAAGTTAAGGAAATGGATCCTTTGAAGGCATACACCATTCTGGGATGTGGAAAGGTTTCCACAAAATATGGGACACGATATGTTCTGGAACTGGAGGACCATCAGATGTTTTTACCGGAACGATACAACAAAATAGCAGACAAGACTGTTGATAAACTCAATGCAGGTGGATACTTCGTGACTTATCATGGACCATCAACAAACTCTTACAATCTTAACTTTTCTAAAGCTACGTTTAACCCCAATTTTTATATTGATTTTGCAAGTCAAATAAATTAATTCATTAAAGCGAATAATTCTTTTATTTTTTCACTTTTTGATTTTTTGGATTTTTCTAGAAGAAATAATTTTCTATGGTTGTTTTAATTGATGCTGTTCTTTTATTGTTGTTGTAAAAATCGTCGACAAAAGCAAGAAGAGTAGAATTAAAAAGTAGCTGTATAGCTGAATTGAAACTTTAGAGTTTAGAGAATACAATTCCTAACTTGAAGACAAGTTGTTGATACAGATAGAAATGAACGTAAAACTCAAGGTTATCCAGACAATTCTCCCTTTGCGGGTCTTGATAGCGAAGCTGAATGGATAGAAAAGACCAGAAACGGGTATATAAATTACTATACTAGTAAGCTTGGACAAGGTGACCCGGAACCGGCATGGGATTTGGGATGAGAAGTTGGTGCAAGATGTTGGTGCGAGATGTGAGCGCCAGCTGTGAGAAGCTAGTTGAACTAAGAATTAATAAGCTCTTGGGAGATCCTTTGTAGTGATCTTTGATTCAATTATTATGTAGGTATATAAATCCTTGAAGGGGGGAATGTTAGGTTAGTTTTCTTCCGGTTGCGGTGATGAACAGTTATAAGGATTCTACCAGATTGCTTGAGGAAAAGGGTGATAAAGGAAGCAAAGTAAAAGAATTAAAATATCAGCTGAATTCTCTATCAATTAAATCGAAGCAATCATCATCATCATCGTCATCTGAGAGTAAAGATACTTCTTCATCCATAAGATACCAGCAGATAAAAGATAGGTAAATATGAGCATACCAAAATTTCTCGAAGAATATTCTAGTATTCTGTTGGAGGAGCATAAGGGTAAAATAGAACAACTCTATAGATATGTTCAAGAATATGAAAATTCTGGAAAAGTTATTTCTATACATGGAGTACATTATATGAACTGATGGGCGAACGATAAAACAACTTGGGGACCAGATACGTGTGGATGTTGTTTTGTGGAGCGGTACAAACGGGAACTTCAACGCCTAGTAAATTTTTATGTCCGGATCACTAAAAGCAGCTGTAGAGAATGCAGAAAGGAGTTCGATTTACACTAGCGCCTGAAGTACACATCATGCATGTATGGGATTTCGCTTATAGAGCTAGCCGTATGGGGCAATGGCGTATAAGCGCCCTTGATAGATGCAGATTTCAACAGAGAGTCATCAATACAGGAAAAATCCTAGAGCCTATATTAAACCAACATCATCGTGAAAAAATATATAGCATAAGATTTGAAAATAAAACAAATTTGTTATAACAAATGTCTTTTTATTTAATTTATAATACATCATTAGCATTTATCCAAGAATTATGTTCTCGTGAGAACCACAACCATTTAACATAAACTTTATCACCGCTCTTTTTCAATATTTTTTCAACTAGGTAGAGATCTGAATGTTTAACTTTCTGCAATTCCTTTTCATAGAATCCACCTTTAATGGAGTTGCCCTGGTAGTCCTCAAGTTGATATGTCGGTGGATTAGTCAGTTGAACCTTGGAGATTTTAAAGATTTCAGTTGTCCAGTTTGGTGTGTAGCCTTTTTCAAATAGATGTTTATATTTGCTTATGCGGACGCGGTCTCCCATTTTATATGCAGGTGAAGGGGCAATTTTGATGTGATTATAGGCTGTAGCAAGAAGTAGCTTTTCATTTGTCCTATTAACATCACAAGGGCGCATTTTAATTGTTCGATGTTTTTTTGCATTGTATTGTGATAGCAGTTTTTTCACCATAAAAATCCATTTGTAGGATCCATTCATGCTAAATTACTTCCACATCATGCTCTTTAAAGTTCGGTTGAATCTTTCCACTATTGATGCCTTTAGCGATGTATGTGTTGAGTAGTGGTTGATTTTATATTTGCTCATTAGCTTTTGAAAGTGAGAGTTGTAGAATTCCTTGCCATCATCCGTTTGCAAATTGCTAGGTGTGCGCCCATCTTTAAATATTGATTGCATCGCTTCTGTGACTTCTGGACCGGTTTTTCTTTTAATTGGCATAGCCTAGGCATATTTAGAAAATGCATCAATTACAGTCAGTAAGTAGCGGAATCCTTTGTTTACATGTTTATATGCATCCATTTCCACCAAGTCAGCCTGCCACAAATCATCCAAACCTTTAATGATAACTCTCCGCCTAGTAAAATTTCGACGAGCAGGTTTGTGGAGCTCATTTACTACTTGCCTCTTACTCAGAGATGCCATTTTCAGCCTTCTTATTAATTATGTGTGAGAATATATAATTTTCAATCTTCGCAATTTCACGATAAATGAACGTCGTTAGATTCTCTACTGCTTTGTCAATGCTTTCCCGTATTTCTTCATCGACATAGTTTTGGTTGCAGCGTCAGCATTTTCCTTTGGATCACCTAGGTTTTTGATTCTTTTCAAGGCAAGATCATAGTCACCATCTGATGTTAAATTGAAACCGTTTCCTTTTGGTCCAGCAGGACCGTCTTTTCCAGGAATTCCAGGTGGACCGCGATCACCCACTGCTCTAAATTTTTGTCGTTTAAAAGATCGACCAAACTTGTCAACGCTCATTTCCGAAATGTTAATACATAGTTCTATGTGGGTGGGAATATTTATACTATAATGTCAGCTTCCCGCAACTCCTCAATGATTGACACTATTTCATTACTATGGCTATTATTTCCAGCTTGCTGCGATGCTACCAATATTCGGAGCCTATCAACTAGCTCATTGGGGTCATCCCAATATATGTAATCGATATTTTTCTTTGGAATTTGCATTATTCCCGTTCCAGTATGAGGAGTGTGAATCAACTTTTTTATTATGTTTCTATATTAGAAGCTATTTGTTCCTTTTATTTGCTGGTTTTCCTTAAAATCACGTCTGTGGGCGCATGTATCATTTCCAATTTTTTGATAATTGGACAAGTCTTCTTTTGAGTAGCCTCGAGGCTTTTTCATAAAAATTAATTCAGCTAGACCTTCAGTTATCTTATACTGCTTTTTTTTTTTTTTTATGTGACAGTGCTAAGCTCAGGAGTCACCCTTTGTACTACTAGTCCGTCATGTCATTTGTCACGTCATGGTGCAATGTCTAGCAGTAAGCTTAGTACGGGGGAGGGGTGGGGGGTATAGGTTAAGGGTTAAAAGGTACGGGGGGGTATTGAAGAAGGTGGTGATGAACCCTGCGTTTGAACTCTTGGATGTTGTAGGAGCTCGGAAATACTGACTGAGAGAGATTATTCCACATTATTCTGCAGACTCTAATTTCGGTTCTTTTATAGGTGTGACAAACTGATCATCATCATCATCCTCAGAATAACTCATGTTCGGTGGCTCTAGCTTTAAGTATTTGCGTGGTGGTGTGTATGCTTCTTCATTGTCCTCTTTTTTAATTTCATCTTCTTCTTTTGGTTCAAGTTTCACTGATGCTGCTGTTGTTGTGAGCTTTTTCAGCGTACTGGTTATTGGTTTAAATGTTTCCTCTAATTGAGCTTCAGATTCAATTTAACTAGTCTTGAGAGCTTTATATTTTCTTCGTCTTGAGTCTTGAGAGCTTTATATTTTCTTCGTGTAGCCTCACGTGTTTGTATAATATCCTTCATTAATTGTTCATTCATGTTGCTACACGGGTGGTTACAGCTGCAATGATATACAGCTATGCTAATAAGCATTTATATAGATCCAGACATACCAGGCAGGTCAACCAGATTGACCAGCCAGACAGACCAGCCAGGCAGACCAGCCAGGCAGACCAGCCAGGCAGAGCTGATGACCTGGTCAGCTGATTAGGCGGGCTCCTTCATAGGCTCATGAACGCATCAAAGCCTTTTCGATATCGACCTTTGCCTTATCAATTACTTAGAATCCATATTTGTCTTTCCAACAGTTTGCACACGCTTTTCTGAACTTTGCGAATTCCATATCACTATTCACATGATCATTGTATATATGCTTCAGGTTCAAATCATCTTGTTTGAATATGATCAGAAAGTTTGCATTATCTCGGATTAGATGCTTTGGTATATGAGCATAAGTTTGGCAGAGGTAAAAGCTGTCAATGTCGTTATGCCTCCCCATACAAAAGTAAGCTCTAATATTATTTTGTTTATCGCAGGCTACATCATCAAAGATGAAAATTGAGTTTGGCTTAGCTTCCTCCGGTGGTATAACATCGTGGTTGTTAGAAAACGTATAATAACCCAAACCTGATATGTGAGCTACAACTTCTCCTAAATACTCGTATTTCGGCTGATTTAGCGACTTTGAGTAAATGTATATATTCTCGAATCTCAGACCGTTAGGATGCTCCAGTAAACTTAGCATAACATTTGTCTTGCCACAATTCGACGGTCCAACAATAATCCCTCTTATACTGTTTGGTAGCAGCACCCCATGCTTCTCTGATGTAGTTGTAATTTCCACATCAGTATTTCTAACTGGCAGACACACTTGTTGCTTGATAAACTTCATATTGTGCACTAACCCAATCCCTATAAATACCCGTACTTTTATAGATTTTAATCAGTCTTGCAGTAAGACTATATATAAAAATAAAATGATTGACCATAGTGAGAAACGCACCATTCATCGAAGAGCTGCCAAGGGAGGAGGACTGTTAAACACTGTTATAAATAAGTTACCGCTTGAGCTTCATCTACCGGGATATCAATACTGTGGTCCAGGAACAAAGTTAGCTAAAAGACTAGCCCGCGGTGATCCTGGAATCAACCCACTAGATGCAGCTTGCAAACAGCATGATATTGCATATCGAGATCATAAGGACTTAAGTGATCGACATATAGCTGACCGTATTTTAGAAGAAAAAGCCTGGCAAGGAGTAACATCTAAAGACGCTAGCTTTGCAGAACGTGCTAACGCGCTATTAGTTACAAACGCCATGAAAGCTAAAATAAAAGTTGGAATGGGTGTCAAAGCAAAAATTACCTGCTCGAAGAAGAAGAATACGTCATTCCGCGAAGCTGTACGTAATGCTAGAAAAGTGTTAAAGCTGAAAAAGCCGAAAGACCTGTTGGAAGCTACTACAATTGCCCTAAGTGCGGCAAAGAATGTTATCAATATTGGATATACACCACCATCATAAGACCCATGGTAACTTATGGAGCTTTAGTTTGGTGGCACAGAACGAAGCTTAAGGGTTCCATAACCTTTTTAAGCAAAATTCAAAGAATGGCTTGCCTCTCCATCACTGGGGCCATCCGCACTTCCCCAACGGCAGCGCTGGAGACTCTCCTCAATTTGGTACCCCTCCACCTTGAGGTAGAGAAATCCGCCATAAACGCGGCGCTGCGGCTGAAAGCGAATGGTTACTTGGGCGCTGGTCTTGGGCGAGGACATTCTATAATAATCAACATCATAGAAGAGATTCCGGAAGCGGAGATGCTATCGGACGGCATGCCCTATAAAATCTCAAAATTTAAGCAACCTTCTGTACATATACAGGAAAGGCTTACCTGGACTTTTCCTAAAGTTTTGCCGGGCGGGCTAGTATGGTACACGGATGGCTCTAAAACGGAGACAGGTGTAGGCGCAGGAATCTGGAGTGAAAGTCCCAGATTCAGCAAGGTTATAAGTCTAGGCACTCTGGCAACTGTCTTTCAAGCAGAGGTGTACGCTATTCTGGCATGCACTCATGAGAACTTAAGAAGGGCCTACCAAAATAAACGGATTTTTATCTTCTCTGATAGTCAAGCGGCAATTAGAGCGATAAGGTCCCGTAGGACCAAGTCGAAATTAGTTTGGGACTGCCAACGTGCTCTTCATGAGTTGGGCGTTCTCAATCAAATTACACTTGTCTGGGTCCCGGGTCACCGGGGCTTCGAAGGCAATGAAAGTATGAAAGTACGGATGCCCTGGCTAAACAGGGCTCTGATTTAGAATTCATTGGTCCAGAGCCGGCTATTGGGGCACCGTCCAGCTTGCTGCAAAGGGCCCTGGCCGATCAGACCTTAATGAAACATATTGAACGCTGGAGGTCCGCGCCTGGACTGGCCAACTCTAAGCGGTTCCTTCCAGGGCCGTCCCCTAAGACGGCCAAGGAATTATTACGGCGCAGTAGGAGTGATGTTAGGACACTTGTTTTCTTAATTACCGGACACTGTGCCCTAAATTACCACTTATGGAAGATAGGAAGGGCAGAGGACCCTACATGTAGGCTTTGCCTAGAAGAGGATGAGTCTGCCCTCCATGTTCTCTGTGAGTGCCCTGCAATAGCGAGGAGCAGGATCTCTTTGTTCGAGAAGTCCCGGCTCGAACACTCAAGTCTAAGCGACAAACCACTAGGCAGACTGCTGAACTTGTTCAGGCGGTCTGGCCTACAAATATGAGGTGTAGGGGTTGTAGTACAATAGGCCAACTAAATGGCCGCAGTACCTTTGGACCTAATACCTCACACAGAAAAAAAAAACAAGACTAGATTTTGAAATGGATGTGATCATCCAAAGATACCTATTATTTAATTTACATATTTATAAAGAAATGTTTTAAAAATACATTAAAAAGTAAATATTTATTATCTCTAAGATACATATATTATAATACTTTAATAAAACTAATTACTATGTATAAATTTTCCTTGCTTTTGATGAAGCAAATTTATCAATAATATCATCAAAGTTGATTATTTCAAATTTTTCTCTTTCCACACTTAAAATTGCTAGGTCACTTAGGTGATCTTGTCCCATCGTTGATCATAGATATGTCAAAATAAATTTTAATTTGCTGAATGAACGTTCGCAGCTAGCAATTGATACTGAGATAGGAGTATTTGAAGTGCCACTCTCAGGTTTGAAAAAACATCTTCTCCAAACGAGATTATAAGAGTAAGAAATTCTAACGGAGTTTTAGGTTCAATTTCTTTTCTACTGCGGAGTAACATTTTGTAGTCACATATTTCGTTAAAGAGTTCTAGAAATCTGTATTATAAAATTCACCCAAATTTTTACAATATTTTTCAAGGTTAACATTATCCTTGTTCAATAAATTTTCAACGTCTAGTAGAAATCCAAATTTGAAATTAAGGTCCCTCAATCGTGTAAATCGTGTACATATGTATTTCTTGTTGGAGGCGATCAAGGACGCTTTTCATAACGCGAGAAATTTCACTTTCTGAGGAAAGACCAACATCTCTAGCCAATTCTCCGGGCATTTTGCGGCGTCTTCTTACACGCAAAGCAATTTCGCCTTGTCACAGAGCTTGTCTCGAATTTCGGCTAGTTCAGTCCAAAGTCTAGTAATAACAAGTCTTTCATCTTCATACAAAATCCCCCCCCCCCCCCCGTTAGTTGTGTGCGTGCATATATGATCACTGCTAAGCAAAAATCAACGCATACTTCGTGAGCTCTGCGAACCAAAGCCACATTCTCTCTCTTCGATGTTTTATTTCAAACAAACGAGCAAATATGCACCAAGTTTATCCCCATAAAAATTCATAAAAGTTTCCGCTGTTTAGTTGTGTGCAAACGCGTATAAAAATGTTGCATTCTCTCTCTGATAGCCTGACATGGTAATTTGAAGAACTTTTGCATATAGCTGTTCGCCTTTCACTCATTAACCATATGAAGATGAAAGACTTGTTAATTTCTAGACTTTGGTTCAGTCGCTAATGATTCAAGATCATGGGACGCTTCTCTAAAATTCATTCTAGGATCTTGTATTCTCTTTTTTCCTTTTTATTTACGAATTAACATCTATAACAATATTCTAGTTGTGCCACTTTCAACATTTTCCAAGAAATCGAACTAGAATTTTTTCAGAAAATTTCTTATTATTTATTTTCTGTTGTTTTGTTTGGTCGGAACAAAATTTTTTACAGATCAGAATTTCGTTTTGTGTTTGATTTTTTTGCTATTGTGATGATTATGCGCCATCTGTTCGTCGAGAGGATGAATCAACGATTTTCGGTTGTTGTCTGAATTAAGAATTTATGTACTAAACTAACGAGCGATAAGCGAAGACAACTTCAAGCTGGTCTAAACTAAAAGAAACATAGAACATACCACAAGGAACCAGAAAACGAAGGTTCCAGAAAGTAGACAAAGGTGGAGCTGCCTATATAAAAGCGCCTGGCAGCCGCTATCGAGTCAGTTTTGATTATAAAGGCGATACAAGTGTTCCAAAGTGAAAAGTGGTGATTTATAGTGGAATAAAAAGCGATAATTAGAATTGAATAGCGCGAGTTATTAAATTTGCTAGTGTTATAGTGAACTCTAAGAATTGTGTTTATTTTTAAATTGTGTTTGGTTTGTAATAAATAAATTATTGTGTGGATTATTAAAAAGTGTATTCCTTAATTAATCCTACGAATCCGTTAAGCCGTAAAAACGTAACAATTGGTGTCAGAAGTGGGATTAATTAAGAGATAAGTGAAATAAGTGAACTTGAACAATAATTGTGATTAGAATTTAATTTTTGTGAGTGCGAACTAAAGACATAATAATAAAATGGGTCGAAAATTAGTTGATTTGCGTACTGTGGAGTTGAAAACAGAACTAAGTAAACGCTCGTTGTCAACGGTGGGTGCTAAAAGTTCCTTAACCGCGCTGCTTCGAGAAGCTATGGTAAACGAGGGAAAAGATCCTGAAACCTACATTTTTGAAGCCGAAGTAGAAGCGGAGCCAGAAGAATCGACAGTGAGTATGGCAGAACTTTTTAAGACATTGATGGTGATGAAGGAAGCGCAAGAACGGTCATCAGCAGAGATGAAGGAAGCGTCAACAGAGATCAAGACGGAAGTGATGGCGCTAAAAGACGAACAGAAATTGTTGGCAATAGCTCATGAACGCTCGTTAGCAGAACTCAAAGAGTCTATGGAAGAACAGAGAAACCAGATGGAGCAGAAATTCGAACTAATGTCATTCTCTGTTGACAAAAAGCTGGAAAATCTCGAATCTTCCATTAAAGCAAATGTAGAGAATGATCTGGAAAAGCTCGAAAATTCCATGAGGGAAAATGATGAAAAGTTGAAGGTTGAGCTAGAATCGGTCAGAGCAGAGCTAGAAAGGGTAAAGATTCACCACCCAGCGACGGCATCTCACGAAGTCATCGGAGTTAGGAAACTGCAGCCTCCAACTTTCGACGGGCAAAGCCCATGGTCTACTTATAAGCTCCAATTCGAAGCAGCAGCAGTAGGCAATTGCTGGACTGAGGAGGAGAAAGCAACGGCCTTAACGTTGTCACTAAGGGGCACAGCAGCAGAAATATTGCAGTCAATACCAGCAGAACATCGCAACAGCTACGGGTTCTTAGTTCAAGCGCTGGAAATGCGTTACGGTGATCAGCACATGCAAGAGGTTTATCGACTTCAACTTCGCAATCGACTTCAAAAGCCAGGAGAAACATTACAACAACTATGCGCCGATATCGAGAGGTTAGTGCATCTGGCTTATCCTAGCTTCGGCCAAGACTACATCAACGAAGTAGCAAGAGAGGCTTTCCTTAACTCTTTTGCCGACCGGGATCTACAACAGGCAGCCAGATTGGCCGGAAAGAAGAATACCGCAGAAGTTTTGGCATATGCTCTGGCATACGAGGCAGCGAGGCAAGCATCAAGAAGTGCAGTCCGCCTCAGAGAGATCCACACAACAGAGGATAGTTGCAACAGAATGAATGCAACGGAAGTACGCGGTCGACTCCGATGCTGGAACTGTAGTGAACCGGGTCATTTGCAAAGGAATTGCAGAAAGCGAAGGAGAGCGGAGTCCCCCGAGAATAAGAGTGGCGCAAAGTGCTGTGAAAAATGCGGGCATAGACAGAAAGGTGACCAGAGGGAGGCCGATGAAAATGACTCCGTGTCGCCCCGTAGACAGCAGCAGGGAAACGAATAAAGACTAACTCCATGGGGCGGGAGTTGGTCGGGGAAATCGAAGCCCCCGGTATCATCATCGTCACTATCAAACAACTGCAGCGTAGTGGCGACAGCCTTGTCATCGATGGAAAGATTGGAGCCGAAAAATGCACAATAACTGTAGACACTGGTGCTTCAAAATCTGTCATCCGGGCTGACTTGGTCGGTAATAAATGGCTGAAAGACGTATGCCAATACAGACTGAAAACTGCAACAGGAGAGCCAGTACGAGTACACGGGGAAACTATGTTGGATGTGGTTCTCGCAGACATCGGATTTTCACACTCGTTCCTGGTAGCCGATATAACAGACGAGTGTATTCTGGGACTGGACTTTATGAAAACGCATAAAATTCTACTGGACATCGGAGAGGAAATACTGAGATATGACAACAAGGAGATTCCCATGGCCATAGGATCCACGTGTTTTTCGCAGCTGAAAGTCGTCGTTCGAGAAGATACCGTGCTTCCTCCGTGCGCTGAGAAATTGGTGCGAGCAATAGTCGATGGTGATCCCGGGAGCTACCGATTCTATCTTATCGAACCAGAGAAAACGGAACAGGCCAAAAGTATAGCAATTGGAAAATGTCTGGTGAGCATCGATGACAAAAGGGAGGTGTTCATGAGAGTGCTAAATACCAACGAGCGCGAAATACGATTGAAGAAGGATACGGTTTTGGGAAAAGGAGAACCGGCAGAACATATTACATTAGTGGAGTGCGCTCACACGGAACCGGTGGTAAAACCAAAGCCAAAGGCCACGAAATTGGTAAACACAGTGCTCTCAAGTAGTTGTCTTGAACAAAACTAGTATCTCCAGGCAAGAACATTAGTGGAGGATTTTAGTGATATCTTCGCCATGAG
Source organism: Thereva unica (assembly GCA_949987705.1). Taxonomy (NCBI): domain Eukaryota; kingdom Metazoa; phylum Arthropoda; class Insecta; order Diptera; family Therevidae; genus Thereva; species Thereva unica. The sequence goes on along the minus strand of OX465283.1, from coordinate 85,297,465 downwards.
AGATGATGATTTTGGAAAAACGAACATCGTCCAACATAGGATCGACACCAGAGATGCCCAGCCAATCAAGCAACCGCCGAGGAGACTACCACTAGCCAAGCGGGAAGAAGCAGCCAATATGATTGAGGACATGAGAAGACAAGGCCTTATAGAGGAGTCGAAAAGCCCTTGGATGTCTCCCGTGGTTCTAGTCAGAAAAAAAGATGGCAGCACAAGGTTTTGCGTGGATTATCGACGGTTAAATGACATCACTAAAAAGGATAGCTACCCATTACCTCGTATCGATGACACTCTGGATACTCTCTCTGGAGCTCAATGGTTTTCTACCCTGGACCTTAAGAGCGGCTATTGGCAAGTCGAAATTCACCCCGAGGACCGCGAAAAGACAGCCTTCTCTGTAGGAAACGGCTTGTGGCAGTTTACAGTTATGCCGTTTGGACTGTGTAATGCTCCAGCAACATTCGAACGACTGATGGAATGCGTTTTGCGAGGACTGACATGGAAGACTTGTCTGGTTTATTTGGACGATATCATCGTCGTTGGAAAAAGTTTCGAGGAACATCTGGGCAATTTACGAGAGGTTTTCCAAAAGTTGAGAACTGCCCAACTGAAACTCAACCCTAAAAAGTGCGTGCTGTTCAGTGACCAAGTCAACTATCTCGGACATGTGGTTTCATCCAATGGAGTTCAAACAGATCCGGAGAAAATAGCAGCAGTTAAGAATTGGCCCACACCGAAGGATAAACATGAACTTCGAAGCTTCTTGGGACTTGCCACCTATTATAGACGTTTTGTCAGGAACTTTGCCGACATAGCTAAGGAATTACATAAACTGACAGAAAAAGGAAGACCATTTATCTGGACAGAAAAATGCGAGGAAAGTTTCAAGACACTAAAGCAAGGACTTTGCCAAGCCCCAATACTTACATATCCGAAGCCAGGGGAAAAATTCATATTGGACACAGATGCGAGTAATGTCGGAATTGGTGCAGTGCTATCACAAAACTTCGAAGGGCAGGAAAAGGTCATAGCTTACTGCGGAATTACTGCGTCACAAGGAGAGAACTGTTGGCAATCGTGGACTCAACTAAGCACTTCCACAAGTATCTCTATGGGCAAAACTTCATCCTTCGAACGGATCATGCAGCATTAAAATGGCTGATGCAATTTAAAAATCCTGAAGGACAAGTGGCAAGATGGATCGAGAGACTTCAGTCCTACGACTTTAATATAGGCCACAGAAAAGGAGGAAACCATGGAAATGCAGATGCACTCTCCCGGCGACCATGCGTAAAAGATTGCAGACATTGTGGGCGTATTGAGGAAAAGTGTCAAAGGACGACCGTTGAGCCAACGACAGGATGGGACGACCAGGGACTCCGAGACGCCCAACGCGACGACCCAGATATTTCTTCGATTCTGGCATGGAAGGAATACGAGGAGAAGCCTGAATGGAAGGATATTGCAGAGAGAAGCGAAACCCTGAAGAGCTATTGGGCCCAATGGGATTCATTGCACATCGAGCGAGGAGTGTTAAAGCGCAAATGGGAAACCGCTGACGGTACCTCTCACCGAATGCAGGTGTTAGTCCCTCGCAGTAGAATAAGAGATATTCTCGAGGAGTGTCATAATGGCGCATCAGGTGGACATCTGGGAGTCAATAAAACTTTGGCAAAAATAAGAGATAGATTCTATTGGCTTCACATGCGGGACGATGTTACAGACTGGTGCCGTAAATGCACAATTTGTGCCAGCAGCAAAGGCCCTCGAGTAAAAACAAAAGGAGAAATGCAGCAATACAACGTGGGAGCCCCATTTGAAAGAATTGCAATCGATGTGGCGGGACCTTTTCCAGCATCAGACCGAGGGAATCGTTACATTTTGGTGGTTATGGACTACTTCAGTAAGTGGCCCGAAGCATATGCCATTCCAAATCAGGAAGCAATCACTGTTGCAGAGGAATTAGTGAACAATTGGATCTGCAGATTTGGTGTTCCTCATGAGCTTCATTCTGACCAAGGGAGAAATTTCGAATCTCAAGTTTTTCAAGAAGTATGTAAGATACTCGGAATGAAGAAGACCAGGACGACGCCCCTTCATCCCCAATCCGATGGAATGGTAGAACGATTCAACAGGACAATGCTAGAGCACTTAAGGAAAGTCGTTAGCGAGCACCAGCGCGATTGGGACAGTTATATCCCTATTTTTCTAATGGCATATCGGACAGCAGTTCATAATTCCACAGGACAAACCCCTTCTAGTGTGATTTTTGGAAGACAAATCCGGCTGCCAAGCGACTTGAAATTTGGGACACCTGTGGAAAGCAACGAATCTACTGGCGGTTATACAGGTGAACTTCGTGATAGACTTGCAGATATCCACCAGCTCGCAAGGAGGAATCTCAAGATAGCCAGTGACAGGATGAAAACAAGGTACGACCTCCGAGCAAACTGTAGCGGATTCCAGGAAGGTGACCTCGTTTGGCTGTTCAACCCTCGAAGACGGAAAGGCAAGTCTCCGAAACTTCAACGTCAGTGGGAGGGGCCCTATAAAATCCTAACACGGATCAACGATGTGGTCTACAGGATTCAACAAGGACCCAAAGCAAAGAAGAAGATTGTGCACATAGACCGGCTGTGCCCATATCATCAGCCGGATCCAGGATGGACAACTGTTCGGGACGAACAGTCCTAAGAAGGGGGCAATGTGATGATTATGCGCCATCTGTTCGTCGAGAGGATGAATCAACGATTTTCGGTTGTTGTCTGAATTAAGAATTTATGTACTAAACTAACGAGCGATAAGCGAAGACAACTTCAAGCTGGTCTAAACTAAAAGAAACATAGAACATACCACAAGGAACCAGAAAACGAAGGTTCCAGAAAGTAGACAAAGGTGGAGCTGCCTATATAAAAGCGCCTGGCAGCCGCTATCGAGTCAGTTTTGATTATAAAGGCGATACAAGTGTTCCAAAGTGAAAAGTGGTGATTTATAGTGGAATAAAAAGCGATAATTAGAATTGAATAGCGCGAGTTATTAAATTTGCTAGTGTTATAGTGAACTCTAAGAATTGTGTTTATTTTTAAATTGTGTTTGGTTTGTAATAAATAAATTATTGTGTGGATTATTAAAAAGTGTATTCCTTAATTAATCCTACGAATCCGTTAAGCCGTAAAAACGTAACACTATTATACGTTTTGTGTTTAAACAGGGGCCTACTAGTTTATTATATTACACTGGCACTAAATTTAAAATTTATTTTCCAAAAATCAATAATAATAAAATAAATGGTAAAAAAAATTCTTTTAATTAATTAAAAAATGTACTGAAAAGTAAAAAATATTTAAAAGAAAGTGTGAAATTTCAATTTTAATGAAAAAGTTAATTAAAAGAATGGCGCTTTTTTCATCAAAAATTGACATTTATAAGGCGTAGTAAGAAAAAATTAATTTAAACTTGTTTTTCTCAATTCACTTTGAAGAAAATTCTAATAAAATTTTTTGATGAAAAATGCGCCATTCTTTTAATTAACTTTTTCATTAAAATTGAAATTTCACACTTTCTTTTAAATATTTTTTATTTTTTACTTTTCAGTACATTTTTTAATTAATTAAAAGAATTTTTTTTAAAATTTTTTTTTTTTACCATTTATTTTATTTTCTACTTTTTAGTTTATTATATGATTTCCGCCATTTTATGATGGCAATTCTATTAGATTTAAAATTACGTCACACAGTTTACTGTATTCATTTGATACCCATGTCGTGGGCTCGGCCACAAAAACGGCCGCCATCTCGGAACCGTCTTCTTGATTTTTTTACAAAAACCTCAGATTGCATTTAGTACTTATATTTGATGAGTTGAAGTCAAGTTGAACCCAAGTCTAACTACATGTAAACGGGAGTCGAGTTGGGTTAACGTTGACTGAACTCGATTCAGCTCTGCTACCTGGGTTGAGTTGAAATTATGCATACGGACATGAGTTCAGTATTTGAGTAGTTGAATTTAGTTGACAGCAGCATCTCTGTGTTTGTTTGTGATTTTTGGTAACGTGTATTGCTTCTTTATTTTCAATTCACCCTTAACTCAACTATTCATCTCATCATTCATACACATTAATTATAACCCGAACTACGAGTGTGTGCAAAATTGGAAGTTAGTCGGTTATATTTTCTACTTTTTAGTCTATTATAAGCTTTCCGCAATTTAGTGTTGGCCGCCATTTTGAATTTGGAATGACGCCACATAACTAATTGTGTTCTACCTGTCACATCCTTTCATTTGATACCCATGTCAGAGGGCCGCGGAGCACAATTTCAAAAATCGGCCGCTATTTTGGAACCGCCATCTTGATATTTTTACAAAATGGTCAGATTGCATTGTCATCCAAACTAAACGTGTATGCAAAATTTCAGCTCTATCCGAAACCGGGAAGTGGGTCAAATTTAACTTCCAAGATTTGGTCACATACCATGCAAGTTAAATAAAAGAATTTAAAAATAAAAATTATCCAGCAATTTTTTGTTTTGCGGACCATTTGGCGCCCCTTTATGAGTAGCGCCCGGGGCATGAAGCCCCCCCCCCCCTGCCCCCCTCGCTTCGCCACTGATCGGTTCTCACCGCTGAATACTTTCCCCCATTGGAATTAGCTGGAGACTACGTTTGCGGATTAATTGACTTTCAAACATACAATTCTATACCGAATATTGATGACAGCAATAACTTAATGCATGTGGGTGATGCGTGTATCGAAATACCTGTTGGATCATACGAGATTGATGACATAGCAGCTTCAGTGCAGCAAAGCTTAAATAAGAGCAGCAGCAAGGCAACAGTCTTAATAAGGGCAAACAATAACACCTTGAAGAGTGAAATAAAAGCTACTGAAGTTATAAATTTTGATAAAGAGCGATCTATCGCACCGCTGCACATAGGAGTATTTGACTTCGAAATCCGGACAAAAATATTTCTTTATCCAAAACATCTTAGAATTATATAATCAACTCTATTTTGGTTAATAATGTTAATACAGTCACGAGGTTCCAACAAAAACTGAACATAGTAGTATAAAAGAAAACATTTATTAAAAAAAAATTAAAAACAAATAAAATTATTCTGTTGATCCCATCCACGGTTCACCCGAAGGCTTTAACTTCTGGGTCTTCATCATCAAATGAATCTGATTGACTCACTTTTTCAGCGGGAAGGAGCATTTCGACAGTTTCTTTGAGGAATAATTTTGTTGTCTTTTTCGGAGCAGGTCTCATGCCAGTTATTAAAGGATCCGAGCTTAGTAGAAGTCTATTTATGACATCAAGATTGCAAGACTCCCGGCTGAACTTCCGAGCGTAATTTTGACGGTACAACCGAAAGTGCTTATTTCTAGCCTCAGCGGCTTCTTCTGACATCATTCCTATGGGCAACTACTGATACAGCTTTTTCAATTACAATGGATCCATGTAAGAGTATTTTGTGGAGAGTGGGTGTCATGGGATGCCAAGGATATAGTCCCACATACAGTTTCGCTGTATCTGAGCAGAATAGTTAAAAATTTTTTGTGTCTATTTTGTGACTGGTAGTTAAAGTTTCCAAAATTACTTTTAAGCGATATATGAGGCCAGAATCTACACCGGTTATTGCTGCTGAGATCTCATGGTCCGCAAATAAGGGCATTCAATAAGGAATTTGCGGCATAGTTAATTTTTTTGTTTATGTCGTAGTCAGGGTGCACTTGCATCATCATGTCGTAAAATCGTTTCCGAGTAATAACTTTGATCCCGGATGGCCCTTAAATAAGTTAAAAAATAATACAATTTTTTTTTTCTTAAATATTAAGGGTGATTACTCAGCAAATTGGATGAACTTGGAAAATTTTTTTTTTGGATGACAAAGAGAGACTTTCTTCTTCCCTATGATATAAATATCATAATGGGGACCCACGGGGAAGTACTACAAAACTCTCCATGTTTAAGATAACTTCAAAGAAAAAAGCAGTTACAGACCACTTCTACGAATTCATCATTTTTTCTTTGAAATTACGATGTGTCAGTATTTAAATTAAAGAAATAAGTTGTACATACCTGCCTCAGACATATCTATGTTCAATAACTTTGAGATATTTCGAGTAAACTTAACAAAACACTTTTAAATGTTTGGGTCGCAATTAAACGCCAAGAACAGATAAGTGCACGGTGAACGCCGATCAACTTCTGAACGAGACCGTTGCAAACGAGGAAGGGGGGGGGGGGGGCAAAATAGACTCGGTTTTTCATCTACCCTTTAATAATGTTTCTTAGAAAATTAAACATTTTCAGATACAAGCTATTTCTCGAAATCGACTTTTGTCCGGATTTCGAAACCAAATACTCCTATGTGCGCTGTTGGGATTTGGGAAACATGTACTGGATGCAAATATATTACATACATCAGATCTACCCGTCAATATTATAAAAGTTAATACTATAAGGGTTGAATGTAACATCATATCAGGCTCATACATCAACAATAAACAGGTGCATATGCTGCATGAATTTGCCCCAACCGTGGGGCCAGGCTATAAAATAGTAGAGGTCCCAGCGAATGTGATCTATTTACCGGTAAACGTCAAACGTGTTAGTTCACTCACACTAAAGCTAGTTGATCAGGACGGAGATTTAATAAATTTTCGAGGTGAAACGATAACTATCAGGCTACATTTAAAGCCACAAAATGATAGTCTACGGCAGCAACAGCAGCAATAAGCATATAAACAGGATGAACTTCACGGAAAACATTAGTCAACCGGCAACCTTGAAGCGAGCAAGACGTCAACTGAGAGCTGATAATATACAATTTCTAAAATCAATAGGACTAAATTTGAAGCAATGAATAACATCTTGGATATTACTGAAGGTACAAGCCATGATAATAGCATAACAAAAATTGACTACAACACTTACTCATCGTTCGCCTCTTCATTTAAAAATAGTGATGAAACCCGCATTCCAGTGCAAAACCAAGACCTGTATATCCTCCCAGCTGAAAGTTTCATATACATTGAGGGAACAGTAACTAAACCTGATGGAACAATATCCAGCACTGCAGGACTAGTAAATAATGCTATAGCGTTTCTCTTTGAGGAAATTCACTATGAAATTAATGGTGTAGAAATTAATAGAACTCGAAATCTTGGAATAGCAACAACACTAAAAAATTATATATCATTAAACCCAAATGAGAGTCGCATGTTATACAACGCTAGTTGGTCGCCAGATAAATCAATTACATCCCCCCATGGATTCTTCAATTTCTGCATCCCTCTAAAAACATTGCTGGGCTTTGCTGAAGATTACAATAAAATTATCGCTAACGCTAAACATGAACTTATATTAATACGAAGCAGGATGGATGAAGATGCGGTCATATCACCGACAGATGATGTAAACATCTCAATTTCGAAACTTCAGTGGCGCATTCCCCATGTTAATGTGGCCGATCATGAGAAAATTGCTTTATATAAAATCATTGAAAGCGGTCGTGAAATGCAAATGCCATTCAGGAGCTGGGACATATACGAGTACCCCACGCTACCAGCAACGACTCATCACACGTGTTCTGTCAAAACGTCATCGCAGATGGAAAAGCCCCGATATGTCATACTAGCTCTCCAAATAAATCGTAAAAATGATAAAACCAAGGATGCCAGTAAATTTGACCACTGCAAGCTGACAGATGTTAAAGTACACTTGAATTCGGAATCATACCCATATGATGACCTGAACTTGAATTTTGATGCTCATAAATACGCTCTCTTTTATGATATGTACATAAAATTCCAAACTTCATACTATGAACGTCAGTTGCAGCCACTACTCTCAAGGGAAGAGTTTTTGCGTGATGCTCCGATCGTAGTCATTGATTGCTCTCGGCAAAACGAAACCATTAAAACAGGTCCTGTGGATATAAGGTTGGAATTCAAAACATCGGAAAACGTCTCCACTAACACAACAGCATACTGTTTATTGCTACATGATCGAATAGTGGAATATACACCTCTAACCAACGAAGTCAGGAAAATTGTTTGAAATGGATGCCATTATCATCGATCTTCAAGGTTTCAAATTACAAAACAATCAATTTATTTTCAAAGAATTGGCCCTTTTAAATTGTGAAAATCAAATGCAGCACTACATATTCCAACCACCATTCCCACATAAACATCTAACTCGGTCTGAAAAGAAACAAGCTGAGTGGCTTAGACGTCATCACCATGGATTCAGATGGGGTGATGGACATTCCCTACCGCACACTATATTCAGTTGGAGATCTGCTGCATGATAAAATAATCTATGTTAAAGGAGCTGAAAAGAAAAAATGGATTCAGGAATTATTTGGAGAGGAGCTAACCATATATGATGTAGAAGAGGAGGGATGCCCCAAACTATCAACAACAACAACAACAACAACAAATGGCTTCTTATCCTGCATAATACACGAAGGCCGATGTGCTCTGAAAAATGTTTTTGTAATAAGGGATTTTTTAAATAAAACAAATTTTTTATAAAAAGTTATAATTACTCTTTTATTCATACTATTTACATATTACACTTGTGTGAGTTTTATTCTACATCCATGTCTTCTTGCCGCTGCTGCTGCACTGAAAAATGCCCCCATGGTAGAGTGTCGATCCCGTTGCCCATAATGCAGCGTTTATCATCCTGTGGGTTTAAAGCGATCTTTGCTTGGTTTAAAGTGTATCCTTTACGACTATATGAACGAATGCTTTTTTGCTCAGCTATCTTGCGTTTTGAACCCTGCAAACATTCAATATAATCGCTAATCTGCAAAGTTTTCGCTACAACGTTATTCTTCACCCCTTTTGCTTTTTCACTTCATCAACACCATCAATTTTAAGGCTGTACATTTTTGACTTTAAGCCTACAAACAATGTCATTTTCAGTCATCTTTCATGAATCCAGGAACTTTTTTATTTGCTTGCGGCATATTAAACTGGTTGACATAGGTCATTCACCCAATTAAATTTAACTTAATCTAAATATTTACCGCAACATTGAAAACCACAATATTTCAAAAAATCATACCAAATATTTCACAACAACAACATCGCCCTCACTTAAGAAAGAATCACTTTCTTACGGTTCATACAAACTCGGGACCTTGGTCTAGAACTTCCACCAATTTTTTCCCATACAAAAAACACCCACGAATTTTCTCTTTCTTTCTGACTACCACTTATCTTGTTTTCTTATGTTTCATACAAACAGGGCACTACCGCTTATCATTTTTCCTATGGGTCATACAAACTGCAGACTACCGCTTATCTTCTCTCCTACGTTTCATACAAACTGGGGACTTTGGTCTAGAAATTCCACCAACTTTGTCCATACAAAAAGGGATATATTTTCTTACTTCTCTTAAAATCATTTTCTTACGTTTCATACAAACTCGGGACCTTGGTCTAGAACTTCCACAAATTTTTCCCCAAACAAAAAGGGCACCCACAAATTTTTTTTACATGACTAACGCTTATCTTTATTCTTACGTTTCATTCAAACAGGGGGCCTTCTCTTACCTTTCATACAAACTGGGGCCTTGTGGTCCAGAATCCCCACCAATTTTTTCCATGCAAAAAGGGGGACCCCACAAAAATTTTTCTTTACATGACTGACGCTTATCTTTTTTCTTACGTTTCACACAAACAGGGGACTTGTGGTCCAGAATCCCCATATTTATACTACTTATTAGAGAGAAGAGAAGAGAAAAGACAAACAGAAGAAGAGGAAAAATGATACAGTTGACTAAATTTATGGAGCAGATGCTAGTGAACTATAGAGTCGAAGGCTTTGGAGAAGTCAAGAAGAACTAGTATTGCTATGTCACCTCGGTCAAAGGCGGAACGAAGATCAGTTGTAACCTTCAATATAGCAGTTTGGCAACTGTGAGATTTGCGGAAGCCAGATTGGAGTTTAGAAAGGAAATTATTAGAATCAAGATGTCTCAAGACTTGTTTAGATATAATTTTCTCAAAAACTTTAGCGAGAAAGGGTAGAATACTAATAGGGCGGAAGTCTGCCAAATTAACGGGGGAGGACTTTTTAGGAATGGGAGTCACTATGGCTTTTTTCCAGACTAATGGTGCTTGGGAGGTTGTCAGGCAATAGTTAACAATATGCGTGATGGCATCAACGATTAAAGGGGAGAGAATCTTAAGAAAGCGAGGAGAAATACCATCATAACCAACGCTATTGGACGAAATGGAATGCAATATGCCGAGTACTTCAAGCGAGTCCACACAATAGAAATTGAAACCGTCAGATAATAGAGAGTTGGAAGAAGGGGAATCGGAAGTGGAAGAGAGTGGGAAATTTGGAGGAGATTGAACAAAAGATGCATTGAGTGAGTTTACATCAACATCAAATGAGTATGAATGCCTACAGATCGAAGATTAGACCAAAGACGTTTAGGGGACAGATCAGGATCGAGCTTACATGAGTAAAATTCACGCTTGGCCGATTTGACTTTGCTATTGATTAAGTTGCGAAGATTTTTGAACTCTCTGAAGTATCTCGGGATCCTAGTACTGACTGCGATAGCGTCTGTACAATAACTCACGCTCAACAATCAATTTGCGGATTTCATAAGAAAACCAGGGACAAGTTGGAGATTTACAACGTCTTCTCGTAACTATAGGAACATATTGATTAAACAGGGATTGGATGAAAGAATTCAAGAGTTCAACCTTAGTATCAACACAGGTGGAATTGTAGATATCAGCCCAAGGTAAAGACGAAGTAAATTCAGAAAGGCGAGCAAAATTGATTTTACTGAAATCCCGGTAGGAAAGAAGTTAAGTAAGGAGGGAGGGTGAAAGGTAAAACGAAGGGAGAGGAAGAGAATATCGTGATCAAGATAGCTGGTAGGAGAGATTTGGTTATGTTTTAACACTAAATTGGTGGATGTAGCAGTGATAACATCAAGGAGCGATGGATTATGGCAATTTTAAAATGTGGGCAGTTGATTTATAATACTAAGGTCCAATGACCCCAAAAAGTATTTGAGTGTGTTCGCTCGTTCATTGGCCTTTAGCAGATCAACATGAAAATCGCCAGCAGCAGTTATGTTATCATAATGACGGGAGAGACTTGACCCTAGATCGAAAAAGTGAGTAGCAACATCAGGTGTAAATACTTTAGGTGGCCAGGAAACACTGACAATATCACATTTGTCATATGGTGATTTTATTTCCACTGCAATGAATTCAAATTGTGAGCCAATGGACTGGCCTACTATCTTTGAGGAGAGAGAGAGGTGACATACAATTGCAACACCACCTCCAGTACAACCCACACGATCATTCCGATACATGCAAAAAGCAGGCAGGGAAACAAAGGAAGTTGGGATTTCCGGCGTAGGGACATCGTCCTACTACTTCCGGTCGTACTTAGTCAAGGAGACTTGTTACAAAAAAAACGCAGTCGACCGAGGCTAAGTAAGAAAAAAATAAATTAAAAACTTTTGACGTTAAAATAAAAAATCTTAACTAGTTGTCAAGGAGATTTAAAAAAAAAAATAAATAAATAGATATTGAGTAGAAAGTTTTGACATAAAAAGGAATTAAAATAAATATTAGTTATTTGTGTTGTAATTAAAAATTGTATAAGATAATAAAAACTATTTATATACAAGTGTTAAGGAGAGAGTAGTTAAAAATAAAAAGCTTTAAAACAAACAGTGCTCAAAAGTAAATATTTTTATTTTGCCACTAAACCCGTAAAACTACACCGGTTTCAGCCACGTCTCATTGACTACAATGGCATGCAGTTTCGTGTTTTCAAACATGAACCTCAGTTCATCCATTTTATTTCTCAGGCTTCTTGCCATCATGGTACATATATTCAGCCCTGAGGAGGAAGAGCAGAGGATATTCAGTAGCTTTCCTTCATGGTGCACTCTATCAGAGAAATTCGCCGATATATAATGAGCAACAGAGCCACATAAACAGAATCACACACGCAGAAATAATATAAAGAGAAATGTGAAGCATTGGAAGAAGAGAGAATGATAGAAGAAGAAGATAAGACGAAATTCTTAAGGCTAACATTACAAAAGAAATATAAAAACGAAAATATAAATACAGTGCTGCGTAAAAAATTAAGACCACATTCACTTGGTTTTGGCTTGGCCTCATTTCCATCTGTGAAAAAAATTCGTTCCAGTCTTGCGGATTCCAATTGCTGTGGGCGTTACCCTCTACACCACAAAACTCTTACCCGAACAGGTCTGCATGTGAGGATTTTTTGTCGTGCTCCGACCAAATTATCCTTTTGCGCAAAGGATTCGTCAAATGTGACCAGCAGACGCTTGCGTAATGGAGATTTGCCGAAAAAGCAAGGCTCGATTTTCTTTAACTAACTTGAGGAAAGGACTTCCAACACGTCTTTTCACAATTTTTTTGCGTCCTGAAGTTGTCTTGTTCTGAACGGTCCAGCATTCATGTTGCAGTGCATTTTGCAGATAATTGCAGTGCATTTATAATTTATGTTGCAATACCGTCTTATTTTATTTTAATGAAATTATTACAGAAAATAGACACGAGATTTAGGTACAATTTGAGTGTTTCATTTATGTAGCCCAACATATCATTCCAAAGCTGTAGGCATCGAAAGTAAAGTTTCATGATAAAGTGTAGGTGGTCTTAATTTTGTACGCAGCACTGTATATAAAAAATTTAAAAAAAATAAGTTAAAACAAAATCAAATTATATATATAAAAAAAAAATAGGCAGTTATAGGGACTGCCGATAGAAGTGAAAACTTAGAACTTAGATGTTGAAATTCGATTCTTTTGAAGTAATACAAAATTCTATATTTCTTGAAAGGACTAAATCTTTTTGATTGCAGTATTTTCATTAGGACATTAACCAACTTATTAAAATATGTAGCACAAGTAACTGCGTCTTCGTTAGTAAGTGTACTTTTTTCTATAAAATTTAATGCTGCTGCATCTTCAACCGATATCTCAGAATTATTTTTTAAATTATGTAATAATTGTAGCAATTTTGACCATCCTATTTCATTAGCACTTATTGTAAAAAAGATACAATCGGTTTATGGTAACTAAAGTAAGAAATGAAAATGTTTGATTCAAATTTATCTAAGTATCGCGTAAAAACCGCATCGTTCGTCGTTTTATATTTGGTAGTACTAAGTTTCCGATCATTGGACATATTTAAATTAAGTGTTGCATTTAAAAATTCAATTAATGGTAGATTTTTATCATCTGCAAAGTTAATATTGAAGTCTCCACTTAAAATCATCGGTACATTATCATATTTTTCGCCGAATCCCTTTTCGAGAATTTCAGAACCTTCTTTTGTATAAATCATCAAATTTTCGAATAAAAATTGTTGTATCTGTCTCATAGACTTTCCAGGCGAAATATAAACGGCAACCATTAATATGTATTGCCCATTCTCGGAACTGCAACGAGCAACGCATATTTCGCCTATATCAGAAACATTAACACCAAAGCTTCTAGTGAATATAGTATGTATGTCCATATATGAAGTAATGAAGTGTGACGTATCTTGAGTATTGTGATAAATAGCTACTCCTGCTGCTGGAACTTCGGGTCTTGTATAACTTACAACAAAGTTGAAATTCGGAGCATCAATTGGTTCTTCGGTTTTCATACGAGTTTCTGACAAAAGCAGAACATTTGACTTTTTTTTCTTTTGTTATCGTCTGAAGACATCTTCAGGATCAAGGATCCAAACAAATTTGGAAAACAGATATTTAACACATCAGTCAAAATGACTGGTTTTATATTTTCATTTTCGATACTTAATTGAATAATAGTAGGCGATCAGATTTATTTTTTTATTCAAAATTAAAAAGTTTTTGATTATAATCGATTGAGCGCGTGCGCCAGTCATGAGCATGTCGGTGACGCGAACCCATAACATTTTCCCCTATCAAAAAGTGCCTAACGCGCCTAAAGAAGTTTTCACTTCAAAAAAAGAAAGAAATTAATAACAAATTCGAAAAAAAGCAGTAAAGAAAATAAAATAAATAATAAAAAAAGAAAAAATAATCACTCTACTCTACTGTGTACGCTCAGCTTCACGACGACAGCAGGCAGTATTCCATGAATAATTTAAGTACATGGCGAAGCGCAGGCAAATCATTCAAATCCAGGGCATTTCACTGGTATAATCTATTTTATTTGTATATAAACATAGTAAATATTTTTTTATTTGCGGAGAACAATACTAATTGCCGTGTTTTTTTAATCTATATAAATACTGGCGTAAAACCCGCGTGCCTTTCAACGCCTTTAAATAAAAACTGTTTGTGCATATTTTTAATAAACATGGTAAACAAATTGCTGCGTATATCAATTGTGCTCAACAAATCTGCAACTTTTGAAGCAGAGATTGGCATGTATACATATGTCATCAAGAGAAGTGACATTTTAGGGTTTGACGAACGTTCGTTAAGTTTGTTCGCCTATTTACGTGGGTGCTTATTTACGTGGGTGCATTCATTTCTACGTGCTTATAGGGATTCACTGTCAAAATTTCAGCCCTTCAACTTCAGAGGTTTGGGTTAACCCCATTTCATTCCCTTAGGGAATGAATTTCGCAAAATCGCTTCTTAGTGGATGTCCACGTCATTAAGGGGATGCACTGTCAAAATGTCAGCCCTATAGCTTCAGTGGTTTGAGTAAACCCCAACTCACCCTCTTAGGGGATGAATTTCGAAAAATCGCTTTTTAGTGGATGTCCACGTCATTAGAGGGATGCACTGTCAAAATTTCAGCCTTATAGCTTCAGCGTTTTTGAGTTGACCCCATTTCACCCCCTTAGGGGATGAATTTCGAAAAATCGCTAGGGACGCACTGTCAAAATTTCAGCCCTTTAGCTCTAGCGGTTTAGGTTGTGCGTTGTCTGTCAGTCAGTTACTTTTTATACAATAGAAAAAAAAGTAAAGAAAAAAAATCCCCTTACAACTTATTGAACCCCATTTCACCCCTTAAACCCTTTTTTTTCTCCATAAAAAGTAGCCTATGTCCGTCTCCAAGTTATAAACTACATATATGTCTGTAGCAAATTTCATCAAAATCGGTCCAATGGTTTAGGCGTGAAAGCGTAACAGACAGACAGACAAACAAACAGACAGACAGAGTTACTTTCGCATTTATAATATTAGTAAGGATAATTGGAGTGTCTGTCTGTGATTTCAAAATAATTGTGTTTTTTAAATTTCATGGTTATTTACATGATTTTAAAACGAAATCTTGCATTTTTAAAATTTCTGTCTGTCTGTATGTCTGAATGTCTTTATGTCTGTCTGTTTGTTCGGGCTAATCTCGGAAACGGCTAATCCGATTGGGGTGGGACTTTCACTGGAAGATTCAGTATTTTGGCGGGCATGTCTTAGGCTATTTATATACACTATATATTAGCTCTACCTGTATGTATGTATGTAGACAAAACTTGAAAATTGATTTTTACCCACTTCCACATAACCGACCAGCTTCAAGTTTTGCACACATACACAGTTCACTTGGCCATGTAATCTGACCATTTTGTAAAAAAATCAAGATGGCCGTTTCAATATGGCGGCCGAATTTCGCGATTGTGCTCGCCGGCCGCCGACAGGGGTATGAAAGGGAAAGGGAATGATAAGTATAATTTAATTTTCTATTTGGTGTCATTCCAAATTCGAAATGGCGGCCAACACAAAATGGCGGATTACTTTTTTATTTACATCGCCATCTGTATGGGTATCAAATGAAAGAATGACTTAGCTGGGTGGCGTGAATTCAAATTCAAAATGGCTTCAGAGTGTGAAAATTGGCATTACCAACACAAAATGGCGGACTACCGTTTTTTACAACGCTCTCGGCATGGATACCAAATAAAAGTGTATGATGAGTATTAGTATGTCGCCACAACATAGCGGAAGACATGTAATAAACTAAAAGGTAGAAAACCAAAAATTGTGTTAAAAAACTTAAAAATACGCTTTTATTTAAAAATGAACTAAAAAGTAAAAAATTCTGTTGAATGGAAATTTTGTATTGCTCCAGTCATGGCCGTACCCAGGGGGGTGGGGTTCAGAAGGGTTGAAACCCCCCCCCCCCCGAAATTTTCCAGAAATAAGTATTTTCAAACACAAGTTTTCCCGAATTAAAGAGAATGATATTTTCTTGATATTTTTCTATCTGTAAGTAAAGTATTTCATAATTTAATTAATTAATGGTGTTTATAAATTGAACTGGCAACTGGCATGGCCAACAGGTCTCGCGAGGCCTACTCTGCATATATTAATTCTGTTGGTGATAGTATCATAAGTGATCCTACAAAATTCTTTGATTACGTTAACATTAAACGGAAGACTTCAGGCTACCCAACAACAATGACGAATGGTAGAGCCCACACCTCGTGCCCCCAAGTAATTTGTAGCATGTTTGCTGATAGGTTAGGTTAGGTTGAAACGGCTGCCCCCACCAGGGAGCCCACTTAGGCACGCCATTGGGCCCATTGTGATGCCATTCTGGTATTGGGACATAGTTCAGGCCATTTCAAGCCCTTTCGAGCTTTTGATAAAGCCACAGAGTCTAGAGACACCAATATTTTGCAGCTCGCTCAATCCATCAAGGAAAGGTGAGCCAAGGAAGGTCCCTCTTTTCCTTGCTAGGGCGGGACATGTACAGAGAAGATGGGAGACAGTTTCTTCCTCTTCTTCATTACCACGACTTCTACATAAGTCGTTGTGGGGGAATCCTAATCTTTCGGCGTGTGGGCCGAAGGGACAGTGACCAGTCAGCACCCTTACCACGTGGCTTATCTCCTTTTTGTTCAACTGAACCAGAGATTTTGAACGCTCTGCATCCAAAGTTGGCCACATTGCATGAAGAGTGTGACAAACCGTTGCTGTGGTCCATCTCAGCCCGGCTCGAGCTAAGCTGATTTTTCTCACAGCTAGTTTATAGGTGGCTAAGGGCATTCCCATTCGGGTTAAGTGGGGTGTCCTTTCCACTTCGGTTCCCTGTCTAGCAAGCTCATCTGCCCTACAGTTTCCGCTAATCCCACTGTGTCCAGGAACCCAACACAGTGTTATATCAAACTGAGTGGCAGTCTCACACAGAGACCTGCGGCAGTTCAGGAGAGTCGTGGATGTTGTGACGACAGAATTAAGAGCCTTGAGGGCCGCCTGGCTAACCGATAGAATACATTATATTCTTATGAGATATATTATTTATCTTCAGCCATTCGAGAGCCTCCCAGATCGCAGTGACTTCCGCTTGGAAGACGCTGCAATGGTCGGGTAGACGAAGAGAGGTGTTTATATTTAATGCCTCAGAAAAGATACCAGAGCCTATATTATTCCCAATTTTTGAGCCATCTGTGAAGATACATAATGACCCAGTTGGGATAACACCATCTTGTAGTGAGATCAAGAATACATGAAAATCTCACTAACAACAATCCAACAACACACAATGTTGCATCACTATAGCAACATAAAATCAAGCACACAAAGTAGAGCACTTGAACCCGAATGCAAATAATAAAATCGAAGACGCATCAAAAATCCATGCGGTAATAATTAACAGCCACGGTCACCGCGACCAAAGCGATGTAAACAAATAAATTACATCACAGAATGCAAGTGCAAGAACGATGCACATGTGACCCGAATAAATGAGCATAAGAGCTGTTCATGAAAGAAATACCTTAATAAATACGAAGTTGGGAAAGACCAGGAACAAGAACGCTTGAATGGCATGAAAACGCGAGTATGATTAAAACAATTTAGGTAGGGGAAAATTAGAGTAGCGTAGTGGTAAGTTTTCGATATAAATAAGGAAACTTAGAATTAAGAATCAGAATTGTAATCTCAACCGACCGAGAAGGCACTAACGGCAGCTCACTGCTGTAAAGCTTTGGTGGTCAAAATAAATACAAAAAACATAATAGAAAAGAAAATCTTTAATTTTAAAAAGAAAGATCATCTTTAATTGGTTTCTACGTGGGAAGCACCGACAAGAAAAATACCCCAGCATTACAATCTGTCCAGTCATCTCTGGACGGAATGATGGTATTGAAACCTTTCTCCAAGGTCCACGTAGGTGTAGTATAATCTAGGTTGTTCGCAGTGGTGGCGAACTTCCTAAGGATGGATGAATGGCCATATGAGTATGGAGTCCATCCAAGAGAAGCCTTTGTCCTGGCCGCCGTCCAGGCTGCCATTTGCTCGGCGTGTATATCCAAAGGGGTAAAATGCAATAAGACATCCAGCGCAGCTGTAGGGGTGCTTCTCATTGCACCACTGATACACAGCTCAGCTGTTCTTTGGACCCTTTCCAGTATCTTACGATACGTAATCTTCTGTAATGCAGTCCACCATACCGATATGCCATGCATAAGTATAGGTCTGATTACGGCTGTATAGAGCCAGTGCACGATGCGGGGCTTAAGGCCCCAGTTGACTCCGATCGTTCTCTGGCATAAGAAGAGAGCTGTTTTGGCCTTATTCGCTCTTTCTAAAAGATTCGGTCTCCACGTTAGTTTCCTATCGAGTATGAGACCTAGAAATTTCGCATCCTCCTTTATATGCAGTGTTTCATTACAAAGTCTTAAAGAAGGAAAATTGGGAAGTCTATGCTTCTTTGTAAAGAGCACTACTTCAGTCTTGGCTGGGTTGACGCCGAGACCCTTTGTAGTGGCCCAATGAGAAAGAGTATTCAATGCTTGTTGCATTATATCTCTTATTGTTGAGATGTACTTGCCGGTCACCACCAGCACAATATCATCAGCATAGGCCATCGTGTTGCACCCAGACTCCGTTAGAGTTATCAGTACTTCATTGACTGTCATATTCCAAAGGAGCGGCGATAAGACCCCACCTTGTGGTGTGCCTCTTTTGACCCGTCTGACTTCTTCCGAAAGCCCCTGGCTAGACTTTATGACCCTGCACCCTAGCAGCTGATCAATAAAGGACCTGGAGCACCCATCAACATTCAGACGCTGGAGTGCCCTCGTGACCGCAGAGGGTTCAACATTGTTGAACGCACCTTCAATATCTAAGAAAGCAGCCAACGTGAATTCCTTGAATTCAAGGGATCTTTCGATGACCGCTACCAAAAAGTGGAGAGCAGTGTCTACTGATTTACCTTTCGTGTAGGCGTGCTGCGAGGGAGAAAGCAGTTTTTTATCAATGCTTTGCTTAACATGGATCTCCACAAGTCTTTCTAGTATCTTGAGGAGAAAGGATGTGAGACATATAGGTCTCAAGTCTTTTGGATTGTGGTAGGAGATTTTACCCGCTTTCGGAATGAAAGCCACCTTCGCTTCTCTCCAGGATGTTGGAATGTAGCTTAGGCTAAGGGAGCTCCTATAGATGGCTGCGAGCCAATTCAGAATTAGGTCACTGACTTTTTGAATTTCAATGGGGTAAATTCCATCTGGTCTAGGGATGAGCATCGATAGTCGATGTTTTCGAAACATCGATGTTTTCCTTTCGATGTTCGATGTTTTTGCCATCGATGGTGAGCTAACGATGTTTATCGTACATCGATGTTTTACATCGACGTTTTAAGAATTTTACTGTACACTTATGTTTTTTCAGTTTTATATCTTTACTCGTATGAAAAGGAATTGTTAGTTTAATTTTTACCACTTTGAAAGTTTTTAAAAATAAACCCCCTACTCTCAAAACTAGAATTGGCAGAATTGCAAAATTGGCCAAAACCTATTTGATTATAATGGCCACGTCAGTTCCATCTGAGCAACTGTTTTCAAAAGTGGGACAAACAGTTACCAAAGCCCGAAACAGACTAGAGGGAAAAATGATTTCCAAAGTGGTTTTCCTTCATTCCATTGAAGATATGCTATGGAGCTGGGAATAAGTTAGAGTTGGCCTAAAGCCTCCGTAATATGAATTAATAACTTGACGAAATTTCATACATTTTTTGATAACGTTTGATTTAAATTTGTTGTGTGTTTAATTGTGGTTTACCTATCCTTTTATACGAAACTACGGAATTTTTACTAAAACATTGATGATCCGATGTAATTTTTTTTTACAAAATTACGGAACTTTTATAAAAACATCGAAGTTTGGCATCGATGTTCATCGAAGTTTAGAGGTCGATGATTACCACACATCGATGTTATAGTTCGATGTCAACATCAATGCTCAACATCGATGTTTTTCTATCGATGCTCATCCCTAATCTGGTCCCGGTGTTTTATAAGGCATGAAACCTTCTATGGACCACAGGAGTAAATCCCTGTTTACCAACTGTCAATGGTGCCTAAGTTATGTGCGCTAGCTGGGCCCTCAAAACCTGTTTCTGCAGATGCACCAAGAGATGTTGAGCCAGGAAAGTGAGTATCGAGTAGGAGTTTCAATGACTCCTGACTACTTGTGGTCCATGTACCGTCTGCTTGTTGCAGCATTTCTTGGCACATTGGGCTTTTCGAGAGAACTTTTCTCATTCTTGCGGCATCCGAAAAACCTTCTATTGTCGCACAAAAGGTCTTCCAGGATTCCCTTTTCGAGTTTCGCAGTTCATATTTGAACTCCCTGAGACGACTTTTGTAGTTGTCGCAGTCCGAAGCCAAATTAGACCATTTGGCCTTATTGAAGGCCTTTCTGCTTTCAGACCTTAGTTTGAGAAGTCTGCTGTTCCACCAAGGGGGTTTGGTTTTACCCCCATATTTTCTAATGGGACAGGCTGCTTCTAATGCGTTATTCAGGAGGTTACTGAGATTTGTCACTTGATGTTCGAGATCTTCAGCATTCCAAGGGTGGGTGGGAACGTCCTCAGGGAGGGATCTTTCCACTACTTGTCTGTATATGGCCCAGTCTGTGTTCCGGACATTCGGACGGCCTTCTTCACAGCTGAGCACATATTGATATTAAAAAGGATGACTCGGTGGTCAGAAAAGGAGTGTTCACTGGATACTGGATACCAGTTTTCCACACGGTTGAGCAGATCTGGGGAAACAAGAGTAATATCCAAGACTTCTTGTCTTACCCTTGTGATGAACGTGGGTTCATTTCCCCTATTGCATAACAAGAGATTGTGTTGGAGTAATAAATCAAAAAGCAACTCACCTCTTATATTTGTATCAGAGCTGCCCCAAACGGTGTTATGAGCATTCGCATCACATCCAACGATGAGGCTGGCTCCACGACTAGCCGCTTCTTTTGCGGCAACAAAGAGACTAGAACTGTCCAAATTTCCCTCGTATGGTAGGTAGACAGATCCAATCCACGTAGGCCTACCGCCTTTCCTGTTGTCCAAGCATTGCTAAATTTAGACAACATAAAAGCGTTAAGGTCATTTTTAACAATTAAACAGGTTCTTGGCTTACCTTCCCCATTTCTGGGATACAACAACCTGTATTTAGAAGTCCTGATTCCGCATACAAGGCCCCGGACAATCCAAGGCTCTTGTACCAGGACGACATCTATATCGGCCTTAGAAAGGCGTAAGCATAGGCTGGCGGATGCAGCCTTGCTGCGATGGAGATTAATCTGCGCTACTCTCAACATCGTAGTTGGGAGTAGTTTGATCAATCTCGATCACCGTAATATCAGCCTCGTCTTCTTCCGATGTGAGAGTAATATCATCATCTCCCACCGAAAGAAGTTGGGCAAAGTCACCCAGTTCATCCTCCGTCCTTGTCGGTGAAGGAACTGAGAAGTTAGAATCGTCAGAGGATAAGAAGAGAGGGTCGTTTGAACCCAGGGTTGGTAGGTGAGTATCCTCAGGCATCTTAGGATCAGCTACTCCTGTTCCTGTAGCATCCGCAATACTAGGCACATTGGGTTCAGCTACTTCCGTACCTGTGTCACCCGCAGTGCCAGGTACGTTGGAATCAGAAACATCCGTACCTGTAACACCCGCAGTGCCCGAGGGCTCACCATCTGGAGTCACAGGTGGAGCAGTTGAAACCGTTCCACTCTGGGGCAAAGAGTCTTTTTTGTATAGCCTCAGGGTGATTGAAGAAAACCCATAGCTTATGACGCCTTCAGATTTCGCCAAAGGTCCCAGCGACTCCTCGCTAATTACTAATGTTTGCAGATAGGTTTGCTGAAATTTATAGCCCCTTGTCCAGCGCAGCACACGATGTAACAGTCTCGAACACTCACACTTCCATTATAAATGGTATATCCCTTTCTGTTGATGAGATCATGGCAGGTCTGAACAATCTTGATATCAAAAAAGGTAATGGTCCCGACAATCTCCCTCCTACTGCTCACAACATATCGCATTTCCTCTTTATCTCATCTTCAACAAATCTTTATCGTTAGGAAAGTTTCCCAAGCTGTGGAAGAAATCCTAGCTAACGCCAATCTATAAATCCGGTGACAAGCACTCGGTAGACAACTATAGGGGCATTGCCATTTTATCATTAATTCCTAAGCTTTTTCAAAAACTTGTTTATGACAGGATTGCTCCTCTTATCGATCCATACCCAAACGAACAACAACATGGGTTTCGGAAAGGGCGTTTAACAACTTCTAACCTTATGGTCCTTATTTCCGAATTGCTATGCGGTATGGAGAGCGGCCATCAATTGGATGCTGTGTACACTGATTTCATCAAGCCCTTCGATCGAGTGGACCACGCCATCCTAATCGCAAAACTATTAAAGTTTGGTATATCAGGTTCTACCCTGGAATGGTTAAAATCATATATGAACGGAAGAGCACAGGTTATCAGATTCCAATGTTTTCTATCTAATGAGATCTGGCGTTCCTCAGGTTAGTCATCTCGGTCCCCTTCTCTTCAATATTTTCATCTCCGATCTTTCCGATAAATTAGCAAATATTCCACATCTCTTTTACGCGGATGATCTCAAAATTTATAGTGTCATTGAGACCCAAACTGATGCTTCCTTCTTGCAGACAAAGCTCAATGCCTTACACGACTGGTGCACCATGAACAAACTGCAACTTAACACCAGCAAATGTCATGCAATTACCTTCTCCCGCTTAAAAAACACACAGAACTATAACTATTATCTCAATGGCATAATGTTGAATCAGGTTGATCATATCGTAGATCTAGGCGTAGACAAAAAACTCAATTTCAACCTGCACTACGATAATATAACTGCCAGAGCCAACAAACTTCTTGGTTTCACTAAGAGGAGAGCCAAAGAATTTGGGGTCACAAAAACACTCTTCTGTTCTTTAGTCCGCCCTATCATGGAATATGCGTGTCCTATCTGGGATCCTATATTCCAAGTGAGCAGTAGGAGGATCGAATCCATTCAAAAGAGATTTCTTCTTTTTGCCCTGAGACATTTACACAACCCCCATGACTACCAAACCCTGCCGCACTACTTGGACAGGCTCAAAGTGCTTGATCTCATCCCGTTGTCTAGCAGGAGAAAACTGCTCATATCTTGCGTTGTCTTTGACGTCCTAAGTCAGCTTAAAGTGCAGTTTCTGTCGGATAGAATTAAATTCAATGATGTAGTTCGACACACACGACACACTAAACTACTTAGGGAATATCCACACCGCACCGATTACGCAAGGAACGTGCCCGTCAACAGATGCTGTATGGTTTTTAATAGCTATACATAGCTCCTCTTTCTCCCCTTCACTCAACAAGGCATCCTATAAAAAAATACTCAGATCCCTACTAACACAACCCCCTTGACAATAGGTTTTTAGTAGCTATCAGTAGTTATATAGTAATATTTTATTATATTTTAAAAGACTGTACACTATGTTTTAATCTAAGTAAATTTTTTAGTCAAAATTCTCGAGTCAAACCATAGTTTTTTGCCTCTAAACTCTGGTTAATTAAGGGTTAAACTCGGTCTAAAAATCCGTTATTTTACACTTAAATTTTGTCAATTTTCCTGGACCCCCTGCCTTACTAGGGGGTATTCCATACATCCCAGACCTCCCGGTGTTAACCAGTGCCGTGCGGGCGGTATGACCGGAAACGACGAAAAACGAAAACGGGAAGCAGCAACTGCCCTTTTTAGAATGAAATCAGTAGTGTCGCCTTATAAGTTTGGCAATCTGCACAAGATATATTCGCCATGGGGCAAGTTCAGGGTGCCAATTATCTGGGAACGTCAAAATCTACGCGCACAAGACATATTCTGAATATAATTGGCTAAGTATCTGTTGTGCGCGTATTGAAATGGGTTTTCAGGGATTATTTCAGACAAATTTTTAGATTTTTTTCTCAGGTAATTTAATTCGTAGAAATTTGTAATTTTTACGGATAGTTGTGCTACTCTTGAGATATGCATATAAATAATTTTCATCTTTTTATGTGGCATGAAGTCCAACCTTATGTACGTAGTAGATGTCGATGAACCTTGCGTTCGATCTATGAGGCGTTATATGGTCTCTACTCAACAACACCGACTGTGTGTTGTATTTATTAACGAAGGGGAGGTATGTAGTGGGCCTGGGTTGGGCCGAGTTGGCTAGGCTTGGGAAAAAAGGTGCGTGTAGGTAAAAGTGGTAAAAATTAGCGAAAATTCCTACGGTGGCTTAAATGATCTATAGAGAAGCAACAGGGTGCTTTCGCCAATGCACCTTCTTCGTTTAGCATCTTCTCCAGTCAAGCCAAGTTAGTTTTTGGAGCGCCACGCCACGCAATCGTGAGCAAAATTAAATTGAAGTTATTTTATTGCAACAAAAAGTAAGGATTTATAACGAGTTCAAATAAACTGAGAAGACAATTAAACAAATTATAGTAATTACAACCAGACGCAGTTTGATAAAGACTGAACCGAGCCTGAAGCTCTGTTCTTTAATTTAATTTTTCCAAAGGTCAAAGAAAAGCTAACACCTGACTTACTTAATTTTAATAAATAATGTTACAATATTGCTAACTTATCGTCTGCGTCTAAGTAACGCGGTCATCGAGGCTGGCTTGTGCCGGAAGGTTCGTGGACTTTTGGTTGGGGTCATGTGTCGGATGGGGTCTGGCCGTGGGAATATAACTTCTGCCCAGATATACGAGTAATGTTCAATACAATTCAATACAAGGCGGAATGTAGGACTTGTAGATTGTAGCCAGGGCAGCTGGCTGAAGGAGGAACTAGCATCTCGTGAGGAATCTCAGGCATTGATAAGCTTGTTTGGCGATTTGGAATATGTGATTACTCCATCGCAGATCTGGGATCTTATTCTCTATTACAATATTGTTATTTTTTTTTAACGAAACTGCTGAAACCGTATTTTATATTACAAAATTGGTGGCATTCATTTTACATGAAAATTTAACAATATTGTCAAATTTTTACTTGAAAGCTGTTTCGTTTTCGGATCGGATTTAAGAATATTGTAATACGGAATAGGGCATCTGAAGATAAAATTACGTCTAAAGGTACGAGTCCACCAAAGCATGTGCTCGCAGGCTTTTGACGTGATAATGACGTAAAAAGATGATGTTTCAAATGTGCATAGCTGCGAAATGCACTTTCTTCGTGTCGTCACTTTGCCGACGATCAAATGTTTGTTTGCCCTGGTGGATTTGTATCTTAAGATGTTAAGAGATGAGTTAGGTATTAGATTCTTTTTGCCCACTGAGATAAAGGAAAGAGTGGTACAAATTTTCGTAAGGATGAGAGATCACAAAGCACAAGACAAGGTCTGGTCCGTGCTTGTCTTATATTGACCCTTTGGAACGCCGACCGAGATCCGACGTCATCCAGTACTTCCTTGATTGAACGGCCACAAACGATGCTCTCAAATTAGTTCTTTAGAACTGAGATGTAAGTTAATTTTACAGTTTTAGAAAGATCTTCCATTTCATACAAGGAAAGTGTATAGTTGTTTTCAAACCTCGTGATATCCCGCGCATGTTCCCCAGCTAAGCTCTTAAAAATGTTTAAAAGCTCAGACACAAGCTTCAGTTAACTCCTCCTATCAAATCACTTGCTGCCATGTAATCAGTCGCGACTGCGTATTGCTAAAGGGAGGTGTATTTTTCTGGGACTTCAATGATTATTTAAAAAATTTACAAATTATGACTGAAAAACACCCGTTTTTATATTTTTTTTTTTTTTATTTTAAGGTTATTATATTTTACACATATACAGAAATAATTTGTAGTAATTTCTACTAAAAAATACGAAATTTGTGTTTTTATCACTTTGATTACAAGATTGTTGACGTTTCCTGCCAGTCGCATACGCGCTTCTGGCCGGGGTGGTTGTGTTGCTTGCGACTGCGGGGAACTGTCGGTTTATGAATGAAAACGCCCATTTATTCAAAGGAATTTTTTCAGCATTTTTTTTTTTTTAATTATTTTAAATTTATAAATGAGAAATATTTCGCATAATTAAAGTAAAATTATGCTTATTATGTTGAATAAACTGCCTTTGTTGAGCAGGGGCTTTACATGTATTTAAAAGCTCTGCTCAACACATAGAAAGATAAATTAACTTTATTCATTCGGCATGCGCGCATCCCTTCCCAAATTATTTTGTTGGGTTTTTCAGTGTTTGTTGCCGTTTTAACTTAAAAGAGGGGAAATGATAGAACATTATTTATAAAATTTGGCAACGAGGTGCGCAGAACTGCTCAATTTTTTTGTGTCACGGAGTTTGAAAAATTCAATACACGATTCTAAAAAAAGAGCTTTCCTATTTCCTCCATTTCAAGCTGCCTCC
The DNA here is from genome assembly GCA_949987705.1 of Thereva unica. Taxonomy (NCBI): domain Eukaryota; kingdom Metazoa; phylum Arthropoda; class Insecta; order Diptera; family Therevidae; genus Thereva; species Thereva unica. The sequence goes on along the minus strand of OX465283.1, from coordinate 85,270,788 downwards.
AGACGAAAAATGCCCCCGCTAATTCTTTGTTCTCTATGCCACTGTCAAGAGCTTTGAGTAAGTTTTATCTGAAGAGAGCAAAAGTAAATGGAGAATGATAGCGATGGATGAGAGCATGGTCGAGTTGTTTACGCTTGTGCTTTTTTTAAAGGTTTTGTTGTTTATGAAATATCGACATACGACATATGTACATACGAATGTGTATATTTTTACTATGTAGGTACATTTTCTTAAAGGGATAATATTGTTGGCGGAAATCAATGAGATTTCGTTTAAATGATACAAATCTTTATAGTCCATGGAAATTGTACTTTAACATTGCAAAAATGCAGGACAAGGTTTTATTTTTGGGATGTGTCGGGTCAGTGTGAGCTTAAGTTTGAGTTTTCGGGATTCTAACCCCCCATTTAGCCGCCATCTTGGAAAACGTGTGCAAATGGTTTTTCAACTATATCTCCGAAACGGTAAATCTTACCGAAAATTTGCAAGGACACTTTTTGTTTAGAATTAATTTTGTGGTAAAATGAATAATTAAGAAGTTATAAGCCTTAGAACACAAAAAATAGTAACATATGCTTTGATTACTAGATTGTTGACATTTCCTGCCAGTCGCATATGCGCTTCTGCCCCGGGAGGTTGTGTTGCTTGCGACTGCGGGGAACTGTCGGTTTATGAATGAAAACGCTCATTTATTCAAAGGAATTTTTTTCAGCATTTTTTTAAATTATTTTAAATTTAGAAATGAGAAATATTTCGCATAATTAAAGTAAAATTATGCTTATTATGTTGAATAAACTGCCTTTGTTGAGCAGGGGCTTTACATGTATTTACAAATCTGCTCAACACATAGAAAGATAAATTAACTTTATTCATTCGGCATGCGCATCCAAGACCCTCTCCATTACAGGCTATGAAGTTCTCTCTTGAACTAATACAACCATAGCTGAAGTCAGTCCACAACTCTGACATTTGGTTAGAATAAACATGGCGCGGGATAAGTTCGAGACCGTTTTGGTTATAGTTTTGCAGTAAAAAGTGGTAAAATATTATATTTTATTACTTTTAAGGGGAGTTTACATCCCAGGCTCAAATTGGAAGAACAAAGTGGCCCTGTACAAAATGCAAGCGCAAAGTTTCGTCGAAAGCTCGAAACTTTTTACAACTGCCAAATAGAAATTTTTTAACACTATCGCAGAGAAAACAATTTAATTAGCTGCAAAGCCTTTTTATTAGTTTCAAACATTTTTACATTTCGTTTCTGATTTTTCAAGCTGTCGAAAACAAGGTAAATATGCAAAAACTTCTAACAAAACCACAAGAAACCGCGAAAGTGACATCTAGTAGGCACTAGAATACTTAAATTTAACGAAACTAAAAGCTTTTTGCCGACATTCGCATTCGTAAAGTAGAAAAGAACTCTACTTTGAGGCTGCCGTTTGCTGTTGCCACTTTGGTGAAACAGAGACAGAGCCATACTATCTTCTATGCGATAAAAGAGTTCAGATTTGCACTTCCACTTTGAGGCTGGGATGTAAACTCCCCTTTAACTGCACATAGATTACATGTAATTAGTTCGTTAGTGATTTTATTAAAAAAAATTTAAAAAAAAGTGATTAAGTGTCTTTAAAGGGGAGTTTACATCCCAGCCTCAAAGTGGAAGCGCAAATCTGAACTCTTTTATCGCATAGAAGATAGTATGGCTCTGTCTCTGTTTCACCAAAGTGGCAACAGCAAACGGCAGCCTCAAAGTAGAGCTCTATTCTACTTTACGAATGCGAATGTCGGAAAAAAGCTTTTAGTTTCGTTAAATTCAAGTATTCTAGTGCCTACTAGATGTCACTTTCGCGGTTTCTTGTGGTTTTGTTAGAAGTTTTTGCATATTTACCTTGTTTTCGACAGCTTGAAAAATCAAAAACGAAATGTAAAAATTGTTTTCCCTGCAACAGTTCAAAAATTTTACGTTTGACAGTTGTAAAAAGTTTCGAGCTTTCGACGAAACTTTGCGCTTGTATTTTGAACAGCGCCACTTTGTTCTTCCAATTTGATTCTGGGATGTAAACTCCCCTTTAAGGGGAGTTTACATTCCAGACTCAAATTGGAAGAACAAAGTGGCCCTGTACAAAATGCAAGCGCAAAGTTTCGTCGAAAACTCGAAACTTTTTACAACTGTCAAATGGAAATTTTTTAACACTATCGCAGAGAAAACAATTTAATTAGCTGCAAAGCCTTTTTATTAGTTTCAAACATTTCCACATTTCATTTTTGATTTTTCAAATTGTCGAAAAGACGGTAAATATGCAAAAACTTCTAACAAAACCACAAGAAACTATATAAAAGAGACATCTAGTAGGCACTAGAATACTTAAATTTAACGAAACTAAAAGCTTTTTTCCGACATTCGCATTCGTAAAATAGAATAGAACTCTACTTTGAGGCTGGCGTTTGCTGTTGCCGCTTTGGTGAAACAGAGACAGAGCCATACTATCTTCTATGCGATAAAAGAGTTCAGATTTGCGCTTCCACTTTGAGGCTGGGATGTAAACTCCCCTTAAAGGTTGTTAATTGTTATCGTGATCATTTCTTATTACATTCGCGGTGTTTTTTCGTTGTTTGTTTACGAAAAAAATGTTGAATATTTAATGTTTTGTGCGGTGATAGAATTAAAAGTGATTATATATTATGAAATTATAACTGCAGAATACCTCTATTCTTGTTCACTTTTTCTTTCACACCTTTCTGCACTTATATATTTCATAATAATTCCATAATATAATATATTCATCACTTTAAAATGACTTTTAATTCTATCACCTCGCAAAACATTAAATATTCAACATTTTTTTCGTAAACAAACAACGAAAAAACACCGCTAATGTAATATAAGATATGATCCCGATTTTTTTTAATGAAATCACTAACGAACTAATTACATGTAATCTATGTGCAGTTAAAAGTAATAAAATATAATATTTTACCACTTTTTACTGCAAAACTATAACCAAAACGGTCCCAAACATATTCCGCGCCATGTTTATTCCGCTCACTCCGGTGAATTTTTGGACTGAGTTGACCACCATGAAAAACTCTCCTTCGGGGGCTATAGTTGAGAGGGCCTTGGCGCATCCCTTCCCAAATTATTTTATTGAGTTTTTTCAGTGTTTGTTGCCGTTTTAACTAAAAAGAGGGGAAATGATAGAACATTATTTATAAAAACAGAACTACTCAAATTTTTTGTGTCACGGAGTTTGAAAAAATCTATACTACATATTCTGCTATTTGATTATAGTTTGAAGACCTGAGAAATAACCGAACACTACTTCATGAAAATTTTCACATGAACAGTTTTATTTTCGAAAATCTTTTTAATATTGTTGAACCGAATTTGCAGCCAAAATTATTTACTCGTCCAAAAGATGCCATATCTCCGAAGCTGAAGTTTGTCATATGTTTGGAGTATTGTATTTTATGGATTATTTTGTATTTTTTTTTTTTTTCTTTTTTTTTTACAATATACATTTACAGATACTTTGCTTCTGGGGACCTGCAAAGACACACGGCTTCTTGTTATCGCACTTCGGTAGAATTATAGATTTTGTTTGTACTGCCGTTTGTAAAACATTAGGTCATATAATTCCTGCTTTTACTGAAGAATGGTTTCCACGCCAATTGGAATTTTCCAAATTGTATTAGAGCTATCGATGGAAAACACATAGCATTACAAGAGCCTCCTAATTCAGGCAGTTTGTTCTATATTTAGAGACAAGTACTGAACGAGAAACTTCCATTTCCGAAAAATATAACCGTAAATGGAAGGAAACTCCCATTTTTCTTTGTGGGTGATGACGCACTTCCTTGGACTAAGAGAATAATGAAACCGTTTTTTTAAAGGGAAAACTCTAAAAAGAGGAAATTATGTTTAACTACCGCTTGAGTAGAGCAAGAGCTGCATCGAAAATACCTTCGGTGTTATGACTTCCAAATAGCAGTGCCTTAAAAGGACAATGTCCTGTGGGCCGGAAAGGGCCCATAAAATTGCGGCAGCATGCTGTTATCTTTACAACTATTTAATTCAAAAGCAAGTTAACGAGTATTGCCCACAAAATTTTGTAGATCGACTGCATATAGAAAGAAACCTTGTTAAAGGTGAGTGGAGAAAAAGGTATCTGAAAAAAGCATACATACTTTGTTTTTCATTGGTAAACCGCACACAACGATCGTCGAAGTTAATGCCGTTGCTACTCTCTTTTGGGTGGGGGGGGGGGCAAAGAAAGTTTTCTAAATTAACGTCTATTTTTAAAAATTGTGCCTTCCACCAGCACACCAGCATGTGGTACACTCCCTCGACAATATTCACACTCGTACATCATCTGCCTTACTATACGTATGATATGCTTAACGCTACCCAATGGTGCAATTTACACTAGGGTTCCTTCAGCAGCAGTAGAGCCGGTTTTTTACGAGAGAGGTATAGAAAGTAACATGTTCATCAGAACATTTTGTCGTGAAAATGCTGATTGACTTTTCGATTGTCGTTTAATTTTGCTCCTTCTTTTTTTAGTGTATCATATATGAGAAAAATGTGTGGGGCCACGTAAAGGCGTGGAGAGCAAAGCCCTCCTAGCCCCTAGGCTGCTACGGCCCTGGTCGAGTATGAAAAACAAATTAGAAATTCCTTAATGGACTATTTCAACTCAAAACTTGGAGAAGCGCCGTGGCAAAGCAGGATTTCCTTTTTATGAAAATGTTTTTAAATAAAAAAAAAATAATTATTTCATATTATTTATTGAAGTATTAATTTCCCCGATAAACCAATTGCTGCAATTAGTTTTTATTATTTGAAGAAAAGGGGCCAACTCATTTGTCTCTGTTTGGTCTGTTGATGCTATAGTTGATAATGTTGTACACGTATCAACTATTTTTGCGATGGTTGTTTTAATATAATCGATGTCATAATTCTTTTTGTGTTTTTCTTTTCCTTAAATTTGTAATATGAATAATTGCAAATTTAAATTAAATTACCTTCACGGTGTATGCGTAATTAGAACTGCTGCTTCCAGACTCGGAGTTGGTACCAAAATGCGCTGATGTCAAAGTTCTATGAATAAAATTAAAGAATACATCAAAGGTATGAATCAATTCGGTAATGTTTAAAAATTTACGTTCGTTCCTTTGCCACACTTGGGAGATAAGACATCTCTTCGCTTAGCTCCCAATTGGGGCCGTTATTATTTAGTTAAGGTGCTCCCAGAACTTCACCGCCAGAACTGCCAGACGTTTTTTTTCGATTTGCACTCAAATAGTAACGGCGCTGTCTCGAATAACTTTCCACGCTACTCTGCATTACTGTTTTGTAAAGATATTTTTTTATTTATTTAATTAAAATTGAAAATATTAACATATACACTTTGTACATACCTGTTTCGTCCAAAGCTTTCGCAATATCATTTCAAGCGCGAGATAAACACAGAGAATTAAAGTGCTCGGAATTTTGCTGGGTAATTTTTCATGAGTCCCGATAACTTTTTTTTAATTCAGTTAGAAATGTTCTCTCTTCATTCTCCACTTTGGATTGTTCGCAGATGACAAATCAAAGAATTGCTCCGACTCGCAGTCAAAAATTGAATTCAAAATCTCCCGCATAAAATTTACAAAATATTTGAATCTTCTTCTTCGTTAACGGCTCTACAACCGGGATCCGGTTCTGGCCTCTCGCAACTGTTCTCTCTACCGGTCCCGATTCTGAGCCGATGTCATCCAGTTTGGCATGCCTAAGCTCTGAGCATCCTGATCTACGACATCCTTCCAGCGAAGGCTGGGTCTCCCTCGCTGTCGCACACCATAGGTCTTACCGCAGAGAACTTTCCGAGCAGGCTCATCTTCATTCATACGAGCTAGATGCCTTGCCCACCGGAACCTACCGAGCTTTATTTTCTTTACAACATCTATGTCGCGATAGCGCTCGTATGCCATTGTAGAGCTTCCGCAATGGTCCTTCCTCACATACATAAGGGGTCAATAATCCTCCGAAGTATTTTCCTCTCGAACACGCCCAAGAGGTTTGAGTGCTTTTGCTAATCACCCACGTTTCGGATGCATATGTGAGAACCGGTAAGACCATCGTCTTATATAGTAAAAGTTTAGACGTTATGGTTAGATACTTGGATTTAAAGAGCCTTGACAGACTATAGTTGGCTTTGTTGGCTTTTAGCAGTCGGACGCCTATTTCTGGTTGTATGTTATTGTCGGCTGCTACTATTGACCCAAGGTACGTCAAAATCGTGTTACCACAGACTTAAATATATGTAATACAGATGTTCCGCTTCATACAAAATTTTGTCACCAGCAAATTTGCTGGGAATAAATCCCATCGCGAAGCTTAGTCTACACATTCCACATAAGCTCTCCGCGCATTTCCCCAAGTTCTCTGTTGATAGACAAAGGAAGAGGCGAAGAGCAGAGTGGCTTCGGAACTTCATTCCACACGGACGAACTGTACTTTTTCGCCTTCTCCACCCCTCACACACTTTGCCCTATCAGCCAGGCAACAGACGACACAATTTTGTGTGAATGGCCAAGCGCCGTGCTAGTCCATTCAAAACGCGCGTTATGGTGTTCCAAAATAACACGTTAAGAAAATCGAACCCTAAACGTTTTTGGGGTCGCTGATCACGAAAATCGAGGTCCCGCGGTCCTAAAACTAGGGCGTCACCCCTAAAAATGCAAAAAACACCCCTTTTTAGGGGGTTTTCGCGATTATTTCAGTAATAATGAAAACTAATGCGATGAAATGCACTTTTTTTAATATTTATTTGCGAAGGTGGTTGATTTGTACTAAATTAAGGCGAACTTTATGATAAGGGGTAGTCCTAAAGGGTTGAAATTTTTTTTCAGGTTTATGCTTCAAATTCGATTCTAACTTTATTTTTAGAAAAAAATCCTTTTTGTATAATCGTACATCACATTACATTCCTCAATAAATTAGTTTATTACTTCAACTTCCAAGTAACTGCAATTAAAAACTAAAAAAGAAATTCGGGTGCAATATCTTAATTTTATTACTTTGCCTCCGTTTTTACCTGCCTAAATGTCATTGTAAAAAAACGGACCACCCCATTATTCAGAAGTACCTCAAATAAATTAGGGTGGGTACATATTTCGCAATTATTGTGTGATTGTCGTTTTTACAAAAATGCAGAGTTATTTAAAGATTCCACGAAATGAAATATTTCTCAATATATTTTTTATTTTTTTTCTCTTTAGGGGTAGTTTAACCTCTGTACAAAGGGGTTTATAGTGAAATATTCCAAATGTTGTAATGATTACAAATGGAAAATAAAATTTAAATGTAAAACAATAAATTTTAATTTTTTTTCAATTACTATTTTAATGTGGGGGTAGTTGTACCCCCCTTAAGAGTTGAAAAAATTAATTTTTGCTGATAACACCTTTTGAACCAAATTTCAAACAAAAAGCGAAAAAAATTGCAATTTTTTTTATATAAAGTTGTTTCTACTATAGTAAATCTGTCATGGAAATGCCATCTTTTTCCCTATGCATTTTTTATGACATTAAAAATTTGTAAGAAACAATATGTGGTAATCGAATTCTCATCCTTGTTTACGGAAGAAAATGCGAATATGTATCATCTGATCGACTTCCACCGCCGGTACACAAATTAAGTTCACCCAATAGCAGATCGTGTCGCACCTGAAATATTCGGCCGAGAACTACTATCAATGGCCAGGAAATACGAATATTTCATTGGAGAAATATATGCCTGTAAACAAGAAAAAAACAAAATCATGACCTGCCACAATTCACAAGTTCCCCATATAAAAAATTGGAATTTAAAAAAACTCCATCCTGCGGTGCACTGCGCCTGACCCCTTGGCTAATCAAATACAATTCAAATCGATTATTTTCCGCGCACCTGAAATGTAGCGAAATAGCCTTGAACACGAAAAGTTGCCTAAAAAGAATATTTCATTTCTTCCCAGAAATTGTACATACGTATGCCTGAAAACAAGAAAAAAAAAAAGTGCCATGGCTTCTCGATGGCACAGTAGACATGAATAGACCCCAAGGATAAGACATATTCATGTCAAAAACCAAAAACAACAAAAACAATAAAAACAACAAAAACAGCAAAAACAACAAAAACAACAAAAACAACAAAACAGCAAAAACAACAAAAACAACAAAAACAACAAAAACAGCAAAAACAACAAAAACAACAAAACAACAAAAACAACAAACCAGCAAAAACAACAAAAACAGCAAAAACAACAAAAACAGCAAAAACAACAAAAACAACAAAAAGAACAAAACAACAAAACCAACAAAAACAGCAAAAACAACAAAAACAACAAAACCAACAAAAACAGCAAAAACAACAAAAACAACAAAAACAACAAAAACAACAAAACCAACAAAAACAACAAAAACAGCAAAAAGAGCAAAAACAGCAAAAACAACAAAAACAACAAAACCAACAAAAACAACAAAAACAGCAAAAGCAACAAAAACAGCAAAATCAACAAAAACGACCAAACCAATAAAAACAACAAAAACAACAAAAACAACCAAACCAACAAAAACACCAAAAACAACAAAAACAACGAAAACAGCAAAAACAACAAATAACACAAAACCAACAAAAACAGCAAAAACAACAAAAACAGCAAAAGCAACAAAAACAACAAAAACAACAAAAACAGCAAAACCAACAAAAACAGCAAAAACAACAAAAACAACGAAAACAGCAAAAACAACAAATAACACAAAACCAACAAAAACAGCAAAAACAACAAAAACAACAAAAACAACCAAACCAACAAAAACAGCAAAAACAACAAAAACAATGAAAACAGCAAAAACAACAAATAACACAAAACCAACAAAAACAGCAAAAGCAACAAAAACAACAAAAACAACAAAAACAACCAAACCAACAAAAACAGCAAAAACAACAAAAACAACGAAAACAGCAAAAACAACAAATAACACAAAACCAACAAAAACAGCAAAAACAACAAAAACAGCGAAAACAACAAAAACAGCAAAAACAACAAAAACAGCAAAAGCAACAAAAACAACAAAAACAACAAAAACAGCAAAAGCAACAAAAACAACAAAAACAGCAAAAACAACAAAAACAACAAAAACAGCAAAAAAAACAAAAACAGCAAAAGCAACAAAAACAACAAAAACAGCAAAAAAACAAAAACAGCAAAAGCAGCAAAAACAACAAAAACAACAAAAACAGCAAAAGCAACAAAAACTACAAAAACAGCAAAAACAACAAAAACAACAAAAACAGCAAAAGCAACAAAAACAGCAAAAGCAACAAAAACAACAAAAACAGCAAAAAAAACAAAAACAGCAAAAGCAACAAAAACAACAAAAACAACCAAACCAACAAAAACAGCAAAAACAACAAAAACAACGAAAACAGCAAAAACAGCAAAAGCAACAAAAACAACAAAAACAGCAAAAAAAAACAAAAACAGCAAAAGCAACAAAAACAACCAAACCAACAAAAACAGCAAAAACAACAAAAACAACAAAAACAGCAAAAAACAAAAATTTATCCTAAAAGTATGCTAAACAATAATGAGTCATAGTAACGATTTTCGTCTCCGCACATTCTTTCAAATAGACTCCAGGGATAAGACATATTCATGTCAAAACAAAAACAGCAAAAGCAACAAAAACAACAAAAACAGCAAAAAAAACAAAAACAGCAAAAGCAGCAAAAACAACAAAAACAACAAAAACAACAAAAACAGCAAAAGCAACAAAAACTACAAAAACAGCAAAAACAACAAAAACAACAAAAACAGCAAAAGCAACAAAAACAGCAAAAGCAACAAAAACAACAAAAACAGCAAAAAAAAACAAAAACAGCAAAAGCAACAAAAACAACAAAAACAACCAAACCAACAAAAACAGCAAAAACAACAAAAACAACGAAAACAGCAAAAACAGCAAAAGCAACAAAAACAACAAAAACAGCAAAAAAAAACAAAAACAGCAAAAGCAACAAAAACAACCAAACCAACAAAAACAGCAAAAACAACAAAAACAACAAAAACAGCAAAAAACAAAAATTTATCCTAAAAGTATGCTAAACAATAATGAGTCATAGTAACGATTTTCGTCTCCGCACATTCTTTCAAATAGACTCCAGGGATAAGACATATTCATGTCAAAACAAAATCATGACCTGCCGCAATTGAAATTAAAAAAACATCATCCTGCGCACGGCGCTTGGCCATTCACACAAAATTGTGTCGTCTGTTGCCTGGCTGATAGGGCAAAGTGTGTGAGGGGTGGAGAAGGCGAAAAAGTACATTTCGTCCGTGTGGAATGAAGTTCCGAAGCCACTCTGCCCTTCGCCTCTTCCTTTGTCTATCAACAGAGAACTTGGGGAAATGCGCGGAGAGCTTATGTGGAATGTGTAGACTAAAGCTTCGCGATGGGAAGATTAATAGATCCCCCTAGAAAATTTTCTGGTGACAAAATTTTGTATGAAGCGGAACATCTGTATTACAGATATTTAAGTCTGTGGTGTTACTCTACCTTGATTGTGGGACCAATGTTAGGTGTTCTTGTAGACGAGGCCACCATGTACTTTGTTTTGCTTTCGTTAATGTGCAGTCCCAGATTTCCTGCCGCTTGCTTAATCTGAGCGAAAGCTTCTTGTACAGCTGTTGTGGTTCTTCCAAAGATGTCAATGTCATCTGCGTAAGACTGTAATTGAGTGGACTTGTGGAGGATTGTACGCTTAAGCCGCCAAAATAGAAACCCTGATTACATATGAGATGGACAGCCGAATTTGGGCTATTGGTGGTCTATCTCGCCATTATACCAAGTCCCATCCTCTGCAATATCACCTTTTTCATGGTCAAAAAATCCACAAGTTCAAAATGTCATAAAATTGAAACTTAAGTAGACTCGAACTGGAGATTAGTCTTGTCTTGTCTTAGTTGTGCTTTAAGTAATCTAACATATATCAAAGGCCCATCCTCTGCAAAATCACTTTGCAATTCTGTCACGAGCTCTTGGGCTAAATAGCAAAGAACGGATTTTTCCCTCTCTCTCTTTCTCTCTCGAAAGCTTGACGGACGGATTTAACAATGAGTTTCATCTGGTAGCCATGTTTATTGCAACGTTCACGTCCTATATAATTTGACTGGATTAGTATTAGTAAGTACCCAGCGGGAAATGATGCAATTCAGAAAAGGTACTGAACCGATTCCTTTGAAGCAGAAAAGTGCTTACGTACATACGTAAGTCCTTACCGTACATTTCTTTTTTAACATTGCATGTCCTAGCGGGGAAGCGATTCTATTAAGCTTATTTTTTAACGATTCAAAAGTGATTAATAGTAATGCAGAAGGAAGCACAATTGGCTTGGTTCCCTTTTGCCAATTGGGAAAGGCTTTTTTTATAGTTGATTTCCTATTGGTATAGCTAAAAGTCTTTATGATATTTTTATTGTATGCAGGTATCATCTAAATTGTTCATTTTGCCATTTGAGAAAAGTTAAAGCATTTACCAGTTTTATGTAGTCGAAAGCAGGGCCGGATTGGCCTATGGCCCTTTAAGTTTCGTAAAAATTGTGATTACGCTCACGAAGATTGGCTCGAATTTGGCCTTTCCTCTTCCTCACTCTCTTCTCCGCCTTGAGCTCGCCAACGCCGCGCCGGCTCGCCTGAGAGAAGCATTTCTCAGAGCTGGCCCTAAATCGAGCGGAAAGGTAGAGGAGAAATTACCACGGTGGGCCGGTCACTTCCGAAATACTAACAGATTGGCCGTCCCTGTACGAAAGTTTTAAAAAGCTCATTGATGAAATGACTATAAAAATATTGATTTTCTCTCTGGGCAGCATGTGCTTATGAAAAGATTCCTTTGGCAGTAGCATAAAAGCTATTCTTTTGTGCTTCGGTTGGAAGCACAGCCAATAATTCTCGCTGGGTACCCAGTAGGAAACCAGCGGGAAATTAATCAAGCGCTGCCAAAAAAACCAAGAATGCAGCACTTCCAATTCATATGGGTGTTTCTCACCAAAGTGGTAAAATCGCTGTCCTTGGCAAATATTACGTAAACTATGGCGAGAAATATTTATATTTCTGCAAATTTCAATTTATAACTATCTAAACTATAGTATACAATATAGAAAATATCTCACTTAAAAACCTATATGGTTTCAATAACGTATTTTTTAGGTCTAAAAACAGTCCCCTAGCCGGTCCCCAAACCAAAATATTTTCTATTGAGTTCATTAATTGAACTAATATTTTAAAAACAATTAACTTATATAACACAATCTAATCAATATGAAATGATATGCTATTAGACTATAATATCAATTTATTTAAACTATTTTTAGATTAGTTTAATTTAACCTAAAGTTGGTCCCCGAATTTCATGAACAGTCCCCTGCCAAAGTTTCGAGTTACGCATCAGGCCATCTACAGTAAAGACAGACTTGTTAATGGGCGTAACGAAACGTGAACGACATGAAGTTAGCTTTGTTACCCCCAAAAGTAGCTATACCTCATTTTTTTTAGTGTTACAAGAGTTGAGGGGCACATGCGCGTATCGGTACGCAACATTCGACAGTCCCCTGCTAAGTGATATTTTTCTTTTTTTAAAGTGTTCCAGTTTTCTCTATTGTGCATCGTTTTAAATAAGATGGGTTATATTGTTTCTATATAACAAAATAAAGTCATAATGAAGGAATTTTATGGTACCGTACCAATTACACAAATTAAACAGTCCCCTGCCAACAGTCCCCTGTCAACAGTACCCCGCTACATACAGAAACAGGAGACTGTTTCATTTATTAGGGCACTGTTATTGTACTTTTGCCTTTGTTTTAGGTCTATAACCATCTTTTAATCATGGCGCGAGAAAGAAGAAAGTGTCTAAGGAAGAAATAAAAGTTCACAAGTTTACTTGGAACTACACAGAGAACTTGGAACTACCAAAGAAGACTGTTTTATTTTTATATATATGCGTCATGAGGAATGTTTTTAAAGTATATATACTACTAATAAATGCTCATTTCACTTATATATACAGTCCTCTGACATATGCAACAGTCCTCTGACATATGAATTTTTTAAATTTACTCAATAAGTCCTAAAATAAAACAAATATATTTGGGTCCCTTACTGTTTATTATCCACCAGATAGATATCTATTTTATTGTATATTTTTTTTCATATTCACGTAAAAAAGTTACTGGGACAGATTTGTTGCAAAAATTTACCAGTTTACAGAGAAACACCCATATGTTAGCTCTGCAAGCACACACTCCGTACTCCCATTTTTTCCATTGTTTTTCTAAAGTTTTCCTTATTTAGGAAATTTTGTAAGTTTGTATTTGAAATGATGAAATGTGTGAAATTTTATTACTGAATTAATACTAATAACTATTCTTTAATAAATGTAAATTTATTTGTGTTGTTTGTGTAAACATTAATTATTGAACCTGAAAAATTATTTTGGATTGAATGTCAGGAAAAAAGCCATAATATTGACACTCAAAAGAGCTTCAATTGCGCTTCTGCAACAACAAAATACAAGTGCTTCGTTCTGATGATATGCTTGTGTTAAAAGGAAAGGAAATTTGATATGAATAGGAAGCGCATTGGCGTTCCTTTTCAGTGCCTCAGAATCTGTTCAAAAGCGCTTCAATCCCCGCTGGGAAATATTATCACCGCTTCAAATAGAAGCGAGGTCCAAGCGTTCTTTGGTGCACATTTTGTAAAGGCCCCCATACACGGTCAAATTGGATGTACATCGAAGTGCGGATGTATGTACAACCAAAACTATCGATTGTGGGCCGGTCGGCCGATCAAAATACATTGGGCTTATGGGTTTGATGAAAATCTGGATGTACATCCAATTTGACCGTGTATGGGGGCCTTAACCAAAAACAAAGGGTTAAATACAGACTTTGGAAGCTCACTCGCAGCGCTGGTATTTTCTGTGGCAATGCGTGGCAAGTTTTGCTTTTATTTTATTACTTTTTCTGCTTGAGATGGAACTGTAGAAGCTTGTGTTAAAAGCTCCACATCAAACTGAAACTCTGAGCAAAGCTGCTTATTTCTACCTTCGTTTAAAGTGCATTGTTGGCGCTTACAAATTAGCTTAATTAAAACGCTTCGGCCCTTTTCATAATTGCATGGTTGCGCAAATCGATCATGTGCATGGTATTCAAAAAAGCAAATGTGCAAATATCATTTGTTCAAAACTGCAACCTGTTTGACAGGTCAAATCTTGCAACTATTTTTGTATACATGCTTATCTGATTAAAGAAGAAGAAAAGTGTCAAAAGTGAAATTTTGGCAGAAGATTTTCAGTTTTTTCGATATTATTAGGGTATTTTATTTTAATTTAAATTATTATTGAAATTATTATGTATTCTATAGCGAAAATAATGAAGAAGAGGTTTGGAGCACCCCAAGGATAAAACTTCTTTTAAACGAGAGACTAACGGGCTAAACAAACAAGACACATAATTTATCCTTCTTTTTTGCTGTGAAGTTTCAAATTTTCGGACCGGATCTAATGAAGCCGAGTTATCTATCTACAAACTGACAATAACATTAATCACATTTTCTCGATCCATTTTTTCGTTTTATTTTTCAGCGGTAAACAAACTCAGAAAATGAAGGAAAAAAACTTTATGCTTGAAACGTCAAATTTGACATATATTTTTGACAGCTGATTGCCTTCATTCAAAAGTGCAAAGTTTCTAGATTGCACAACTGATTTTCCTGACAATTGCTCTTTTGCAAGCATGCATGCAAGCAGGCAAGCAACCATGCAATCATGAAAAAGGCCTTCCTTCTGCGGACCTGTAATGTTAAAATAAATTAATCTTCTTACCAAGAGGAAGCACTACTTACTTTGAAAAAAGGCGCTCTGAAAGATCTTTTGCAACTCTTTTTTTCCACTGAGTAACTAGCAGTTCGATTATAAATAAAAAAATTTGGCTGTAGAAGTTCTACAGTAGCACAATCTCATACAAGAGTGTTTAAGCAAAACCAAACAATAATTTTAATTGTAAAAAATTGAAACTTTATTTTTAATATATTACAAGAATATTGTACATTTTTGAAGCTTATTGCTTGTTTATCTAATGAATGAGCTTAAACAAATAATTTCTGAACTTACAATATTTAACGTAATTTAAAGACCGTAAAGTACAAATTACACCATTAATAATATTGCTTGAAAAGATGTATTTTAGTAATATGCTTGCTTTAAAGCAGCACTTGTAATGAGGAATGCCGCACCTATTAATAAGAATGTGATTATTTTTAGTACACTTGGTCGTCCGGAAGAATCTGGAAAAAGGTAAAAAAAATTATTGCAAATATTTGTATTTATTCAAGGGAATATATTAAAATTTCGTGAGGACTTGATCCATATTAAGTCATGGTATATGCCAACGATGGGCAAACGCGGCTCTTCGTTGAATCTTGTGGCTGCAAATGTTAAATCATTGGCCTCGATCCCCAGATCCGGCGGGTCGGAAGTGAGTGAGGATTTCACACTTTGCGATTCTCAAATCCACAACCGCGAATCTCTCTTTGGCCCTGTAAAAGTGTGATCCGCAACAAATTTTCTGTGGATTTGAACGACAATTGCGCCTAAGATAATCCGACATCGCGTATTTCATTATCGCGTGAGTCTTCACTACGAATTTTTGATTTAATTGAATCGGCGACTGCGGATTTGAGAATCGCAAAGTGTCAAATCCGCACTCCGCCCGATCTAGGAATCGACACGGGTGTGGAAATGCTCTTAATTTCGTATCTAAAAGCGACATCACAATGCTTGCATTCTAAGAAAGGCGTAGTAAAAAAATTATTATTCGTTTCTATTTCCGCATGAATTTCACATAATTTTTTTTGGTATAAGTAGATGAAAAAAAAATGGTTTCCCTACAAAATATAATTTTCAAAAAAAATACAGGTTGTGAGTGATTTTTTGGCACACTTTGAGCTTGAATAACTTCGAAAGGGTTAAGTTTTCGAAAAAATGACAAGAGGACTTTTTGCAGGCAATAACGTTTCGTATTGACTGATAAAAAAAAATTTCGGAAAATTCCTTTTTTGAATGAAATTTTGTCCAAAAAGTGATTTTCGCTAAACTTCGACCTTGGATAACTTTCAAAGGGTTAATCGGGTCAATTAAAGCTGTAGAGAATTTCATTGTCAGTATTTTGGGTGCTCGTGCGGGGTTGTATGACCTATAGAAACCGAGATACATGAAAAACTCGGAAAAACACGATATCTCCGCTGGCCAAGGATTCCGAAGGTGTTTTCTTAAAAAGTCGCAAAGAAGCTGTGTACCAAATTTCAGCCATTTTGAAATTTTGTCTCCTTCAAATGTTAATTTCCCCGGACTATAAATATATATTTTACATAGCACTAAAGACTAGTGTAGAATATTTCATATTATTAATTCAATTTTAATAAAATATGATTTCGAAATTACATACGACATATAATCTACAGTACACAGCCAGAAGTGCTTAAGTGCAAAATATGTGTTTCGAGAAAATCGCCCTCAAGGATTTTTTTAGATATAGAATTGTGCACAAAATCACTTTTGCCGGTCCAATAACTCAGCAACCACAGCTCAGTTTAAGATAAGAATTATAGCAATGATTAAGAATAAAATACTGAATTCAAAAATGCAAAAACCTCCAAATTTTTACCGTAGTAATGCAGCTCTCTATAATTATGAAAAACCCACATGCAGCTCTCATTAACCTCATGTGTGCCCACCCCTGGTATATGCTGTCAAGAAAAAAATGTTACAGACTTAGAATAGAGAACTGCAGGAAAGGCCCTCGTGTATAAAACCCCTCTATATAAGCGTAGAGAGATCTGGGGTGAGACAATTGTCAAATTGGGTTAGTTGACTGCTTGCTCTCCCGCGTTCGGTAGAATAATCTTTTGAAACGAGTTTTTTATAAAGTTATGTCAAATTATATTCTCAAAACTAAAATTAAAAAAAAGAAAGAAAGTATAAAGAATTGCTTTTAGTGAAATGAAAGTTCTAACGAGTGAGTTTTCTGTAAAAAGAGAACAATAAACTGTGCAGTTTGTGAATGTAGGAATAATACGAAATTTCCACGAGAAAAATCGTTCTTCAGGTAAATGTGCTAAATAAAATACCTCCTAAACACATACTTATATTAGATATTTACATTAATAAATATGAGAATCACTGCGCTAAATACTCCAAATAATATAACTTTTGTTTCGCTTAGATTACTTTGTTTACATTAGGTCTGTTCCTGAACTCGAATGTGGGATCACGCGGGACAAAAATTTTCCCAATTTGTGTTTCTTTACTTTCTCATGCAAGAAAAAGCGGGGAAATTTTCACTTCCCCTCTTGCAGGAATTTGCAGGAGGTTTTCGGTCCGGCGATTTCTTGCAAGTTGTCAAAAGTTGTCAATTGACATTTTGTTTATGTGTGTGGGTATCTTACAAAGCCATGTACGGCAGTTGTGTGTGTATTATTTTGTGGTCCGGCTGAAACGTCAACCCTAACAAGGTTATGTACGAAAATACTCAAATCGAACGCGGTAAAATTATTTCGGCGCGAATAATTTTATGAAAATAATTACATATTGCTGTGAAAGAGAGAGAAAATTATTATTTTTTGTTTGTTCGGTGAACTAATTATGTTAAAAGAAAGTTATTTAGTTGATATGCCTGACAACAATTAAATTAAAACGTTGGCATGGAAGTAATACCCAAAAATTATGAATTTTAGTTAAATTTTAGTGTTTTTTAGTGCCATACAGTGGGCCAACAATAGTAATCGAATTTGCAGTGATTTTAAAGCGAATAGTATCTTCATTATGGTGTAATTATTTAAGATATAAGTGAAGAAAATGTGAAACAAAGTGCTAAGGTTATTGTTTTGTTTGACATTTGAATTGGGGCATATTTTGTTCATTTATGTATAAATATTTAATTTTGGATATAAAATCATTCTAGACTGTGGGTATAGCAGTAATCGGCAAAATGTGCAATGGCTTTATATCCAAGATAAAACCTTCATAAATATATATATGCCCCAATTTAAATGGCAATCAAAACAATAACTTTAGGTCTTTCTTTAGCATTCATTTTTCTGCACGTAATTTTTATTATTTACCACCGCACAACATGAAAAAATCAACATTTTTTTCTAATGAAACACGGGATAACCACCGCGAATGTAAACAAAGTGGCCACCTTTACAAGTAACACATTTAATCACTCAATTTTTTTAAATTTCTTTAAATTTCTTTAATCAAATCACATGAGGTTTACATGAATATAATAGTTTCCACTGTAAGACACTAAAAAACACTAAAATCGAAATAAACTTCTTAATTTCTAGGTATCACTTCCATGCTAACGTTTTAATTCAATTGTTGTCAGGCATATCGACTAAATACCTTTCTTTTAACATAATTATTTCACTAAACAATAACAAAAAATAATTCTAAAATCCACTTCTCCATACGATTTGACAGAAACTGAATATTGCACCCGGATCACCGAATTGCTTACATGTGTGTGTGAACATGGCATGAGCATGGCTTTCTATATAGAAGGTTGTGACATAGCCAATCGACATTTATGTTATCTTCTTCTTGATTTGCAAGAAATTGCCCAAAACGTGTTTCTTTACTTTCTGAATTTTTGACAAAATTATCCCCACCATTCACTAAGTTTTTGCCAAACAAATTTTTACAGGAAAGTACAGAAGTACAGAAAAGTACAGGGACAGACCTATTAATTGGCCCAACGCAAAATTCAAGGGGATCAGCTGGTTCTATTTCGGAGTTTCTGGGGGCAAGGTTTTATTTTAGATAAGTCATAATTTTAACTCTCTCTTGCCCTCCTCTATTCAACTCGCTTTTTCTGCTTGTAGTGTAGGTACTCATACAAAAATCATTTCAGTAGATACGCTTTAATTCGGCGAAGGCTCTTCCTGTAGTTTTATATTCTTAGGTTACAGACATGGCTAGTCTACTAACAAGGGAATCAAATTTTTTATGGTCCTTCGTAATTGAAAATTTAAAATTACATATCGAGGGTTTCCTGCCAGAAGGGCGTATCCACAAAATCTACGTATTTTGAGCGTATAAACATTATTAAATTTTTTACGGTTTGTTTTGACAAAACTCATCAAGTGAATAAAAGTATCCAAAACATACGCCTAAAAACATTTATTTTCGATGATAAGCAATATGAAAAAAAAAAAAAAAAAGTGCCATGGCTTCTCGATGGCACAGTAGACATGAATAGACCCCAAGGATAAGACATATTCATGTCAAAAACCAAAAACAACAAAAACAATAAAAACAACAAAAACAGCAAAAACAACAAAAACAACAAAAACAACAAAACAGCAAAAACAACAAAAACAACAAAAACAACAAAAACAGCAAAAACAACAAAAACAACAAAACAACAAAAACAGCAAACCAGCAAAAACAACAAAAACAGCAAAAACAACAAAAACAGCAAAAACAACAAAAACAACAAAAAGAACAAAACAACAAAACCAACAAAAACAGCAAAAACAACAAAAACAACAAAACCAACAAAAACAGCAAAAACAACAAAAACAACAAAAACAACAAAAACAACAAAACCAACAAAAACAACAAAAACAGCAAAAAGAGCAAAAACAGCAAAAACAACAAAAACAACAAAACCAACAAAAACAACAAAAACAGCAAAAGCAACAAAAACAGCAAAATCAACAAAAACGACCAAACCAATAAAAACAACAAAAACAACAAAAACAACCAAACCAACAAAAACACCAAAAACAACAAAAACAACGAAAACAGCAAAAACAACAAATAACACAAAACCAACAAAAACAGCAAAAACAACAAAAACAGCAAAAGCAACAAAAACAACAAAAACAACAAAAACAGCAAAACCAACAAAAACAGCAAAAACAACAAAAACAACGAAAACAGCAAAAACAACAAATAACACAAAACCAACAAAAACAGCAAAAACAACAAAAACAACAAAAACAACCAAACCAACAAAAACAGCAAAAACAACAAAAACAATGAAAACAGCAAAAACAACAAATAACACAAAACCAACAAAAACAGCAAAAGCAACAAAAACAACAAAAACAACAAAAACAACCAAACCAACAAAAACAGCAAAAACAACAAAAACAACGAAAACAGCAAAAACAACAAATAACACAAAACCAACAAAAACAGCAAAAACAACAAAAACAGCGAAAACAACAAAAACAGCAAAAACAACAAAAACAGCAAAAGCAACAAAAACAACAAAAACAACAAAAACAGCAAAAGCAACAAAAACAACAAAAACAGCAAAAACAACAAAAACAACAAAAACAGCAAAAAAAACAAAAACAGCAAAAGCAACAAAAACAACAAAAACAGCAAAAAAACAAAAACAGCAAAAGCAGCAAAAACAACAAAAACAACAAAAACAGCAAAAGCAACAAAAACTACAAAAACAGCAAAAACAACAAAAACAACAAAAACAGCAAAAGCAACAAAAACAGCAAAAGCAACAAAAACAACAAAAACAGCAAAAAAAACAAAAACAGCAAAAGCAACAAAAACAACAAAAACAACCAAACCAACAAAAACAGCAAAAACAACAAAAACAACGAAAACAGCAAAAACAGCAAAAGCAACAAAAACAACAAAAACAGCAAAAAAAAACAAAAACAGCAAAAGCAACAAAAACAACCAAACCAACAAAAACAGCAAAAACAACAAAAACAACAAAAACAGCAAAAAACAAAAATTTATCCTAAAAGTATGCTAAACAATAATGAGTCATAGTAACGATTTTCGTCTCCGCACATTCTTTCAAATAGACTCCAGGGATAAGACATATTCATGTCAAAACAAAAACAGCAAAAGCAACAAAAACAACAAAAACAGCAAAAAAAACAAAAACAGCAAAAGCAGCAAAAACAACAAAAACAACAAAAACAACAAAAACAGCAAAAGCAACAAAAACTACAAAAACAGCAAAAACAACAAAAACAACAAAAACAGCAAAAGCAACAAAAACAGCAAAAGCAACAAAAACAACAAAAACAGCAAAAAAAAACAAAAACAGCAAAAGCAACAAAAACAACAAAAACAACCAAACCAACAAAAACAGCAAAAACAACAAAAACAACGAAAACAGCAAAAACAGCAAAAGCAACAAAAACAACAAAAACAGCAAAAAAAAACAAAAACAGCAAAAGCAATAAAAACAACCAAACCAACAAAAACAGCAAAAACAACAAAAACAACAAAAACAGCAAAAAACAAAAATTTATCCTAAAAGTATGCTAAACAATAATGAGTCATAGTAACGATTTTCGTCTCCGCACATTCTTTCAAATAGACTCCAGGGATAAGACATATTCATGTCAAAAAATTCACCGATTTTTGAAATGTTTTTATTGAAGCCTCTAAATCCATGTTTTTGTTGATACGCCTTTCTGGCAGGAAACCCTCGATATAACGAAGATTATTGACAGAATTTTAGATTTCACTCAAAATTTTTGAATTTTTTCAAGTTATAACATTTTTAAGTTTTCGGATGACAAGGAAGGAGGAATAGACATTGGAAAGTGGGGTGTTTTTTAATAAAAGATTTTTCAGAAATCATTATAGTCTGTACTGCTTTTATGTGATAAGTCCATCAGCATTTCTGAGAAGAGAAAGCTAAAAATGTACAAGCATGCGTCCCAGAGAGCAATTGTTAATTTTTATTTATTTCTTCCCGAGTCTGATGCGCCAAGTACATCATCGACTTTTGCTCAATGTTTTGTACAATATTTCGCTTCCTCCTCCTCATGCATCCTCCAGACTATCTTTAACCTATCATATTCTTTTTCTATCCCCGAGCTAAGCTTACAACTAGACGTTGCATCATGATGTGAACGATATGACGGACTGGTAGTATAAAGCTTATACTCTTTCCCATAAAAAATAGGAAGTGATAGGCAGGGAAGTTTTATTTAAAATAAATTCATAAGAATGCTGTAAATTATTAGAAATATACATATTCTGCACCAATGAACCAAACAAATAGGTACACTTGGTTCAAATAATAGAACCGTAATTATACGTACCATATGAGTGAGACTTTGACTCACCCGAGGGCCAAAGTCTCCACTAAACGCACTCCCAGATAGTTAGTACCTATTTATTGGAATAGTACTTATTTATTGGACTACAGATACTCATACAAAATGTAGAGAAGTGGGTTCACCCGGTCCTTAGTGGTCTTCCTACCTCTACTGCTTCTGATTGGTCGATTCACCCATAATGCCCGAACCCCAACGAGGACGCAAAGTATGTCTTCTTGAAATGCCCGAGTTGTGTCGAGCACATAACTGCCCTGGAAACAGCCGCCACGGTGCACCTAACACTGGAGAATATCCTGGGCCAGATGATGAGGTTGGAGGATGTGTGGATGTGAGAATGGTGAAAAGTACGCTGAAAGACATCCACCAGAGGTTTCAGCAATACGATGCCCAAAGAACAGAGAAAGTGGACCACGAGGGAACGTGGGGATATGAACTGCGTTCTGGATTCCCCTATACACACAGAAGACGTACGGACGGTGACTACGCTGAGAACCATCCATTGGAAATTGAGGCACCTCAAAGCCGACAGGGGAAAAAAAACGCATAAAAATAACTGCAGAGAATGGTTAAGGAGCTCTGTGAAACAGGTTTAGCGGATTTTAAACTAACTGGAAATACGATTGGATTCAGTGCCGAAGTACATTTCCATTTAAATCCAGCACCAACAAGTCCCGCATAGCCCAACGTAGTCATTTTGGCCGTCAATCGACATTTGGGGAATCGGTAGTCTAGGGAGTAAGGCGGCAGCACCACGGTCCTTCGCCTTTACCACTTTCTCCACTTACATAACTTTTATTCTTTCTTTTTCCTCTTTACATTCCTCATTCCTCCTGTCATAGCCTTCACTAGCCCTTCTCGCTATAGGTTGGTTGATGAGATGATCCGATGTCAGAGTCGGAGTGGGGGAGTAGGTGGAATACCATTGACAAAGTAATCAAGTGTCCTCGATAAATGATGCCATACAAAAAAACTAGTAGCAATGTGATTGGTCCACCCTTTTGATATGATTAATGTAGACGGAATAAACTGACTACTTAGAAAGGAGTAATACGTTCAGCATTAGGTGAAAATTTACTAATACCAGAACTGATGACAAAGTCATCACCACAAGATTTTTCTTGAGAATTTGTTTTTTCTGAACGTAAGCAAACAAACATTTCCTTCGTACTTCGTTCACTAAAGAAGTCGATATCGTGTTCGTGCTGTATTGTGCAGGTGCAAAAATCATGAACGTCGTTTATACTGAGAAATAGTTTGACCGAATTTTATAAAAAATCTTTTCAGATCAAATTTTTGTTAATACGCTTCAAACGACACTTCAACGATGTCAGTATTTTATTTATCTCGCTCGAAACGTGCAGATACAATAATCACGTACGCTGTTAAAAAAAGTACTTCCACCCAGTACAAAAAAATCGATTTATCTCCGAAAGAGAATTCTTGTTTAAAAATATGAGTGTGCTTAAGACCACACTTTAGAAGTAAAACTTTTGTACCCAACGGCTAGTAATATGCAATAGATATAGTGGAAAGTCTGTCGGATCTATAGTACGCTTGAGAAAATTCAGGCCAACGACAGATGCAGGAAGAATAGTGACGAATCTACTGACGGACTTGATAAAAATACTATTTGAAAATATTAATGAATTCCTATTTACATTAAAACCTAAAAGTAACCGGTGTACCTAGTACGTATAGCACATAAGTGCGCATCCCACACGGGTATGCACGCTTCCGCCACAGGCATGGATACTACCGCCACAGGCACGAAAATCTAAACATTCGCCTCATGGAAGTAAGCTGGTGACATATGCAAGCGTTCATGCATTGCATTCAGAGGTTCATAAAATTGCATTGTTTTTTTCCGTCCCGGCTTTCGCACATAGCCCGAAAATCTAAGTAACGAGCGCATGCAAGGTTCATGTGTTTGTTGTGCATACTTGGGTGTGCTATTTCGAATGCGGCATTACAGAAAAAGTTAAAAGTAGTCCGACCTTTGCGTGGCATGCATTCCATTCATGGAACATTCCGTCAGGTCGCATTTGAATACACACACTTCTATATTATTTATCAACGAATTGAACGCATGTACGCTTGGATATGTCACCAGCTGTATGCATGCTCCGCTCCCGCTACATTCATGAACATTAATAATTGCATCCGCATCGGCATAGACTATTCCAAACCCAGGTATTGTTTTACCAAGCAGTGAGCCACATACAATGAAGCTTTACCTATGCGAGCTGCTTTACCTACGCGAACGAGAGCCAGTCTACTTGATTATGGTATTGGCACCCTTTATGGCCACCTAGCCAATTACCTGATTACTTCGTCCCATACAATCTTTTAGGGAGCCAATTAATTTTAAAGGGAGCAAAAAGATATGCAATCAACCTTTTTTCAAATTCTTCTTTCTAGGCGTAGTTGAAAATAATTTATTTTGGCTGATTAAACCGAATTTGAAGCATAAAGATGAAAAAACATTTTTTTCAAACCTTTATATTTTCAGACGATGTAGGGATAGTTTCAGCCCTTTACTATTATCCCTATTTTAAGACTGTGGGACCCTGATTTTCGTAATCAGCGACCCAAAAAACATATCAGAAATGATTTTCACACCAGTGTAATGTTTTGACATAAACGATTCGTCGATTTATGCAAGTTAAAAAAATTGTAATTTAAAAAGGGGAAAGGGAAAGGTCCAGCACATCTCACCAAAGGGGAAGTGGGTGCCAATTTTAAACAACAGCACCTCACACATTTAATTCACCACTCCCTTTTGATATTCTAAGCACCCAAACCACCGCCGAAAATTCTTCTCGTATATGCCGCTTCCAACATGTCAGTCAACTCCAAAGTGTCCGCGGCATAAGCCCGGCCAGTGACCAAACTACAAGAAAAATCTGAAATAATTCACCTCTACAGAATGGTGAATTTGTATTCCTATAATGAGATAAAGCAAAGTCTGGGCGACAACGTAGCTAACATGCCAGAAAATCTATGCAGTAAGGCAGAGTGTATTTTAACTGTTGCACACACAGCCCCGAGTGTCATCGTCTCTTGTACCCCGTCCGCCCCTTTTCCTATCGTTATACGAAAGCTCTGACGATTTTTCATGTGTGAGAGTGTTACATGAATTAAATTTTTTCAAGCAAACGTCCCTAAAGAAGTTTTACTTAAAAAAACATTACATTAACACGGCGATAGCCTAGGCGGGAAGTACTTCTTTTTTCCCTTCCATAGAATGAGTTGAAGAAGTACTTCCTCCCCATGTTATTTAGAAGTACTTCCACCCTAGACATTACATTAACACGGCGATGGCCTAGGCGGGAAAGTACTTTCGTTTTCCCTCCCATAGAATGTGTTTTGGAAGTACTTATACCACATTTATTATTGAACTCATATACAAAATGATTTTAAATTTTTGAAATATAATTTAGTCGGGGGAGGGGTGAAGTGTGGAGGGGTGGAGGTGGTGCTGGTAAAATTAAGCGATTTATAATTTTTATTTTTAAATTTTAATAAAACAGAAGCAAAATAAAGATGAATTCAAATATATGTATGTACATTAAAAAATCTAATGACTGAGATAACTGAGATGATTAACAAAGAAAACGACCAGCTACGAAGTTTTTGATCATGCTTTTTGCGCGAAATCAAACGCATGGTCACCAAACCCATTCTTCTCTGCATTACTAAGAAGTACTTCCAGAAGTACTTCTTTGGTATTTAAGAAAACACTAAATAAAGAAGTACTTCCAAATCTATTTGTCAGAGTAAGTACTTGCGATTTTCCCTACTGGGCTGATTTAGTGACATCGTGTGGCCACCCAGTTTGTCGGATCTCACCACCACAAACTTTCTTCTGTGTGGTATCTTACGGCAAAAGTGTAAAATAGCGACCAAACCAACATTTCAGAAATAAAAGAAAATGTAGAATGAGAACTTCTTCCTTAATCAGTATTGCCCCAATCAGCCAGAAATGTATTTAAAATGCATTTATAATGTCTTTCATGTAATATGTAATGCCTTTGTAAGATATTACAAAACGTATTATTTTCGCATTAAATTTATATGGGAGAGGACCCCTTTTGTCGGACCCCGAAGATTCTGTCTTACACGTAATATAAAATTAATGCATTATTTTGGCATTACAAGAGAATGTATTTCATGTGAGACATTATTAATGCATTTATGTGATATTACAAGAACTGTATTTTATGTAAGGTCTAAATAATGTGTTACATTTCGTATTTTGAAAAGTATTACGCCTGGCTGGCTGGGGCGGAGCCTCGAACCGAGTAATGTTCAATTTAGAAGGAAATTCATAATAATTTGTCACATCTAATATCAATTTGTATCAAATCCTAAATGTAGCAGTTTTTCTCTGGTAGGTATTATCGTACGTACAAAAAAATCGCACAAAAAACAGATAAAAAATTGAATTTTTAATTATTTTTTAAATATCAGTTTGACTTTTTTCTGTTTATATTTTAAATAATATATTTCATACATAATATCATTTATTCTCTGTTACCTATTGCTACATATGTACATATATGACTCAAAATATAAATATTTTTACAGGAGAGGGCGCGAAATAAACTTCAAAACGCTAGCGGCTAAACCATTACTATTATCGGTTGAACAAGATAATTGTTCCTCATATTTCACATTTTTGTTACGGCGTGTCCACGCGCACCTGTAAGCAGTTTCTATAGCTTACCATCATAAAGGAACAATAAAAAGTAGCGCGAAGTAAAAAAATTTAGTTCCTTGTTTGTTAGTTTTATTTTCAAACGAGCGTAATTCCTGCATAACCTCATTAACACAAAATTTTTGTTTTGGGTTTTTTGATATTAAACTTTTATTACAGCAAAGCATCATTCCTTTATTGTGCCTAGCATTTTCATGACCTCCTTTCTTTAAAATCAATATTTATTTGTCTAGGTTACCTTTAATTAAGGGGTTCGTGATAAAGCAACATAACAGCGGTATACTATGCCAGGCTCACCAAATAAACATTAGTTGAACCCCCAAACTGTAGACCAATCTAATTATTGTTAACCATTATGCGACAGAATTATAATTTAATAATGAGTCTACTACGAGTTTTAATAACAAGCCGCGTACATTTCAATGGCTCAACCTATTCCGTGCATAGTGCAAATACATTCGCTACAAAAATTCCAGATAGAAATCTTATAAACTCGTAATTTTTGTCAATTAAAACCCAAGAAAGAACATTTCTATACTCAAGACTGGAATTACTAAATTTTGAAGTGTGTAAGCAATGGCGGCATGCAAAGTAATACTCACTGGTTTTTGGTTTTATACAAATCCGCTTTTCAACGTCCGTAGAGTATCCTGGCTGACACCGACAAGCTGAGTTTCTGCATTCCATGGCCTTGGGCTCTTCGGGGTTGTAACACTCGCTAGTTTTTGTGCATTTTCCGCCCAGTTCTGTAAAATTCAAAGTTGTATAATAGAACAAGATATTAGACAAACAAGAACACAAAGGGAGACGGCGAATAGCAGGTAAAGGAGTTCGCTGTCAAATTTGAGAAAAATTGTACATCTGGAAAACTGCCAACCAGCAATGCACAACGAATAATGCTTTGCAGGTAATCCGTGTATCTTCACGAGTATTCTTGTTACATGTGGTAAAACAAGTTTTCTATGTTGCTCTCGATGCATACGGTAGGGAGCCCACCATGGCTAACTTTCTTGTCTTTGCAAGGAGATATGGAAGTGTGGGTAGTGCTTCTTCTTCCCTTTAATAAAATGGTTATTCATGTTTTCGCTTGTGATAGTTCTCAGACCAACAATTTTTGTTGAAAAAGTTTCCCTTCTTTTCTAAAAAATCGGTTTTACCACAGGTAACGAATCATCGGGAAATATGGCCGATTGAGGTGACAAACGAAACTATTTTCGGAGCGACCGTCAAAAGCAATCAAAGTACGCAGGTTCATAAGAAGAATTCGGACCGAAATCACAACCACGACTGCAGTGACCGAATCAATTTAATCTCTATGTTGTAGCCGTCGCAAGGAAAAGTTATTATACATATGTAGTTGTGCAGTTATGTTTACGTTACAAAAAAACATTATATTATTATTATATTTGATTTTCGATATCATTTTCTTAGATACCCCTACTGACCTTATAGGACCCAGCCCCCTTGAAGCGCCTTCTTCCAATCGTCTCGAAGTTTAACTAGTTTTCACCATTTTCTCTAACAAAGTTTTCGTATATCTTTTAAAACATCACCGTTTTCGTATATCTTCTAAAACATCGTCCTCCTACATATATGTAACTTGAACGTTCTACGTTTCTTTTGCCTGTTGGCCTACCATTGAAAATTCGAGCCCGAATTCCTTTTACAGAGGTTCGTACAAAATGTCTGACCCATCGTAGTGTGCCCAATTTTATATATGTACATATGTATCAGCGGTGAAGTATTAATACATCGTAAACCTCCGAATCTTAATTTCACTTGTTTTCGGACGCACAAAGTGCACCACCATCCAACGATAGCATGCGCCACCTAGGGGTTCTCTGGCTTTAAAGAAAAATGGTCCGATGGTGGTTTTTGAGCACACTCCGGCCCAGAAAGTGGCTTCCTTGTCGTGCAGTGGTTTTTCGTGAATGTCGTGTATCTCTGTTTCTCAAATTGGACAATTTTGTTTATTACTTCCGCCAGAGGATGTAAAGTGAGCTTCATCCGTCATCCAAATGTCGGCTCCGTATCGATCATTTTTGCGACGGCATTTCCATATTGCAAGCGACGAATCCTTGAATAAGTTTCACTTTGTATTGGAAGATCTTGCTTCTCCTTAGAGTTGTTCCACATACGTTTAACTCCAGCGATCGGCGCCGGCTATACAACACATTTGGATTATCAGCAACACTCTCTCTTACCGCTTCAGCGACTTCATTAGTGCCTAGTGCGCCGCGGACGCGGGCGATTGGACACTGGCGAGTCACTACAGACCCGTACTCGTAGTCATCTGAAGACGCCGAATTTCTCCCATATTTTTACGATAAGCGCTGCAATTTCAGCGCGTTTTTTTCAATGGGAAAAGACTCATAGGTAAAATATTACTGAATGGGGTTTCAGAATAGTGTACATATGTCGAAACTTGCTAAAAAAAGGCCAGACTTAAATTTTGAAATACCGAAGGTCTAGATGGCGACGATATTCCGGAGACTCTACAATGACGAGATCTACGAGCGCTGTCGCGACATAGATGTTGTGAAGAAAATAAAGCTCGGTAGGCTCCGGTAGGCAGGGCATCCAGCTCATATGAGTGAAGATGAGCCTGCTCGGAAAGATCTCTGCGGTAAGACCTATGGGGTGCGACAGCGAGGGAGGCCCAACCTTCGTTGGAAGGACGGCGTGGACCAGCACGCTCAGAGCTTAGGGATGCCAAACTGGATGACATCGGCTCAGAATCGGGACCGGTGGAGAGAACAGTTGCGCGAGGCCAGGACCGGATCCCGGTTGTAGAGCCGTTAAAGAAGAAGAAGATAGCGATGAGATGTATAGTAAAAAAGACACAATAAAATTACGAACAAAGCTGAAGCGCGTTCAAAACTACAACATAACCACGAGCATAACTTTTTGGCGTTCAAAAACTCCCGTGGTTTACTATGGTGTAGTTAAATTTTAACCATGCTCCGGAGCACGGTTAGCGATAGTTAAGAAGAAGAAAAATGAAAACAACTTTTTGACATTTGTTTTAATAATAAAAATGAACAAATCAAAATGGGATTTGTGAAATTATTGGAAAATAAATAATTAATGGACACATACAAAATAATTCAAAGAAATAGCTGAGACTATTTCTTGAAAACAAAAATTTCATTTTTTGAAGTGAAACTTCCTTGCTCTCGTTTCGGGGATTTTGAATTAATTCGCTCAAGTACGAGTGTATTCAGAAAACGAGTGAAACGAACACAAGGACAGGTGGGTCATTCTTTTACAAACCGAACAGATTTTGATAAAAAATCATTGGCATCTCTTCGATTTGGCTGAAACTTTTTATACGGATTCTATATCGAAAAATAAAAGATACGTGTCCGAGGATTTTATTTTTTTCCTCATTGTTTCGATAATACAAGTGATAGAAAATTTGCGAAAGGCGAGTTTTTTGGCTTGGAGGCTTAATTTCAAAAATTTGTAATTCCGAATCTGCAAGAGCTACGAAATTTTCACTAATTGCACTTTTGTAGCTGAAAAACTGAACTTCAAGAAAAAAAATTGTTTTATGGAAATTTTCAACAAATTCATATTGTTATTAACAATTTAATTGTTTAAATCGTTTTTTAACAATGGCCCCCAGAACAAATCAAGTTTTTGATATTTCCATCGAATTCCCCGTCAAATTTTACGTCAAAAACATGTTTTCAAAATATGGTATCCTTTCGATTATTATTGTTAAAATAATAAGTTATGTAGCGCGTGACGGCAAAAAAACCGTTTTTTGCTGATAAAACGAAATCTGTGGCTCGTATCGAAAAAAGTTAAATGTAAAAGTTGTCGATAATTGAAAGATCTACTACTTTTGTTCAAACTGTTTTTTGACTTAACCTCAATATTTTGAATTAAACTGCAAAACACGTTGAAAATCGTCTTTTTAATATTTTTTTATTGCAAATGTGCATAAATAAAAAAATTATGGGTAGTTTGTTCACAAACGGAATCTTCTACGTGTTAGAAAACTAATCTTGATTGTAAAAAATTATTATCTAGCATTTTTCAATTTTTGACATTCTTGAAATTTCGCGGGGAATTCTGCCTAAAATGATCCAAGGTGTTCCACACACCATACGCGTTCTTAGCTGACCGCTGCTACGCGCCAGCGCCAGAGTCTAAAGAAACAATCTGATTAGTTCTTTAGAACTGGCGGAGCTCTTTGATTGGTCGATGTAGCGCTACCGCGTAGCGCCTAGCGGTCGCCAGCTAATATAGAATACAACCCGTGTTGGAGCAGCTGTGCGCGTCTTTTAGTCCGTTACGTGTTTAAAGCATTTCGTGTGTTATTGTAATAATGTCACGGAAAGAGGCGCAATCTTTGCGAGGTACTAATATTCGGTCTGATCGATGTTTCAATCCTTTCAATTTGACACATCCTGCTACAAATGCTTTTGAACTGAGAAAAGTGAATGAAAACCAACTTTTTAATTTTTCTTTATTTGCTAATATATTGTTTTATCATTTGTTATTATTTATCTAAGTTGGTGATAATATTTTTCACAATCAAGATTAGTTTTCTAAAGCCCGGTACCCACTTGTTGCAAACCAGCGTATACTATCTTTGTACCGTTTCAATTATTGATTGATACGAAAAAAAACAGGAACTGAAATTTTTCAAGTGTCATCACTGCGTTCCGAATCATCCAGCTTGTACTATGATTGATGCGCGAGCGCGATACGGTTATCTGGTCAGTATCGGATTTCAAGGAACATTATTATGGAAGATCACTAAACAATGGAGGAGGATGCAATGGCAACTAAGCAACGGATGTGCGCATGGCCGTCCACACTACCTCCTAAAGCGTATAGTATCATTATTTTGATGTGACGGAGAAAACCTGCTAAATGAGAGATCGGGTTCGTATTGTATCTTTTCGCACATTTTGAAACGGAGCATTGCAATTATTTTAGAAAAAATTTTAAAGAACGGGGATACGAGACGCCGGTTTTCAACAAGTGGGTACCGGGCTTAACACGTAGAAGATTCGGTTTGGGACCAAACTACCCATAATTTTTTTATTTATGCACATTTGCAATAAAAAAAATATTAAAAAGACGATTTTCAACGTGTTTTGCATTTTAATTCGAAATATTGAGGTTAAGTCAAAAAACAGTTTGAACAAAAGTTGTAGATCTTTCAATTATCTACAACTTTTACATTTAACTTTTTTCGATACGAGCCACAGATTTCGTTTTATCAGCAAAAAACCTTTTTTTTGCCGTCACGCGCTACATAACTTATTATTTTAACAATAATAATCGAAAAGGTACCATATTTTGAAAACATGTTTTTGACGTAAAATTTGACGGGGAATTCGATGGAAATATCAAAAACTTGATTTGTTCTGGGGGCCATTGTTAAAAAACGATTTAAACAATTAAATTGTTAATAACAATATGAATTTGTTGAAAATTTCCATGAAACAATTTTTTTTCTTGAAGTTAAGTTTTTCAGCTACAAAAGTGCAATCGGTGAAAATTTCGTAGCTCTTGCAGATTCGGAATTACAAATTTTTGAAATTAAGCCTCCAAGCCAAAAAACTCGCCTTTCGCAAATTTTCGATCACTTGTATTATCGAAACAATGAGGAAAAAAATACAATCCTCGGACACGTATCTTTTATTTTTCGATATAGAATCCGTAAAAAAAGTTTCAGCCAAATCGAAGAGGTGTCGATCAGACAGGTGTTCGATTTGTAAAAGAATGACCCGTATACGAAACGGAAGCTAGCTTCTCACTCATTTACATAATCGACAACTAAGTGATGCCACATCCTACCACACCAGCAGGAAAATACTTACAATTTACTTAAATTGGTACATAGCCATAGGTAAAGTAAAATGAGGAGTCGGTTATTTAAAAAATTAAGATTGTCTATTAACTATTAAACATAAAGTTTTTGTAAAAGCAGCGAAATATTTTAGATTTTTTGTTAATTAATACTAAAAGTATTTTTGGTAATATATATATAAACTCGAGTATTGTCTTCTCGCTCTAGGACTAGGAGTGAGATCACAATTACATTAGGGAATAAGAATTTCGAACTGTCATTATCGACAGTTAGCTACAAAGTGTTAATGAGATTAGTTTTGAAAAATATTTTTAAAATAATTGTAATAAGTGATATTTAACACAATTAACTTGTATTTTGAGATGTTTGTTGTCACATTTAGTGGTTTTCTGTACAAACAGGATTGTTGCCTATTTAGGCAAGTGATATTGGAATGCAAATTTAATTTCTCATAATCTTAATTAATGTATTATCTCCAATTTTCCTTTGATGAAATTTTAATTGTATTAAAACATATGCATATTGCCAGAATTGCGATTTTGGCCGTGTTCCGTAATATCAACCAATGAAAAAGAGTAAATTCAAGTGCTTACGCTGTGATTTAATAGCAGCATACATGAAAGTGTTACAACTTGAAACTGCCTGCGTCCCATTGGGCGATACGCATAATATTACCGCCAGGCGCCAGGTTTTCATGCTTTAGCTACTTAAAAATAGATGGCTCTTTCTTTTTACGGTTAAGTAAATTTAAATTAAATTAATTGCCGTTTAAATATTTAAAAACCGCAAATGTAATATATGGTAAGATATAATATTTTCTTCTATTATATAAATAAAAATATACAATAATAAAGAACATATAGACATACATAAGTATGTACACGAGGTTTCACTTCTGCCTTGTGTTCTTTAATACACAGTCATATTTTTTTTAATTCGTAGTTAACCACGGTGCGTTCGAAAACCTCCATGGTTAAACATAAACTTTAGCTATGGCGGGTATCGGGAAGTAGTCAAAAAATCGATCGCGACATTCCTCACCGGGACAAGGTCCGGCCGTTTAGGTATCGGTTCAAATTATGAATCTAAGTCATTCTCGAATCAACTTAATCACGCACACAAAATTTCACAAAAATCAGTCCAGTTATTTAGGAGGTGTTCAATTACATACATACGAAGAAGAAGAAATCATTAATTAATTAAATTATTATTAAATTATATAAAAATTGTGGGATACCTTTGGAATATACGTATAAGAAAAAGAACAGAATATAAATTTTTGCGGCCTTAGGGGCCAGCAGAATATGTTACACAATACATTGATGTAAAAATCAGGTTTTACCAAAAATTGTGGTTTATAAGGTATTAGTACTTCACCGTCGATATGCAACTATACTTAACTCGTCATATATTTCATCAAGCTCTCCGTTGTCCTTATGCGTCATTTTTTCTTAATATTTACATATACTAGGACCAAATTTACTTCTTAGCATCTTTGTTTCAAAGATTTTGAGCTAATATTCTGTTTGTTTAGTTAATGTGCAAACTTCAAGGCTGTATTCCGAAATATAAGGGCAGTGCTAATGACGTCAATAATGGATGCCATATTTAGGTTGTCTGAAACGGTACGACTTGCTGGTAATCACAAAAATATAAGATATTGGAAGCTGAAACAATTTCCAGTTGTAACACTTTCATATGTGCTGCTGTTAGTCACAGCGTAAACACTTGATTTTACCCTTTCTTGCTGGGCAGTATGCTGGGAGATATTACGGAACACGGCCCAAATGGGTGGCATAAAATTGAATGCATTCTTTCTCGATGACTCTGCAACCCGATTCGAGCCTTGGCTTCCATCAGCTTCTGCCTCCAGGCGTCTCTCTGTTCCGCAGCTTGCTTCCAGCTTCTTGTGTTCAGGAATTTTGCTGCATCAGCCTAAAGGCCCCCATACACGGTCAAATTGGCTGTACAACCAGATTTTCATCAAACCTATAAGCGCAATGTATTTTGATCGGCCGACCGGCCCACAATCGATAGTTTTGGTTGTACAACCGCACTTCGCTGTACAACCAATTGGACCGTGTATGGGGGCCTTTAAAGCTGGGTGACATATACAAGCGTACAAGCATTGCATTCAGCGGTTCCATGATTTGCGGCGAGTTTCCTCTGAAACATAATTGCATGATTGTTTTCCGTCCGGACTTTCACACATGGCCCGAAAATCTTAGTAACGAGTGCAATGTGTTTGTTGTGTATGCTTGTGCGTGCTATGTCGAATGCGACATTGCAGAAAAAGTTGAAAGTCGCTCGACCTTTGCGTGGCAGACATTCCATTCACGGAATATTCCGTCAGGTCGCATTTGAATACACACACACGCTTACATATGTCGTCAGCTTAACACCGTCTCCTTACCGTAAGCCATGGTTTGCCAGTCGGTTCCCATCTGGTAGTAGATTCAGGGTTTTTTCGGCATCCTTGAGTCATTCATTAAACATGACCGGCCCAACATAAACGCGGTAGCTTGGCATGTGATGATAGTTTATACTCTTTGTATAAGTCATAAAATTCGTGATACATAGTAGCGTATTTCTCCATGCATTGTCTTCATTGGTTGAGCCGTATATCCATATCGTCGGAGAGCTTTCTTCTTAAATATTTTCACCTTATCTACCGATTTGTGGGAGATACTCAATGCTTCACATCCATAAGTAACTAATGTGCGTATGATCGTTCATTTTTTTATTTTTGTTTTTCTGTGGATGTTTCTAGATTTCAGTACTGGTAGTTCTGAGAAGTGTATTCTATTTGCTGCGTTTACTTTTCTTTGCACGCCTATCGTTTCATCGTTGCCTTCGCTGACTCTG
This sequence comes from Thereva unica, assembly GCA_949987705.1. Taxonomy (NCBI): domain Eukaryota; kingdom Metazoa; phylum Arthropoda; class Insecta; order Diptera; family Therevidae; genus Thereva; species Thereva unica. The sequence goes on along the minus strand of OX465283.1, from coordinate 85,235,174 downwards.
GACAAATGTAGTTGAATTGGTTTACTCGTTCAAAGGTATATTCCGTCCAGGTGGTGTTGTGGTTTCTTTTTCTGTCGACTCTTTTTTATGTAGAAGTTCGAAGCTTAGGTGTCACCCTTTATACTAACAGTCCGTCATGTTGTTTATTTCATGGTGCAATATCTGGTAGTAATCTTAGCTCGAAGATAGAAAAAGGATATGATAGGTTAAGGGTAGTCTGTAGGATGCATGAAGAGGAGCCAGTGGGCCTTGCGTTTGAAGTCTTGGATGTTGTATGAGTTATTTTTTAACAGCCAGCTGAGCCACACCAGTCGGGGTTAGCAAGGGACAGCCTCGTCGGAGTGTTTGCCTCCTGTAACAAGAGAATCCCGCTAATAAGCCGAAGAAGGCTGTGACGCAGGCACTACCAGGCTAAAGGGTGAGCAGAAAGGTACACCTTCCGCAAAGCGAAGGACCCGATCTAAGCGAAACAATGATACCTTGGTATTAAAAGGTTAAACCGGCGGGATTTATTTGTAGTTCGAAATGTTTAACAACATATTCTATTTCCGTGTATATCTCTCTAAAGTATTCATTAATTGCTGCTTCTGCATCTGTCTGGCTGTATTTAGTTTATATACTGACATATACCAATGTTTATGTCGAGCTTAAAGTGCTCGTTATTGTAAACTTTGCAGTTTTATGAAATGTAAATACCCTTGTAACATTTCAATAAATACCAAAAAAATGAAAAATAAGCCTCTATAGTTAGCAAAACACATTTATCTCTTTTCTTCAGTTATTTTTTCGTTCTTCATATGAAGCATAGTAGTTCGTTTATTCCTTCTGCAACTTGCCTCCTTGCTTGATTAACTCTGCAAGAATCCTGGAGATTTACTGGTTTTAAGGATCGTATTGTATTTTGGAATTCTGCCAGGGTTGGTACTTTGGTTCCGTTCATCATTGCGATGTAGAAGGGGTTCTGATAAGTATCTGGTACTTTCATTGCGTTCAGCAGTAGCTGAAACTAGGTACATTAATGTTTTCTATATTCTCACTTTGCGTTTTTCCGAGATTTATTGATTCTTTACAAGAACATCTGCGAAAAAGGTCTTATTTGCGGCTACGCTGTCATCTATGCTCGTCATCCTTTATTAATTGAAAATCTATCCTCTCGTCGAACTATTCTTTTTATCCCTCTGTTGGTAATCTCCTACTTAGTCTTCCATATATGGTTTCAGTCTATTTAACAAAATATGTGAAAGTACTTTGTAAGCTGTGTTCAACAACGTGATTGGACTGTAGTTTTTTCAGATCACCAATTCGTCCTTTATGTGGACTTGGACAAATAGCCACTCTCCGTAATTCGTCTTTTCCATAGTTTGCAAACGCGACTTTGCACGGCATGGCACAGTTTCTCCCCACCATATTTTAATATTTCTGTGCGTATCCCATAAGCTTTGTGATGTAGCAAACGCTTAAAAAAATTTATTAAAGCTCTGAAGCATCGTTCTCTGAGTTGGGTTGTATGTTTCTTCCTTTAATCGAGTTATGTTATTTATCTAAACAATTTTCCCACACCTCAAGTATGTCATCGATACTTTTACCTATAGTATCACAATCCCTTCCTACCATAGTATGTAAATTGGTATGTTTGTACTCTTTATTTATCATATTTACTTCTTTTGTAGAAAATACTAGCATATTTATTATTATCGCCTTGAATTGTTAGCATATAATTTTCGTTATGTTCATGTTGGCTTTTTGTTTTTGTATTCGTATTTCTGTGCATTGTCGCATTATGTTTGGTGCCGTTTTTAACCGCCGTGGTTGGGGTCGTCGCCTCAACTACAGTTGCAACATCACTTCCTTCATATATATCTGGTTGTCGTTTGGTACCAGCACCAAAACCAGCATCAAAACCTTATTTTTCGTAGTATTAGGTTTTCACTTTTACTAACTGACAGAAATTGACAGCAAACGGTAGTTGTTGCTTTTCGCCTATTTGTTTCCTACTATTAACGTGATTATTAAATACCTATCTTTTCCTGGCACTTTCCATAACTCAAGTGGTGTTTACTGTCGCAACCACACTTGTTTTCGATGCACTTTCCTAAATTTCCTAAGAGCGGCTTACATTGTTCATTATCTACGCAATCGTCGCCAACTTCGGTAGCTGTAACAAGAATCAAGGTTAATTTTTCTTAGTTAAGGTTCTTAAAGTATAATTTACCTTCTTTTATACATTTCTCGTCAAAAAGGACATAGCCCTTTTTGCACTGGCAAAACTTCGATTCTGGAATATCTTGAAATGGACAAACAGAATTTTCTACAACACATTCCGCATCACTCGTACAGTTTCCGCCAACACCTGTGACAAGAAATAGAAAAATATGTTAAATTATAGGAAAGCCACAAATAGTACAGGAAAAATAGTAAAAATAGCGGAAATGATTGGGTACAGGCTGAAAATTGGCACGGAGCTTCCTTTTAGGGTTCTTAATAAGGGGTTATAAAGTCTACCGATTTTCTACCCCGGGAACCTTTCTTTCTAGGGGGTTTTAGGGTCAAAATATCTGTTTTTTGCAAATGCATCTGAAACCGTAAGTCCTATCATAAAAAAATGTTCACAAAGTTTGTAGCTCATACGATTTTCTACAAAAAATGTTATTATACATTTTCCCGTACGTATTGCCATTCATGAGATATCACCGTTTTAAAGATTTAAAATATTCATATGAACTCATTCACGACTTGTATAGGTTTTCCGATGTTCAAGTTGGACTACTTTTCTAATTTTTTCAGGGGTCATTCCTGGATGTATTTGGAGGAAAAATGTGTTCTAGATAGGGGGCTAACCACTAAGATACAGGGTGTTCGCGAAAAAACAATGTCTTTTTTTGTCATTTATTTAGAGTTGAATAACTCCTAGACCAATTATCGTAAACCAATATACTTAGACTCATCTTTTAGGTCAAAGTGTATTATTTTATTCAAGGTCAGGAACTTGAGTTGCTCCGTTTAGAAGATATGTTGGTTCAAAGCATGAGCGAAATGTTTAAAAGCCTGATGATATTTTTTATTTTTTCTTTTTGTGTTTTTTGTTGATCATGTTTTGTCTACTATCTGACATAATTTAGATGTAATTTTGTATTATTGTTCCAATTTGGACCATTTGGTAAAAAAAAAAACAGAAAATATACTTTAAATTGAATAAAAAATATCATTAGGCTTTTAAACATTTCGCTCATGCTTTGAACCTACATATCTTCTAAACGGAGCAACTCAAGTTCCTGACCTTGATATCAAATAAAAGAATACACTTTGACCTAAAAGATGAGTCTAAGTATATTGGTTTACGATAATTGGTCTAGGAGTTATTCAACTCTAAATAAATGACAAAAAAAGACATTGTTTTTTCGCGAACACCCTGTATCTTAGTGGTTAGCCCCCTATCTAGAACACATTTTTCCTCCAAATACATCCAGGAATGACCCCTGAAAAAATTAGAAAAGTAGTCCAACTTGAACGTCGGAAAACCTGTACAAGTCGTGAATGAGTTCATATGAATATTTTAAATCTTTAAAACGGTGATATCTCATGAATGGCAATACGTACGGGAAAATGTATAATAACATTTTTTGTAGAAAATCGTATGAGCTACAAACTTTGTGAACATTTTTTTATGATAGGACTTACGGTTTCAGATGCATTTGCAAAAAACAGATATTTTGACCCTAAAACCCCCTAGAAAGAAAGGTTCCCGGGGTAGAAAATCGGTAGACTTTATAACCCCTTATTAAGAACCCTAAAAGGAAGCTCCGTGCCAATTTTCAGCCTGTACCCGACCATTTCCGCTATTTCGCTTTTTTCGGCTTAATTTGACTGTACTAAAATTGGAAAAGCAAACTCTACAAAATCTGTGAAGCCTAGGCCAAACAGATGGTTGAACCGGGAATGTGTGAACGCTAAAGAAGCCGCCTATAGAGCATACAGACGTTCGACTAACGAGTCACTTTGTCGTGAGTACATCAAATTGAGAAACTCCTGTAATTCCACCATTAGGCAAGTTAAATCATAATTTGTTGATAGATTGAGAAGTATGGTTGTTAACACCACTACAGGCAGTAAATACTTCTGGTCTCTAGTAACTACCATTAGAAAGAATTGTACTTCCTCCTCAAGACGCCTTTCCGCCCTGGTTTCTGGCTTGCTGGGGCCCTTACCAAACGTTTCGTTCCCGTAATCGATCTCATCACGTAAACGCTTCAACTTCAACTTCGGGTGTTCTCAGATATCAAACCTTCCTCTCCTCTATTGCTTCAATTCAGAGAATACTCCTTGTCCGGAGTTGGTAGCCCCCATTCCTTTAACTTTAAAAAGGCTAACGCTTGTGAGCTGTCATCTAAACCTGCCATGGTAGATTTCAGTAACTACTTTGCTTCTCCAACTTAGTTCAATAATGAACTTAAGCATTTGAAAAATCAGAAGAATTGGCTCTGGAAAACTTATTTAAAGAGAAAGGACTCTCCGAAACTCATTTCATTTACCAATTCCTATAAGCGATTTCGTTCATTCTCTTTTACTCTGTATCGTGAACATCTTAGCAGTATGAGCGATTAAGTGTTTACTGATACTAGAAACTTCTTCAAATTTGCCAACTAAGAAAAAAGCTGATAACTACCATAATACTATGCAACATACGAACTGGTCTAGCTGTGAGTCGCCTGCGAGTTGCAACATGTTTGCGTCATTCTTTCATTAATCTTTCTCACCTTCTGACTTTCAGCCTATGACAATAATTTTCGTCACATTATTTCTAACTGAGAGGCTCATTTTTTACCTCTATCAATTACCAGTGCGGATATCGTGAAACATATCGACGAACTCCCATTCGACTTCACTTCTGGCCCCGACAGTATTCCTCCTGCTGTCCTTAAGTCCTGTGCGGAGGTTCTCCCGTCTCCACTGAAAACCCCTTTTCAAAAATCCCTGGATAGCGGGTACTTTCCTACTCTATTATAGACCAGTTGCAAAGTTGTCTGTTATACCAAAACTTTTTGAATCAATTATCTATTCTATACTCGTTCCTATATACAAGAGGCTAGTCGAATCAACATGGTTTTCTTGCAGCTCGTTCCACTACCACCAATCTTCCTGAGTTTACTTCTCAACCGTGTACTATAACAGAATCTCTACTACTGTTGAACGAGTATAGTAAATAGTGGAAACTTCTTCGCGTAACAGCCTTCTGCTTACATATAAACGCGAACGTATAAAAATTTACAAATGTAAGTTTTGACCGATTCTGAATTACTAGCTGCTGAGTTATATTGGATAAGCTACATATGTTCAAAGATTCGAGCCATACTTCCAAGATAGATGAAAACGGATTCTTAAGAGTGGATTCTCGAATGAAGGAGTTAACCTCGTATTTCGCGTATAAGAGAGAAATTCTGGATGCAATGCATATTTGCATTGCATAATTTGCAGGATGATGCACACTAAACCTATGTCTCAACCCTCTGCTCGGTTGCCGCGTGAACGAATACTGTCTTCACATCCTTTCGAGACAAAGGGAAATGCTTTTGCTGGACCGTTATATACCAAGCCCTATAGCGAGCCGGAGCCGATCAGTCAAAAAGTGTAGGTATATAATGCTGTTCGCCTGCGCAATTGCGAGAGTGATACATTTACAACTTGTCATGGATCTGACAACGGAAAGCTTCATATTGGGGCTAAGCGCTAAGCCGATTTATTTCAAGAAGAGGTACGCCGCAATACATATCATACATACTATGTTTATTCATATAATACACGAGCTTTCAAACATGCGCCAAGTAGATTGCTGTGTTACAGAACGTATTAAATGATGAAGAGTATTAAATAATGAACAGAAAGGAGAAGAGTAGTGTACGAATGCAATTAAGGCTAAAGAAGAAGCTCAACAAAAGGGTCAATTAGTCAAGAGTATAGCAAACTCCTGTAATTCCATCATCTGAAAATTCAAATCATGGTTTGATGATTTTTTTATGTGGAAGACTAAAGCATCAGGAAAAGTCACTTTGTACTGTGGACAATCTATTTTCTTCGTGTAGAGTGCAATGTCGAACAGCAGCTCTAGTCGGAGTAGAGTGAGGAGAAAGAGAAGTGAAGGAAGGAACTCCCCAACCAAGGCGAGGTGTTTTTACTCCACCTACTCCCAACAATTACTATGGCGACTCTGGCATTCGGCCATGAAGAAGCAACTCGCTGGAGTGTTATGCCTCCAGAAACGAATTGAATCTCATCAACCAACCGATGACATGCGCTTTGGTGGAGCGGGAAGGGCTAAGGAAGGCTATGCAAGCAGCAATCAGGAATGTAAAGAGGGAAGAAGAAAGAAAGAAAGTTATGTAGGGGAGAAAGTGGGAAGGCGAAGAAACGTGGTGCTGTCGGGATTCGAACCCGGGAGATCTGGGATGGTAGCCAGGCCCGTTACCCCCTAGACTACAGATTAGGCTTAATTGAACAAGAAGACTTAGAAAATTTAGAGATAGGTTGCCATACTCTATCAAAAGTTAGAGAGATATCTGAAGAAAACATACCGGTCTTAAAAAAGCGATTCATAATTTAGTTGAGATTTCCTTTATGACACAACCAGAATGTCAACCGTAGGCCAGTTTTATCGAAAGCCTTCTTGCGCATTTACTTTGATTCTAGATATCCCATGAGCTTTGTTTTGATTTTCACCTCTATAGATTTGGAAACCAGCGAATGGCTAGCAACTCTTCCTGGCATTAACATTTTGCTAAGGAACCTACGGCGGACTCTCGGACTGGACAGGTTTCACGAAGACGACCCGACAAACATACCAAGGCTAAGGATTTGAACTTATTTTCATGGAATGTAAGAACGCTATACCAGCCCGGTAGGCTAAAAATTCTCCTAGACGAGTTAACAAAATACAAAGTGAGCGTAGCTGCCATCCAGGAGATGAAATGTACTGGACAAGGGATATTTGAAAAAATATAGTTACGGTATAGCATTCTCGCATTAAAATTGCTTATAACTTCAAAAGTAAAGGTCGTAGCATAATAATTGTTAGACATTATTCATTGTCCAAGCTTTCCAATTTTGTAAAACAAAAAATGGTTCATGACGTATTTTTTGGAGAAAATGGTGATTGAAGTTGGTTTTAGCTTTTTCAAAAAAAAAAGCTTATACAGAGGCTCTGTCCGTCTGTCCGTCTGTCCGTCTGAAGCCTACTTTCATCTCTGAAAGTACTGCAGATACAGACTTGGGAAATATCTCAAAATGTAGCTCTTGGTCAAAAGACCAAAAACTGAGAAAATGGTCTGGAAATTTCAACCAGAAGTATATTTAAACAACAAAAAAGAGCCTTTAAAGAAAATATTGTGACTAATTTTTGTGTTCTAAGGCTTATAACTTCTTAATTATTCATTTTACCACAAAATTTCTAAGTAATAAATTGTAGATTATTTAATTCTAAACAAAAAGTGTCCTTGCAAATTTCCGGTAAGATGTGCCGTTTCGGAGATATAGTGGAAAACCCATTTGCATACGTTTTCCAAGATGGCGGCCAAATGGGGGGGTTAGAATCCCGAAAACTCAAACTTAAGCTTACCCTGACCCCCCCTACACATCCCAAAAATAAAACCTTGTCCTGCATTTTTGCAATGTTAAAGTACCATTTCCATGGACTATAAAGGGCTAGGGAAACTCCCTCGTCCGTGGGGCTGCGAGTTCGATCCTTCGGTTCGCGGTGCTTTTTTTTCGTCATAATAATTTTTTTTAATTACCTTCAGGGATTTTGTTTCATATGAAACAAGTTTTTGACGTGAATACGTCTCTAAATTTGCTTCCAGAACAAAAACCGATGATAACGAAATTATGGCATATAGTTTTTATTTGCAGCTCAAAAACTATTGTTTATATTGAATAAAGAAATATACCATGACGTGTGTGAAGAATCAAAGAATTTTATTGTTTACATTTGATTTCCTTTTTTTTAAGCTATGATGATTATATTGTAGTGTTTGTTAAATACTTTGTTAAGTTTTAGATTACGCAGTCTCACAAGTTATAACCTACATAAGCCTTTAACAAAAACTTTTCAAGATTAATTATAGCGTTGGTCAGTGTGATACTTATGAATCTCCATGGCCAAACTAGGGTGCGGTAAGCCGAATTTTTAACAATAAGACATGTATGTTTAAGTAAAATAATACACCTAATTCTGTTGTGCAAAGTGCACCACATTAGATTTTCCTCCAATCCAAAGAAAAATGTTTAGATTCGTTTTCTATAGTGTTTACATGTGTGATGTGCTTTTTTTTTTTTTTTTTTTTTTCAATTTGACACATTCGAATTATTGGCCTCGATTCCCAGATCCGGCGGCTTGGAAGTGAGTGAGGATCAATCTCCACTTAATATATTGTCATCCAATCTGAAGTGTTATTCAACAGAAAGAATACCATGAAAAAGCGTAATTAGTGGCTAGTCTCTAGGCACAACATCCCACTAGTTTTGTTTGACGACTCATAATTAAGTTGATAAGATAGAGGTCCCCGTGCTGAAAGTCGAGTCATATGACAGTCGCATGTAGATGTCGATGTCGTCTCGCTTTTAGTTGGTGTGCTGAGAGTCGGGTGGTGTGACAAGTTGTTTGAGTTGAAGAAATTGTTGTTTCAGTAAAATTACGACTGTCAGCACAGGGATCAGAGAGTCTATGTGCTAAGTTGTTGTGTTTCGTGAGGAATTAACAATTTTAGATTGAAGAATATACATTTTGTTTCGCGAAAATTTTAATAAATTGTAAACAATTTGAGATTAAAGGTGTTAAATTCTTGTTGTGGTTTAGTAATTCGGAATATGAAGATAGCGAACGCGAAGAGCTATAAATTTTATTATTTCTTCCCAAACAGTGTGTAATTTGTCAGCATATCTCTGCCCTTTAATCTAAACCTGGATGGTTTTCTAAAATTCGAACTGTTTTCGAATTGTTTTTTATTCTGAAATTATTAAAAACTTAAAATTAATCACTCCAAAATAACAAATATGTATTTTCTTTTAAATTTTCCTTCTTTGTCACTAACGCAAACATCCCGACCAAAAGTGACAACAAAACGACAATAAAAACGACAACCCATACAATTTTTTGTTCGTCTATCCAAGACCTATCAGTTTCAGCTGTATTGATGTTATAGATCTTGCTAGGGTGATACTATCCATTCGCTCGAATGCTGTTGGTCCTGATGAAGTTGCTCCACAATTCATAAAACTAATCCTCCCTTATGTCGCTTACCCTATAACTGATATCTTCAACCACTGTCTCACTTTCAGCGTGGAAAGAAGCGCTAGTCATCCCTATTGCCAAGATCGCCACTCCAAAATCTGTCGGGGACTTCAGGCCAATAAGTCTTCTTTGCTTTCTGGCCAAATCGCTCGAGAAAATAATGTACTCCCAAATAAGACTCTAACCCAAAACAATCTTTTAAGTCCGTACCAATCGGGTTTCCGTCCTGCACACAGCTGTGACACTGCGCTGTTAAATATCACTTCTGACTTTCGCCTTGCGATGGATAAGGACAATTTTGTAGCTCTTGCGCTCCTGGATTTTTCCAAGGCCTTTGATAGCGTCGATCATGACTTGCTGTTGAGAAAATTAGCGTACTACTTTAACTTCAGCAAACCAGCGCTAAAATTAATGTATGCGTTCTTAAAATCACGTTCCCAGAGAGTTAAAATCGGGGACTGCTGCTCAAAGCCAGCTTCCTTAAAATCTGGCGTTCCCCAAGGATCCATCCTTGGCCCCTTACTATTCAGCCTATTTATAAATGACCTCCCCACTGTAGTTAAGCATTGTCTGATTCACTTATACGCAGATGACGTACAGATTTACTTAAATCGACCGTTAGGACTTATCGAAGATTGTATATGGAGACTTAACGATGACTTAATGCGTGTTCTGAACTGGGCTCTTGAAAACAAATTGAAACTTAACCCTAAAAAATCTCAGGCCTTAGTAATATACAGAAACCCACTGGATTTATCTTATTTTCCTGGGGTTTTCCTAGGAAATAGTCCTATACCGTATGTTCAACGCGCGCGAAACTTAGGGGTAATTTTGAATTCAACAATGACCTGCTGTGACCATGTTAACGCCAAACTGAGAACTATCTACGCCAGTATCCGTAGACTCTGGTTATTCGCTGATATCTTGCCGGCTAGCTTGCGATGTAATCTAATTAAAATTTTGCTGTTGCCCCATTTTACTCACGGTTCAATCATTTTTCCTAAATTGGATTGCCTGTGTGCCAAAAAGCTTGAGATCGCGTTCAATGATTGCATTCGATTTGCTTATAAGCTAAGACGATTTGATCACATCGCTCAATATCGTTTCAGTATCTTGAATTGCTCTTTAACAAATCATCTAGTTAAGAATAACCTACTCTTTTTTTATAAAATTCTTAATAGCGGCGAACCTGCCTACCTCAGAGAATTCATTAAGCTACTCCAAAGTACAGGACATAAAATGATAGCACTTCCGAAATTCAACTTCAAAGTTCTCGAAAGTTCTTACTTCGTTCATATTGGGAGAATATGGAATTCCTTGCCCCAAATAATCCAATCTGCTGCTTCCGCTAACAGATTCAGAAAATTTATTACTACTCACTTCTCCGAAGTCTAGCATCTGCCCACTTATCCACACATCACATGCCTTTGTTTTGCCTTTTTATATAATTTTTATCATTTTAATTAGTTTCTTACTTTATTCTTCTTCTTTCTGTTTTTCCGTTTTCTTTTTCTAATTTTTTTATTTATTTTATTTATTCTTTCTAATTTTTTTTATTCATTTCTTATGTGCTTTATTGTAATGTAGTCTCCAGTAATTTTTAGCTTCATTATTAACACTTTTTGATTTTGTATTCATGCCTATAATAGAATAGTGTACTATTTGTAAGACTCTGTCTTTGTACATAAATTGTCCTTAAATAAATATCAATATCAATATCTATCCATAGCCAGGCGTTCCGACATACTCGTTAATACACCCTGTATATGTACGTGCCCCTACCGAATAGAAAACGGAAGAAGGAGATGTTTTATGACTCTTTAAAAAGAGTATACAGAAGCTGTCCTCGTCATAACATAAAGATGGTCATTATTAAGTTCCGCAATTCAGAATTCAATCCGATTAGAAGGGCATGAAGTATACAGCTGGAGATCATCAGCCTACAGATGAAAGGAACAGCCATGGATAACAGAAGGAAGATCATTAACATACAATGAACCTTGTGGCACTCCCAAGGGCACAGGTAGGAAGGATGACACAACGCTATTGTGGCGAACATGTGTAGAGCCTATAGAAAGAAGAGAAGAGAAGAGCCGAGTAGCGGAAGATGAAAAGTGGTAGAGTTGGCTAAGTTTGGATATTATAAATTACAACTATGGGAGATTGGAATTTAGAAAGGAAGTTATTAGACTCGAGATATCGCAGAACTTGGATAGATAAAAAGAGTTTGCTCAAAAGCTTTGGCAAGGAAAGGAAGAATGCTGATAGGACGATAATCAAATATGTCAAGGGAAAAGGATTTTTTTCGGTAAGGGAATCACTATGGCTTTTTTCCACAGCAAGGGAACTTAGGAAGTTGTTAGGCAGTAATTGAAAATATGCGTGATAGTTATCACGATTAGGGGAGAAAGAAGCTTGAGAAAACGGAGACAGATTCTATCAAAGCCAACACTGTTAGATGAAATGGACATCAATATTTTTAGGAGTTCAACTGCAACGGAAACTAAAACCATCAGACCTAAGAGAACGAGAAAAAATTGGAAAGAGTGGAGGAGGTAGGATCAGGAGGATGTTGAATAAAAGACACGTTGAGAAGGTTTACATTACAGTTAAAAGGGATAGGTGCAGAAGCATGAATGCCTAGCGAACGAAGATTAGACCAGAGTTGTTTGGAGTTTAAAATGGGATCAAGCTTGTGGGAATAGTACTCACTTTTAGCAGATTAAACTTATTGTTAATAAGGTTGCGAAGCTTCTTGTATTCATTAAGGTAACAGGGGATCCTAGTCCAACGATAACATCTGTACATGAACTCCTGCTGTCTTATCAGGTCGCACACTTCACGGGAAAACCAAGGACACGGTGCAGAAGAGCTGCATCTTCTTGTGACTATAGGGACACACTGATCATAAATACATTGAATAAAGGAGGTCAACAAATTAACCTTAGTGTCAACACAACACCCCACGGCAAAGAAGAGGCACATTCAGAAAGCTGATCTAAATTGATGTTGCTGCAGTAACGATATGAAAATGAAGGGCCCGAGGAGGAAAGGAGGAAGGTAAAACAAACGGAGAAGAACAATATATCGTTATCAAGAAAGCTCGGAGGGAATATTTGATTGAACTTTAACATTGAAGAAGTAGCAGAAAGAACATCAAGTAGGGAAGGATTTTAACAATACAGAAATGTAGGGAGTTGTTTTAGAATATGTAAGTCCAGAGATTTAAGGAAATAACTTGATGACTTGAAGCAAGGTTGTAGAAGTCAACAGTCGGTCGATGTCGGGATTAATCGCATTAGGAGGACAGTGTACTTTGATGACAAAGCATTTGTCATATGTAGATTTTATTTCAACAGCAATAACAGATTTTATTTCAACAGCAATAAATATATATGGATATGCCAACTACTCTAGAGGAAAGCGAAGAGGAAGCGAATCATACATAGCAACACCACCACCGATACGACCAGCACGATCATTTCGATGCAACGAAAAATCAGGAAAAGAGACAAAAGAGGAGGGGATTTCAGGTTTTAGCCTAGTTTCATTTACGAGAAGAGCATGTATTTTCGTATGGTCAAACATATACCTCAACTCGTCCATCTTGTTTCTTAAACTTCTTGCATTCATAATGCATATGTTCAATTCTGATGAGGAGAAGCAGGGGATATTAAGTATCATTCCATCATTGCACAGTGTGCAATGCACACTCGATTAGGAAAACTATTCATAGATTGGATCAACAAAACGCACTGCCAAGAGCTCAGAAGCAACCGTAATGCAAATTTTTAAAAAGCAGTGGGAGAGAATTAAAGGAAATAAGAAATAAAATAGAGGAAAAAAAGAGGCAGATAAAAAGTGAATAAAATGTAGAAACGGGCAACATCGCACAAGGAAACCTTATAAAATCTTAACGTACCTATAGCAAAACATAATAATTTTTAAATTCTAAAATTCGTACTTGATTTGATGGCGTTTGAAGGAGAAGATACAAATCAGAGTTGTATGAAATCAGTAAGATTCCAAACATTGTTAAAGTGATCAAAATAAACATTGATTGGCCATGTCCAACGAGGTGGGAACGGAGCTCGACAAAGATAGTACTGGGCAAAATACCGCCAGGAAAACGGAGGCCTAAGAAAAGATACATAGATGACGTCGAGGATGACTTTAGACAATTGGATATAAAAAATTAGAAAAGTCGGGCCAGAGATCGAGAATCATGGAGACGAATTATGGAGGAAGCCAAGTCCAGCAATAGGCTGTGCAGCTCCTGATGATTATGATAGATTTGGAAATTTGTACAAGTAATTACTTTTCGGCAGTAGTTGCAAGGCTTGCTTGGGTCAAAATCAAGTAACTAGGCACTTTGTACAGCTTGGGAAAAAACCCCTGTCTATGTGGTAATCACTGCCGGGTAAGCAAAAATTCGAGAATGATGATAATGAACCGGCCTTGGGTTTGTTTCTTGTTATCACCTCCCCTTAGTGTTATTCAAACAAAGTGGCAATATGTTAAAATAAAAAGAATGAATGGCAAATGAGCTACTCTGCGAATAAAGGCCGTGACACAATGGTGGCTTCGGCTTCGTGGTGGTGTCCGTATTAAATTTTTTACCAACTTTTGGTGGATCAGCGCCAGCAAGTTATTGAAGTAACTAACACTCATTGTAAAGGTTTTCAAAATCATTTCATGATCCCAAGATTTTATTTGTTGATATGTATTTTGATAGAACCCACGTTCCTTCTTTTGCAGAAATATTTCTCTTGACCAGAATCGCCTTTTTTTTTTTAATTTTAAATAAACGTGTGTTGCTACTAGACCAGTGCATATACGCTTTTGAAAAGCCAAAAACTAGAAAAATTGTTAGCAGTATATGGAAGGCGGGAAAATTTAGGAGAAATGCTACATTCTACATAAACGAGGAAAAATCGAGAGCACCGCAGCAGATGACCGGAAAGGGGGCGGGGGAGCCAAAATGTGAATTTTAGGGGGCTAAACGTGTTTTTTGCGATTTCTGAGAAAAGTAGACCTCCTATCGAAAAACGTTAAATGTAAACGTTGTAGATAATTAAAAGATCTAGAGATTTTATTCAAATCATTTTTCGACATAACCTCAAAAAATTGAGAAAAAGGTCAAAAACCGAGTTTTTCGTTTATCATTTTTATCTTTCACAAAAATGATCCAATTTTAATGAGGGAAATGTAGAGTTTCATGTTTCGAAAAAGCCCAATTTTTTTCAAAGCGATTGGTTGTTTCGTTTTGTTTTTATGACCTTAATTTAAAAAAAGGCCCCATTTTCAATGAAAAAAGTTGGCGAACGAATTTTTGATTTTTAAAATTTTGAAGACGCATTTTTTTCGTTGAATCCTCTACTTTAAGATGGCGTAAACAAATGATAGTGTCACAATAGAAAAACATCGATAAAAATTCGAAAAACCAAAAACATCCTTTTTCAAATATCGATTTTTCCGTAAACTTCACTAATTCTTTATCTCTCTGTGATATAAAGCTTTTAGGGTCATGCAAAACTGTAAATTTAATGTAATATATTATAAGGGAGCTTCATGTAACAGTTTCAGATGTGAAAAAAATTGTTTAAACAATTATTTCACCCACGAAATCAAGTGAAAAATTACATTTTTAGACAAGAAAAAATTGTTCTACGTATTGTGATGGCTTATACATTAAAACTTACTAGTAGAACCCAGCACTCGACATTCGAGTACCATTTTCTAAGTCTATAAGTCTTCAATAACAAAATTTTTCGAAGTAGGATTTGTCAATATCTTGTTTTGTTCAATAATTATTAACAATCATAACATGAAATTCGTGCCGAAAAAACGTATGTATGTATAATTCAGGATTTTCTTTCTCGTTGCCAAAAAATGCTAAAAAAAGGCTACGTGACGCGATAGCCAATACCATATAGATGATGAGAATATTTGGTTTTTTTGTTTCAGAGGACTGGTTTTCGCAGAATCATGTACACCATCCAACAATGCGTGAAAATCATAGGGATTTGCGAAGCAACATATATCGAAAGTTTTTTTTTTTTTTTCATAACAAAAATTTTTTAAACGTATTTTAATATGTACGGAAGGTAATAAAAAAAAATTATTAGTGAAACATTATTAGCTAGTTAGCAATAAATTAATGAAAATGACCCAAAAACAATCCCCGTTACTGTGCTCTACCCCCTTAATGTAACAAATTTACTAAACAAATCTGCGAAGACGAAGGCGACTGCCGTTATTGTGTTATACTTGGCTTCGAATTAGGCTTCGATTCTATAATTCAGCATCCCGGCGCTTCGACGTCGCTTTCGAAGCCGAAGCCACCATTGTGTCACGGCCTTAATCAACTGGAACGCTTGCGTTTACGCTTACACCGCTACGTTCAGACGGTGACTATTCGATTCGAGTTTTACACGTAAATGTGGTTATACCCACGGTAGCCCTGTCGTCATAATCCCACAAATTAGGCCTTTCTTTAATTAAGGAAATAAATAATTGGATTGATACCGGGAAATCGTCTTCCATCTTGAAAAGATTTAACTGGCAATGAACATTCGACGCACGAGTTCGAAGTACAGACTAGTACTTCGAGATGTGGGAAAATTTGGTTCATGTGAACGACGCAATATAAAACTAACCGCCACTTGATCACGCATTCGATAAAATGCATTCGAGATTTATCGAATCTTAGTGACAAGTTCGTACGGTATACAGGAAAACGAATTCCACGAATTCGGGATTTTAACCGATTTAGATTTAATGTAATTATTACTGCCACTGTTCTATTCGATAAAATCCCGTATACGGTATACGGGGAAAAACATCATCGTTTATTTCGTTAGTTATAAAAATACATAATGCAGTGGCGTAGATAGGAGGGGGGGGGGGGGTTAGCCTTCAAAAATTATATTAGAATTGAATAAAGATCTTCGTATCTACGCATTTAAGTATACATGCAATTTTTTAAGCACCGCACCCCTTTTGGCATTATGTATGTGCAATTATATAAAAAAAATATCTAAGTAGATCTGTTTTCGTGACAGCTGTACTCTATTTGAGTACTATTACCGCGCTTCGAGAAGGTTGAGCAATTAGGCGCCACGGAAAGGACGCTTACTATAAATCGACCACATGTAAAGTAAATACAATGAGCCAATAGTGGCACCTCAGTTCCTAAATACTCAAAATTTTAACATAATCAAGAAAATGAATCGTTTTTCTAATTTTGGGTGAAATAACTAGTAGTCCCGGAGGTAGCGCTACATTTTTGCGAGGGATTTTATACCGCATCAATTGAATTTATAATAGTTTATTAGTATTCATTAATCAGCTGTAGCACCCGCGGTGGAGATAAAGATGGCAGCAGGTGAAAGTTGTTAAAAGAAGTAACGCCTCAAGTAATTTCATACCGTGCCAAAATTTTTGGGAAGTGTTTTCACATCAATTTCAATCGAAAAATAATCGTCAGCTCTATGAATAGGGGTAAGGGGTAAGGCCGTCAATCAGCGTCAAAACATTCTGCACGCTTAGTGGATGTGAACGTTTCAAACTCCCTTTGACGATTGAACTGACGATGGATTTACTTATACCCTGGTGGCTTCACCGGCTGAACTTCACAAGTTCGAGCAGTAAAAATCCAACCTGAGTTCGCCCAACAGAACATGAAATTGCGGTTTTTTTTTTTTTTTTTTTTTATGTGACACACTAGAGACTTAGGGAAGGCCCCTTTGTACTGTCGACCATGTATTTATTTTTGAAATGTCGAACAGCAGCTCTAGTCGGAAGATAGAGAGAGAAGTGAAGGAAAGAACTGTCACAACCTTAGCTGCGGTATTTTTATTTCACCTACTCCCAACCATTTCGCGACTCTGACATCGGGGCATCGAGAACAACTCGCTGGAGTGTTATGCCTCCTGAAACGAGTTGAATCTCATCAACCAACCGATGACATGCGCTTGGTGGAGCGGGGAAGAGAACTAGTGAAGGCTATGACAGGAGGAATCAGGAATGCAAAGAGGGAAGAAGAAAGAAGGAAAGTTATGTAGCTCGCTCAACTGAAATAATGGTATGTAATTAGCTTTTTTTTTTTTAATTTCTCGCGAAAAAGCAACAAAAATTTCAAGCACGAAATGAACAAGCTTGGTGAAGCCACTTATGAAGATTGAAATGCACTTTATTGGCCGGTGAAGCCGGGGTATTAAAAACATTCAGCTGACGGTGATTTTTATTTATGTTAACAATAAAGGTGACGATTATTTTTCGGTTGAAATTGATCTCAAAAACCATCCCAACAATTTTGGCACGGTGAGCAAAAACCCGCGTGCCTGGCAACGGCTTTTAATAAAACAATATTATGTGTGCGTAGCCGGGATAAAAAAGGGTAAAATGAAACAAAGAACATGATTATGTTACCTACAACTTTTTTAAATTCGATTAAATTTAAATTAAATTCCAATCTGAAGTGTTATTCAACAGAAAGAATACCATGAAAAAGCGTAATTAGTGGCTAGTCTCTAGGCACAACATCCCACTAGTTTTGTTTGACGACTCATAATTAAGTTGATAAGATAGAGGTCCCCGTGCTGAAAGTCGAGTCATATGACAGTCGCATGTAGATGTCGATGTCGTCTCGCTTTTAGTTGGTGTGCTGAGAGTCGGGTGGTGTGACAAGTTGTTTGAGTTGAAGAAATTGTTGTTTCAGTAAAATTACGACTGTCAGCACAGGGATCAGAGAGTCTATGTGCTAAGTTGTTGTGTTTCGTGAGGAATTAACAATTTTAGATTGAAGAATATACATTTTGTTTCGCGAAAATTTTAATAAATTGTAAACAATTTGAGATTAAAGGTGTTAAATTCTTGTTGTGGTTTAGTAATTCGGAATATGAAGATAGCGAACGCGAAGAGCTATAAATTTTATTATTTCTTCCCAAACAGTGTGTAATTTGTCAGCATATCTCTGCCCTTTAATCTAAACCTGGATGGTTTTCTAAAATTCGAACTGTTTTCGAATTGTTTTTTATTCTGAAATTATTAAAAACTTAAAATTAATCACTCCAAAATAACAAATATGTATTTTCTTTTAAATTTTCCTTCTTTGTCACTAACGCAAACATCCCGACCAAAAGTGACAACAAAACGACAATAAAAACGACAACCCATACAATTTTTTGTTCGTCTATCCAAGACCTATCAGTTTCAGCTGTATTGATGTTATAGATCTTGCTAGGGTGATACTATCCATTCGCTCGAATGCTGTTGGTCCTGATGAAGTTGCTCCACAATTCATAAAACTAATCCTCCCTTATGTCGCTTACCCTATAACTGATATCTTCAACCACTGTCTCACTTTCAGCGTGGAAAGAAGCGCTAGTCATCCCTATTGCCAAGATCGCCACTCCAAAATCTGTCGGGGACTTCAGGCCAATAAGTCTTCTTTGCTTTCTGGCCAAATCGCTCGAGAAAATAATGTACTCCCAAATAAGACTCTAACCCAAAACAATCTTTTAAGTCCGTACCAATCGGGTTTCCGTCCTGCACACAGCTGTGACACTGCGCTGTTAAATATCACTTCTGACTTTCGCCTTGCGATGGATAAGGACAATTTTGTAGCTCTTGCGCTCCTGGATTTTTCCAAGGCCTTTGATAGCGTCGATCATGACTTGCTGTTGAGAAAATTAGCGTACTACTTTAACTTCAGCAAACCAGCGCTAAAATTAATGTATGCGTTCTTAAAATCACGTTCCCAGAGAGTTAAAATCGGGGACTGCTGCTCAAAGCCAGCTTCCTTAAAATCTGGCGTTCCCCAAGGATCCATCCTTGGCCCCTTACTATTCAGCCTATTTATAAATGACCTCCCCACTGTAGTTAAGCATTGTCTGATTCACTTATACGCAGATGACGTACAGATTTACTTAAATCGACCGTTAGGACTTATCGAAGATTGTATATGGAGACTTAACGATGACTTAATGCGTGTTCTGAACTGGGCTCTTGAAAACAAATTGAAACTTAACCCTAAAAAATCTCAGGCCTTAGTAATATACAGAAACCCACTGGATTTATCTTATTTTCCTGGGGTTTTCCTAGGAAATAGTCCTATACCGTATGTTCAACGCGCGCGAAACTTAGGGGTAATTTTGAATTCAACAATGACCTGCTGTGACCATGTTAACGCCAAACTGAGAACTATCTACGCCAGTATCCGTAGACTCTGGTTATTCGCTGATATCTTGCCGGCTAGCTTGCGATGTAATCTAATTAAAATTTTGCTGTTGCCCCATTTTACTCACGGTTCAATCATTTTTCCTAAATTGGATTGCCTGTGTGCCAAAAAGCTTGAGATCGCGTTCAATGATTGCATTCGATTTGCTTATAAGCTAAGACGATTTGATCACATCGCTCAATATCGTTTCAGTATCTTGAATTGCTCTTTAACAAATCATCTAGTTAAGAATAACCTACTCTTTTTTTATAAAATTCTTAATAGCGGCGAACCTGCCTACCTCAGAGAATTCATTAAGCTACTCCAAAGTACAGGACATAAAATGATAGCACTTCCGAAATTCAACTTCAAAGTTCTCGAAAGTTCTTACTTCGTTCATATTGGGAGAATATGGAATTCCTTGCCCCAAATAATCCAATCTGCTGCTTCCGCTAACAGATTCAGAAAATTTATTACTACTCACTTCTCCGAAGTCTAGCATCTGCCCACTTATCCACACATCACATGCCTTTGTTTTGCCTTTTTATATAATTTTTATCATTTTAATTAGTTTCTTACTTTATTCTTCTTCTTTCTGTTTTTCCGTTTTCTTTTTCTAATTTTTTTATTTATTTTATTTATTCTTTCTAATTTTTTTTATTCATTTCTTATGTGCTTTATTGTAATGTAGTCTCCAGTAATTTTTAGCTTCATTATTAACACTTTTTGATTTTGTATTCATGCCTATAATAGAATAGTGTACTATTTGTAAGACTCTGTCTTTGTACATAAATTGTCCTTAAATAAATATCAATATCAATATCTATCCATAGCCAGGCGTTCCGACATACTCGTTAATACACCCTGTATATGTACGTGCCCCTACCGAATAGAAAACGGAAGAAGGAGATGTTTTATGACTCTTTAAAAAGAGTATACAGAAGCTGTCCTCGTCATAACATAAAGATGGTCATTATTAAGTTCCGCAATTCAGAATTCAATCCGATTAGAAGGGCATGAAGTATACAGCTGGAGATCATCAGCCTACAGATGAAAGGAACAGCCATGGATAACAGAAGGAAGATCATTAACATACAATGAACCTTGTGGCACTCCCAAGGGCACAGGTAGGAAGGATGACACAACGCTATTGTGGCGAACATGTGTAGAGCCTATAGAAAGAAGAGAAGAGAAGAGCCGAGTAGCGGAAGATGAAAAGTGGTAGAGTTGGCTAAGTTTGGATATTATAAATTACAACTATGGGAGATTGGAATTTAGAAAGGAAGTTATTAGACTCGAGATATCGCAGAACTTGGATAGATAAAAAGAGTTTGCTCAAAAGCTTTGGCAAGGAAAGGAAGAATGCTGATAGGACGATAATCAAATATGTCAAGGGAAAAGGATTTTTTTCGGTAAGGGAATCACTATGGCTTTTTTCCACAGCAAGGGAACTTAGGAAGTTGTTAGGCAGTAATTGAAAATATGCGTGATAGTTATCACGATTAGGGGAGAAAGAAGCTTGAGAAAACGGAGACAGATTCTATCAAAGCCAACACTGTTAGATGAAATGGACATCAATATTTTTAGGAGTTCAACTGCAACGGAAACTAAAACCATCAGACCTAAGAGAACGAGAAAAAATTGGAAAGAGTGGAGGAGGTAGGATCAGGAGGATGTTGAATAAAAGACACGTTGAGAAGGTTTACATTACAGTTAAAAGGGATAGGTGCAGAAGCATGAATGCCTAGCGAACGAAGATTAGACCAGAGTTGTTTGGAGTTTAAAATGGGATCAAGCTTGTGGGAATAGTACTCACTTTTAGCAGATTAAACTTATTGTTAATAAGGTTGCGAAGCTTCTTGTATTCATTAAGGTAACAGGGGATCCTAGTCCAACGATAACATCTGTACATGAACTCCTGCTGTCTTATCAGGTCGCACACTTCACGGGAAAACCAAGGACACGGTGCAGAAGAGCTGCATCTTCTTGTGACTATAGGGACACACTGATCATAAATACATTGAATAAAGGAGGTCAACAAATTAACCTTAGTGTCAACACAACACCCCACGGCAAAGAAGAGGCACATTCAGAAAGCTGATCTAAATTGATGTTGCTGCAGTAACGATATGAAAATGAAGGGCCCGAGGAGGAAAGGAGGAAGGTAAAACAAACGGAGAAGAACAATATATCGTTATCAAGAAAGCTCGGAGGGAATATTTGATTGAACTTTAACATTGAAGAAGTAGCAGAAAGAACATCAAGTAGGGAAGGATTTTAACAATACAGAAATGTAGGGAGTTGTTTTAGAATATGTAAGTCCAGAGATTTAAGGAAATAACTTGATGACTTGAAGCAAGGTTGTAGAAGTCAACAGTCGGTCGATGTCGGGATTAATCGCATTAGGAGGACAGTGTACTTTGATGACAAAGCATTTGTCATATGTAGATTTTATTTCAACAGCAATAACAGATTTTATTTCAACAGCAATAAATATATATGGATATGCCAACTACTCTAGAGGAAAGCGAAGAGGAAGCGAATCATACATAGCAACACCACCACCGATACGACCAGCACGATCATTTCGATGCAACGAAAAATCAGGAAAAGAGACAAAAGAGGAGGGGATTTCAGGTTTTAGCCTAGTTTCATTTACGAGAAGAGCATGTATTTTCGTATGGTCAAACATATACCTCAACTCGTCCATCTTGTTTCTTAAACTTCTTGCATTCATAATGCATATGTTCAATTCTGATGAGGAGAAGCAGGGGATATTAAGTATCATTCCATCATTGCACAGTGTGCAATGCACACTCGATTAGGAAAACTATTCATAGATTGGATCAACAAAACGCACTGCCAAGAGCTCAGAAGCAACCGTAATGCAAATTTTTAAAAAGCAGTGGGAGAGAATTAAAGGAAATAAGAAATAAAATAGAGGAAAAAAAGAGGCAGATAAAAAGTGAATAAAATGTAGAAACGGGCAACATCGCACAAGGAAACCTTATAAAATCTTAACGTACCTATAGCAAAACATAATAATTTTTAAATTCTAAAATTCGTACTTGATTTGATGGCGTTTGAAGGAGAAGATACAAATCAGAGTTGTATGAAATCAGTAAGATTCCAAACATTGTTAAAGTGATCAAAATAAACATTGATTGGCCATGTCCAACGAGGTGGGAACGGAGCTCGACAAAGATAGTACTGGGCAAAATACCGCCAGGAAAACGGAGGCCTAAGAAAAGATACATAGATGACGTCGAGGATGACTTTAGACAATTGGATATAAGAAATTAGAAAAGTCGGGCCAGAGATCGAGAATCATGGAGACGAATTATGGAGGAAGCCAAGTCCAGCAATAGGCTGTGCAGCTCCTGATGATTATGATAGATTTGGAAATTTGTACAAGTAATTACTTTTCGGCAGTAGTTGCAAGGCTTGCTTGGGTCAAAATCAAGTAACTAGGCACTTTGTACAGCTTGGGAAAAAACCCCTGTCTATGTGGTAATCACTGCCGGGTAAGCAAAAATTCGAGAATGATGATAATGAACCGGCCTTGGGTTTGTTTCTTGTTATCACCTCCCCTTAGTGTTATTCAAACAAAGTGGCAATATGTTAAAATAAAAAGAATGAATGGCAAATGAGCTACTCTGCGAATAAAGGCCGTGACACAATGGTGGCTTCGGCTTCGTGGTGGTGTCCGTATTAAATTTTTTACCAACTTTTGGTGGATCAGCGCCAGCAAGTTATTGAAGTAACTAACACTCATTGTAAAGGTTTTCAAAATCATTTCATGATCCCAAGATTTTATTTGTTGATATGTATTTTGATAGAACCCACGTTCCTTCTTTTGCAGAAATATTTCTCTTGACCAGAATCGCCTTTTTTTTTTAATTTTAAATAAACCTGTGTTGCTACTAGACCAGTGCATATACGCTTTTGAAAAGCCAAAAACTAGAAAAATTGTTAGCAGTATATGGAAGGCGGGAAAATTTAGGAGAAATGCTACATTCTACATAAACGAGGAAAAATCGAGAGCACCGCAGCAGATGACCGGAAAGGGGGCGGGGGAGCCAAAATGTGAATTTTAGGGGGCTAAACGTGTTTTTTGCGATTTCTGAGAAAAGTAGACCTCCTATCGAAAAACGTTAAATGTAAACGTTGTAGATAATTAAAAGATCTAGAGATTTTATTCAAATCATTTTTCGACATAACCTCAAAAAATTGAGAAAAAGGTCAAAAACCGAGTTTTTCGTTTATCATTTTTATCTTTCACAAAAATGATCCAATTTTAATGAGGGAAATGTAGAGTTTCATGTTTCGAAAAAGCCCAATTTTTTTCAAAGCGATTGGTTGTTTCGTTTTGTTTTTATGACCTTAATTTAAAAAAAGGCCCCATTTTCAATGAAAAAAGTTGGCGAACGAATTTTTGATTTTTAAAATTTTGAAGACGCATTTTTTTCGTTGAATCCTCTACTTTAAGATGGCGTAAACAAATGATAGTGTCACAATAGAAAAACATCGATAAAAATTCGAAAAACCAAAAACATCCTTTTTCAAATATCGATTTTTCCGTAAACTTCACTAATTCTTTATCTCTCTGTGATATAAAGCTTTTAGGGTCATGCAAAACTGTAAATTTAATGTAATATATTATAAGGGAGCTTCATGTAACAGTTTCAGATGTGAAAAAAATTGTTTAAACAATTATTTCACCCACGAAATCAAGTGAAAAATTACATTTTTAGACAAGAAAAAATTGTTCTACGTATTGTGATGGCTTATACATTAAAACTTACTAGTAGAACCCAGCACTCGACATTCGAGTACCATTTTCTAAGTCTATAAGTCTTCAATAACAAAATTTTTCGAAGTAGGATTTGTCAATATCTTGTTTTGTTCAATAATTATTAACAATCATAACATGAAATTCTCGCGCAAAACAGAGTCCGCTGGAGGGCAACTGTTTCCGCCCTATGTCCCATGAGGGATTAAAGGGGCACAAAGAAGAAAGATAACATGAAATTCGTGCCGAAAAGAAAAGAAAGAAGATGTATAATTCAGGATTTTCTTTCTCGTTGCCAAAAAATGCTAAAAAAAGGCTACGTGACGCGATAGCCAATACCATATAGATGATGAGAATATTTGGTTTTTTTGTTTCAGAGGACTGGTTTTCGCAGAATCATGTACACCATCCAACAATGCGTGAAAATCATAGGGATTTGCGAAGCAACATATATCGAAAGTTTTTTTTTTTTTTTCATAACAAAAATTTTTTAAACGTATTTTAATATGTACGGAAGGTAATAAAAAAAAATTATTAGTGAAACATTATTAGCTAGTTAGCAATAAATTAATGAAAATGACCCAAAAACAATCCCCGTTACTGTGCTCTACCCCCTTAATGTAACAAATTTACTAAACAAATCTGCGAAGACGAAGGCGACTGCCGTTATTGTGTTATACTTGGCTTCGAATTAGGCTTCGATTCTATAATTCAGCATCCCGGCGCTTCGACGTCGCTTTCGAAGCCGAAGCCACCATTGTGTCACGGCCTTAATCAACTGGAACGCTTGCGTTTACGCTTACACCGCTACGTTCAGACGGTGACTATTCGATTCGAGTTTTACACGTAAATGTGGTTATACCCACGGTAGCCCTGTCGTCATAATCCCACAAATTAGGCCTTTCTTTAATTAAGGAAATAAATAATTGGATTGATACCGGGAAATCGTCTTCCATCTTGAAAAGATTTAACTGGCAATGAACATTCGACGCACGAGTTCGAAGTACAGACTAGTACTTCGAGATGTGGGAAAATTTGGTTCATGTGAACGACGCAATATAAAACTAACCGCCACTTGATCACGCATTCGATAAAATGCATTCGAGATTTATCGAATCTTAGTGACAAGTTCGTACGGTATACAGGAAAACGAATTCCACGAATTCGGGATTTTAACCGATTTAGATTTAATGTAATTATTACTGCCACTGTTCTATTCGATAAAATCCCGTATACGGTATACGGGGAAAAACATCATCGTTTATTTCGTTAGTTATAAAAATACATAATGCAGTGGCGTAGATAGGAGGGGGGGGGGTTAGCCTTCAAAAATTATATTAGAATTGAATAAAGATCTTCGTATCTACGCATTTAAGTATACATGCAATTTTTTAAGCACCGCACCCCTTTTGGCATTATGTATGTGCAATTATATAAAAAAAATATCTAAGTAGATCTGTTTTCGTGACAGCTGTACTCTATTTGAGTACTATTACCGCGCTTCGAGAAGGTTGAGCAATTAGGCGCCACGGAAAGGACGCTTACTATAAATCGACCACATGTAAAGTAAATACAATGAGCCAATAGTGGCACCTCAGTTCCTAAATACTCAAAATTTTAACATAATCAAGAAAATGAATCGTTTTTCTAATTTTGGGTGAAATAACTAGTAGTCCCGGAGGTAGCGCTACATTTTTGCGAGGGATTTTATACCGCATCAATTGAATTTATAATAGTTTATTAGTATTCATTAATCAGCTGTAGCACCCGCGGTGGAGATAAAGATGGCAGCAGGTGAAAGTTGTTAAAAGAAGTAACGCCTCAAGTAATTTCATACCGTGCCAAAATTTTTGGGAAGTGTTTTCACATCAATTTCAATCGAAAAATAATCGTCAGCTCTATGAATAGGGGTAAGGGGTAAGGCCGTCAATCAGCGTCAAAACATTCTGCACGCTTAGTGGATGTGAACGTTTCAAACTCCCTTTGACGATTGAACTGACGATGGATTTACTTATACCCTGGTGGCTTCACCGGCTGAACTTCACAAGTTCGAGCAGTAAAAATCCAACCTGAGTTCGCCCAACAGAACATGAAATTGCGGTTTTTTTTTTTTTTTTTTTTATGTGACACACTAGAGACTTAGGGAAGGCCCCTTTGTACTGTCGACCATGTATTTATTTTTGAAATGTCGAACAGCAGCTCTAGTCGGAAGATAGAGAGAGAAGTGAAGGAAAGAACTGTCACAACCTTAGCTGCGGTATTTTTATTTCACCTACTCCCAACCATTTCGCGACTCTGACATCGGGGCATCGAGAACAACTCGCTGGAGTGTTATGCCTCCTGAAACGAGTTGAATCTCATCAACCAACCGATGACATGCGCTTGGTGGAGCGGGGAAGAGAACTAGTGAAGGCTATGACAGGAGGAATCAGGAATGCAAAGAGGGAAGAAGAAAGAAGGAAAGTTATGTAGCTCGCTCAACTGAAATAATGGTATGTAATTAGCTTTTTTTTTTTTAATTTCTCGCGAAAAAGCAACAAAAATTTCAAGCACGAAATGAACAAGCTTGGTGAAGCCACTTATGAAGATTGAAATGCACTTTATTGGCCGGTGAAGCCGGGGTATTAAAAACATTCAGCTGACGGTGATTTTTATTTATGTTAACAATAAAGGTGACGATTATTTTTCGGTTGAAATTGATCTCAAAAACCATCCCAACAATTTTGGCACGGTGAGCAAAAACCCGCGTGCCTGGCAACGGCTTTTAATAAAACAATATTATGTGTGCGTAGCCGGGATAAAAAAGGGTAAAATGAAACAAAGAACATGATTATGTTACCTACAACTTTTTAAAATTCGAGGTTAATCATCACCTATCGGGAAACTTTTGTACTACGTGGACAACAGATACTTAGCCAATTATATTCGGAATATGTCTTGTGCTCGTAGATTTGACCTTCCCAGATAATTGGCACCCTGAACTTGCCCCATGGCGAACATGGCTTGAGATTGAGATTTCCAACATTATAAGACGACATTACTGATTTGATCTTGAAAAGGGCAGTTGCTGCTTCCCGTTTTCGTGTTTCGTCGTTTCTGGTCATACCGCTCGCACTGCACTAGTTAACAATTCACTGTAAAGCTTGTTTATAAACGATGTTCGATGTTTCACTTGTAAGTATTACAACGTTTGCGGCATTACTGGACTAAGTCGACTTAGTTGAGTTGATATTTTCCAAATCGTCATAAATATCGATTATCAAAATTTCCGCGTTTAACAGCCACCAGCTCACTGTCACGATTCTAACTAATCTCAGAACGTTTTCTATATGCTATGTTGAGAAGAATAGTACTGAAATCTGAGTTCCGATTGCGCTCGCATCTTTTGCTTTAAATGACGTTATCCAATCTGTCCCTAAATGCGTGATCATTTCAGACGTGCATCAGTACCATCGGCCCGCATATCTGTCGAGACAGCTGGCAACATTTGCCCGAAATCTATGCCATTAAAATAGTTATTCCCCAAAATAATTGGTTTTTACATCTGAAATCTCGAGGTTTTTTGTTAATAGATACTCTATTTTCCATGGTGCATTCATCCACGCAGGTTTTTAGATTTGTTCCACGCAGGACTTTCCATATGATCTTCTTCGATCGGTATCTTAAACATAGAATGAGCTGTTTTTCCTGATGTGAGTAAAGTAGCAGCAATCTCTGCAACTGTCCTGTTTTCATATTGGTCAAACAACCTACCTTTTAAAATGTAAAAAATCGTGAGACTTTACCAATATTCTTATTTTATTATCACCGGAACTTTTCGCTAGCGCCTCATTTATTATATACATATACTGGCTAGAGCAATAAAATGTTTACGTTCAACATTATTTTTTACTTTTTAGTTCATTTTTAAATAAAAGCATATTTTTATGTTTTTTAAACTATATTTTTTGTTTTCTACCTTTTAGTCTATCATATACCGATATTTAAAATGAGGTCACCCAGCTTACTGTACTATACCTACTCATCATACACTTTTATTTAGGATCCATACCGAGAGCGTTGTAAAAAAAGGTAGTTCGCCATTTTGTGTATAAGCTACTAGTATTCTACTTGTAATATCCTTTCATTTGATACCCACACCATCGCGGTGTAAATAAAAAAGTAACCCGACATTTTTTGTTTGCCGCCATTTTGCTCCGGCGGCCATTTTGAATTTGGAATGACACCAAATAGAAAATTATATTTTACTTATTATTTGATACCCATGTCGGCGGTCGGCGAGCACAATGCCGAAACTCGCCGCCATCTTGAAACGGCCATCTTGATTTTTTTATGGTCAGATTGCATTGTCTCGTGAATTTTACATGTGTGCAAAATTTGAAGCTAAACGGTTATATGGAAGTGGGTCAAAATCAATTTTCAATATTTGTCTACATACATACATCCATACATACATACAGGTAGAGCTAATATATAGTGCATATATGTAAATAGCCTAAAATATGCTCGCCAAAATACCGAATCTTCCAGTGAAAGTCCCATCCCAATCGGATTAGCCGTTTCCGAGATTAGCCCGAACAAACAGACAGACAGACAAAAATTTTAAAAATGCCTCATTTCATTTTAAAATCATGTAAATAACCATATGAAATTAAAAAAACACAATTATTTTGAAATCACAGACAAACACTCCATTTATATAGATTTGCGAAGTCATTACTAAATTTTCATTCACTATTTAAACATACCGATCAAGTTTGGTCAAATATTTTAGTTGACGTACCTGGTAAGCACTGGCCTTTCGTTTCGACATACTGAGGCTTACAAGCGCACACTTTTTCATTTGAGCATAATGTGTTTGGAATTTTGCAATCTTCTGCTTTTTCACAATAGGAACCAACACCTTTCTTGTAAATACATAATTGTCTACTATCATTATATTCCGCATAGACTTCACATTTACATCTTTTCGGTTTGGCATCCATATCACAATATGCCAAACCAAACGGTGAACATTGACTTTGTGCAACGCAGTTTGCCGTGTAACTCCTAAGTGCTGTAATTGTAATATATTAAACTTTCTGCAACATAAAACCAATGGAAAAGAATCTCACGCTTTCTACATGTACGAAGATTTGGCTCGTAAAAGTAGGGATGCTTGCAGATGCAAGTCTTTGTAACTGGATTGAAATCTGCAAATGGATCAATTCCACATTCCGCCAAATTTCTGCCTCTTTCTCCAAACTCTAAAAAAATTAGAAAACGTAATGTTTATCCATGTTTAAAGGAAATTTTACATACCTGCCATACATTTGCCATCCAAGTTATAGTATCCAAGTTTACAGTAGCAAATATGATTAACACATTGAGAATGGTCAAGCCCTTCACACGGTTTGCCATTATTTGTGCATTCATCGCCAACTGCAAAATAAATTGTGATAAATATTTAAGAAAATTTTTGTTATTAATTATCTCAATACATATATTGAAAATTTTCCAAATTCATTTATATTACTTATAGTGCAGTCGTCAGAGCAAAATTCAAATGCAGACCTCTAACTAAATGTTAACTTACGAAACTTTTTTCAAAAAAATAGTGTTTAGTGAGTAGAATATGTTAAAAAAAAGTTTCGGAAAATTGGTTGTACGCCACCCCTAAAAAGAACCCCCTAAAAACAGAAAATTCCGTAATATCGCTTAAACGGCAAGTCCTATTATAAAATATTGTTTACAAAGTTTGTAGATCATGCGATTATCTACAAAAAATTATATAATAAATTTTCCCGTACAAATCGCCGTTCATCAGATATCGCCGTTTTAAAGATTTAAAATACTCATATCCCCCTAATACGCAACTTGTATAGGTCATCAGACGTTCAATAGGTCCTCTGTATTTTTAAGGATTAGCCTAGACTTATATAGGATCTAGTTCTAGTTTTTACGGTAGTAATAAATATAGGATAAGTAATGGGGCCCATCCACAGGCCAACTAGTTGCCCAAACTGAGTTGATACTTCAACTATCAATTCAGAATTTTATAGGCAATTTGAACGTTAAATGAAATTGTAGAAAACCCGCGACTAAGTTTTTTAATTATAAAAAAATGGAAAGTGATGATTTTTTATATTAATTATAAATTTTTTAATTATTAATATAAATTTTTGTATTTTTTTAAAATATAAAATAAATTCTAAATATATAAATTATGAAAATAATTTAATATTATGTGAACTTTTGTAATTTAAATTAAAAATTATGCAAAACAATGAAAATAGAAGCTTGCAAAAAAATATAATTTTCGAATTCTGGGTTAATTCATTCAAGTAGTTTGCCAAACTGCAACACACACAATGCAACAAGTTGCCCAAACTCTAGGCCCCGCCCCCATAAAAATAAAAGATTTTGATTTATCCCAACTGAAATCCCAACTGTCAAATCAATTTGCCAACTGCCCCATACACGCTGCGATTCAGTGCCAACACAACTCAGTTTGGGCAACTAGTTGACCCGTGGATGGGCCCCATAAGTTAGGTTAACGGTGCGGACTCCCATGAACCCTTGCTGTTTTCTCAAACTCGGGTCTATGGAAGCCCGCCGCCTGGACGGAGGTGACCTGAGGCAGCCACACCTCCGCTGTCCCTGCCCAGATAGTCTCGTTCTCGTTCCGAAATCCTTAAGGGCCCCCCAGCCCAGGCTTGCGAAAGGGGAGATATAATGCCGTAAGGAAATGGCAGGCAGGCAGTTTTGTCTAGGACAACTGGAAATACAATTTATGTAAAGTGCTCCACCCTCAACAAAGGCTAGGGTCGGCGCTGAGTTTGAGAATCGAATGTGGATAGATAAAGAGATACTTTATATTAGCTTCACGTGTGCGTATACATGTATGTATGTGTGAGAACAAAACTTGATTTTGACACACTTCCATATAACCGATCGACTTCAAATTTTGCACATATGAATAGTTCATGTAAGAATGCAATCTGACGATTTTGTAAATAAATCAAGACCGCGGTTCCAAGATGGCGGCCAAATTTCGCAATTGTACTCGCTGACCCCGGACATGAGTATCAAAAGAAAGGGTAAGTAGAATATAATTAGCTATTTGGTGTCATACCAAATTCAAAATGGTGGCCGACACAAAATGGCAGCCAATATAAAATGGCGAATTATCTTTTTATTTACAACGCGTTCGGTATGGGTATCAAATGAAAGGGTATGACAAGTAGAATAGAATCATCTCTGTGGTGTCATACCCGATACCAATACAGAGGGAGTTGTAAAGAAAAACGTGAACTGATTTTGTGTTGGCCGCCATTTTATATTTGTAATGATGCCACTCAGCTAATAGTATACTATTAGTCATATCCTTTCGTGTGATACCCATACCTAGTGGGTTGTAAAGAAAAAGGTGGCCCGCCATTTTGAATTTGGAATGACACCAAATAGCTACTTGTATTTTACTTATCATTCAACTAAAATTCAGCCGCCATCTTGGTACCGCCGGAAAATGGTTAGGTTGAATTGTCACGCGAAATATTCATATGAGAAAAATTTAACTTCCGCGATTTTTTACGTAGTTAGTCACAGGTGTAGCTAATAAAAAGCGCATAAAACAATCTGCCATCAAATTTATATTTTTTAGTATAATTTATATCAATTGAACTTAAATTCAAAGAGACATTCAGATTATTTGGGCTTGGCTCGGAAATCGTAGTTTGATAATGTAGGTGATGTAGAAAAAAAACTATTAATTAGATCTTACTTACTTAACGTTTAGTATATATAATAATCTAATAACGGAAAAGTGTCATCTGCAAAATGTCTTATTAAACAATTACTACAAAATACCAATCAACGTTCGCCATCGAATTTATTTTTTATTATAATTTAAACAGATTAAACCTAAAATCAGAGAGTAGACCTAACCCTCAGATAATTTGACACCTAAATCTTGGTCTATTTAGGGTTACAAAGCTAAAGTTTTACAAGACTACAAAGTTTTACAACGAACAAACTCTTTAGAGCAAAACTCTAAACGAAATTGTCTCATAAGACTCTCTCTCAATAGTCCCAAGAACATAACTCTTAATTTAAATTAAGTCTCATAGTAGTATTATTATGACATAATAAGTCTACTAGAGTTACTAAGCCTTTCATTCTCATAATGAGATAATGTTTATACTCGTGAGAGAAAACCTCTATTCTTATTGCGTCTTTTTTATGAAAGCTTTACTCTCAAAGGTTTTAACACTTAAAAAAATGTCCTTATGAGTGTTAAAGTGTTATGACACTGATAACCAAGTTCTTACAACACTTCAAGTATATCCCTTCTTATAAAAATATTCTTATGAGACGAAAAATGTTAAAACATTTATAAGAAGAATTTTACAAATGCAAAAAGATTACCATCTCATAACCAGAGTTTTGTTCTTATAAAAAAACTTAAACCACCGACCCGCCATACTTTCGGTTAATATAGAATTTTATAGTAAAACGAAATTCCAGAAATCAAGCTAATTTTACTCAATTGAATATGTGGAAAGTATAAATATTAATTTTTTTCAGATAATATACCAATTTGAAATAAATTATTGAGCAGTGCTTAAGTTTTTAATTTTTCCACAAGAAATAAAATTTCATAAAATATATTAAAATTTGATTATTTTTAAGGCGCTTTGATTTTTATCGAGGTGAAATGGTTATTATTATCAGTAAAATTCAATCGCAACAAAATTTTCGCTAAAAATCTAATTCTAAAGTCTATTATCTAATATTATAAATATTAAATTCTAAAGTGTATTTTTCGAAAAGTTTCTTATGAGAATTATTTAGAGCAAATAACTCTCATAAAAATTATTTTATTCAAAACAACATCGCCTTTCCATATATTCTCCCTTTCTAACAGTTCTGTTAAGGAGAGTATTGCCCTTATAGCACGCTTATAGTTACCCTTGCAAAGAGAGCTAAGGTATTTTTATAAGACAAAAATAATTCTCATAATTGTGCCATTTTTATTCTGATAACGCACTCACAAAGCACTTGTAGTGTTTCGCAAGTGTAAGTTATGAGAGTGGTACTCTCTTAAAAAAGTCGAATATCCTCTTATAAGACACTAGTAGAGTCTTATGAGACGAAATTTGTTACTTGGGTTGTTTGGGCCTGGGATGAATGCACCATGGCAAATAAAGTATCTATTGAAGCCGTTAACAGAACAATGCAAGATTTAAATAGTAAAAACCAATTATTTTGGGGAGTACCTGTTTTAGTGGCATAGATTTCGGGCAAACGTCACCAGTGGGCCTCGGTAGTCTAGGGGTAAGGCGCCTGACTACTATCCCCAGAGGTCCCGGGTTCGATTCCCGGTGGTGCCACGGTCCTAGCCTTTCCCAATTTCCCGCCTACATAACTTTCCTTCTTTCTTCTTCCCTCTTTACATTCCTGATTCCTTCTGTCATAGCCCTCCTTAGCCCTTCCCCGCTCCACCAAAAGCGCATGTCATCGGTTGGTTGATGAGATTCAACTCGTTTTAGGAGGCATAACAATCCAGCGAGTTGTTTCTCGATGCCCCGATGTCAAAGTCGCGATAGTAATGGTTGAGAGTAGGTGGACTAAAAATATCGCGGGAAGGTTGTGACAGTTCCTTCCTCCCCGACTAGAGCTGCTGTTCGACATTGCACTCTATAAGAAGAAAATAGATTGTCAAAGGGCTTTCCCTGTGACTCTAGCCTTTCACATAAAAAAAAAAGTTGTCCCGACGGATACGAAAATTAATGGACATCTAAAATGATCACTCATTTAGGGACAGATTGGAAAACTCCATTTAAAACAAAATACTAGAGTGCATTCGGAAACTTCAGAATTCTGTAGGTACTATTCTGCTCAACACAGGATATAGAAAATGTTCTGAGATTAATGATAGTGATAGCGCGTTCAAAAACTTTACTATGGTAAACCACGAGGTTAGCTGTGGTTATGCTGCGTAACTTCACTTAACCACGAAAGTTTATGTTTAACCACGGAGGTTTTTGAACGCACCGTGGTTAACTACGAATTAAAAAAAAAATGTAATTTTTATTTCCAAAAAATAGTCTCCGCTATTTTCTCAAATTATTTTGTATGTGTCCATTAATTATTTATTTTCAATAATTTCCCAAATCCCACTTTGATTTGTTCATTTTTATCATTAAAACAAATGTCAAAAAGTTGTTTTTATTCTTCTTCTTCTTAACTATCGCTAACCATGCTCCCGAGCATGGTTAAAATTTAACTACACCATGGTTAACCATGGGAGTTTTTGAACGCCAAAAAGTTATGCTCGTGGTTATGTTGTAGTTAACCACGGAGTTTTTGAACGACAAAAGTTTACCATAGTTAACCATGGTTAACCATAGTAAGGTTTTTGAACGCGCTCCTGGATGCTCTTTAAAAGTTCGTAAGAGACGCGGAAATTTTGATGAACGACATTTATGACGATATGCAAATAGCAACTCAACTAAGTAAAACAATTAACTTATATAAGACAATTTAATCCATATAAAATGATATGCTATTAGATTCTAATATTAATTTATTTAAACTATTTTTTGTTTGCTTTAATTTAACCTAAAGTTGATCCCCGAATTTCGTGAACAGCCCCTCTGTCAAAGTTTTGAGCTACGCACCAGGCCATCTACAGTAAAGACAGACTTGTTAATGGGCGTAACGAAACGTGAACGACATGAAGCTAGCTCTGTTACCTCATTTTGTTTAGTGTTACACGAGTTAGCGGGGCACATGCGCACATAATTTTTATTGCAGATTTAGATTCTTCATGAAAAAATATGAAGATTTTATTCTTATCATTTTTTGTGATTCGCCTTAGATGGCGCTGTAATCGGCGGAAATAAATAAGTCATAAAAAACGTTTTCCTCCGATTACAGCGCCTTCTATGGCAAATCGTAAAAAATGCTTGGGACAAAATCTTCATATTTTTTTGTGAAGATTCCGAATCTGGCAAAAAAATGGGGGGTTACATTTAAATTTCCAAAGTTGCCCCCCAACCCCCCAAAGAGGGGGTTGTTTTAAATTTGCTCAATAATTCCTAAAATAAAACAAATACATTTTTGGGTCCCTTACTGTTTATTATCCAACAGATAGATATCTATTTAATTGTATTTTTTTCATATTCACGTAAAAAATTGGTGGGACAGTTTTTTGCAAAATTTTACTAGTTTACAGAGAAACACCCATGTATTTAATCAATTTTTTTAGGGGGGGGGGGCAAATTGTGAGTTTTTGCGTTACCCAGTGGGCGCCAACTTTGCTGCCTTATTTAATTTTTAAGAGTTTTCTGGGAAAAATGTTGAGGTCGAAATGGAACAAGTTCTACACAGGGTGCCATTATCTGGGAATGTCAAAATCTATGCGCACGAGACATATGTCTGTTGTGCACGTAGTATAACATTTTTCCGATAGATACACGACCTCGAATTTAAAAAAAAATTGTAGCTAGGTAGCATTTTTTTATGGGTAACTCCAAATTTTTGAAATTTTACCAAATGAACTCCTATTTTTAAAAATTTTGCCTTCCGCCTGCATTAGAATAGAATAGAATGTGGTATATTCCTTTGACAATAGACACTTACACATCATCTGCTTTGGGAATGATATGCTTAACGGCCCACACTACAAGATGGCTCGATCTAGGATTCCGTCAGCACCAATAGAATCGGTTTTTTTACGAGAGCGGTATAGAAACGACAAGAGGGTAGTGTAGTCACTTGTTCACCAGAAGATTTTGACGCGAAAATTTAATCCATTCACAATGTGCGTTTAATCTTGTTCCTTCTTTTTCTGGTGTATCGACTTCATATATGGGAAAAACATGTGGACCAACGCGAAGGCGTGGGTTGCAAAGCCCCCTAGCCCCTTGGTTGCTACGGCCCTGATGACGCAGGACATAGAGGAAAAAGAGAAAAGTTCTTAGATGCATAATAGGCCCAATCAGAGAGGATGGAATATGAAGAAGATACAACAGTGAGTTGTATGAAATTTTTGACGACCCACAACTCTCAACTTTAATAAAAATTAACAGACTGAGACTAGCCAGCCACGTCATCAGGATGGAGAACAATCGTATCCCAAAACGGCGAATAGCCTCAGAAATTTCGGGAAGTGACCCATGAGAATGGATAGACTCTGTGACGGCTGACGCAGAGGCAATACTTAACGTCCGGAACTGAAGACATGCTGCAAGGGACCGTCAAACTTGAAGAAATATCCTAAAGGCAGCCAAGGCTCGATTTGAGCTTGTTATGTACAAAAAAAAGTGCACGGGGCCGGTAAACGACCCGTGCACAAGTTCTAAGTGTAACCTGAAACGGCAAGGGAAATTGGCAACAAATATTTAGCGCAGGGCCATTAGATGGATCAACATTCCTTTCCCAGGTTTCCTCAGCTGGTCCGATGTTGACCTGTTTGTCCTAAAACCAGCTTGATATTCTCGTATAAGGCCTTCCGCTATAGGTTCTAATTTTTGTTTCACAAGGATTGTGAAGGTTTTGTAGCTGGTGCTGAGGAGTGAGATGCCCCTGTAGTTTTTTCAGGTTTATCTCCTTTCTTGTAGATTGGACATACAATCGCTTTCTTCCAGTCATCTGGTATAACTTCTTCCTCCCAGATGCTGCATATGAGTTCCTGTAAGTTTCTTAAGAGATGCGATTCTCCGATGCCTAGCGATTTGTTGCTTGTTTGGCTTTTCACAGCTTCACGCCCCTCATCCAATGTCGGCGGTTCTATTGGAATATTATCTTGAGGGATTACAAGTGCCTCCGCCTGTGGGTCTTCGTTTATTCTTGAGGTTGGATTCAATAAGTTTTGAAAATATTTCTCCAGCTTTCCTTTATCCTATCCGGCTATGCTAATAAGTTACCTTCTACGTCCCCGTAGGTTTGCCTAATTCTCCGGGTTTTTGCTAGAGTGTAATAAAATCAGAATATTATTCCTGAATTCGATGTCCATTTCAATTTTAAATAATTTATGTCGCTTCTGACTCTGTAGTTGAGTCACTGACAAAAAATACTAAAACTGTAAACAAGAATCGGGTCTGTCATATGATAAATGTGACAAAATCATGAGTGTGACAAAATCATGGGCGAAAGCTTGTGACAAAATCGTGTGGTGTAAAAACTCTTTATATAAGCTGTTATCTTGTAATAAACCTATCATAACCATGCCCACCACAAGAGGGCAATTTTACTTGTTATACTTACATGCTTTTGAGCTACTTTCAGTATCTTCAGAAAGCACCTTAAGTTCAACTGTTTCATCCTGTACAGATTCACTTTGTTTGAGTATGCCTTTTTTATCTTTTAAATGTCCAAAAGTATCAAAGCTTGTCTGTACTGCAATTTCCCTGGATGTTTTCCGCGTTTCACTTGCTTCACAAACATTCTCATTACATTTGGCACTGGAGCTGGTTTTGTCAAAATATTCACAGTCCTGATTCACATTGCATGAATCTCCAATACCTAAAATATAAAAATCAATTTATAAATTTAAATTCAGTTAAAATAAACCACGCACCAACAGATTTACGACGGCATATGTTGCCATACCGGTAATAGTAGTTGTCAGCACAGGCGCATTTATTATTTGTACATTTCACTGATTCTCTGTCGTAACCAAACAAGCAGTCTACGTC
Source organism: Thereva unica (assembly GCA_949987705.1). Classification (NCBI taxonomy): domain Eukaryota; kingdom Metazoa; phylum Arthropoda; class Insecta; order Diptera; family Therevidae; genus Thereva; species Thereva unica. The sequence continues at coordinate 85,197,201 of OX465283.1, read as the reverse complement.
CTGTAAGTAAATTGAATTAAAAATTAAATAACATGTCAATTTGCGACATACTTCTTTACAGGGTTCATTCAGTCCATTAAGGATTTTACACCTGCCTCGTATATAGGTGCTTCCTTCATCGCATTCACAAACCCCCTTCTTACAACTTGCACCCGATGGCATATGAGAGCACTGGACACTCTCCTCACACTTGTCTCCATACAAAGATGCCTTTAGGCATTTAGTGAAGTTTGTTGAAAACACGTAACCGGCAGGACATCGGCAGCTTCCATATTGTGAACATGTTGCTGTCGGAACAGAGCTACAGTCCGCGTCGCTCTGACATGGCCAAATGACCCCTTGAACATCTATGAATAAAATATATCAAATATGGTTGCTCGGATGCAGTTTAGTGACTTGTTAGCCTAATAGTAGCACACATGTATAACAGAACACATTTAATCCGAGTACAAAAACGAAGTTCTTTATTTGAGACTAGGCGGCCTATTTCCAGGATGAAATAAAAAGAATCTATTATACTACTGACGTGTGGTGTTATCAATTATTAACCTTCAATCGATACAGTAAAATGTGAATGGGTTGTAAAATTACGATTCTATTATTAGCTGACATGTGGGCTTTACATATTTGAACATAACGTACGTGTTTATCACCCAACACCAACATAAATATATTATCCCAGTAGGAATTCTAGGAAGGCCTTACCGATGGAGCACTGAAATAAGTACTCATCTGGTAAGGGGTACCCCTTATTTTCTTGGTGCTAGATGAGCCCTTACAAACCCCATTACAAGAGAAGGCAGATGGTAAGGTGTAGTCCAGAATTATACCCAAACAAGTGAGAATCTGCCCGATGACTCAAGGGAGCTTTCCTGTAGTTTTCATAAATTTTATTGAAAAAAAGAAAACGGGCAATTATATTCGTCGACATAAAATGCGACGTTAGCATACTCAATAGCGCGGCTCTCATTCGATACGGAGGACAAGCAGCTTTGGAGAAGTGGAGAATTTAGTTGGGGGACTGCTTAGGTAAAGCCACTCTCGGGGTTGGAAAAAAAAGGCATTTGTAAAAGATGAAAAAAATCAAAGCATTTCGACACCGGATCACATATCCACAGGCGCCCATGAATATCTCTTTTCGCAATGTTCCATTTGCTGCCTTACTATACCCCTTACAGATGAGCAGTTCTATAAGTACTCTAAGGTAAGTACCATAGTAAGGCCTTACCCCCTATGACATCGTGTGTAAAAGTAAGCACTTCTGTAAAAGGGAGTGGTAAGGCCTACCCCTTACTAGTAAGTGCTGATTTCAGTACTTCTGTAAGCTTACAGGTCCTACTGGGATTCTAGTCAAAAACTACAAACGTGGGAAAATTCGCACACAGATGAAAGTTGGCGGAGACCGTAAAAGTAGCATTATACCAATAAAATGGCAAAATACCTCATCGATTAGAGCGGAGCTAGAGATTTTAGTCAAGGTCAAAGGTCAAAAGCAAGCTTTTGCCAATATCTCTAAAATGGTGGTAAGCCTTATCGAAACAAGATTATGGATCAAACAATTTCCGAACCGTCTCTAAACTATTTTTTACAAACTTCTCTTTTTATAAAAAGGCGTTCTTGTAAAAACGTTTCTCTTGATCCATGGATTCCGCTGGATCAACGGTCGAGGGGAACTATCATGTACAAGTACTTTAAGAACAATTTGCCTTTGGGTATGTCTTCTTCTACCAGCTCTACCTAACATCATTGGTCTCCTCTAGTCTTCTTGATTTCTAGCCGAAGTTCTCTATTTCGATGTATATAGTAATGCTTCCGCACCTGCAAAAGGATTAATTTGATTTGCAAATGGGTGAATTTAATGTGAAAAAACTGTATTACTTTTATCAGAAACTTGGATGAAAAATGAAGAATATGACGAGGAATCCGTTAATGTTTTAACATTTCATACAAACATACTAAAAACCTTATAGCTATTTTTTTGGTAGGGGGTGAGGAGGAACCCACATGATGAACACTGCGGCCAAGCTAGGCCTATTAGTCCAGTAAATAGGTACTTTTTCTTTGCGAAAAATACCGCACGCGATTTTTTTTTTACCAAATGTTTTTACATATTTTTATGAACTTAAATTCAAAATGGCGTCATCCCCACCCTTATGCTTCACTTACAATGAAGGGAAACGCGTTTAATTCCATATCTCCGAAACTATGCATTTTACGACAAAAATGTATATAATCTTTTTTGTAGACAAATAAGTGATTTAACTTTTTTGTTCGGAATTTTTTTTTTGTAAAGTCAATATGTTCGGAGTTGTAGTGCTTCAAACTTTATACATTACTTTCTTTGCACTGTATTTCGTTAACGGTTAGCCCGCCATAAAAAACTTTGACCTTGAAAAACATTTTTATTTACTCCAATCGATATGAAATTTTTCCAGTTAATTGAAAATCTTTTTTACATCTCGGGGTCGATCTTGTTGTCCCAAATGGTCCAACCCGTCGCCCGGACAAAAAGTCAAATAAGAAGTTCCAATTTTGATGACGCGATCGTGCATTTCGAGAGGGATTTGGCCAATGCCAGAAGCAATTTTGGCTTCCATTACCTTAATCGAACCAAGATTATCCATGAAGATTTTGAACTTTACTTAGGCCGAAAGAAAGAGTCTAAATGTGCTATGTCACCGCAGAACTGTTTAAACAGGTTGATAGCTTCTGAGAACACTGCTTGCTGATGGATGGCTGGATGAAGTCCTCAACGAGATATATCGATATAAAATCAAGATCATGGGAGCGAGACCAGATGGCCCGAAGCGGGGGAACATATCTGCCCAAACGGTGAGTCCTTCTTATATTCTGGCAGAATTGAAATTGGAAGCCGTAGGAATGGTGTTGGCGTAATATTCACCAAAGAAGCCAGGTCCAGCCTCATTAGCTGGTCTCCAGTTTCGGATAGGATTGTTACCATGCGCCTGTGTACCAGACAAAGAAGTTCTACGCTAGTGCAATGCTACGCTCCAACTGGAGACGCAGACGACGACATCAAGGAAGAGTTCTATATGCGACTGGATGAGGGTTTTCGCTCTATTCCAAGGGGAGACACCATTGTTTTAATGGGTGGCCTAAACGCACACATCGGCCCCAACAACACCGGCCTGGAACACACAACTGGAAATCAAGGCATAGGCCGGGTCACTATCAGCAACAAAGAGCCATTCGTTGCCTTTTGAAGTTCTCACAAACTTATGGTATGTGGAACTTATTTTTGTCAACAGAAGAGACCTAGGTATCGCCCGATGGTAAAACGAGAAACCAAATAGATCACGTGACCGTCAGCCGCAGAAGGAGAACTATTCTAGAGGATATCAGTATCTTTAGAGGAGCAGACACTGGAAGTGACCACCATTTGGTGTAGCAGCCATTCGCCTCAAAATCGCCGCAATCAGAAACGTCCAACGCAATGCCATAAACCGTAGACGGTTTAACGTAAACCTTCTGCGGGGCAGCATTAAAAGGCGAGAATTTGCTGGGAAACTACAACAAACCTTACGCCAGCAACGAGTTTCTGACGAAAATACCATTGAAGAGCTGTGGAGTTCTACAAAGGGCGCTATTATAAAAGCAGCGGAAACAAGCATCGGTTATATCCAAAGAAACCAGCAACATTCGATCTCGACAACCTGCCAAAAAATAGAACGCAGGTGGGCCCTCAAAAATAACGTGAACTCTACAAGCCACCCGGACAAGCGTCACCAGCTTGAACGGAAATACTTTCAATTACATCGGGAAGTAAAAAGAAGCGTCTGGCGTAATAAAAGGCAGCAGATAAACGAGCTCGCAGAAAACGCGGGAAGCGCGGCAAACACAGGCAACAGTAAGGTGCTGTACCAAATCACTAAACAGCTCTCGGGAAAGCACGCTACATGTTTTTGCATGTTTTTAATGCCGTAAAGAGTACGGATGGAAGACTGTGCAGCGACGAGGAGCAACTCCAAAGATAGAGAGATTACTTCTTCGCCACCTTGAATGGTTCATTTGCACAGGCAATAATGTGCGGCCAATAATAATAAACGTCCGTGCACCATCCAAAACAGAAATAGTAACCGCAATTCATGCAATGGCCAATGGTAAAGTTTACTGGAAAAGTTGGCATCCCGCCAGAATTGTTGAAAGTCGATTCAAGCCTCATAGCAGATGCGCTACAGCATATTTTGGAAAAAGCATGGAACACCTGTTCCTTTCCGGAGGATCATAGTCAAAATACCAAAAAAGGGGACCTGACAATATGTGACAATTGGAGAGACGTCTGTCTATTATCTACCGTGGGTAAAATCTTATCCCACATAACATTATCAAGGGTAAGACAGGCAGTAGACGGAACGCTAAGAAGGCAGCAGGCTGGTTTCAGAAAGGGCCGCTCCTGCGTAGACCATATTAACACCTTGCGAATCATAGCGAAGCTAGTCTACTGAATAATGATCCCCCTTGTACCTTGCTTTCATAGACTTTGAGAAAGTGCTGGACCAATAGGAGCTTCATATGGCAGACATGGACTGCCTGATAAAATAATAGAATTGATAAAAGTCCTTTACAACAATTCCAAATGCAGAGTTCTCCATAATGGAAAATTATCCGACAGCGGTGAGTTCAGGAGTACGACAAGGATGCCTTCTTTCGCCTTTACTATTTCTTATAGTAATAAACGACATCCTTGTCAGTGCTACTGCTAGACCGCCTTAAGGATCTCGACTACTCAATGATATCTCTTTGCTGGCTCACAGACACCAGGACCTAAAAAACATATTGAACAATTTGGCAACAGAAAGTAGCAGGCTTAAGGCTAAATCCGAATAAAACCAAAGAAATGCGGATAAATACAAACACCCTTGAATGAACTGCGCCGAAAAACCGTGACGTGGAACTGGTAAATAAATGTGCTACCTCGGTAGTATTATTACCGCAAACGGTGGGGCAGAAGACGTTAGTTCCACAATAAATAAAGCACGAAGCGCATATGCATGCCTGTTCTGCATATGGAGATCAACGGAGATCTCAACTAACACCAAATTGCGGTTGTTCAACTCCAACGTTAAGGCAGTTCATTTGTACGGTTACAAAACATGGAAAGTCACCCAATTCAGCACAGGGCGCCTACGTGTCTTCATCAACAGATGCCTGCATCGTATCCTAAAAATCCGCTGGCAAGATAGAATTTCTAATGAGGAGCCAAGCCAGCCAAGATAGAATAGACGACTAAATCAGGCGAAGGAAATGGAATTGGAGTGGCAACTCCTTTTTTATGCGGAAGCATAGAGTCTCAGGAAAGGCCCTTTATACTGTCGACAATCTGTTTTCTTCTATAGAGTGCAATGTCGAACAGCAGCTCTAGTCGGGAAGGAAGGAACTGCCACAAACCAACCGCGATATTTTTATTGCACCTACTCCTAACCATTATTATCGCGACTTTGACATCGGGGCATCGAACGAGTTGAGTCTCATACCAACCGATGACTTGCGCTTTTGGTGGAGCGGGGAGCGCTTAGGAAGGCTATGATAGGAGAAATCAGGAATGTAAAGAGGGAAAGAAGGAAAAGGCGAAGGACCGCGGGGCAATTCTTTTACCTCCTACTATTCTGAACAAACACAATTACTTCGAATAAACCAACATTCCAAATACCGCCTTTTATTTAAAAGTTAAGAATTTAAGCTTCCTATTTCAAGTATGTAATGTTCAGCAGAAATAAAATACAATTCGAATTGACTTGGTCTTCTATTACCACTCAAATCTGGGAACAGTGTTACACCTTTTCAACTACACAAAATAAATTCAAACGCACTGAACATAACACAAAATTAGCAAAACATTATAACACAATTTACGTTCCGAAAACACAATGAGCCAGTAATAAACATTTTCTCCAGAACAACGCGCAGAAAAATAGAGAATTTTTTATTATAAAAAAACACAATTCACATGTACGGCAACTATATTTGTAAATATGGTGTAAAGGAGAAATTTATTTACCTAAAAATGTGTTTACCGTGAGAAACACTATAAAAAACTCAAAAAATTTCATTTTCACGCAAATGTGTCTCAAGGGGTCCAACCAACAACTGGGAAAATAAGCTTTGAACTTAGGAACACCTGTTCAATTGTTCGAAGAAATATTTATCAGATGATAACATGTAATTTTACTGCTTTTCTTATTTGATAAGAATTTTTAAACTATTATCAAATTGATAAGAAACACCGGTCAATTGTTCAAAATCTGTGATAAATTGCACAATAAAGAAATCCGAAGTGGTCAAATTACCTAGCACCTGCTACTCCGTTATATTTTGATAACATTTCCTTCTAAGAATAGTAAAAGCTTTGACAACTTTTGTTAGGAGGATTTGATTTTCTTCTCTTTATATTTATCAACTAGCTTTTAATAAATAAAAATAGGTGTGCATAGTCTGGGATAAAAAAAGGTATAATGAAACAAGCAACAAACTTGCTAAACGTGATTTAGGGTACATAAAAAAATGTAGTTTCCTATAAAAAATATGTTACCTATAACTTTTTTTAAAACTCGCACCAGCACCATCTATCGGGAAAATTTTGTACTACGTGCGCAACAGACACAAAGCCAATCATATCCTTTCTATATCCTATATTGAGGAGAATAGTACTGAATTCTGAGTTTTCAGATTGCACTTGCATATTTTGTTTTAAATGGCGTTTTTCAATCTGTCTCTAAATGAGTGATCATTTTAGACGTGGAATAATTTCAACGGCCTCGTATCTGTCGAGACAACTGGCAACGTTTGCCCGAAATGTATGGCAATAAAACAGTTACTCCCCTAAATAATTGTATTTTACTTCTGAAATATTGCATTGCTCTGTACAGCTTCAATAGATACATTATGTGCCATGGTACATTTATCCCAGGCCCCGATAACCCTCATGTAGTACTGTAAAAATTTAGCTTTGTTCGATCGGTATCTTGAGCATAGAATGAGCTATTTTTCCTTAGGTGACTAAAGTTGCCATAATCTCTGCTAATGACGCTAGGGTAACCCTTTTATCTGCACGTATTTTGAGTAATATGAGATTAATTAAGAAAGTCATGATAGTGCCTCTTGGTGAACGATGTAAAAAAGCATGGCACTCTTTACCTATATTATTGTTTTGCTAACACCAGAACTTTTGGCTAGCGCCTCACGTTTTTTTTACATTTGGAAAGGTAGGCCCTTTTCATAAACTGGCTGACGCAATTAAAAATTTACATTTAAAATTATTTTTTACTTTCTAGTTTATTTTAAACTAAAGGCTTTTTGGTTTAGTATATGTCTTCCGAGGTTTCGTAGTGACCGCCATATTATATTTAAAATAACGTCAGCTTACTGTAGTATACTCGTCATACACGTAATTACGGCTCGCCCATCTCTATCAGCAAAATATTTTTTTTTTATCAAGTGAAAAAGAAGCCCCTACAAAAGATCAGAAAGACTGAAAAACTGATACCATAATCGGAAAAAAAATATTTCTGATAGAGTAAATACTTTTTCTTGTCATTGCGATTGAGACCTGAAAGAGCTCTATTTAAATATCCATTGTTCCCTAAGTGAGGGGTTCCCTATAGTACGATGAAGATATTTTTAGGAAAACCTAGATATTTAGATAAAGCTCTGTGAGGTCAACAATTGGAGTGATTAAAAATTGTTCACTTGCTTTCCTTCGGCTATCGGTGGAAGTTTTTGGTCTAATCCGGTTGTCGGTCACCGAAAATCGGATGTGACAGTCGTATGCGCCTGAAATATGGCCGTAAAATTACTGAATCTTCTAGTGAAAGCCCCATCGCAGGCAGACAGCAGTATTAAAAAAAGTTTTTATACAGACAGACACTCCAATTATATTTATACAGATGAAAAATAATCTTTATTCTAAGATGTAATTTCAACTAATCACAACCTTCATCTTTCTCTAATATGCAAATGCCTCGAGAAAAGTACGAGTTTTCGAGTGTGAGGGCAGCTGTTAGCATAATATTTCGACAAAAGTCAGTGAACTTTGGCATTACTCAAAAATATAGATTTTTAGGACTAGCTCATCACATAAAACTAATACCTTGAACATATAACTTCCAACATTTTTATTTAGATAGTTAATATTTTATTAAAACATAGTGGAAACTACATCGCTTGCAGCAATGTGGATGGTTGCAAAACATAGCCTTTCCGGTAAGGTTCGTGAACTCTGCAGCCAAGTTAGACCTGCTGTTACTTCACTAACGCAATACATGTAAGCCCTACGGACGAAGGCAATCTTTAGCTGAAGAACGCCGGAGCAAAGCTGGTCTCAGAAACGCTGTGATAAACGTTCTTCTTCTAAAGCAGATCAGAGCAGGACATTCACAAAGAACATCTTTGAAAGTCTTTTCGCTTTCCATGCAGAGTCGGCATTCTGTCTACTGAGACAGCAAGAAAATTCTGGATTATTAATGCCAGAAATACCAAACGGATGGTGATGCGCCGATACTTAATCTGTTATCGACAAACGGTAAATACATAAAAACAATGGATGGGTGTCTTACCCGCCCGAGTAAAAATATGGCGAGCGAATCACGGCCGCTTGGCTTTTTAAGGGGAATAATACGGCCGTAGAATTTTTAGATTTTTAATGGAAGCACATACAAACAGACTCACGACGGACAAACTTGACCAAAAGATTTAATTTAAATGGACAAGAACTAAGATGTGCACACGGGCATTCCACGGGCAAATTTGATCCAAAACAGAGTCTGCACAAATGTATTGTTGAATTTGTTTCATGGGGACTTGAACATTTTCGTTATGTACAATGAATGGGCTGGCATACACGGATCATAAGGTCAAGACTAAAAAACCGGTTTCCTGGACAGAGGGGCAAAAGGAAGAGAGAAAGTTGTTGCAACTTTTTGAACAGAAATTTTTGGCGTGAAAACTAACACAAGCACAAATGTTTCTTCTTATCTTCTTCTTCTTTGGGTCTGATATTGACATATCTCTTTGTTATTCGCGTTCGGGTTGTGCACACATAGATATTCCGTGTAGGGATTATAAAGTTACTCTCGGTAAAATAAATGCCCATCATGGTTGCAAAATATGTGATTTCCGCTCACATCACTGATTCCGCTCAAAATTTGATTCCGATCAGAAGTTGATTCCGATCAGAATATGATAGGAATCACTTTATGAGCGGAATCAAATTGGATACATATTGATTCCGCTCACATTGCTGATTCCTATCGGATTTGATTCCGCTCAGTTTTTGAAGACATTGTGAGCGCCGCTCACTGAACATCAGTCGTTGAGCTTGTATGCCTTCGACTGAATGTGTGTTGTATGTTCAGATAATTTATTGTAAATTTCATTGAATTACCAGAACTGAAAGCAGAATATAATTCCTAGAACAGTAAATTTTGTACATAGCATAATATACTATGCATATACATACATATGAACTTATGAACGAAGGTTTTATTTAACTTAATACATATTAAGAGTCCTATTCCCTATTAAAATCTTTTTGAATAATTAAATGAATTTCCGATCGAATTTGATTCCGCTCATATCAATGATTCCGATCAAAAGTTGATTCCGATCAGAATATGATAGGAATCAATTTATGAGCGGAATCAAATTGGATTCTTACTGATTCCGCTCACATTGCTGATTCCTATCGGAATTGATTCTGCTCAATTTTTGATGTGAGCGCGGTGGTGATTTCTTCGCTCGATGTCGCTCTTGTGCAACCATGATGCCCATGTACCCCGAGAGTATCATAAAAAACCGGTTTTTTGGTGTTGATATTACGATCCGTGTATGCCAGCCCAATGACCCTTTCCATTTATCCCACAATATTATCGATGCACAAGAGGAACGAGGTTGCCAGTCGTCGGTTTGCTGTACGTGAAATATGTGGTGCGTGTTTATTAATATTTTAGTGGGAAATTTTGTTATTTAACCGCTCAAAGAAAACCAGTCGAAAAAAATAAAACATTCAAGTACAGTACGTTTATAGAATTTTTGAAATATGCGAATTCGAAGATATGAGCATATGTTTTTCTCAATAAATGCGCAGTGAGTTTTGTTAGAGCGAAGGTCACATTTTCCTCCAAAATGATTTCTTAAAGAGAATGCGGAGATTAAGATTGTGCGTTTGTGATTTACTATAGGGGAAGTCAATTGCATTTGGGTGCATGAAAATATCTCTAGCTGTCGGTATGTGTGTGTGGTGCACGGTCGTACTGTCTTGCAACCGGGATTCTAATGTCCTTCAAATGGCCGTGGACTATTTTTCAATCCCGTTTGGTGTTCGTCCGTTGTAAGGCCATATTTTATTTATTATTATTCGGGTACAGGAATCGACTTCTGCGGACCATTTGCAATCAAAGAATCAAAATTTAGTGGTCGACCAAAAACATCGAAAGTCTAATTTTGCATTTTTATATGCCTAGCGACTTCTTCTTTGATCCATTAGCTGGTCATCCAAGCCGGACGTCCCCGCGGCAAAAAACTTCGAAGCTGCCAGTGATCTACCTACAGAAGCATTTTTAGCTGCATTTCGCAGATTTCGTGGTAGGCGAGAAATGTGTAGTGGCATTTCCAATGACTACGGTGTATTTTTTAAGAGCCAGTAGAAAGCTGAAGAAACTAAGGTTACAAGACCAATGGTGTATATCAACCCAAGTCTACGTCAACCTTGCTTGCTAACAAATGACGGAATGTGGAATGGAATTTCATACCGTCAGGGTCTACCCATTTTGGAGGACTATGGGATAGCGAAGTAAAATCAACGAAGCATCACCTCCGAAGAGTAATGGGAAATGTCCCGTGGATTTATGAAGAGCTGAGTATAGATTTTTTCAAACTCCGTGACAACTGCAACAAACGCAGAGAAAACTCAACAAAATAATTTGGGAAGGGATGCGCGTATGTCGAATGAATAAAGTTAATTTATCTTTATATGTATTGAGCAGAGCTTTTAAATACATGTAAAGCCCCTGCCCAATCAAGCCAGTTTATTCATCATAATAAGCACAATTTTACTATAATTATTCGAAATATTTCTCATCTCTAAATTTAAAATAATTAAAAAAAAATGCTGAAAAAAATCTTTTGAATAAATGAACATTTTCATTCATAAAACGACAGTTCCTCGCAGTCGCAAGCCACACAACCTCCCATGGCAGAAGCGCGTATGCGACTGGCAAGAAACCAGTGGCGTAGCGAGCTTAACACGCGCCCGGGGCACAATCCCCCCCTCCGAAAACCATATTATATTATATGTAAAATATACTCGTAAATTAAAAAAAAAATAAAGTAAAATAAATAAAGTCATAGGCTCAAGCAAGACTTTAAATTTTAGACAAAAAATGTAGTTTTTAGTAGTAAATTTTTTACAGAACAGAATTTCGTTTTGTGTTTGATTTTTTTGCTATTATATGTTTTGTGTTTAAACAGGAGCCCACTAGTTTATTATATTACACTGGCACTAAATTTAAAATGTATTTTCCAGAAATCAATAATAAAAATAAAAATTATCCAGCAATTTTTTGTTTTGCGGACCATTTGGCGCCCCTTTGTGAGTAGCGCCCGGGGCATGAAGCCCCCCCTGCACCCCCCTCGCTACGCCACTGCAAGAAACGTCAACAATCTAGTAATCAACGTGATAAAACAAAAATTTCGTATTTCTTTGGTAGAAATGCTACAAATTATTTCTGTAGAAAATGTGTAAAATACAAAAACCTTAAAATAAAAACATATATAAAAAGGGACGTTTTTCATTCATAATTTGTAATTTTTTTAAATAATCATTGAAGCCCCAGAAAAATACACCTCTCTCTATCAATACGCAGTCGTGACTGATTAAATGGCAGCAAGTGATTTAATGGGAGGAGCTAAATAAAGCTGGGTCCGAGCTTTTAAACATTTTCAAGAGCTTTGCTGGGGTAGATGCGCGAAATGTCACGACGATTGAAAAAATCTATACATGTCCAGTCCATATAGAAGCCTGTCTAAACTCACGACTACTGAGCTCTATGTCACATGACATTGAGAAGATTGCAGCGCTTCAACTCCAGGCTACTTTCTAATAGGAGACCTGCTGATAGCTACTCCAGAAAATAATCTGCTAGATCTTAAATTAAGCTCGGGAGAGCCCTAAGCATCAATGGCGGTGGGTGCAAGTCGCCCTCACTAAATTTGCCATGGAGATCCTTAGGGATAGCCCAGCACCTACCCCTTCATGCCTGGATGCCGCATGGTATCAAGGCAGTTATAAGCTGAAAGCCTGCGACTACACCAGATCCGCAGAACTGTACAAAGCTGCTATAGCTAGAGTCGGAAAAGTTTACCCCAGTACCCTACTCAAAGTAGCAGAATCTTCTGGCCTTCCGTCACGACCCACAACCAGAGCATGGCTTTCAGTGACTCCATCGGATCCAAAGGAAATCCTAGCGATGCTGAAAACCTTCAACCCCCAACTTAAAACCGAAAACTGGAAGGTTATTAAAACGGAGTAGACAAACACCATGCAGGTTATTCTGCTCCTAAATAAAGAGTGCCTAGAATAACTAGCAAAAGACAAACACACCGCGAACTGTGGCTTCGAGAAGATGGAATCGAAGGTGTATAATATGGGGTTCACACTGACGCCCGAAACATGTTTTAGAAAGCTCTTCAAGTTTCGGCTCAAAACAGGGTAAAACATGTATTTTACCCATGTATTTTATATGGAGCGAGCTTTTTAAAACTAGTTGGCTTTGACGTGTTTTAAAATAAAACGCGTACAAAACACTTGCTGACAAATGCTGAATTCTCAATCAGCTGTAGTGCGCATGTCATTTTTGAATTTTTGATAGTTGAAGTTTTAATATTTAAAGTGATTTATAATGTTTGCAAGTTTTAATCAAACAAATATACTGAAATAACATTTTTAACATTAGTTTATTTTCTATTTCAAGTTAAAAAATATTTCCAAGTATATAAAGCTATTTAAACTGACACTTGAAAACATTTTAAAACACGTCGAGTGCAGTGTGAACGCTTTTGAGCTTTTCAAAACGACTGGTTCATAAAACGTGTTTTGGGCGTCAGTGTGAACCCCCTATAAAACAGATACAGAGGCCATAGTAAATCGGTCGGCCTCAGCCGAGGAGGCCGAAGATTTAATTACTGACTGACGAAGCCGAAGCTTGGAGCGAAGTTGGCGCATCGACAGACTCCAAGCTGGGAAGAACCATGACTAACATGCACCCACTTCTTAGCTCGGACATCGACGAGGACTTCTCCAGCGACGAAGAAGCGTCAAAAACCAACAAAATGATGAAGGTGATACAAATAAACCTTCAGCATCGTAAAGCGGCGTTTGCTGCTCTTTAGCTTTACCTGGCATCAGGTGAAGTCGATATTGCCCTAGTCCAAGAGCCATGGATCGCTGGTGACAGGATCTGTGGCTTAAAGATGATCAAATTTATTCTCTTTTATACCAAAGGCAAGGGAATGGAACAGGTATTCTGGTCAAAAACGATATTAACACCTTTCTTCTTCCTCAATTTAGTGCCGGAGACTTTACGGTAGTCAACTTGTAATAGCATAATGGCGCGACCATTTATTGGGCGCCACTTATGCGAGGTGTTACCCCCTTAGCCACAAGCCCGGAAGAGCATGGCCAAGGAGCCAACACCATACATAAGAATTAAAACGAAAATCCGGAACTCCTACGCCGGCCACACGGAGTTATCTAGCTCGCCGGAGGGGTCGTGGGATGTGTGGCCGGGGCTTACCGTGGCTGGTTCACCACTTACCTGTGACTAGTTAAAATCTTAAATACCACCTCCATCCTTCGCTCGTCGCCCGAGCCGCGTCAACCCTGAAAAGAAAGGATCCCCCCCTCAACCATTCCACCAAAGAAAGTTAATTACATGGCCATATTTTATTTATCACACACGAGACAAGTGGATTCTCACATACATATAATCAACAACAAAAAATGTATAAAAAGGTGTATGTATACGTAGGTTGTGTGAAAAAAAAAAGAACAGGACTGAATCAATTGTCTGCACGGGTCATTATTAACAAAAAACCAAAACGACGCCCTGGGCCCAGTACGTTGTCTTTTACAACGATATCTGAAATTATGTTGATATGTCTCTAAATCCCAAGTAAAAATGTCAAACGCTAAAAAAATTAACCTGTGGTAGGTAAGTGTGTAAATAAGGTATTGAAGTAATTGAATTAAAATTGTTCCGACAAAAAAACTGTAATGGTGCCAGATAAAAACAATAATTAACAGTGTTAAATACAAAGAAAGGTGTACATAAGTTGAATCTAATTAATAATTAATGTAATAATAAAAAATTTTAAAAATATGTTAATAATTTGAAACTGTCTGTTTTCTTTATTCTTCCAAGTTGCCGTAATTGTACTGCCTTAAGGCAAACGTCTTCAAACTAATACTCCGGGGGTCAAGGTATATTAAGCATTGAACGAAAACTATCATTTAAAACTTAAAACGTAGGGCTAGTAACGCCGGCTCTTCTTGACGGACTGCTGAACAAGAAAATACTTGAGTTTTAAGCTAATTTATTTTTCCCAATTGATAGGAATGTACTGCCTCTTGCTCCCCCAGGGAAACCCTTTTTCTTTTTTTTTTTACGTAATTGGTTCTTGATGGTACTGTGTTTCCAGCTACGCCTAAAGGACTACCAAAGGGTACTTACTTAATTGCCTTCTAACGACTCTCACTTTTAGTGCCACATGGCCGGGCTGTTGGGGAAATGTCCCGTCGCCTCTGCAGGTAAGGACGAACGCCTCGTCTTACTTCTTCAGTATAACACCTATCGGTCCTTCGTCTCTCAGAAAAAAACCGGTTCGGCTCACTCCAGCACACAAAAAAAGACTGCTTTGCCACAACCACACGGTTGTATGTCCAGAAATAGTTGTTCCCTGTACCAGCGAGCTGACCTGGTCTATCCACAGATTGTTCGTTTCTCCACGAAACTGGCTTTTCTTTGGTCTTGTTTTTTTGTTTTCTTGTGGGGAAATTATTTATTTTTCCCGACGCGAAACCAAACATGCATCAAAATGATTTCCCAGCAACTTCCTCCGAACATAAATAATTTAAAAATACTCGAAACCAACTTTCTTTTCTGTTTTTTTCCAAAAGTTATCCTTTCCTCCCAACCGTTTTCAAAAAAACTTTTTCAACCAATCCTCGAACAATACCGTTTTTTTCTCCCGACTTTTTTTTTTTCGCCTTTTTGTCTGACTCCCCGTGATAATCTGTTTTTTCATTTTTCCCCCGCCTACCTTTTTGTTCCCAATCAGCTACTCGATTTTCTGCTCCACAGTAATTTTTAGTCAGGTAGATATTTAGGCAAAACTGACCGTTACATACCCTCGGGTCCACGAGGCCGACTCGCGAGGCAGTGAGGAGCCGAAAAAAACGGACAGTTTTTATGCCATAAGGCCTAATATTTTTGGCGCCAATGTGGGTCTCGACTCACGACCTGAGACTAGGAGTCTCATGCTCTAGTGAGCTAGCCGGGTATATCAGGTAAAAGGATTAACTCGAAACGAGGTTAGAAGAGTGATTACGCCAATTTTTTAAAAAAACGTGGGGCCGTCAGTCGATTCGCTCGGACGAATATCTGGAAGCCCCAGGATCAGGCTGAAGGCAATTCCATATTGTCCCCCTCCGGCTCCTGTAAACTTCCAGACATTCTCGCCAGAACTGGTTTCCCCTCGTACCATGGAGTTAATCTCACGCAATCCCACATTGCATGGGACTCCCCCCCGTAGAACGACAGGCAACTAGCTCGCCGAGGTACACCCACAGCCTGACCAAAAATCAAATAGATGAAAAGGAAACCTTGAGGAAATCACCGCCGTATGTCTTAATGCTGGCTCGACACCAGGAAATTCATGATGGTCATACTGAGTGAAATTGTGCCGTAGATAGGGTATATCATGCATTGCCTGCATATTAAAGCTCTCCTCCACGTTTGGGAAGGGTGCATCTAATAGATGAGCCAGAGCTCCCAAGAACAGTATGAGCCGCGTTACCGAATATCAGTCACGCAAACACTTTCAATAATTTCGTATTTCGGATACGTTAAATATATTTCAATTGCGGGAAATACGAGAAGATCAGGAATCCAGAGGAAATTGACATCAAGATGAAGAAAAGTTGGCGGCTGCTGCGGCCAGCTTTAGTGGGCTTATTGTTAAATACGTCATCCATATCTGGATACTGTCCACTTTATTTGTGTACAATTTTTTTCTTCGCAAGTTCCGAGTTGAGATGAAAATACGTTTTCCGCCTTTAAAAATAACCTTACAAACAAAAAAAAATTTCTCGACGACCACTGATATCCTGATGATAAAATCGTTAATACTACACCTTCGTTGCATTTTAATTTGTAAAATTATATTTCCTGATTAACTTTGACCAAATAACTGTCTTAAAACCACATACATGTGTAGATCTGTTGTATTTAATTTTTCTCTAAAATAACGTATTAAAAAAAAGGTGACGCCAACAAAACGATAATGAGAAATGCATTAGTTGACTTTTTCCCCGGGCGCCTTTTCTGGTCGTCGAAGGGTATGGGTACTTATGGCCGTCAAGAACAACTCGACCCCTCGTAACCTACGACCATTCAGGCCGTCCTGCCTAATTAGCCTCTGCAGCTCGGCCAACAGTAATCTAACTAGAATTCTAAAGGCACTACCCTTTACGGGATTCATTAAATCCAGCAGCCCGTATAATTTTGCTCCCATAACGCACAACGCCGGTTCCGCCACGCAACGATAAAAGATACCCTCTATTGCCTGACTTAACACCCATGGATTATTCTTAAAATCGAAAAATATCGTTAGGATTCTCGACGCAATGGTATCGAACGATCCCGGAATCTCGCCTAACCTATTCATCACCTCGAATAGATAACTCAAGGCGGTGCCCTCGTCCAGTGAGTGTGACATGACAACCCGTTTAGAATTAGGAACGAATTCCTTCGCAAACGGAGATAGAGTCGAAAATAAATGTGGCCTTCTTAGCAACTTATGCCGGATGGGCAGGCCATAAAAGGTGCGACGGCCCGAGTCGGCCATGGTTATCTACTATAGTAGCAACACCCGCACAAAGAAAGTTCGAAGAAGGAAAAGGAAAACAAATTTGTGTGAAAATAAATTCAAATAGAACCGCCAATCAAATCAACCGCACTTAGTATATAAAACAATCGAAGTGTATTAATGTCTATATGTATAGATTAGTGTATAAGAGTGAGTAATAAGCTTTAATTCAATATGCGTGGAATGGCTGAGGCAGACACCAATCCCCTCAGGGCTCCCGCATGTCGATGGCCTCGATGGCAGTTGGTGAAAACCATGAAGCATAGTCATCACCAAGCGTCATCCAGGTCGCCGACCCAGCTTCAGGTAAACCCGGAACGAAGGACGGAAACGAAAATTCAAAATCGCATAGTCACGAAAGGGAAACTTCTTCAAAAATAAAAAAATTTTTTGGGAATCCGCTGTTCAACCACAACTGAGCTACCTTTCGGAAAATCAATCAGTTGGGATGAACCAGACGGAAAAACCTCAGGACGTAAACAAAAAATTAAAATTTAAAAAGCTGGATGGACCTTCAGAAGGAACAAGGGGCGCAGTGGCAGGCGGTAACACGCCTGTTACCAAAGACGGTTAAGCCCTTGTACCAACTTCGAGACCATCAGGAAAATTAAAAGATGATCCTGTTCCAAGACCGACGCAGTGGCAGGCGGTAACACGCCTGATACCAGAGTCGCCGACCCTAGAAACAGGACAAAGATGAACCACTACTACACCTGCACGCATAGCCAAGCGAACACCGCTTGTTAGCAAGCCGTGCAGATCAGCATGGTTCGAAGCTACTCCAAAAACGAAGAAGTTACCGCGTAAGTAAACGGACAGGCCTAAAAGCGAAGACAAATAAAAATTCACCTAGAATTTGGACACGGATGCTGAAAAAAAATTCGAAAAAATAGACAAGGGCTAAGGCCTCGCGGTACTACCTTGCCCACAGCGAGCGCTTGGTAAAGGTGGTGAACCATAGACGAAAAAAAATCAAACATTGTCCGTGAAGGCACAAGTGGTATTAAACCAAAAAAAATTTAAACTTCAGGGTCCGTGTAGGACCGTCAACGGGCTTTAAAAGCTGCGTTGGGCGCCATTTATGTAATAGCATAATGGCGCGACCATTTATTGGGCGCCACTTATGCGAGGTGTTACCCCCTTAGCCACAAGCCCGGAAGAGCATGGCCAAGGAGCCAACACCATACATAAGAATTAAAACGAAAATCCGGAACTCCTACGCCGGCCACACGGAGTTATCTAGCTCGCCGGAGGGGTCGTGGGATGTGTGGCCGGGGCTTACCGTGGCTGGTTCACCACTTACCTGTGACTAGTTAAAATCTTAAATACCACCTCCATCCTTCGCTCGTCGCCCGAGCCGCGTCAACCCTGAAAAGAAAGGATCCCCCCCTCAACCATTCCACCAAAGAAAGTTAATTACATGGCCATATTTTATTTATCACACACGAGACAAGTGGATTCTCACATACATATAATCAACAACAAAAAATGTATAAAAAGGTGTATGTATACGTAGGTTGTGTGAAAAAAAAAAGAACAGGACTGAATCAATTGTCTGCACGGGTCATTATTAACAAAAAACCAAAACGACGCCCTGGGCCCAGTACGTTGTCTTTTACAACGATATCTGAAATTATGTTGATATGTCTCTAAATCCCAAGTAAAAATGTCAAACGCTAAAAAAATTAACCTGTGGTAGGTAAGTGTGTAAATAAGGTATTGAAGTAATTGAATTAAAATTGTTCCGACAAAAAAACTGTAATGGTGCCAGATAAAAACAATAATTAACAGTGTTAAATACAAAGAAAGGTGTACATAAGTTGAATCTAATTAATAATTAATGTAATAATAAAAAATTTTAAAAATATGTTAATAATTTGAAACTGTCTGTTTTCTTTATTCTTCCAAGTTGCCGTAATTGTACTGCCTTAAGGCAAACGTCTTCAAACTAATACTCCGGGGGTCAAGGTATATTAAGCATTGAACGAAAACTATCATTTAAAACTTAAAACGTAGGGCTAGTAACGCCGGCTCTTCTTGACGGACTGCTGAACAAGAAAATACTTGAGTTTTAAGCTAATTTATTTTTCCCAATTGATAGGAATGTACTGCCTCTTGCTCCCCCAGGGAAACCCTTTTTCTTTTTTTTTTTTACGTAATTGGTTCTTGATGGTACTGTGTTTCCAGCTACGCCTAAAGGACTACCAAAGGGTACTTACTTAATTGCCTTCTAACGACTCTCACTTTTAGTGCCACATGGCCGGGCTGTTGGGGAAATGTCCCGTCGCCTCTGCAGGTAAGGACGAACGCCTCGTCTTACTTCTTCAGTATAACACCTATCGGTCCTTCGTCTCTCAGAAAAAAACCGGTTCGGCTCACTCCAGCACACAAAAAAAGACTGCTTTGCCACAACCACACGGTTGTATGTCCAGAAATAGTTGTTCCCTGTACCAGCGAGCTGACCTGGTCTATCCACAGATTGTTCGTTTCTCCACGAAACTGGCTTTTCTTTGGTCTTGTTTTTTTGTTTTCTTGTGGGGAAATTATTTATTTTTCCCGACGCGAAACCAAACATGCATCAAAATGATTTCCCAGCAACTTCCTCCGAACATAAATAATTTAAAAATACTCGAAACCAACTTTCTTTTCTGTTTTTTTCCAAAAGTTATCCTTTCCTCCCAACCGTTTTCAAAAAAACTTTTTCAACCAATCCTCGAACAATACCGTTTTTTTCTCCCGCCTTTTTTTTTTCGCCTTTTTGTCTGACTCCCCGTGATAATCTGTTTTTTCATTTTTCCCCCGCCTACCTTTTTGTTCCCAATCAGCTACTCGATTTTCTGCTCCACAGTAATTTTTAGTCAGGTAGATATTTAGGCAAAACTGACCGTTACAAACTTAGAGTTAAAACAGAAAAATCTCAGATTGGCCTCGTTTTATCTAGCCCACGAAGATGATGGCCTTTTATCTCCGATGACCTTCCAGTACCTGGTAAGCTTCACCGATGCTACCACAGCTGGGAGGCGATGCGAATGCACACCCCACACAATGGGGCAACACGGACACCAATGACCGAGGTGAAGTTAGTTTTAACTACCTATTAGGCACCAGGCTTGCAATCTACAACAAGGGAAATGACCACACCTTTGTTACCAAAAACAGAGAGGAAGTGCTAGACGTCACGCTTGTCTCGGACCGTTACTCCGACCAAATACTGGCTTGGAAGGTCTTGAAGCGGCACTCTTTCTCAGTCCACAGGTTTACAGAGTTCTATCTGCAAGACTCTCGCACAACCACCATTTCTAAAAAACCTCAGAAAGACAAACTGACATTAGCGGCTCCTCGCAGCACTGCATCCCTTGACCAAATAGATAATATAAATTAATTTAAATATAACACGATTAAACAGAAGAAAAATGTCAATATATTTCCTCCTCTGAAAACACTGAGGCACTACTCACACGGGGATACTCAAATCTCGAAGCGACTGCAATACTTGGAGGCCAAGGGACATATGTAATCTATCGCCGGAACTCATACGGGGATACTCCAGTTGCGGATATTCGACAACTGAGCAGCCAGTTACTAGGGGACTTGGCATTCTAGTCTCCCAGTCGCTCAGTTTCTTGGTTTTTTACACTGCGAACGAAATGCTAACTTAAATGGGTAATGGCGAATTTAATTTAAACTTTGAGGCAGAAGTAGAAATATTTCCAGAAATATCCAATTTTAAGTTAAAAGGGTACTCTAGAAAATATGGAACAGAGAAGGCTTGGAATGAGGTAGCCAAGGCAGTCCAGCTTTCAGGTAAGACCAAAATTCACAAAATTGATCAATTTAATTTAATTCCAAAACAATAATTACAAGAAATAATGTTCACAACATTAAAACAAACTATGAACTATACAAAAAAAAAATTAAACAATATGAAAGTAATATTTGCCATAACTTTTTACACCCTTAAATGTTAGATCGAGTGTTTCCTCTTCCATGGCAGGATAGCGCGTAAATGTTAGAAAGCAGTTTGCTAAACAATTACCTCATTAGTAGAAGACTCAGAATGCAGTGCAATGACCGCTCTTGGATGAACAATGATAGTGGGAACTTTGCAGTTTCCTTGCGGTTCGTAACTGTCATATTGAATATCTTCAAATTTGCGAATGAAATTATGCAAAATGCAAACTAATTTTGTTAAATCAATCACTCTGTGCGTAGTACGCGCGCGAATAGGTCTGCACAACACTTTTTTGCCATCATTCCAAAAGCACACTCCACAGATTTTCTTCCTCTACTCAATTTGTAATTGAAAACTCGTTTAGTATTATCATAGACCATGGTACAATATTACAAGGTAAGCTCATAAGGGCCCCGTGACATCACTCAGATCTTAGTTCACAAAGGAAAAAAACTTTCTGGTGACGTCACTCAGATCTTTTCTAATGTAAACTAGTGGGATGTTGTGCCTAGAGACTAGCCACTAATTACGCTTTTTCATGGTATTCTTTCTGTTGAATAACACTTCAGATTGGATGACAATATATTAAGTGGAGATTGATCCGCACTCACTTCCAAGCCGCCGGATCTGGGAATCGAGGCCAATAATTCGAATGTGTCAAATTGAAAAAAAAAAGCACATCACACATGTAAACACTATAGAAAACGAATCTAAACATTTTTCTTTGGATTGGAGGAAAATCTAATGTGGTGCACTTTGCACAACAGAATTAGGTGTATTATTTTACTTAAACATACATGTCTTATTGTTAAAAATTCGGCTTACCGCACCCTAGTTTGGCCATGGAGATTCATAAGTATCACACTGACCAACGCTATATATAATTAATCTTGAAAAGTTTTTGTTAAAGGCTTATGTAGGTTATAAGTTGTGAGACTGCGTAATCTAAAACTTAACAAAGCATTTAACAAACACTACAATATAATCATCATAGCTTAAAAAAAAGGAAATCAAATGTAAACAATAAAATTCTTTGATTCTTCACACACGTCATGGTATATTTCTTTATTCAATATAAACAATAGTTTTTGAGCTGCAAATAAAAACTATATGCCATAATTTCGTTATCATCGGTTTTTGTTCTGGAAGCAAATTTAGAGACGTATTCATGTCAAAAACTTGTTTCATATGAAACAAAATCCCCGAAGGAAATTTAAAAAAATTATTATGACGAAAAAAAAAGCACCGCGAGCCGAAGGATCGAACTCGCAGCCCCACGGACGAGAGAGTTTCCCTAGCCCTTTATAGTCCATGAAAATGGTACCTTAACATTGCAAAAATGCAGGACAAATTTTTGGGATGTGTAGGGGGGGTCAGGGTGAGCTTAAGTTTGAGTTTTCGGGATTCTAACCCCCCCCCCCCATTTGGCCGCCATCTTGAAAAACGTATGCAAATGGGTTTTCCACTATATCTCCGAAACGGCACATCTTACCGGAAATTTGCAAGGACACTTTTTGTTTAGAATTAAATAATCTACAATTTATTACTTAGAAATTTTGTGGTAAAATGAATAATTAAGAAGTTATAAGCCTTAGAACACAAAAATTAGTCACAATATTTTCTTTAAAGGCTCTTTTTTGTTGTTTAAATATACTTCTGGTTGAAATTTCCAGACCATTTTCTCAGTTTTTGGTCTTTTGACCAAGAGCTACATTTTGGGATATTTCCCAAGTCTGTATCTGCAGTACTTTCAGAGATGAAAGTAGGCTTCAGACGGACAGACGACCAGAGTCTCTGTATAAGCTTTTTTATTGAAAAAGCTAAAATTACACTTAAAATTAAAATTAGAATAAAATTAAGGAAAGAATAAGAGTAGAAGAAAATTAAGATTTATATAAAGTAGGTAAGTGAAGGAAGAGAGATAAAGAAATCTAGTGAGAAGAAGAAGAAGATAGAAAAATAGATGCATGTCTTTTGAATACAGTGGCTGTGCTCATTCCCTGTATGTGATTTGGAAGGTTATTCCAGATTCTAAGGGTATGCACAAAGAAGGAACGACTACCAATTAGGGAAGTGTGAGCGGGAATCAGGAATTTTATGGATCTCAAGGATCATAGCGGAACGAGGAAGTCAGCAAGGTAGCCGGGGGTTTTTGGAATAAAGGACCTTATGCAAGAGGAGTAGAGCCATGAGATCAAGAAATTGAAAGAGGTCACAACCCAGTAGGGAATTTAGAACACCCGACACATGATTGGACCTTCTCATATGATAAATGAACCTAATGCAATCATTAAATGCCACTTTAAGACGCTGACGGCAGGAAGAATCAAGGGAAATATACACCAACGATCCATAGGAAAAACAAGGGATTTGATGAGTTTAGCTCGAATGGATGAAGATAACAGACTGCCATGTAGCCGCACTTTACGAAGGGTGCCATAGATTTTAGAGAGCATCAATGAGACAAGATTGCAGCAAGAGAGTTTAGAATTGACAACAATACCCAGGTTTTTAGCACATTCAACAATTGGGAGAGGAACATTATCAAGTAAAAGGGGCGGAAAACCATCCAAGGACAGCGAGGAACGACTAAGGAAAAGTACTTGCGATTTAATTGGATTTAGTTTAAGGAAATTACTAGAACTCCACTCATTAATTCGAGACAGGGTGTTATTGAGCTCAGAGACCCAGAGCTCAATCTGATGAGAAGGACACGAGATATTATAGCTGGAGGTCATCAGCATAGAGATGAAAAGAGCAGTGACGAATAACGGAAGGAAGATCATTAATATAGAGGGAGAAAAGCAAAGGACCAAGAACCGAACCCTGAGGCACACCTGCAGGTACTCTAAGGAAAGAGGATGTTACATTATTATGCCGAACACTTTGAAACCTATCGGAAAGAAGAGAAGAGAAAAGACGAACAGAAGAAGAAGAGAAGTGATACCGTTGATTAAGTTTATGTAGCAGATGCGAATGAACCACAGAGTCAAATGCTTTGGAGAAATCTAGTAGAACTAGTACTGCCATATCACCTCGATCAAGGGCAGAACGAAGATCAGTTGTTACCTTCAGTATAGCAGTTTCGCAACTATGGGATTTACGGAAACCAGATTGGAGATTTGAAAGGAAATTATAAGAATCAAGAATATGAGTAAACACAATTTTCTCAAAGACTTTAGCTAGAAAAGGAAGAATACTTATAGGGCGAAAATCAGACAAATCAGCAGGAGAGGGCTTTTTAGGTATGGGAGTCACTATGGCTTTTTTCCAGAGTGAAGGGACTTGGGAGATTGTCAGGCAAAAATTAAGATTTTAAAGAGATAATAAGTTATTAAAGTTAAAACAAAGGCTCATACAAATTTTCAGCTTATTACCTCTCATTCCGAGGTTGACCCCTTTTATTGCCTTATTTGACTGCTAGACTATAGATAACTGGCTAACCACACAGTGTATCTTTCGAACTGAGCAAGATAACATAATGGTATTGGGGCAATAATTTGCAGGTAATTTGTGGCTGAAAGAGTAACGTAATGTCGATTTTATCGGCGGTTTTTGCAGGTGTCAGATTATTATTACCAATCGGCCTACCAAAGTGACTAGCCAACATGCGTATCTACCATTTAAAAGGAGATAACGGAACAAGGTTTCGCCATATTTTGACTCTAATTTGTCGCTGGAGGAATATCGTAAGTTCCATTTTCTTACTAGCGGTAGGAAGGTAAATGAAGCTGAATCCGCTGAATCGGAATTAGTCTTGATGGCCAAAAATCGTACTCGTGCTTTCGAGCAACTAATCGTTTAAGGATATGTTTGCATCGCCAATTATGTGAACTTAGGGGGTTGTATCACAAAACCGTTGTTTCAAATTATTTTATGTCAAAAAATTTAAAAAGATCATAAAATTTTAGAAAAAGATACGTTTATTGGATACATATAAAAAAATTGTGTGTGGGTTTGAGTTGATGTTTGTTTGCATGAACATATATGTCACATCTCAGGATACCTCATACATATTTTTTTCAATGTTGAGCAAATACATATTTCCAATTTTTTGGAGTTTGAATCTTTCGCTGTGGGGGTGGAGCGGCTCCAGAAGTGCAATATAAGTGCACTTATAATGAAATTTTGGAGTTACTGTGGTTTTCTAGCCGAGGATGTGCCGGAAGGTGACTCCAAGGCCGGCCAACCTCTTGTGTTTTTAAGTGTGGAGTGCGGTACAATACTTTTATTGCGAAAGGCCAGGTGCGGATCCCGGTTGTAGAACCTCTAAAGGAGGAGAAGACATATTTCCAAAGGCAAAACCAGCCGAATCACTAGATTTTTTCATTAAGCTAGATTTAAAAAAGTACGAAAACTTCATTAATACGTATAATGACAAAGTACTAATTCATAGAGACCTACAGCTTAATGGCAATTTCAAAAATAGAAATTTAGATTTCCATGTGAGAAATTATTATAAATTGTTACAATGTAAGTATGTATTTTTTAATATTTAGTTACATTTAATTCTAACTACCTAGGTAGTCTACTTACTTCAAAAATGAAAAAAATAGTTTTGTTGTTTATCGTTTGCCTGTTGTCAGTCGGTAACGGTGGTTTAAATCTGGCCCACCCCAGCAAAAATTCATTTCTACGCCCACGGCTATGAGTACAGTAGGCAAATCAGATAGAAATTTTCCTAAAGCAGTCAATGAGCCAGTGTCTACACCTACTGTCAGAACTGTTATCGGATAATAGTTCATGAAACACACGCCTGGCTGAAGGGGAGGAAGAAGATATCACGATCATATTTCAACACAGTTCATTGCGAACGATGATCCCTCTCAGTTCTTTAAAATTGCCAGTACTTACTCCAAAGAAACGGACACGACATACGTTAACTGATGTGGACAAGTCGTTAAAAGACTACATAGGTGGTACAAAAAAAATTGCTTCTGAAAGCAAAGATCCTGATGATCCAAAAAATTTTCTTTTAAGCTTGCTGCCAGAAATTGCACCTTTGGGTTCAGGTGCGGTCGTTCAGGCGTGGGGTTCTACGACATTCAAAGCGACGGATTTCAAGCACCCGTGCAAGTACCTAGGCGACAAACTAGCACGCCTTCACAATATTTGTCATATCCGTCCTCCTCACATTCATCACTACATGGGACGCAGCTTCCTCCACCAGGAAAGCGACATGTCATCAGTGGGTGAGGAAGGTTTCCCCACTTCTGAAAAATATTTTGAAGCTGGATTCTTCCACTTTTTAACTTCATTTTTAATTAGATTTCGTTTTCTGTTTTCTCTTGAATAAATGACTTATTATTGATCTTTTATTTACCTCAATGTTATCAGAACTCTTTCCTCCGGGTTCACACATTCCCTCATGTTGATGTTCGTACGTCGAATGGAAGGAGTGATGAGCTGCGTAAGTTTTTGGTGCGTGTCTTTTATCATTCTATAGAATGCAAGGAATTTACTATCAGATTCTGTAATTCCAACATGCATGACACATACATGATTCCTGCAACATTCTACAATGTATGCTCCTTTCGATATAAGGATGTAACCAGAATCTTCTTACTGTTCTTTTTCTGCGGCGGTAGCAATAATATTGGGTAACGATATCCTCCTCACTACTACTGTCACTAGACATTTTGCAAAGTGCACTGAATAAAAAAACGGAACTAGGTTGATAGCAAACTTCCAATTTCAGTCTCGGCAGTGTGAAGATAACGAGCCATTACAATCTCGAGTATCCAAGTCTCTGAATCCCAGTCGCCGAGTATCGGACATTTGAGAAGTACTCTAGCAAAAATTATCTATTTGAGGTCATTTTAATGGTGTTTAGTTTAGGTAGGAAGGTGCTTTCTACTATCACTACGGCTCCAGCCCATATACTTGTTTGAAGACCCGTAAAGGCCCCCATAACACGGTCAAATGGGATATATGTACATCGAACTGCGGATGTACACACAAAATTATCGATTATGACCCGTCAAAACGCGGTACGCGCTGGGTTTGTTTTTTTTGAAGGCGTAGCCACCGGTGCTCCAACATGTATGAGGCTAGCGACATACGATTAGGGTTTTCCCGTACGACTAACTTAACTTGATTTTTCCCGTCGCCGTGATTACAGTGTATGATTGCAAGTCAGTGGTATCGATTCATTAATATTGAAAGTGTAAAAATAATAGAAAATTTCAGTAATTTATTATTATTAAAAGGCTCTACAACCGACTCTGGCCTCTCGCAACAAATGTGTCGTTTACTGCAAAAGCAGTGCAACTCCACACTTCAAAAGACTAGAGGTTGAGCCGCTTTGGAGTCACATTTCGTCACATCCCCGCTACCAAACCAAAGCAACTCAAGAAGTGCACTATAATTGCCTACAACTTTTAGCCAGTAATAGCGAAAAACTGTCTTTAACCCCTAAAAACCCTCCAATATCGGTTCGATTTATTTTTCCCTCTTTTACAAGAGCTTGTTTGGCAATATTCCGCTGTCAGATTGCTGTAACGAATTTTGTTGTTGCTCGAACCCTATTTATACTGGACTATTATTTTAACCCTTTTAGTTCCGGGAGCCAATATATCGGCTCCTGCTACACTGGCGAGAAGTGCCAGAGCCGATATATCGGTCCGCGCCTCGTAGCGCTTTACTATTCGCATTGCGGGAGAAATAATCCGAATAAATATGTAAATGATCTAAAAATTAGTTTTTATATTTTTTAACTCTATGAACGACGACTTTTTCGACGTGATGGTTGGATTGGTTTTTATGAGCATTTTCCCAAACCCTAATAAAACTGTGAAATTCGGCCGGTTATTCTCGCATAGGCACCTATATTTTGCCTGGCACGAAAAAGGTTAAAGTATATAAGGAAATTAACTTCTTTAAGAAAAGCTTCAAACCCTCCTCCGGTATATGTAGAACAAAAGAAGGCACTATAGTCACAGGCAGCGAAGATGTAAAGAAAAGATGAAGGGAATTTTTAGCGAGCTGGTGAACGCAAACGAGAACATCAGACATGTACCAGAACCCTGTCTACAACATAACGATGAAACCAGAGAAACAAATATGCCCACTCTGCAAAAAGTAGATCCTATACGATCCTTAAAAAACAAAAAACCTCCAGGAATTGATAACATCCCAGCAGAGTTGATCAAACAAGAAGGCGAAACGCTTTTAGCAGCTATACACGAATTACTATGTTGCATATGGAGGAACAAAAAATGCCTGAAGATTGGGAGCAAGCATTATCTGCCCAATACACAAGAAAGGAGATAAATTCAACTGTATAAACTATAGAGGTATATCTCTTTTAAGCACATTATATAAAATAATGACCAACATAATTAAGGCCAGACTGGAACCTTATGCACAAGCTGCAATAAGAGAATACCAAGCTTTATTCAGAAGAAATAGGTCAACAATAGATCAACTTTTTTCAATAAGGTAAATCCTCCGAAAAAGGTGGGAATACAACATCGATGTGTATCAACTCTTCATCGTCTTTAAACAAGCATACGACAGCATCGACAGGGGGTACGCGACAATGTTGGTGCTAACCATCCCCCAAAGATAGTTAAATTAACAAAAATGACAATGGAAAACACAAGGTCAGAATACAAGGAGAGAGAATTGACGGAGTCCTTCCCAGTCAAGCAAGGCTTAAAGCAGGGCGATGGGCTGGCACCCATCTCTGTCTAGAAGGAGTACTTCGGAAAGTAAACATTGATGCGAACGCAACCGTGGTTAACAAATCCAAACAGTTGGCAGGATTTGCCGGCGATATAAACTGTCTTGCCAGATCACTGTCGTACCTTAGAGAAATATTCACGGAATTAGAAGAGGGAGCCAAAGATGTATGGCTGCAAATAAATGCAGAAAAAAATAAAATTCTAATTCAGTCTAGGGTGGAAAGAAGAAGAAGAAATCATAACACCACCTGGGGGAACATAACTTCGATCGGGTAAACGAATTTAACTACCTGGGGTCCACAGTCAGCGAAGACAACGATAAAACGATAGAACTTACTTCTCACTACTGCCAGTCATGAAATCCAGAGTCATCCACAGAAAAACTAAAATAAGAATCTACAAAACCATCATACGTACAGTAGTTACTTCTCACTACTGCCAGTCATGAAATCCAGAGTCATCCACAGAAAAACTAAAATAAGAATCTACAAAACCATCATACGTACAGTAGCTACGTATGGATGTGAAGCATGGAATATCTCCCAGAAATCCGTTTGAGAAGAAGATTCTCTGAAGGATATACGGCCCAATCAATGAAGACAATGCATGGAGAATACGCTACAATCACGAATTGTACGATCTATACAAAGAGTGTAATCTCTAGACGCATGCTAAGCTACTACGTTTACGTTGGGCCAGTCATGTCCAAAGAATGGATGACTCCAGGATACCAAAAAAAGCCCTGTAAATACTACCAGATGGCAGAAGACCAGTTGGCAAATCTCGGTCAAGATGGGAGGACAATGTTAAGGCCGATGCAGCAAAACTGCTCAATATAAGAAATTGGAGACAAGCTGCGGAGAAGAAAACGCTGATGGAGGCCAAGGTTCGAATTGCGCTGTAGAGCCATCGAAGAAGACGATTATTTTAAAGTAACTATATATTTATAGGCAGTCACACCCCGCACACACACAAGCTACTGCTTATGTGAGGAGCTTAGTTTAGAATCTTTTATATGTATTTATATTTTAATGAATAAAGGTGCGATGTAATTTTATTTTAAGCAGCAATAAAGAATAATAATAATAATTTGGATTATTTATGAGCAGCAAATAGTAAATGATTTTTGTGAATGCCATTTCTACAATTTTAAAATCTCTGATAACAAAAACATCCTCAAACTGTGCAAATTAGAAGATTTTTATTATGTTTTGTTTTGTGCTATTGTTAAATTTACGGATATTTGTAAGTAGGTCTAATATGTCACTTTCTAGGAAAAATAGCTAAATTAAGACTCAAAACGGGCATCATTAGCGTTGCTTCATTGCAGGTTCCCACTGGGGTACGGAAGCCTACTTTAAGACATGACGAAGCCTTCTTTTGAAACTTAGGAGCCCTTCCTGGCCGTATCCCACGTCACATCTTTTTTACAATTGCATGTCATAGGGAGGAAGCGCTGTATTTTCTTCCCGACAGCTTTGAGTTGCTCAATGGAATCTCTTTTGTAGGGGCTTTTTCGGAAGCTTTTAAGGCTTACAATGAACGCCCAAAAATGTGTCAAAGAAGTTTCCTGCATAAGGCTCAAACAGATCTTTTAATGTTTACTTGAAGAAAAATTTGTCTGTTGAACAAAAAACTAAAATCTTCCTAACACCTTCCAAAGGGTACGATGTGGAAGCAATTCTTTACTGCTTATCGAGTATAGCTTCTATATTTTCCCGCTGGGTTATTATCCTAACACATCGTGACCGTAATGAAAATGAAGCTGTACAATCAAAAAGCACAGCTGTAGCCTACTGTGCCTACACAGTGCTGTCACTTTACTCCAATTGTAGTAGGTCTACTCCACATTATTTGTTTTACGAATTAAGTGACCACTTTTAAAATTCTACTCCACTTTTCAAAATCTTATTTTAGTTTTGATTTAAAACAATTTTATTTCAAAAATTTAGATTGCTCATATTTTACCACATCATTCATTGTATAATGAACGTAGCCTAAATTCGAGTTATGAATTTGTTGAAAACATCAAGGTACCGGTACCACTCTGTCTAACACATGCAATTGCAGCTTCTTTCAAGTTGTTCGGCATCGGCTAGAGCATTACAATTCGAAATTTAGTCAAACTTTAATTTAAGGTTCGTATAAATAATGAGATAAAGGGTTGTCAAGAACAAGTAAAGGGAAATTTCTGCTCTTACATTTAATGGCGTCAGTACCTACTCCCTAAAAGTTCAATCTACTCCCCTTTTTGGGTCAAAATACTTCACAGTTAACCCTGAAAAGTGACAGCGCTAGCTGTGGGTAGCACATTTTTGGTTGTACAGCATGGATGTACATCAAAGCCTTCTACATTTACAAGCCATGCTGTAGGTGTTAGTATGTCGTTGTATGAAGTCCCAACTTAAATTCATGAAATGTCAAAATCCCATTAAAAACAAGGGAAAGAAGTGTTTCGTGTCGCGAAAAATGTTGTTGTTAGTGAAATTTTATTAATAATAATAGGTATTTTATCGAAAGAATAAACGTGCAAAAGTGCAAAAAGTGTCCAGTGTATCTATTAACAACTTATAATTAAGTTGCTAATAACTTATAATTATAAGTTGTTAATAGAATCCATTTGCGGAATAAATGTATATGTTGGTTATGGAGGACTGTCTTATTCTCAAGTTATATCAAAACGTTTTTTGAGATAATGAAGTTGCAGTTAGTTTAATTAATAGGAATACGTGCATTAAAAGAGACTTTACCTTAAAAAGTCATTTTTTCAGTGCTGTAATTATAAAGAACGTGCAGATTTTTCGGTTTCATAATAGAATATATACCGATATATTTTACAGTTTTAAGGTGGATTTTGTTAATTAAAGTCCTTTACGAGGACGAGTTGTTATAAATTCGCAACAGAACTGTGCAAAAACGAAATTGAGAGGAATACAATATGTATTTTTAAGGTTAAACGGCTTGTCTTATCTCGTGAAGCACTGGAGAATCCAAACATCAGGATATTGTATGTTTCTATGTTAGGTAATTTGTTTTTCTGTTATATTAAAAACTATTTCTGAGTATAATAATACTTGAAACAGGTGCAGAACAAATTACAGACATCAAAGGAACTAAAACGGATTTGAAGCGAACATCACCAACATGAAATCAAAATTAGTTTTATAATGTTTTAAATATTGTTCTGTCCCATCTAAGTAATTTTGTAGTGCGTTTGTTTAAATAAGATTCCTTGTATTTATTTTGTTTGTTATTGAAACGATTTCGTTTAAGTTCCTAATAAAATTCTTTCAAGAAAATTTTGTTTTAATTAATTCTATTTTACAATTATCAACGTAATAAAAGTCAACAATCCGGTAAAAAGGTGAAGGCAGAAGTATTTTTCCGAATTTATTCCCAAAAAAAACCACAGAACCACACTTCGAAGTCCCATGAATCTTTGAAATTGAAGTCCCATGAATCTTTGAATGTGAGTGTGAGATTTTGTTGTGCATGGCTTGTAAATGTAGAAGGCTTTGATGTACATCCAATTTGACCGTGTATGGTGGCCTTAAAGAACGAGAGATGTGTTGGGAGGTCTTGCTGCATCCACCGTGTAGACGTGCCACTGAAAATCATTTGTTCCATCACTGGAGGGCCCTCTCAATGTTATTGCCTTTGTACACAGCCTTCCCGGCATATGCTTCATGAGGGATTAAAGGAGCTTAAAGAAGAAGAAGATAACAGCGGCCTGTAAAGATTACTTGATTCAGTTTTTTTTACAGAAACCACAGAACTTCTCACCGATGACATCGATGAAACATCGCTAATAATGTAGCATATTTGGTTTAAATAAATTCATGTTCGCACTATAAGGAAACCAGTTCAATTTTACTAAAAACAAGCTGACGAGCTTAATGTTTTCTTCTTCTTTTGAGTGCTTTTAAAAATTCTTTTTATAATTAACATTATTAGAAGAAGCAAAAATAGTGTCGTTTTCCGGTTTCATTACGCGATGTATGTATTTAAAGGACTACATTTAAAAATTACGAATTCCGTTAATAAAACCAATTACATTTAATACTAGGAAATTTTGCAATAAAATTAATTATTAACGCTAAATATTCAAAATGCCTGTAAGCTCAGTCGAATAATCCCAATACGACTGGTCTACTTTTCTAAAATATCATAGACATGTGACATAATTTACGACTGGCCAGGACATTTCTCTATCTAAAATGTATTATTAACAACTGTCATGACATAATTGTGGTAGGCCTATTATGTCTTTCATGCAAGGTAATATCAATCGTAGTGTTTTCTTTTTCGTTTTTTTTGGAATATCGAACAAATTATGTGAAGTTTTTATTAATGACGACCTTGACAAAATATTTGTTTTATTATATAAATTTGACGCGCAATTGTAACTCGACTTTTGGAAGCATTTTTTCTTTTAAATCTTTAAATAACACACCAGGAGGACACCAAACAATGGGTTTATTTGAATCGTGCAATTTGTTTAAAGGAAGAATAAAAGGACAAGTAATAGTGAATCTGGATTTTAATAAACACCAGCCCAATCGATCATAATTAACAGGTAGTTTGTACTACGTTTCACGAGCTCACTATCTGAATACGAAATAGAACGCAATATTGCCGCAACACACTCACCCAATTGCTTTACGATATTGAATTTTTAATTATGTCGTTTAATATTTATCACCAAACAATATTCACTGCTATACTACGAACTTTCTCCACTGTATTCCAATTTCCTTGCATTCAACAGTTTCATCACAGGATTTATATTAAATTCAAATTTAATGCCTCTCCATTAATTTCATTAATATTCAACAGATACAAATCGCACTTAAAACACTTTTTTCACAACACACTTTGTGAGTGAAACCTTTCACAAAACGTCCTTTTCCCTGGCCGAGTCCTTTTTTCTTCGATCGGCTAAGACAATTTAGGTCAGACGGTTGTGTTTGAGGTCCAACACTTGTAACTAGCGACGGTTTCGTGATGACCGTGCACTACATACTCAACTGTGCCTTACAATAATTACTAGGACAGAAAGCCGGAAACCCTAACATTTTATCGGAAAAGTTCGTCGCGAATGCAGGTAAGTATATACATCGTCCTCCGTATAGTTGTAAAACGAAAGTATTGACGGTGGTGGCGTACACGAAACTGTTATATGTACTTCGTTGTTTACCGAAACTTACCTTTAGCTTTTTTTATCTTTCAATCGTCCTTCCGAAAAATCTGAATGATAAATGGGGGGAACACAGTCTTAACAGCTTTTAAAAATTATTCCAGTTGTTTGTGGAGCGCCACGTTTCACATCAGTTGTAATAAGCGGTAAACGACTGAAGCATAGAGCGAGGCTTAATCGGAGAGGCGATACCACGTGCTAGAGCTCCGCTGTTTGATTTAATTAATGTAAAAACTGAGATGGATACACCTTCGCGGTGGTGGGGTATGCGACAATTTTTACGACTTGGGTAATAGTATGTAATTAAAAAAAGGAGCCCATGTTCCCCTCCCTTGACTCATTAAAGTAATCGTCCTTTCAGTCTGCACTCTTTTGTTTTTATGGAAAGACAAATTGATTTGTAATGCAACTAGTTACGAAATATTAAATAAAGTTATTTGGTAGACTCCGTAGTGACCTTGTCAGACATGCTGGTCCACAGTTTGCAGTTATGTTGGCAGGTATAATTTTGGTTTTTTTTTTCACATACAATTTAAACCAGCAATAATTTTTTCGAGGCGCACACTTATTTTGAGTTATTTTGTCGCTGAAGGTGTTTGCTCCGTAACTGACATTAAGAGAGCTACATTACAAAGATTATTATTATTTATTTTCGCAATATTTGTACAAAAGAAAAATTGTTAAATTAGTACAATAAACACAGGAAAAAGACTTAAAATGAAGAATTAACAATAAAATATATAACATTAAAATATATCCTATAATATACATAAATAATAATACATAAAAAAAGATAAAGTGAAAAAAAGAAAAAAAATTATTATAGAAAGAAGAAAGAGAGGAGAACTAGAGAGAACGTGCGATTGCAAGCAAACTGAGATTGTATTGGCATTCTAAGACGGTTTGCCCGTGAGGTATTCAAAAATACGCCTTTTTAAAACACAGATAAATTGCAGATTATAAGGAAGAAAGCTCCATAAACAAAGCAGAGCTGCATAAACAAAGTATGAGCTTTGGCCTAGCAAAGAACGAAATCGAGGAATAATTACATTGTTATTTCTACGCGATTTTGGGAGCTGGAATTATTCAGAGAGGAAGATTTTCGCCGTCTAAGTATATCAGCAACCTTAAGTCTTTATAAATTTTTAAGGAACACCCCAGGACATTGTTCACAAAAGGCGTACTCCACTCCTGACAGCAATTGATCAATAGGCATAGAGAGGTACAGCTATACATCGTCGTCGTACATGTGGATTTTGGAGTTGATTACTACTGCAGGAAGGTCATTAATGAATATTCTGAATAAGAGAGGGCCAAGAATTGAACCTTGCGGAACACCACAGCAGAGTATGGTTGAGGTTGAAGCACGATTATGCAACACGTTCCTGTAGGTAGGTAAAGGAACTATGAATAAACTTAAGAGCAGACGAGGAGAAACTAAACTGTGTGTATGGTTTTTCGAGAAGTAGGGAGTGGTCAACATTATCAAAAGCCTTGGAAAAGTCTAGTAGTGCAAGATAGCAGACTTGGTTCCCATCTAAGTAATTCCTAATTTTAAGAAGTGTAATATCACAGCTGTGGGATTTTTGAAAACCAGATTGGCCTGGTCATTTTGAAATGCGGATTGGCCAATTTGAAATGCAATCAGTTTCTCAAGAACTTTTGCTAAAAACGGTAAGATACTAATAGGGCGGAAGTCAGCAGGGTGCATAGGGTAAGAACATTTGGCTACAGGCAGTACAAGGGCATGTTTCCAAGAATTGAGAAATTTCGAAGAAGTCAGGCATGAATTAATCAAATGAGTTATAATAAGTAATAGAGAAGATAACAACAGTTTAAGAAATCTCGGCGATATCTTGTCACTCGATTGAATGCGATTTATTTTATGATTTACATAAAATTTCAGCGTGGTTTACGCAGCGGAAACTAAATCCACTAGACCACGACGGAGAAATATGCTTATTACGGACAAAATTAGTTGAAGTAAAGTGCGAATTCAGTCTTTCGGCATCGAAATCATAGGCTCTATAGGCTCTTTTTTTGATTGCACCCCTAACCTGTCAGGGAAGACTTCGGCATCAAAAGATGCTTCAACTGCCACTGGTATAATCATACAACAAAAGACTGCGCGAATAAAACGGTTTGTGGAAAATACGCAGGTGAACACAAAACAGCGCAGTGCAACTAGGAAACTCTCGTGTGTGCAAACTGTCAAAGAAGCAAAACAAATAAAACCTATAGGAGTCACACAGCTGATAGTAGGGTTTGTCCGGTTTTATTAAGGCAAATTCATTTCGTTTGCGACAGAGCTAGTTATACTGTAAAAGACATATAAATAGAACACATCAAAGTAAATATAAATATGTCAGAAGAAGGCAATCATATAAATTTGTTATTCCTAAATATTCGAAGTTTGAGAAACAAACTGCATGAACTACAAGCACTATCAGCTAAACATAAAGAGGTACAGACGATGGTTATAAATGAGACTTGGCTCTATTCAGATGAAACTCGCTACTTTAACTTGCAGGGTTTTTCAGCTGAATTCAATTGTAGGGATAGCTCTAGAGGTGGTAGCTCTGCTATTTATGTTAAAAATGGCCTAGACTACAGGATAGTTTTTAACGGCGATGGCGATATGTATAATACTATTGTAATCGAAATAAAAACTCTTGATGGAAAAACTCTGAATATTATGACTATGTACAGACCACCGAATGTTAATACTCCGGACTTCATTCAATACTTGGAAAACAAACTGGACCTCTACAAGGAACTAATGTTTATATGTGATACTAACATCGACTTACTAAGAAATGATAGCATGGCAAATATATTAAGTAACATGACATCTTCTTACAACTACAGAATACTAAACAAAATTGATACTGAACATTATACCAGGCAAGATAAAAATACGCACAAAATCATTGATCACTGTATTACAGACCTTTCTCAATGCCACACAATTCAGAAATACTGACAAACTACTGCAATATCAGACCACCGGTACACGATAGTTCACATCTCCAAAAACAATGTAACCAAGAAACATATGGCCACTTCAAAAATAACATTAAAAATTAAAGGAAAGTATAGATTCTATGTGAAAAAACTGCTCGCTAGAATAGAAAACCCTAATATAGTCCAAGTCCAATCAATCTACGGAAATTCTCCACAGTGGCGTAGCGTGGGGGGTGCCGAGGGGGCCATTGCCCCGGGCGGCGTAGATGTTGTTGGCGGCGGCCAAACTGGATCGAGCTAGAGATGCTGCTGGTAACATCAGGCCCTAACCATTGCCACATCCAGATGTCCTGGCTGATGGTGTCTATAGGCCAAACCTAAATGGGAAGGGAAGTGAAGTCATGTGAAGTTAGGTACCATTCCATATAAATGTATGAGAGCAAGGACGGCGCTTTCATAAGTGAAAATGGTGCACTTGCACCGGGCGCAATTTCAGAAATTAAGATTTAAAAAAAATTGAAAAAATGGTCCAATTGTCATATATTACACGAAATGCACCTTCTGTGCGTTTTACCATTGCCTTCTGCAAGGTGTGGCCAATGCAATTTCATTTAGTTCGCCTGATTTTGTCGTCTTTCCTTTCTTGGCTGGCACGGTGCCATAGGTCATGATTTGTAATTCAAATATTATAAGTCGTACTATTATAGATCACTACTTCGGCGGGAAACACCTAGATCGCCTCTGTTCTGAAGTTTTTGAAAGCGGCTTCTATGTCCAGTAAGGCTGTTAAGTGGACTGCTTTGTTATGCAAGACTCTACCGTAGAAACCAATATATGCAGTGCAGTGACCATCTATTATCCTTCGAAATATAAAGGATTGGAGAACGACTTCGTTATGGAGATTCCAGTTTGTAGCATTATTAGTGCTGGAAATAGTTAAGGAAGTGCAGCTTACAATGAAAATCATCGAAGAGCATTAATCAGCATTAGCGGGAGAGTTTTGTGAATTTTAAGCGCAAGATCGCGAAGCAAATCCTGATTGGACAAAGGCAAGGGCGCGCTTTCATAGGTGCAACTGGTGTATTTGTACTGGGCGCAATTGGACAGGGCGCAATTTCAAAAAAGTGAAAGAATAATTCCGTGCCTTCATTTAAAATGAGTGTTTGTGTCTTCTTTCATTTTCCTTTACTGC
The DNA here is from genome assembly GCA_949987705.1 of Thereva unica. Classification (NCBI taxonomy): domain Eukaryota; kingdom Metazoa; phylum Arthropoda; class Insecta; order Diptera; family Therevidae; genus Thereva; species Thereva unica. The sequence goes on along the minus strand of OX465283.1, from coordinate 85,159,051 downwards.
CATCAAAAAATGAACAAAAATGAAGGGGGCGCAATATGGATATGGGCGCAATATGTATATGCACCGGGCGCAAAAAAGCCAAACGCCGGCTTATTATGAGAGTGACCAATATGGATGGTAGTAAGTGGATGTTACATCTACTTCAGTGGAAGTTACGTCTACTTTACTTCTGCGTTACTTTTCATTTAAGTTTGGTCTTATTTCTGGACTATAAAGTTGATGCATCAAAATTATCCAACCAAACTCTCCTATTTGACGGATTATCAAAAAAGCGTACGCCTGTGATGGAAGACAACCCCTTTTCTATTAGTAAATTATTTGGCGTAATTCTTTCGATTATTTGCAGGGCATAATTTCTCTAGTTGTCCATATTAGAGTTGAGAATGAAACGTTTTATTAATTGGAAATACAGAATGCAGACAAACAAATCTATTGAAATTTGGACAGGACAATGACGGTCGAGTCAGCTAACCGAAAATATAAATGAGCATATTGTATGAGACTCTCAATGCGCATGGAAACAGCTATTATAAGATTCCCTTCTTTTATGACGCGGGCTGTAAATGCTGAAGTTTGAGAAGGGCTCCAACAGCTGCCACATTTGTCCTTAAAATCCCCTTTCTACGATGATGGGAAATAAAACCTCCAGATATTGGACAGAGAATTGTTTAAGCTTAACCTCGGTCGTCTACGAGGCTTTCTATCTAAAGACAGACTGAAATAAATTACAGAGAGAAATTACTGATTCAAGCTCTCTGGGTTTGTTAAAGTTTATAATTCAGCCCAACCTTGAAGCACGGATATAGCCCGCGCCAAAACAATTGGAAATCTCAAAATCAATTTTTTTGATGCGCAGTGAAAGCCTCAAATCTTCTCCACGAAAGTAGCTTCGAAAAGAAAAGTGCACCTCGTCATTCCGTTCGTTTAAAACCCCAAATCACCCGCTCATTTATATTTTCAATCAAAAATTCAATTCGTCTCACTACGACTCTTGTCCTGGTCAGGTGCTATGGTGGAGTGTTGTTCCCGGTAAACGAGTTTCAAAAGAGAAATTAAAATGCATATGCGCTTGAGTTTTATCCATACACGGAATGTTAATGTATGTGGGAGTTGTCATTGATTCGCCTGCACGTAAAATTCCCATTTATTTTGGCGCGCACTATACCGAACATTCATTAGTTACATATGATTCATTGCGTTTACATGATGCCTTGAATTCTTGGATTGAAAATTACTTGAAATTCAAGTTGGGTTTTGATTTATTGATTAAAAGAATCAATTCGAAATGAGGGGGCAGCAAATTTATGGTTCGCCCCGGGTGGCAAAAATCCACTCTACGCCACTGATTCTCCAGACAATATGGGCGTGTAGAACACTTAATTTGAAGAAAGATAGCGTGTTTTTTTACGGAATTTCATTGGCGAACTTAACCTAAAAAATTCGCCAAAGTCAAAAAAACTGTTTTTCGCCAATAAAACAAAAAGTTGAGCTCGGATCCGAAAAAGTTAAATGAGAAAGTTATAGGTATTAAAATTATCTTTCAATTGATGTGATACAAAATTTTGGTTAGTGTCTTATACATGGAGAAAAATACTAAAAACCGTTAAAAATCGCGTCTTTTTCATTTATTTTTTGCTTTTTATTGATGCGACCTTGAAACTTTTTACTTGGTAAAAATGTTGCTTTTGGCAATCTGAAAACTCTTTTCTTTTTGGCTCGAAATTTTGCAAAATATGGGTGAAATTTCGATTTCGAATAATGAAAAACCAACTATACCTGTAAAAGTTGGAGTCATTAGATTCAAAATACATTTATTTGAACTATGACCAAAATTGCCTGTGTATTCTGATAAAACAATGAACGTTGATATGTCAATGAATGGTTTTTATTGTCGCGATCAAAATGTCAGATCCCTAATAGTTTCACATTTTGTTATTTGGAATCAAAAATACCAAAAAATTGCATTTTTTCCTGCCTTCAATTGTCTGGAAATTAACATTGTGACTCCGTAGATTGATTGGACTACACGCTGCTGTCCGTTGCTGGAGTTCGACCAAAAGTTTCCATGCTCCAGCCAGTAACATGGGTGCAACATTTAAATATTTGCTTGGATTAAGCCGGAATTACATTATTGTGTCGTATTGTGTTGTGTCGCTATGTGACGCAATCCAATCCATATCTTTCCTTGGAGCTGTTGACATTACTATGGTGTGTTGTGGTGTGTTGTGTTCCCGACTAGGCTTCTCCGATCTGCGCCAGAACGCTGGAGAAGGGACACAACACACCACACAGATGTAAACATGTGTGGGAAGGCAGGCCTCATAATTTATTTGCGAAATTTGGTATGTATTTTTGTGTCCTTTGCAATCATGGAATGAATTTCTTGCAATTGCAATTTGCTGGCTCTAAAATATTGCTGAAATCTTTCAGCATCAGCTTCCAACTCTTTATATAGAGTGTGGAATTCACCCTCAATCTCTCTAATCTTATATATGGGTTGGACCCAAAATGTTCGCTATTTCCTCTCCTTTTTTCGTATAATTGTGACACTAACAAAAATGTTAGGTCTTCAATATCGCGCTCGGAATCGGATGAATATCACAAAGTTTCACTTGAAAATTTATCATACTAAATGCGCCACAATGCAACACAACACACCATATAAATGTAAACGCGTAGTATCACGACACACAGCGACACAACACAACATGACACAATAATGTAATTCCGGCATGAATTCGCTTTCGGCCATGCGCTAGCCAGCTACATAGCTACAGGTGACTAGAAAAGGTTGCGCAACAACAGTGCGCGTAGCTACATGGCTAGAAGCGCCCAAAAAAGGGTACGCAATAAAAGCGCGCGTGACGCGAGTTTGTAGCTATTACTCCAGGCCAAAAAGTGCCAGTCGTGCCTAAAGAAATTATCACTTCAAAAATGACGTAGCTCTCGCACTATGAGCGTTCTAAAATTTTGAACTTGTACTGTATTTAAACTGGAATGATTCAAAGCAATCAAAATTATTGTTTTTTATTTGAAATAACTTGACACTGACAGTACAAGCGGTTTTTAAATGAAGATGCAGGCCGATTGGTGATTGCAATTTCAGTCCTCACGAGTGCATTATTTATTGAATGTGATAACTGAATTTCAATCATGGAGGCCTGCACATAAAGTGACATTTCTATACTGTCTAAAGCTACAAAAAGTTTGTAATTTTTACCATTTTGGAATGTTAATTAATTTTTAATGTCAGAAAACCTGCAAGATCTTTCAAAAAAACCACCGCTGTGTGGGTCCTGTCGACTTGTGTATAGTGTTTGTGTTTTTTTCGTATGCATCCTGCATCTGTGTATGCGGTTAAATTTAAGCTTAACTTCTATTTGCATGATCAAAAAAGAACCATCATTTTTCAGAGTAGAGCAAATTAATCAGTGTCGATAGTACGTCCAATAAAACAATATTCCAATTCCAGGCGAACTTGTCAGCAAACATCGGCATTGATGAATTGTCATGCATCACACGCGGTCGATCGGCAACATTACATCCGATAGAAGTAGAACATGAAATCCTTTTAAATCCTCCAACGTAGTTTTAATTTTTCCATAGGGAGAACTTTACTGGAGCGACTCGCAGGAATGGCTCGTTATAAGTGCGTTTTTTTACGGATACTTAGTTGGCCAACCCGCGTGCGGAATGCTTATTAGTATATTTGGAGCGAAAAATTTGTTAATAATTTCACTTATTAGTCAAGGTGTCTGTACACTAACGCTTCCTCCTCTAGCCCGTCTGCATGTTTATGCTGTATTTGCATTACGCGTGCTACAAGGATTTGTCGGAGTTAAATTGACTTAAAATAACAAAGTAAATACAAATTTATAGCGTTATTTTGTAGGGTGCAATTGTCCCGGCAACATACCAGCTGTATACTATATGGGCACATCCTAGTGAAAGATCGTTTTTAATAAATTTTGGTTATGCTGGGGTTCCGGTCGGATCTATAGTTGTGTTTCCATTTTCTAGTTTCCTATGTCAAGCGGACTCATACAGAGGTTGGCCGCTTATATTTTATATCACTGGTAAATTTCACAATTTTTATATCACAGTTAATTTTTTCGCTTTCAATATTTAATACAATATTTGAAATATTTTTCAGGATCTATTTCAGTGTTTTTCGGGATCATATCATACTGGCTTATTTATGACTCTGTAAATGACCATCCACGGATATCTGATGCGGAAAGGCATTATCTGCAAACAACCGAAAAAGCCCCAAAAGAAGTATGTTGAAATATGAATACCATATAGATTAAATTTAATTTTGGGGTATGTTTTTAGAGACTAAAGGTTCCCGTTGCAAAGATCCTTACATCGGTTCCAATTGTAACATTCTGTGTGGTTCACTTTTGCACAAGCTGGGGATACCAAATTGTGAGCTTAGCCACTCCGCATATAATGAAGGACGTCCTATACCTCAGCATTGAATGGGTAAATAATATAATAATAAAAAAGTAGCATATTAGAAAAAAAATTAGGAAAAAACTTCGAATCGTATGACTAGCGATACGCACCAAAATTTTTGTAGGACACTGTTGTAGTTAGGTACACTAACCTTTTAAGTGACATCCTTATGCTACAGTTACTAATGATAAAAATGCTGCTATTGCAGAGCGTAGGACTGGGAAATCACACCACTTAATTTGTAAGACAATGTGGCCATCTTATTGTAGGCACAAATACTAACCAGCGCTGAAAAATCAGCTTCTAACTAATAATTATTTATGACCTCGTTATTTGCACGTGTTGCGAGTGGAAAATTCGAAGAAAATTTGTTTGTTTGCATAAAAAAGGATTTCTATTTCTGGAGAAAAATATTTTGAAAACTTCGTTAAACAGGGGAAATAACCGTCACAGTTTTGGAATAAATACATTTATTTAATGAAAAAACTGCTAATAAATAAAAATGAGTGATGGAAATTTATTTCCGTTAATTATAACAAACATCTTATCACTTATTTTCTCCTACATTCTAAGAAAATTTTTTTATTTGAATAAAAAAGGTTTTCTATTTCTGGAGAAAAATGTTGCAATTCAGCATCGTCAATCAGCAGTCCATTACTATATGTCAGTGACTCTAACGCAACTAAAACCACCTACTAGACGTCCCATTCTCCCGCGGGAAGGCTTTTTTAGCGATGCATCGCGGGCTGAATCTACTTCCTGCTCTTGGTATTTCCAAGCCTCACTATTTTCCTTTTGGCTTCTACCTGCTGTAGCTTCTAATGGAGAATATTTAGCGCCTCTTCCACATTCTTCCATGCATCAACCGATCTTATCACATAATTTTTATGACGTTCTGTGCAGCCGTTTACTTGGCTAACTTCGGGTATTCCTAAAGGACATACTCTGCGTCCTCTGTCATATCTAGGCATGCTGGGCACAACCGAGAGGTATCTTGTCTTAACCGATGAAGGTATACCCTGTAGTACCAATAAGCGCCTAAAAACTGTGCAAGGTCTCGTGACTTGTCCCTCCACATTTAGTATGGTCCACCAACCTTGAGTAGACATATATTCTAAATAATTTGCCACTACTGAATTAAAAATTTCTCCTAAATCATGTTCACTTTCCTAGCTTCTTCTGGTGGTGACTGGATTGGCACAAAAGCTGTGAGCGGCTTATGGTAACTAAAATATGGTACGCAGAGTTTTGTACTAACGACGTTAACGTATCGTGTCGTATCAATGGTGGTGCCATGTCATGTTGTTGAATTCAATGGATCATTATTCATGGTGAGATTTACATGCTCTTGGAGAAAGTTAATATGTGGACCCGAATCTTCTTGTGAAAAATTAACGTCGAAGTCTACACTTAGAAGAATTGGTAACTTTTGGTCTCTTCTACCAAGAAATTCTCCTCCGCCTTTTGCGTATGGCCATAATAATTGGTTCAAGAAATAGATGATATCGTCTAACTTTTGATTTGGAGTAATGTAAACTGCTATAAAAACAATTTTGTTGCTATCTTCCATTCTGCATTCAGCTAAACAAAACTCACCGACTAATGAGGGGCGTATTGATGTTATTAGTGTCGTGTACATAAAATGTTGAAACAGAGGTAAAGAACCTCGCCTCGTTTAACATAATAATTTATAATTAATGAAAAGCAGTAGAAAAGGGTAGAATCATCGAAATTTTATTTCTTATTTTTTATGGAAAAAAATGATTTAGTTTCCACTTTCCAAATACTAATTTAAGAAATTTGTATTTACAAAAGTTACTGATGTGTACACATGTCAGTGAAAAAAGGTTTGTCACTTATGGTGAATTTACACGAATGACACGCTTGTCATTTTTTTGGTCATTAATTGCCATAATCGTTTACACGATCATAATTTGTGTCATTATTTCTGTCATGAAAAATGGCAAAAATTATTGTCATAAAAAGCTTAAAAAAGCTTAGAAATAATGAAACAAATTATGACCGTGTAAACGATAATGAGAAATTATGAAAAGTTATGGCAAGTCATCATAAAAGAATGAACTTGCTCATTCTTTTATGATAGAGTGTCATTATTTAAATGCAAAATCCAATTTCAACAACAACAACAATTTCAATAATAATCGAAAATAACCCAATGGAATACACTTTTTTCAATATTTATTGGCGAAAGTGGTTGATTTATACCAAATCAAGCCCAATTTTATGATAAGGGATAATCCTAAACAGTTAAAACCACCCCTAAATGGACCGAAAATAAAAAAAAATTAGGCTACAAATTTGATTGAATGCGTGTAGTCAGGTACAAATAAATTGTTTTCAACCCTTAAGGAGTAAAAACTACCCCTACAATTTGGAAAATTAACATTAAATAAAAAAAAAATAAACTCTTTTCAAGCCAAAACAAAACTACTTTCAACTACCCCTACATTGGGGCGGCCCCATAATCAGTAAACAAAAAAATATGTGCGGAAAGAGTTTCAAAAAGGTGTTATGTTTTGATACCCAAACGTTCGTTTTGAATGGACTATAATATACCGGCAACACACCCCCGCAGTTTATTTTCATATCCTTTATGATCATTTTTATTTATCTTAAGAAGGCAAATCTCATATAGGCAAGTCTAAATATATTCTTAACACTCGTAAAAATGCAAAAAGGAAAGGAATTTGTGTTCAATTTATTTTTAAATAAGGCGAAAGAGTATAAATTTGTTAAAAAGATGAATAATTATATCAATTGATATTATCATGAAGTGCGGTAGTGTTATTTCAAAGGGGTTTACACTCAAATCAGCACCTAAACCTGGATATTCAAAACAAACAGGACCATGAATTAATCAAGTATCTGCAAATGCTCAATACACTACATAGACACCAATTCTTTTCCAAACAAACAGGGCCATAAAGTAATAAAACAGTTGCGACTGTTGGAGACAAAAATTCAGCTCTTGCCATTATTTATGGCAACTTGCAATAAATTAATGACATTTTATAATAGAGCTTTTCACATGTCATTATTTGAGCCATGTGAACAGCAATGCCATTAATTATGACCAGAAATTGTGACCATTGTCATTTTTTGTCATTCGTGTAACCGCCGCATTAAGAAACGAATTGGTGCCATAAAAATTTGAGTTGTCCATTCTACATATGTATATGTCAGTGGTCGACCTGGAGCGCGTTCAAAAACTTTACTATGGTAAACCACGAGGTAAGTTGTGGTTATGCTACATCACTTCACTTAACCCCGAAAGTTTGTTTAACCATGGAGGTTTTTGAACGCACCGTGGTTAACTACGAATTAAAAAAAATGAAATTTTTTTCCCATAAAATAGTCTCCGCAATTTGCTTGAATTATTCTGTATGTGTCCATTAATTATTTATTTGTAATAATTTCGCAAATCCCACTTTGATTTGTTCATTGTTAGCATTAAAACAAATGTCAAAGAGTTGTTTTTATTCTTCTTCTTGACTATCGCTAACCAAGCTGCGGAGCATGGTTAAAATTTAACTAAACCATGGCTAACCACGGGAGTTTTTGAACGCCACAAAGTTATGCTCGTGGTTATGTTGTAGTTAAACACGGAGTTTTTGAACGACAAAAGTTTACCATAGTAAGGTTTTTGAACGCGCTCCTGGTAAACTAACAAGCAAAGCAGCACCAGAGTCGCGGCTACATGTTCATCTCATGTCTTAAGTTTGCAGCACGCTGGTTATTTTAGGTTTTGATATGGCCTCCAGCAAGCAAATCATAGCTACAGGCAGCTGGAAGCAGCCAGTGCCAGTCCTACATGGATAACACTTCTCGTGTAATAACATAGTGGAGCCAAGTGAATCAATATGTTTTAATGGTTTAATTGTGAAGGTGACCATTTTCGTATACATTCGTGGTGGTTTTGTTGAGTTAATTGAGGACAAACATGTTGAATTTGTGTGGTTACTGAGTTAAAAGTGAATTTAAAGTGATTAAAGATTATTATAGAATATTTATTAAAAATATTTGGGCAGAAGTGTGTAGGAACAAGTTCTCAAGTTATTCTTATTCATGTTGTTACCACCACACAACACTTGCACTTATGTTTTAATAACTATTTTGCTATTGACTTTTGTAACATTCGTGGACTTCATGCGAATTTTTCTTTTGTTGAGTGCCACTTATCCACTTATAAACCCCCAATCTTGGCACTTAGTGAAACCCAAATATCACCCGATACTGACTTAGGTCATTACCAGGTGTCGGGGTACACTTTAGTGCACAATCTCTCCACCATAGGGGTATTGCCATCTTTGTTAGGGATGACGTGGCTTATTATAAAATATATTCAAACACGACTTCAGATTTTAACTATCTTTGGGTTAAAATCATATTCCAAAGCCACGTCATATTCTTCTGCTTCCTACACAGAAGTCCTAACATAAGTAACGAAGCCTCCACTTCATCTTTTGATACTATTTCAGAACAAATCTCGGGATTTTTGTCGTCCAATCCTGAGTGTGAAATCATCGTTGCGGGTGATTTCAATGTTCACAACGCAAAATGGCTGACTTACTCAAATGGCACCAGTGTTTCTGGCAAGGACGTCGAGCTCCAGACGCCAATAACTTGCATCAAATTGTGGATCATCCCACAAGAGTCCTGATGTTGCTGATCAAGGAACCTATCTCCTTGATCTTTTTCTAACTTCTCATCCAGCGCGCTACTCCGTCGAAGTTAATTCACCTCTGGGCAATTCGGACCACTGCTTTGTTAGCGCTAATTTCCCATTCAAATTTCCCACCCCTCCCAAACCAGTTAAAAGAACTGTATGGCATTATGGGAGGGCCAATTGGCTGGGGCTTATTAATTTTTTCCAATCTAATGACTGGAACCTTTGTTTCCGAAACAAAAACGTCAACTCTGCCGCTATCCGTATCTCTAGGATCATACAGGCAGGAATGCATTTGTTCATTCCTCATTCTACTCAATCTGTGAAGGCTAGGCCCAACAGATAGTTTAATCAGGAGTGTATGAATGCAATCAGCAATAAAGAAGCCGCCTTTCGAGCTTACAAGAGCTCTTCGAGTGAATCGCTCCGTGTAGAGTATATAAAACTAAGAAATTCCTGTAAAGTCACCATCAGGAATGTCAAAATTCATTTGACAGCAAGTTGAGAAGTAAACTCCTTAATGCAACCTCTGGTAGCAAGAACTTCTGATCCTTGGTAAGCTCCATTAAGAAAAATTTCACTTCATCCACAATTCCTTCATTCATCCACGATAAGAAGGTGATAACAGACAGAAAATCCAAGGCCGATTTATTAGCATCTCTGTTTGCTTCCAATTCTTCTTTACCCCAAACTGATATGCTACCCCCGGTTCTCGAGCACAGCGCCCATTTAATGGACAGGGTTTTCTTGAGAACTCGCGACGTGTACAGGTGCCTCAAAGAGCTCGATATCAATAAATCCACTGGACCCGATAATATACCCCCTATCGTCTTAAAACAATGTGCCTCACATTTGGCTAAACCTCTGCGCAAACTTTTTGCCCTATCATACTCTTCCGGAGTTTACCCAGATTCTTGAAAACTTGCTCATGTGCAGCCAATACCGAAAAAAGGGGACTCCAGCCTTTCCTCCAACTACCGCCCAATAGCAATTACTTCAATTCTCTCCAAAACAATGGAGACTATAATCAACAAAAAGCTTATGGGATATCTAGAATCCAATCTATTCATAACCGACAGACAGTATGTCTTCCGACACAGAAGATCCACCGGCGATCTTTTAGTTTGGCTTACAGAACACCTCAGCCGAAGTTTGCATGGATCAGGTGAATCCAGTCTGGTTGCTTTGGATATCTCCAAGGCTTTTGATAGAGTTTGGCACTTAGCCTTGTTAGCTAAACTCAAAGCTATTGGAATCGATTCACTTTTACAGAAGTGGATTGAGAGTTTCCTTTCCGGCCGTTCAATTAAGGTAGTATTGGATGACATCAAATCTGAACCCCACCCAATCTCTGCGGGGGTCCCCCAAGGGTCAATTTATCACCAGCCCTATTTCTTATCTTTATAAATGACCTACTTTCAATCCCCTCTAACCCACTTCTCAGCTTCGCTGACGACGGTACCCTGCCTTACTCTTACAGCTACGATACAAGATAGTCTCATGCCAGATCCTGTCTTAATAATCGTAAATTAATGTCCAGTTCTATTAATAACGACATTAAGCTCATTCTAGAGTGGGGAAAGAAGAATCGTGTTGAATTTAACCCCACCAAAACCAAGTACTGTCTTATCTCCAAAAAAAGTTCAACACCTCTCCACCCCTGAAACTGGATGAAGTTCAACTAATGGCCGACCCATCCTTACACATCTAAGTCGTGACATTAGCCAAAGACTTGCGATGGAATGGCCACATATTCCAAATCGCCAAACAAGCATCCCAGTGCTTGAGATTTCTTAAGAGGTGCAAGTTCCTCCTCCAGCCATCGGCCCGTGTTGTTACTTATAAATCCTACATTCGGCCCCTTCTCGAATACAACTCCCTCGTTTAGGGCGGGGCGTTGACAACCACCTTGGCATGGTTAGTAAGGTGCAAAAAAGGGCATTTAAATTAATTGATTACGACACCGCCTGCTCCACAATCGACCCCTTGAGCCATCGTAGGAATATATCAGCACTAACAAAATTTTATCGCTACTATTATAGCGACTGTTCCTCCGAAATAAACGTTCTCCTACCTCCACGGCAATCTTATAACCGCAACACCAGATTAGCCCACTCGTCTCATTCCCTTTACCTACAACTTCCCCTTTCACGCACTCAACAAGATATGAATTCGTTTGTAAATAGAACAACTCGACTGTGGAATAATCTCTCGCAGTCAGTATTTCCGAGCTCTTACAACATCCGAGAGTTCAAACGCGGGGTTCATCGCCACCTTCTTCAACACCCCTTCGAACCCCCATAACCCTTAACCAATTCCCCCCCGTACTAAGCTTGCTGCTAGACATTGCACCATGACGTGACAAACGACATGACGGACTGGTAGTACAAAGGGTGATCCCTGAGATTAGCACTGCCACATAAAAAAACTAGTCCATAATAATTTTTAACCATTTTAAATTCACTTTTAATTTCATTACCACATAAATCCAACATTTTTTCCCTAAATTAACACAAAATAACCACCACGAATGTAAACATCACCTTATCAATTTCTGTTAATCTATTCACTCAGATCACCAGTGGCGTTTCCTCTTTGGAAGCAAAGAAAGCACTGCTTCCCTTGACCACATAGGCAACTTCATAAAAATAAACTTATATAAATAATAATAAATTTAACTTTATATCAAGATTAATCACACAAATCTTAACATATTTCCTCCTCTGGAAACACTAAAGCTGGAGATATTACAGCTTCCCATTGCTGTATTAGACCTCGAACATGATATGAGCGGCGAGCGGCAGAGTGACAATACTAAAGTGCCTCTCTCCGTTCTGGCTTCGAGCAAATAGCTCTTAAAATTTTGCTTCGTAATTTTGTTTTTGACTTTAGATTTTGGCTTATTATAGTTTAACAGCTTTTCTTTGGGGGCTTTAATTTTCAACAGAATTTGAAAAAAGGCGCAAAACGCCCGAATTCGATTTTTTCGCTTTTTTTTTAAGTTTAAAAATTTTCTTGTCCACCATCATAAAAGAAACTGCATATTAAAAAAAGGAAAAACCTCATGCGGTGTACAAAAATTAAAGGGCAATTAACCCAACTTACGCTTAGCTGATGAATCGAACATGAAATTTATTTCCCTCCCTAGCCTCAGCATAAAAACCTCACCCATCGACATCGTGAACCGGCATCGGTTACGAATTTTCATATGCCCATGATAATCCCAGTGCGCATGAAAAATGGGAGTTGAAAGGCTCCATTGCCTCCACCGCTTCGCCCATATCTTCCATGCTGCGAGTTCGTGTTGCGAATTCCTCAAAATTTACTCATAATATTTTCAAACCGCGCCTAAAGATGAATAACTTCAAAAATTGAGGCCTCAGTACAATTAACTTCGTATAAGGGACAAATGTACTGCCTCGTGTAAGTCCGGCTCAACTTTACGGCATAACAATAATGCCGAGGACGCGCTGTAATGATTGCGGCACAAATATTTTTCCTGTCGAGTTTTTGTTCCAATAATTTGCTGTATAGTTTGTGTTTCTATATTTTCGCGGCACACTTCAAGAATTTGGCGGCACACAAAAGTACCGCGGCACATTGGTTGACAATCACTGCACTAGGGCCTCGTGAACATTTTTTGGCAATAAAAATCATTTGAATTCATTATTTGCAATTTTACTTCATTGAATGGGCCACACGAATCAGCATATGGGGCACATTCCTGAACAGCGACGCAGAAAACAACGCATGTGAATCGACGACTAAACATTACATACTGCACATTTTCCACTGACGCCATTATCTGATACTAATAACTATGTACAAAAAATATCTTTCTCTGACGTTAGCTCATTTTTTCTTATAAAATAAGGTTAATCTTCCTTATTTATTTTACTTGATTACCTTTTCTTTACGTCATTTATAATTTTAGTGAACTCTACACCTTTTCCAATTGTAATTCAGAAAACGTCGATTGTAATTCAGATTAGTCAATTGTAATTCAGAAAATATCAATTGTAGTTGAGATTTGTCAATGAAAATTCAGTATCAATCAATCATCAATTGTAATTCAGAAAATTTCAATATTCATCTCATTGGTGCAATAAATTGACCAAATAATTTCTTTCATTACAGAATAAATATTCTCCTAGTCACATCATGCATGATATCGTCCCATTATTACTGTTTCAATGCTAAGTTATGCTATCTGACGCAATCTGTAAAAGTGTCCCAGTTGATAAACCATTTCATGCAAACGATGTAAAGCGAATGTTTAGGCTAACTGTGAAGCAAATTAAAATCTTCTGGTTCGATACATAAAAGTCCTGTTGCAGAAATTGCATTGGATGAATGTTAAATTTTTCTGAATTGGTGTAGATTACTTTTAATACTTAATTTGTGTATCTAAGTTAGTCTAAATAAAGTTATTATAATCATCTTGTTATTATAATCTTCTTTCGTATCACTATTTCACTTTCAATGAGCATCTACACAAAACATTTGCCTTATAATTTTGTCCTTAAATGCTAATGACGAGTTTATCTTCCCAGTCCTAGCCATATTGCATCCTTTGCGACTTTATAAATCTAGTTATACTTTGATCGGCGTCTCCACATATTGTTACCCAATATAAGCTCTACCAAATTTGCGATTTTTCAAAAATTTCAACAGGATTACATTTTCAATTCTTTCTTAAGTTTTCTAAATGAGCTTCCCAATTATAAATCGATCTTACAAAAAATGGCACCAATGTTAAAAAAAGTCGTTTATTATTCAAAACGACTGATTCTCTGATTCTGGACTTCAAACCAGTCAGCAATAGAATATGCACACTTCGCATTAAAACAAGGCTACATAACATTAGTCTATAAACGTCCACGCGCCCACAGAAGAGAAAACGGATGAGGAGAAAGAGGAGTTCTACCAAGAGCTAACAAACACCATCAGGTTAATACCGTCAAACGATATTAAAATGGTGCTTGGAGATATGAATGCCAAAGTAGGAAAAGAAGAGGAGTTCCTAGGAGTCATAGGAAAGCATAGCCTACACAACGTTACCAATGACAATGGTAGTCGATTGATCGATTTCGCAAGCTCAAACGCAATGGTAGTAAGTTCAACAGTGTTCCCGCACAAAGATATACATAAGATGACGTGGCAATCACCAGACGGAGTAACTAATAATCAAATTGACCACGTCCTAATTGAAAGAAGAGGAGCCACCAGTATACTGGACGTAAGAACAATGAGAGGAGCGTGCTGTGGCTCGGACCACTATCTAGTCAAAGTGAAATTGAGAACCCGGATAGCAACTAAAACGCATAGAGTGCAAACTCAACCAAAATACGATATAGATAAGCTAAAACGGGAAGAAATAAGAGATGCCTACTAACATGCTGTCGTACAAAACTTGAGAGAGGTAGATGAGCAGCCCAATATCAACGACAAATGGGAACAGGTCAAAAGCAGCATAAAGGGGGCAGCAGAAGAGGCACTAGGCTGGGCCCCCAGACAGACTAGAATTGATTGGTTCGACCAAGACTGTAGAACCGCAATTGAACAAAGAAGCCAGAGCCACCGAGAGAACATCGCAAGGCCAACAAGAGCAAGGATGGAAGTCTTCAAGGAAAAGAAAACTCGCAGACAAGCTGTGCAGAAAGAAGAAGAGGGAATATCTAAATAGGAAAATCTTACAGATACAGGAAGACTTCAATGAAGGGAGAATTAGACAAGCGTACAAAGGAATTCGCCAGATCACCAATAAGTTCCAGCCAAGAACGGACATCTGCAAGGACATAGATGGGAACTTGTTGGCAGATCCTGATAGGATAAAGGAAAGGTGGAGAGAGTATTTTCAGAACCTATTGAATCCTATCTCTATATAGAACCACCAACACTGGATGAGGTGCGGGAAGCTGTAAAAAGGCAGAACAGCAACAAATCGCCTGGCGCCGATGGAATAGCAGCTGAGCTGCTAAAGGAAGGAGGACACCAACTATTACGAACATTACACGAACTCATATGCACCATCTGGGAGGAAGAAGTTATACCAGAGGACTGGAAGAAAGCCATTATATGTCCAATATACAAGAAAGGAGATAAACTAAACTGCAAAAACTACAGAGGCATCTCATTCCTCAGCACCAGCTACAAAATCTTCACAATCCTTGTGAAACAAAAACTGGAACCTATAGCGGAAAGCCTTATAGGAGAATATCAAGCTGGTTTTATGACAAACAGGTCAACATCGGACCAACTGCTGACCTTAAGGCAAATTCTGGAGAAAACCTGTGAAAGGAATGTAGATGTATACCAGATATTTGTCGACTTTCAACAGGCATATGACTCAATAAACAGAGAGAGGCTATACGAGATCTTATCGGAAATAGGAGTCCCCTCAAAGTTGGTACAACTAATCAAATGCGCCACAAACAGCTCACTGGCGAAAGTAAGGATCCAAAATGTTGTAACAGAGGAGTTCGATGAACGTCAAGGGCTTAGACAAGGAGATGGGCTGGCCCCCATGCTTTTCAACCTGGCCCTAGAATGGGTGATAAGGAAAACGTCAGTCCAGCGAAGTGCATCAATAGCTACCCAGTCGGTACAATTACTTGGATATGCGGATGACGTAAACATCGTGGGAAGGTCCTTTTTGGCAGCAAAAGAAGTCTATGTTGAATTAAAAGAGGCGGCAAAGGACATAGGCCTGAAGATTAACGAAGGAAAAACGAAGGTGATGCAACAATCCAGAGCAGGACGATTTAGAATGGGAAGAAATATAACCATCGACGAACATAACCTAGAAGTAGTCGATAAAACAGTCTACCTTGGGTCTACTATCACAAAAAGAAACGAAGAAAAAGAAGAAATAATCAGACGAATACTACTGGCTAATAGAGCCTTTTCCTGCACTCAAGATTTGTACACAGGAAAACGAAACTCTCACTCTACAAAACAGTAATACGACCAGTACTGTGTTATGGTAGCGAGACTTGGACTATGACCCAGGACATAGAGGAACGAGTCAACAGGTTCGAGAGGAAAATTCTCAGATGCATAATAGGCCCAATCAGAGAGGATGGAATATGGCGAAGAAGATACAGCAACGAGTTGTATGAAATTTTTGACGACCCACAACTCTCAACTTTCATAAAAATCAACAGATTGAGACTAGCCGGCCACGTGATCAGGATGGAGGACAATCGCATCCCAAAACTGCTTATGGCATCAGAAATTTCGGGAAGTAGGCCAGTAGGTAGACCCAGGAGGAGATGGATAGACTCTGTGACGGCTGACGCAGAGTCAATGCTCAACATCCGGAACTAGAGACATGCTGCAAGGGACCGTCAAACTTGGAGAAATGCCCTAGAGGAGGCCAAGGCTCGATTTGGGCTGTAGCGCCATTGGATGGATGGATTATTCAAAAAGTAATGAGCCGATCTTTTCGAAATTTGTACATTGCGCGGACTACGTATACACCAGCTGTAAGAATTTCTTTCACATGGCCTGAGGCAATACCTTTTTTAAATGCTGGTCGGGTAGGGTTTAAAAGGCTTCGGCTATACAGTTATAAGTTCTTAATAGCTCTAATATAATATAGTGTGAGGCCCTTCAACCACGTTCCTTCATCGCAAGCGATCGAAACGGCCCTCCAAAGTTCTGGGTTATTAGGCGTTCATGAGGTATTTTGGATGTGGATTTCCCCACCCAAACCTAAAGTACGTGTGCACTTTTCCTTCCATCCCACGCACTCCGGAGCCCAAGTAAATATATTGAAACAACGTAGCTTTCGAAATGTACGTTATAGTACAGTCAATCTGTTATAAACATGGTGCAAAAATTACCATAAGGGTCAAAGTTGGTAAATCGTTAGAGAATCATGTAAGGAAGCTTACTTTTGGATGGGCTACTTGCTGTAGTTTGTTTGGAAAACTCAAAAATACTTATGGTAAACTACTTATGGTAATTTTTGCACCATTTTTATTAATTTTACGACAGATTGACTGTACTATTAGTTGCTGCCAATTTTATAGAAATTCAATATATGTGTATATACATACATACATATATAGGCTAATAATAATTGTATACAAAATATTTTTTGCAATTCCATTACTCTGAATTGTTTACTTACTATCTCTTTTTATTTTTAGAATGGTTTGGTATCCGCAGTACCCTTCGCAGGAACTTTAATTACAAGAATCTTACTATGTCTTACATATCGACCCTTACTTTTATATAGTGGAATGACCTTAACAACTTTTCGAAAAATTTACCACTTAGCAGGTAATTTTCTTAGAATTATCATTAAGCTTTAAATTAATATTTTTATCGTTTCTTCAACAGGTTGTATATTATGTACCGCTATAATATGTGCGTTCACATTTCTTTCTTGCCAGCAGTCTACATTATTTGTCGTATTAATGGGATTTTTGGGCGCCACTCAAGATTTATGCTATATGGGTTCGTACTACCCCAGCTTTTTAGAACTAGCACCCTCATATGCTGGGTTGCTTTCTGGATTTACAAATGTTTTAGCAACACTAACGGGAGTTGTCACGCCAAACGTAATAAGTGCTTTTGTAAAAGAGGTAAATCAAACCATAAATCTTTTACATTTTTCTATTATTAAATCACTGCCTCCTCCTCATGCATCCTCACAATTTCCCTTAACCTATCATAACCTATCTTCGAACTAAGCTTACTACTAAACATGGCACCATGAAGTAAACACACTTTATACTGGTAGTATAAAGGGTGACACTTAAGCTTGAATTCTTCCACATAAACAAAAAGTCAGCATTAACCCACTAGCAAAGAATTTTTTGATAATTTCAGAATTAGTTACATTATAATAAAACATACAAAACGTAGCAAAATTTCGATGTATTATTCCTAGAAACTCGAGTTGAGTTATTTCGGTATGTTTTAAGTAATTCAACCTATGTTATCCCGAGTTATCCCGACTGAGTCATTATGTATCTAAACAGTTGCCTCTGAAGTTACCTCTCTTCATCTACCCGACTATTGTGGCGTCTGCCACACGGAAGTACTGCGATCTGGGATGCTAGAGGTCGCGCCAAAAGAGTTGATGCCGAGAAAGTCGCGTTTTCCATGCGCAGTAGAATCCCCGCATGCCGTTCCCGTCCCTTAGCCTAGTCGCAACAAATTTCGAAGGGAAAATTTGAAAATACATAAGCGCATTTCTTATCCACATGTGCGCAATTTTTATTTGTGTGCAGCTTTAATTTCCCCAGCTGCGCGCTCCGGCATCAACTCTTTTGGCGCGACCTCTATCAAATGGCTGAAGGTAAATAATATATCCAGTGGCGTAGGAACCCCCGTCCCCAAACTCCCTCGAAACGAATTTTTTATGAAGAAAATTCAACTTGAACATTAATATCATTTTGTAATTTTGGTGGTCATCATTTCTTCAGCGCGAAGAAGGTAAATCATCAAGTAAAGGTGAGCCGAGGAAGGTCCTTCTTTTCTTTGCAAGGCGGGGCATGTACAGAGAAGATGGGAGACAATTTCTTCCTCATCTTCATTATCGCAACATCTGCATAAGTCGCAACACTGTGGAAGTCCCAATCTTTCTGGGTGCGGGCCAAAAGGACAATGACCGGTCAGCACCTTAACTACATGGCTTGTCTCGTTTCTGTTCAACTGAAAAAGAGATTTTGAACGCTTTGCGTACAAAGTCGGCCATTCGGTGTAAAGAGTGCGACACACTGTTGCTGTTCGAGTTAAGCTGACTTTTCTCACAGCCAGTTTATAGGTGGCTAAGGGCAATCCCATCTGAGTTAAGTGGGGTGTCCTTTCCACTTCGGTTTCCTGTCTGGCATCATCTACCCTATAGTTTCCCCTAATCCCCCTGTGTCCAGGAACCCAACATATAGTTAATATCAAACTAAGTGGCAGCCTCGCACAGAGACCTGTGGCAGTTAAGAACAGTCGTGGATATTGTGACGACAGAATTAAGTGCCTTGAGGGCCGCCTGGCTATCCGATAGAATACATATACATATTCTTATGAGATATGTTATTTTTCATTCTTATATCTTCAGCCATTCGAGAGCCTCCCAGATCGCAGTGATTTCCGCCTGGAAGACGCTGCAGTGGTCAGCTAAAGGAAGAGAAGTGTTTATATTCAATGCCTCGGAAAAAATACCAGAGCCTAAGCTGTTAGCAAGTTTTGAGCCATCTGTATAGACCATTGACTCAAAAATATAGGTTAAAATCCGAGAGGAATTCGGACAATACAGATCTTTTATTTCACGCTAACTTTCCCTTCCTTAGGATTGAAAAGGGGCACTTTCTGATCCGTTCAAATTCTTTTGGTGAAAATTTCATTTCAAGACTCACAAATAACTTGTCTTGAAATTGAAATCTTTTCAAAGCTACCGGGAGCCCTCGTGACTAATGAATGGTCATTATTGAGCGCTTTTCCAGATACTCCGCGAATAAACCTAAATTTCACGTAGATGCATTTCAACAAGTGACGCCTACTGCTGATATTCCTTACAATAGTAAAAAATCTGCGCCTTCATAAATCTATTCGTATAATATATTTGACTGTGCATATTGAATCATTAACCAACAATCAGTCTATCATCGAACAAGTAGTGCAATGCAAATAAGTCTTTTCGTCAATATATCAGTCCATCGTCCAAAGCACAACATATTCATCGTTTAATCTTTAATCACACCTTTTCCGAAAATCGCTGTCTGAGGCTTGGAACTACCTTAGCTGTGACCATTATTGCTAGCAACGAAAGAAGTTTTTCAACTCATAATAATGATCTCAACGTTTATAAAAATCAACAGACTAAGACTAGCCGGCCACGTAATCAGGATGGACGATAACCGTACTCTAAAACGGCTTATGGTGGCACCAATTCCAGGAAATACTCCAGTAGGTGGAACCAGGAGGAGATGGATGGACTCTGTGACGGCTGACGCAGAGACAATGCTCAACATTCGGAACTGGAGAACTGCTGCAAGGAACCGCCATTGGATGGATGGATAATAATGATCTCTGTAAATAACACCTCTCCTTCCTAACCCAATACATCACTGTCGCCAAACGTATTTCTAAGCCAGGCCGCCGTATACCAAAGCTGCATAGGCACCATGTGTATCTTTTCGTCACTTTTTGTATGCAGATAAATGTAGCAAAACGACATGTGACGATTTGCTTCATATAAAAAAAGTGCATAATGTCGCTAATAAGCATGTGAAGCTTTGGTATACGGTCGGCCTATAAAAAAATGCGATTTGAATGGGGTTTTGCCTATCTCAAATTTAGTATAAGTAAAATTATTTATTATGTATGGACCACGTTTAAACAAAATAAAAGCGAAATTTATATGCCTAAATTTCAAAAATTATGTTATTTGATTTTCATGTTATTTGTGATGTTTTTTTTCCTTCTGGGGGTGGACCACTGACATATAGGAATGGACTGCTGATTGACAATGCTGAATGGCACCACTTTTCTCCAGATATAGAAAACCTTTTTTACGTAAACAAAAAAAATTTCTTCGAATTTAAGAGGAAATAAGCGATAAAATGTCTGTAATAATTACTAGAAATATATTTCCATCACTCATTTTTATTTGCCAGTAGTTTTTGCATTAAATAAATGTATTTATCTAAAAACTGTGACGGTTATTTCCCCTGTTTAATGAACTATTCAAAATAGCTCAAGAGTGAGACAGAAGAACAAAAACTATACCTGTCTATTTTTCTCTAATTATGTTTACATCGCTGACATGCGCTGACGATTACAGTTCATAGGAATATTCACAGGGAAAGCGATACAACGGCTAAGGAAGTAACCAACAAATTTGCTGAAAAGTGTAGAAACATAGAACTGTGACTTTTCTCTGGAACCATTGATTATGTTTGTCAATAGTTAATAAACTGAACTCCTCTAAAACACTTCTTCTGGTCTTATTCATGTTAAAACATAACTACATAAAAGTTATATCAATTTTAAAAGATAATGGGCGCTTTCAGTAATGCAGGATGCGTGCGCAATTGACTTATTCAGTCATTGAAAGCTTCACACTTTAATTGCTGAATAAGTCATTTGCGCACGCATCCTGCATTACTGAAAGCGCCCAATGTTTAAAGTTGAGGACTCGACTTATTGCTAACCCCCCCTGAAAATATTTCTTGCTACTCCACTGAATATATCTCATATGTATTCTATTGGATAGCCAGGCGGCCGGCCCTCAAAGCTCTTAATTCTGTCATTACAGCATCCACGACTGTTCTGAACTGCCGTAGGTTTCTGTGTGAAAAGGAGTTAGAAAAATCAGCTTAGCTCGAGCCGGGCTGAGATGGACCACAGCAAGAGTGTGCCGCGTTTTTCACGGTCGACTTTGGACGCGAAGCGTAGTAGTTTTAAAAACAATTTCAAATAGAAACTAACAGATGGCTCACCTTTTATATGCACCGAAGAAGTTGAAACCTTGACTTGCTTGTAATATCGTAGCGTCTGACATCTCCACTGACATATAGTAATGAACTGCTAAATGAGCAAAACCCCTTACAAAAAAATGGCACCAAAAACTATTCCTGCTTCGCTCCCACGTTAAATTCCAATGAACTGTAATCGTCAGCGCATGTCAGCGATATAAACATAATTAGAAAAAAATAGACAGGTATAGTTTTCGTTCTTCTGTCCCACTCTTGAGCTATTTTGAAAACTTCGTTAAACAAGGAAAATAACCGTCACGGTTTTGGAATAAATCCATTTATTTAATGAAAAAACTGCTAATAAATAAAAATGAGTGATTTAAATTTATTTCCGTTAATTATAACAACCATCTTATCACTTATTTTCTCCTAAATTCCAAGAAAATTTTTTTGTTTGCATAAAAAAGGTTTTCTATTTCTGGAGAAAAATGGTGCCATTCAGCATCGTCAATCAGCAGTCCATTCCCACAAGGAAAAGGAAACATACAATCATGAATGCTGGAAACCTTCCGAGGAAGTTTGGAAGCATTCTCTTCCGTGCTCTAGTTCATATTCTTTTTATCCATCCATGTCATTAGGGGCCCATACACTACAAGGTTTTATGCGTACAAACAAGGCGTTCAAACAAAGATTGACAGTGTGTGGTGAATTTGGTTTTTGGCTTTATGTTTGTCACAAGTGTAGCGTATCAAAATTGCTACGAAAGCAAAATATTAAAAATGTCCTAAGCCCTAAATGAAATCTTAGTAAAACACAAAATTATTTCAAAGTAAACAAGTATGAACATTACAAAATTTATCGATAACAAATCAGACATGAATATTACAAAAAAAAAATTTATTTTAATTAGACCTAACAATTAAAATACCCAATCACTTAAAAACCTGTAAGATTCGAACAGAGCGGAAGTTCGAATGCCGAGTCTTCGAAAAAGGCCGCGTGGCGAGAAAATAGAGAACCGATCCTTCTTCTCGTGCCAGCTTGCAAAGAGGATAGACCTATAGTGGAACAAAAAAAGTAAAATTTAGAAAAGTAAATTTCAGTAAAGTTTAAAACATTTAATATATATATATATAGTTACTCTAAATAAAAGTGTCAGAGTTTAAAAAAAATATGAGTAGTACACTCATAATAAAAAAAAATGTACCTAATTATATAATGCTCCAGGGAAAAGGAGACATATGGAATTTAATAAAAGCTTAACCTGTTGGAGGAAGCAAATTAATCAACGCCATATGCAGACACCGCACAACTAACCACCGTGGGACTACCAGATAAGAAAGATACATACTAATTCATATATATATAAAATAAAATAATAGAAAAGAGAAAAGAACCTTATTACAAGTTATATTTATTCTGTTATATTTATTATATTACATATTTATATTTATATAATTCATTATCCATATTGGTCAAATTCATGCTTACATAGTCTTTAAGTTATTCCTCTTAATTAATGTATTATTTATTTAAATTGCATGTCTAGGAAAGATAATATTCGTTAGAAGGGCCCGGATTAAGTAGGGAAGCAAGTAAGTAGCATAAAGATGCTTATACCTTTAAGAAGTTGTGAATATTATAATAAATTACTAAGCATTTGCAATTTGCTATATGTGTGAGGCATTTGAGAAAAAGGATATGTTTTTTATTCCACTCTCCGCAAACCAGATTATTTAAAAAAAAAAAAAAGGAAAGAAATATTATGACAGGGAATCTCGTATACAGATTTCGTCGCCTTCCATGGCCTACGAAGGGTTCCCGCCCGGGAAAAAGTAATAAGCGTTAAATCCGCGAAATTAAAGGAAAATACGCGATAAAATTTGGGGGCTCAACCGGGATACTTTTCTTTTTATAATCAAACACGCGTAAATTCCCTGACTTCATATTTATGTGCCAACGACCAATATTTATATCTACCTATCTATCAATCTGTCATTCTTGGCCAAGCAAAATCGTAGTAAACCGTGCATTGCAGTGTGGGCTCCGGTGTCAGTGTCATCCAAATCTCCGTCTGTTGGGTCGAAGTTGCAAGCAAGTCCGATAGATCCGTGTACTTCGGAATGATTAAAAGTAGTGGTGTATAAAATAAGTGATTGGATATTTACTTAAATTAGTAACAAATAAAGTGAAGGTAATGCTGGATGGAGTCAAGCTAAGTGCGCCAGAGCCTCAGATCGCGCCGTGGTCCAATTAATCCGTAGTGCTTGTATTTTTTTTAATGAAGTAAACAAAGTGATGACAGGCAGGGCTGCTGCGGCAGATCCCATAACACAAAGTGATATTAAATTTTGTAAATAGTGCAATCGATAGTCAACTTACTGGCGACATATTGTGATTCATTATTCATTATTCATTCTTATTTAGTAAATTATCTAAAATTTTATCTGTGCGTAAAGAAATTTAATTGATAGAAAATGTCGAGATCAAGAGCAAGTTATACGTGGGATCGCGGTATTTTCCCCGCTCTACGAACAATTATGCATTTAATTGCCGCCACACATTATTGGTACGCGATTTACTACGATTTCAATCACGTTAAAATTCCGGTAGGCTCCAGGTTCCACGGAATGGGAAACTCTTTCGGAGGGAAATTCAAGTACCTGACTGTTTTAGATGCGTTTATCCAAGCAATTTACTTCACCATAAGTCTTTTAAATGATTTTATCGGAACAAACGAAGTAGCACCAAAGAAAACGCCTACTATACGACAGTTAAAAGATTATTTGCTGGCAGCACTAGCATTTCCTGTAGCACTAAACGTTGGTATATCATTTTGGACAGTAATGGCTATAGACAGGGAGCTGGTCTTCCCAAAAGCGTTTGACGGATTCTTTCCCAGTTGGCTTAATCATGTTATGCACACAAATATAATGGTATTTATTGTGCTAGAGATGTTTATCTCCTTTAGACAATATCCTAAACGTAGTAAAGGATTACTAGACCTTCTATTGTTTATGGCAGGATATTTAGTTTGGCTTCCTAATATAAAACACGTTTCTGGTGTTTGGGTATATCCATTATTAGAAGCATTGGATCTTCCACAACGAATCGCCTTCTTTATTGTTAATTTAGGATTGGTAATATTCTTGTATTTAACTGGTGAATCCCTTAACAATAAGATTTGGATAAAAGAACTAAAGCTTGCGCATCGTAAGACAAATTAAATTTAATTTAGCTACAAATTAATATATCAAAAAAAAATACGGTTAAGGTATTTAAAAAAAAAAAAAAAAAAAAAAAAACCCAAAAACAAAAAAAAACGATTCCATAGAATTTTAAAATAAAATTTTTTGCACTTGCGTATGGTATTTTTCATATGCAAACGATTTGTTTTTATTAAATTAAAATAAAGTTAGAATTCTTTGTAGCTTCAAGCAATTTTACTAAATGATAAACAAAACATTCATAATTAATTTGTTTTCCTATTGTTTAAAGTTTTTGCTTAGTTGTAGAATCCACGTGTATTTAAAGGGCATTTTTTAAGCGATCAGTAAATCTAAATTTCTCTATAAAATGTATTACGAGTCATTTTATTAAAATATATAATGAAGAGATTACCAAATTATACACATATATACAGTATATAAAAGAAACTAAGTACTTTCGGACAAATCCAAGGGATTCTCCGCGATGAATGCACAGTTTCTGAAAAGATTTCTGACCTGTGTTATAGATTGAAGGATAGGAATGGGGTGGATATTGGTAAATGGCACATAAAGGATCTTAAAAAGTAGTATTTATTAAATAATATATTTTTCAAGTTAATAATCCTTTTATAATCGTCATTCCAATAATTATAATTAAGAGCGGCAAGCGTAGAGCTCCCGACTCAACTAATATACAAAAAACCAATAATTATTGCTAAGAGCGGCAAGCGTAGAGCTCCCGACTCAACTAATGTACAAAAAACTAATAATTATTATTAAGAGCGGCAAGCGTAGAGCTCCCGACTCAACTCAAGTTATAAATCCTTTTAATCGTGTATTTCCATTGTTATTAAGAACGGCAAGCGTATAGCTCCCGACTCAGTTAATATACAAAAAAAAAAAAATTGTACTAACACGGATTCGCGAAGCACAATTTTTTTTCCCCAGGTTCGGAGGAAATGTAGCGTATCAAAATTGCTACGAAAGCAAAATATTAAAAATGTCCTAAGCCCTAAATGAAATCTTAGTAAAACACAAAATTATTTCAAAGTAAACAAGTATGAACATTACAAAATTTATCGATAACAAATCAGACATGAATATTACAAAAAAAAAATTTATTTTAATTAGACCTAACAATTAAAATACCCAATCACTTAAAAACCTGTAAGATTCGAACAGAGCGGAAGTTCGAATGCCGAGTCTTCGAAAAAGGCCGCGTGGCGAGAAAATAGAGAACCGATCCTTCTTCTCGTGCCAGCTTGCAAAGAGGATAGACCTATAGTGGAACAAAAAAAGTAAAATTTAGAAAAGTAAATTTCAGTAAAGTTTAAAACATTTAATATATATATATATATAGTTACTCTAAATAAAAGTGTCAGAGTTTAAAAAAAATATGAGTAGTACACTCATAATAAAAAAAAATGTACCTAATTATATAATGCTCCAGGGAAAAGGAGACATATGGAATTTAATAAAAGCTTAACCTGTTGGAGGAAGCAAATTAATCAACGCCATATGCAGACACCGCACAACTAACCACCGTGGGACTACCAGATAAGAAAGATACATACTAATTCATATATATATAAAATAAAATAATAGAAAAGAGAAAAGAACCTTATTACAAGTTATATTTATTCTGTTATATTTATTATATTACATATTTATATTTATATAATTCATTATCCATATTGGTCAAATTCATGCTTACATAGTCTTTAAGTTATTCCTCTTAATTAATGTATTATTTATTTAAATTGCATGTCTAGGAAAGATAATATTCGTTAGAAGGGCCCGGATTAAGTAGGGAAGCAAGTAAGTAGCATAAAGATGCTTATACCTTTAAGAAGTTGTGAATATTATAATAAATTACTAAGCATTTGCAATTTGCTATATGTGTGAGGCATTTGAGAAAAAGGATATGTTTTTTATTCCACTCTCCGCAAACCAGATTATTTAAAAAAAAAAAAAAGGAAAGAAATATTATGACAGGGAATCTCGTATACAGATTTCGTCGCCTTCCATGGCCTACGAAGGGTTCCCGCCCGGGAAAAAGTAATAAGCGTTAAATCCGCGAAATTAAAGGAAAATACGCGATACAAGTTTGTCCCAAATATCAAAACGGTTTGATTTTTCTTGGTTTTATCTGACAGTTAGATAAAACATAACAGAAAACGTCTCCTTTGGTGATTTATCGAGTCAATTTTAATTTTTTTCTTGTGTTTATAATATTTAGTTTTGAGTACCATCAATTATGAGCCATTTAGATATCAGGAAGTGGCCAAAAGACTATCTTCTTGATTTCATTTCCTTATATAGAGGCAGCCCATGCCTTTGGCAAACTGAAAACCATGTAGTGTATGGGCCAGATGAGCGTTCAAACAAGTTTGTCAGAAAGATTGTGGGACAAGTTTGAACACATAAAACGTTGTAGTGTATGGGCCACTATTGGATGGAAGATTATGAATGAAGCTTTTGCGGAAATAAAATTCGAAAAATTCTCTATACCTTCTCTGGGCAACGAACAGGAAGGCTTCCTTATTCCTACCAATAGGAAGCATTCTCAATTTTCCTTGTGGGTTACTATATGTCAGTGGGGATCTCAATCATGACATTGACTCAAGCATACACGACAAACACATGCATTCGTATGTAATAGTTGCGTATGCTTTGTTCCGCAGCTTGTCTACCCCAATTTGTCGAAAACTAATTGTTTTACGGAAATGTTGTCTTGGACAATTTTATGAAGATTTTTCCGACGACCAGATTTTACTTAGCCAAAATTTACCTAAAACAAAACCTATTTTCGTGTCCTTTGACCCTTCGCAACTTGAGTGGCCGGTCTGTTGGCTTTATGAACTTTTGAGAAATTGTTTATATGTAGCTCTAAAATAAAGAGATTTTCCTGCTGGAAAATTTTCAGCTCGCATTTGTAGAGGTTTTTTGTATCAAGTGACTGGGGCCAATAAGGATAAACGCAAGATTTTGAAAGATTAAAAGTGCCTCTCACAGCAAGTTCTACTGAAAGGTGCAAAACTCGTTTTGGAAGTTTTAGAAATTAAACATTGCTGTTGAAACATGCTTCTTAAAAATAAAGCATAAGCAAAAAATTGCTTATAATATTAGAAAAGGCTTAACGGCTAATTACTTAGCCAGCTCTGCAGTCGAGATGCTAGTCCATTCAAAACGCGCGTTATGGTGTTCCAAAATAACACCGTTAAGAAAATCGAACCCTAAACGTTTTTGGGGTCGCTGATCACGAAAATCGAGGTCCCGCGGTCCTAAAATTAGGGCGTCACCCCTAAAAATGCAAAAATACCCCTTTTTAGGGGTTTTTCGCGATTATTTCAGTAATAATGAAAACTAATGCGATGAAATGCACTTTTTTTAATATTTATTTGAGAAGGTGGTACTTAATGGTAGGGGGTACTCCTAAAGGGTTGAAACTACCCCTAAATTGGCGAAAAATGGCAAAAATTGTAATTTTTTTTTTAAGTTTATGCTTCAAATTCGATTGTGGGCGTACTGTCAGGCAAAAAATAAATTATTTTCAACCCTTAAGGGGTTAAAATTACCCCTACAATATAGTTCATTGAAAACTAAGAGGTGGGGGTGTTCCAAAATAACACCGTTAAGAAAATCGAACCCTAAACGTTTTTGGGGTCGCTGATCACGAAAATCGAGGTCCTTAGGTCCTAAAATTGTGGCTTCACCCCTAAAAATGCAAAAAACACCCCTTTTTAGGGGGTTTTCGCGTTTATTTCAGTAATAATGAAAACTAATGCGATGAAATGCACTTTTTTTTAATATTTATTTGCGAAGGTGGTTGATTTATACTAAATTAAGGCGAACTTAATGGTAGGGGGTACTCCTAAAGGGTTCAAACTACCCCTAAATTGGCGAAAAATGACATAAATTGTAAAAAAAAATTTTCTTCAAGTTTATGCTTCAAATTCGATTGTGGGCGTTCTGTCAGGCAAAAATAAATTATTTTCAACCCTTAAGGGGTTAAAATTACCCCTACAATATAGTTCTGTGAAAACTAGGGGGGGGTGTTCCAAAATAACACCGTTAAGAAAATCGAACCCTGAAGGTTTTTGGGGTCGCTGATCATGAAAATCGAGGTCCCGCATCGTACATACACACATGTACACATACGTACGTATCACATCGTAACATACACACATGTACATATATCAATTTCTAATAAAAAGAATTTTTATTCAACCAATTCATTAAAATAATTTAAATTGCAATCTGCGAAAAGATTTTTTTTTTTTTTCAAATTACCCCTAAGGGTTAACCACAGACTTAAATATCTGTAATACAGATGTTCCGCTTCATACAAAATTTTGTCACTAGCAAATTTGCTGGGTATAAATCCCATCGCGAAGCTTTAGTCTACACATTCCACATAAGCTCTCCGCGCATTTCCCCAAGTTCTCTGTTGATAGACAAAGGAAGAGGCGAAGGGCAGAGTGGCTTCGGAACTTCATTCCACACGGACGAAATGTACTTTTTCGCCTTCTCCACCCCTCACACACTTTGCCCTATCAGACAGGCAACAGACGACACAATTTTGTGTGAATGGCCAAGCGCCGTGCGCAGGATGATGTTTTTTTAATTTCCATTGCGGCAGGTCATGATTTTTTTTTTCTTGTTTTCAGGCATACGTATGTTCTCGGAAGAAATGAAATATTCTTTTTAGGCAACTTTTCGTGTTCAAGGCTATTTCGCTACATTTCAGGTGCGCGGAAAATAATCGATTTGAATTCTATTTGATTAAGGGGTCAGGCGCAGTGCACCGCAGGATGGAGTTTTTTTAAATTCCAATTTTTGTATGGGGAACTTTTGAATTGTGGCAGGTCATGATTTTGTTTTTTTTGTATACAGGCATATATGTATGTATTTCTCCGATGAAATTTTCGCATTTCCTGGCCATTGATAGTTGCCCCCGGCCGAATATTTCAGGTGCGCGGAACACGATCTGTTATTGGGTGAACTTAATTTGTGTACCGGTCGGTGGAAGTCGATCACTCGGTTTTCAAATGATACATATTCGCATTTTCTTCCGTAAACAAGGATAAGAATTAAATTACCACATATTGTTTCTTACAAATTTTTAATGTCATAAAAAGTGCATAGGGAAAAAGACAGCATTTCCATGACGGCTCTGGGCGAAAGTGTCAGATAAGTAATATGACATTGCGTCGCCTTTGGAATATATGCAATAACGGAGACTCAATCGCACACATATGCAAAACTTGGGTGAACCGGACTGGTTAAAGAAACTTTACTCAACCTCCGTTTCTACTTTGAGAAAACCCATCGTAAACTCTATATGGAAACTTAGTAGTAAGGGGATTATCCTCGCGGCAAATGTATTTCAAACGAATAACTGAGTCTGTCAAACAAAGTATTCAGGCCATTTCTAAACTAGCATAAGCTCTGATGGAGAGCAAGTTCGAAATTAAAATTTATTTTCTATGTAAGAAAATTCCAGCGTAGTTTAGAATTGGTCTTGTTTGACTGTAGTTTGTTACGCTTTTATTTTATATAATACTTCATGAATTAATGAACATAACCTTTTAGAACAAAATCTACGAATTGTTTTGTAGTCCCGCAAATACCGCGGATCCGCGGGATTATTGACCTCGATCCCGCGGGATTGCGGGATTGAGATTTTGATGCGGGATTGGATTCCCTAGTTCGTACGCTAGGGCACGTACGGTTGCGGTACGGCACGTCATATTTAGTTCAGGCTTTAGTAATCCACGTAGTAAGGCACGTAAGTCCATCTCTATTTCGTCTTTAGATCTCTTCATAGGTTGTTCGGGTGCCTTTCTTCCCTTTGGCGTTTGGCTGAACTGGATTTTTGGGGGCGCTGTTTCAGCAATTCTCATTTCATGTTCGTCCAGGGTAGGCGTAGATCATACATACGACAAACTTGGTTGACAACATACACACGACAAACTTGGTTGACAACCAAGGCTCACTGGCTCTTCCTCATATACATATACAAGTCCTACATTCGGCCCCGCTTTGAATACAACTCGTATATTTGGGGGGGGCGCCCCAAAAACCACCTAGGCTTGGCTGGACTAGGTATATCGCGCCATCAAACTCATTGGCGTTTGCACCCTTTGCTCTTCCTTCGATCCTTTAAGCCACCGAAAGAATGTAGCTGCACTCAGAGAGTTTTACCGCTATTACCATAGCAACTGTTCCACTGAAATAAGAAACCTCCTGCCTACACGACAACTTTTTTCCCGCAATACAAGACTAGCCAAAACCAAGCCAAAACCAACGCAAAAGAACCCAGAACTCACAACGAGGAGGTGGCTGCAGAGTTAGTTCCACCCGCCCTCCCTCAATCAATCCAACGCGTTCCGCTTCTGACCTTTTGTAACAAATATGTCGCTCACTGCAAATGCGGTGTTACTCCACACTTCAAAACACTAGAGGTTGACTCGGCAAATCAACCTCCAATACCCTAAAATACAGGGTTACACCACTCTTAGATTGAACGACACAAATGCTGCTCGTTCCGTAATAATTCTTCTTTTTCCGGGTGAGTTATGAGCCTCACGCCAACCCTACTTGGAAGGGACAATATCTATACCCATAAAGTCAAATTGTTCAAAAGTCTCGTAAATACAGCATCAATCGTTGTTTCATTCCTCGTCGTGCTCTGATTTTTATCATTCGACATTTCCAAATCTAGTTTTTAATTTTTTCAGAACATAGTATATAATACGCAGTACATTGTATATAGCTTGTATAATAGCTTCTTCTTCTTCCTGTATGTGATTATTATTATTATTATTATTATAAGGAATGAGGGGGCAACCCATATGGTGAACACTGCGGCCAAGTAAGGCCTATTGTGTACGTACCCCACTAGCGGAACAGACTATCGGCCTTCCGAATGAAGGCAAGAAGGTCTTTAGTTGATGAAGACCGGACTTGGGCAGGGCTCAAGAACTCTCTGATAAACGTTCTTCTTCTAAGCCAGATCAGAGCAGGACATTCACAAAGAATATGTGTGGAAGTTTCATCGCCTTCCAAGCAGAGTCGGCATTCTGTCTCTTGAGACAGTCCTAGGTTGTGGAGATGGTACCGCAGTCCTACATGGCCAGTGAGATAGCCCACCAGCAGCCTTAGGTCCGCTCTGTTTAGAGTAATAGTGCCCCTTAAGGCAAAGGGTCTTATAAGATCTTTAGCCTGTCTTAGACCTGGGACTGACTCCCAATAGGCTAGGTTTATTTCCTGTATGTGATAGATGAGTGGAATTTTTTGCGAGTCGGCTGGAGCCTCGATTCTAATATTCACCTTAATTTATTTGCAATATATTTAGGTGATTTCCGTCGAGGTTATTTTAATTAATCTATTGATGGGTCAGGTTTCGAATTTTTCCTTTGTTGCTCTTTCTCATTCGACATGCCCAAGTGTAGTGTTTTCTTAGCATTACTGTTAAAGCAAATTCATTATAGTTACCCGGTGGCTATAACACAGATGTTCCTCGTCGAACCAGGATTGTTGTGGGCTTTCTCTGATACATCGAATGCTTTCGGTAGATTGTCTTCCTTATATTCAGGATATCCATATTATTGTTGAAAATTGTTTCAAAAACTTTTATTTGTATTTTGCATACATCAAAAAATACATCCGACGGAGCACATAAACTTCCAAAGTCCCTTCCGTTAATATAGTTATAGTGGATAAAGAGCTCTGAAGGACATGAATTAAAATTTCTTCTGGCTTAATGATTATAATCCTACACATTTCACATTTAACTCGATATGCCAAATATCCCAAGAAGTACCTTGTAGACATTAATTCAATTCAATTTATAATATTTTAATTCTACATAGTAGGTACCTAATAATTTGCAATAAATTATAAATACTAAAAAATTAGAAAAATATATTAATTTGTAAATTATGTTGATTAATTATTATAAATAGAAACATAAATATTAGTAAAAAGTAAATAAATATACTCTTTCCCTTTTTTATAATACATACAATCTTCTTCTTTTCAAGGTGTTAAATCAAACCTTACATACATTTCATGAAAATGGGGTTGTAGAGCAACTCTTTGGGAATAAATTGGGTTCATCAAAAAATTTCTAGGACCACTGTTGGCCTTGTTCAACTTTTTTCTGTGAAACAGGTGTTTTTACATTTTTGATATTTACTCGAAAAGTTACCATTATTTTTTCATGAAATTTTTATTGTAGGTAGGCACCATCAGTGGCCACAATTTAAGCCCTGACACAAGGTCCTATGATAATTACTACACTCCCTATAATTAAATGACAAAAAACGGCCATTTTTAATGGTTTTTAAATTTTTCTGCAAACACCTGTAGACCGATTTCAATGGTCCAAAACTCCTAATTTTCGTTTTTTAAGCACTATTATGTAGTATTTTTTGTTTTCCAAAACAACATTTTTTTCGTACCCAAAACGTGGAAAAACGTGTTTTCGCTACTATTATTAGCTTTTTACCACCTGTTGCCCTGGACCAATTTTATCCAAAACACATTCATTGAATTCCTACGATTTTTCTCTTAATTATAGCTTCGAGAAATCGCTGGGTAGATTTATTTCAACTTTTTTTTTTCGCTCCTGGACGTACCAAAATTGACATTTATGAATAACAATTAGTGAATGTCTTTTTCCCTATGCATTTTTTATGACATTAAAAATTTGTAAGAAACAATTAGTGGTAATTGAATTCTTATTCTTGTTTACGGAAGAAAATGCGAATATGTATCATTTTAAAACCGAGCGATCGACTTCCACCGACCGGTACACAAATTAAGTTCACCCAATAACAGATCGTGTTCCGCACCTGAAATATTCGGCCGGGAGCAACTATCAATGGCCAGGAAATGCGAAAATTTCATCGGAGAAATATATGCCTGTATACAAGTAAAAAACAAAATCGTGACCTGCCACAATTCAAAAGTTCCCCATACAAAAATTGGAATTTAAAAAACTCCATCCTGCGGCGCACTGCGCCTGACCCCTTGGCTAATCAACTAGAATTCAAATCGATTATTTTCCGCGCACCTGAAATGTAGCGAAATAGCCTTGAACACGAAAAGTTGCCTAAACAGAATATTTCATTTCTTCCGAGAACATACGTATGCCTGAAAACAAGAAAAAAAAAACAAAATCATGACCTGCCGCAATGGAAATTAAAAAAACATCATCCTGCGCACGGCGCTTGGCCATTCACACAAAATTGTGTCGTCTGTTGCCTGTCTGATAGGGCAAAGTGTGTGAGGGGTGGAGAAGGCGAAAAAGTACATTTCGTCCGTGTGGAATGAAGTTCCGAAGCCACTCTGCCCTTCGCCTCTTCCTTTGTCTATCAACAGAGAACTTGGGGAAATGCGCGGAGAGCTTATGTGGAATGTGTAGACCAAAGCTTCGCGATGGGACGATTAATAAATCCCAGTAGAAAATTTTCTGGTGACAAAATTTTGTATGAAGCGGAACATCTGTATTACAGATATTTAAGTCTGTGGTTTAACTCTTTCAAGAGGGTTAAAAAATTTCCAAATGTTTTAATAATATTTCATCAAATATAAAATTTTAATGCAAAACAATAAATTTCAATTTGTTCCAATTGCAATTTTAATATGGGGGTAGTTTTACCCCCTTAAGAGTTGCAAAAATTAATTTGCTGATAATACCTACCTTTTGAACCAAATTTCAAACAAAAGCAACAAAAAAAAATTTTGCAATTTTTTTTATATTAAGTTGTTTTTATTATAGTAGGGGTAGTTTTAACCCTTTAAGGGTTGAAAATAATTTATTTTTGCCTGACAGTACGCCCAATATCGAATTTGAAGCATAAACTTGAAAAAAATAAAAGTTTACAATTTTTGCCATTTTTGGCCGATTTAGGGGTAGTAGTGTTGGGTAGGACACGATAATAAAATGAGTTTGTAAGAGGAGCCTCTTTTTCCTTTTGAACCAGTACAATGTCTCACTTCAAATGAGGCGAGGTGCCATTGTATTGCTAGCACGTCACATAGTGAATGGCTCAAATGCTGCGATGCGGGTAGATCTATTGCGTTTGCGAAAGAGAGGATACGATAAATGATAAATGCATGAATGGAAATATTATCGTGCCTATGAATGTTGATTACAAAAATATTCTTTAAAATTTTTGTTAACTGTATAAAGAAAAACATATTTACAAATTTAAAATGAAACTTCTTAAAATTGAAAATAACACGAAAATATTTTATTTGTTACAGATAGAGATTAAAACATAAAAATAAAATTTTACCTCCCTCGAAAAATGTAAGAAATATCTCTCCAACTTTACTCCCTCAAAAAATGTAAGAATTGTCTCTTCAGTACAAAATTTACCTCCCTCGAAAAATGTAAGAATTATCTCTTCAGCACAAAATTCACCTCCCTCGAAAAATGTAAGAATTGTTACCTGCCTCGAAAAATGTAAGAAATATCCCTCGAGCACAAAACTTCACTCCCTCAAAAAATGTAAGAACTGTCTCTTTAGTATAAAATTTCATTCCTTCAAAAATGTAAGAGATTTCTCTCCAGTTCGTATTTACAATCTCACCACGGCGCGTTAAATTGGATATTTGACTGCGGCAAAAACAGTAAGAAAATATCTATGCAGTTCGTGTTTACAATCTCACCTCGCCGCAATTCGAATTGGATATTTTATTGTCGCAAAAGAAATAAGAAAATGTTGTTCCAGTTCCTGTTTACAATCTCACCTCGGCGCAGTTCAGATTGGATATTTTGCTGCTGCAAAAGAAGTAAGAAATGTCTCTCCACTTCGTAATTTACAAACGCACGATACACGCTCATATC
Organism: Thereva unica; assembly: GCA_949987705.1. Classification (NCBI taxonomy): domain Eukaryota; kingdom Metazoa; phylum Arthropoda; class Insecta; order Diptera; family Therevidae; genus Thereva; species Thereva unica. The sequence continues at coordinate 85,123,405 of OX465283.1, read as the reverse complement.
CCAGTAGTATATTATTTTTGAACCGGGACATTTAAAAAAGTTGAGGCCTCAGTACAATTTACTATCGTGTACGGGACAAATGAACTGCCTCTTGTAAGTCCGGCTCAACTCTGGGGTAGTTTCAACCCTTGAAGACTACCCCTTACCATCAAGTTCGCCTTAATTTAGTATAAATCAACCACCTTTGCAAATAAATATTAATAAAAAGAGTGCATTTCATCGCATTAGTTTTCATTATTACTGAAACAATCGCGAAAACCCCCTAAAAAGGGGTGTTTTATGCATTTTTAGGGGTGACGCCCTAATTTTAGGACCGTGGGACCTCGATTTTCGTGATCAGCGACCCCAAAAACCTTTAGGGTTCGATTTTCTTAACGGTGCTATTTTGGAACACCCCCCCCCCGCGTTTTGAATGGGCTATGCAAAGGCCTCCTAATTCCGTTTCTTTTTAGTCAGCGGAGATTGATTTTTTAAAATATAGAGCGGAACTTCCCTCTTAAATACTATTAAGACGGCACTCTTTTTACTTAGCACCCACATCTCGCATTCTTAACGAACCCTCCTATGAAAATTTTGATTATCAGCATAAAACATGAAAATTTTACTGTTTTTTCAAACTGTGTTCTGTTGAGTTGATGTACAAATAAAACTATAAATCGATTTTTCTCTGAAACTTTTTTTGCCAATTTTTCGAACTTCAAAAGAGTTCAGGTACCGCTACACTCGACCAGTGTTGATGTTTTTTTTCTAAATGATCAGAATTTCCAAACGAAAAAAATGGTCAGACAGAATTTTGATTAAACAATTTGATATGGAAAAAATGCCAAAATTTAGCTCCTTTTTCGAGGTCGCCGTAGAAAAACAAGGGTAACTTTGTCAAAACAAATAAAATCAAAAATCTGTCTGACAATTTTTTTCTGTATAAAATTCTGCGTGTTTTAAAAAAAAATAAAAATCGGTGCAGAGAGGGGTACCGGAACTATTTTGAAAAGTAGCCATATTTCAAATGTTAATGTTAAAAAAAATTGTTATTAATTTTTTTTTTAGTTTTTCATTGTGGTTTCATAATCTACACCTAAAAAGACACCTGCAAAACAGGTTTTGGGTACATAAAAAAATGTAGTTGCCTATTAAAAATAGGTTACAGTAAAGTATGCATACTTATATCTTACACTCAGCCAAGCATATTCAGAATACGTCTTGTGCGCGTACATTTTGACGTTCCCAGGTAATTGGACCCTGTATAGAACTTGTTCCTTGGCCTCAAGATTCGCCAACGTCATCAATTTTGCAAAATTGTCGTCCATCGTGCAGGCCAAAAATTCACAATTTGGCGCCTCGAAAAAATCAATTCGAACATTGACAACATTATAAGACGACACTACTGATTTCATCCTGAAAAGGGCCGTTGCTGCGTCCCGTTTTCGTGTTTCGTCGTTTCATACCTTAGCAGTTGGTCACACCGCCCGCATGGCATTGGCAATACAAAAATGTACATATTAATGCAAGGATAGCAATTCACTGTAATGCTTGTTTATAAAGGAAGCTCGAACCTCCTGTCAACCTAAGTAATGGGATTGTTTTAAAATATGTTGCACGCAAGATATTCAATATGGTCTTCTTCGATCGGTATCTTAAACATAGAATGAGCTGTTTTTCCTTATGTGATCTCTGCTGATGACCCTCCTGCGGTAACCCCTTTAAATGAACGTATTTTAACAAATATGAGATTAATTAATAAAGTCATGTCAGTGCCTCTTGATGGGCCTTAAAATTCACCTATATTGAATAGTGGCGGCTCCTCTTTGGAAGCAAAGGATGCTTCCCTTGACGAAATAGAAACTTCATAATTTCATTAATTTAAATATACAGTATGTCAAGAATGGCTTTACACAATGAAAATAAATAAAAATTTTCAACTTTATTAGCTAGAAAACATAATTTTTTATTGTATGATCGACATTTCTTGGATTTGTTTTAATTATATACATCATTAACAAAGGTTTAAGAAAAAAAAACCTCCAAATTCATTGGAAAAACAAAGAAAAATACAACGAAATCAAAAACATCTCAAATTTTTTAGTGTCAAGTAACTCTTTTCACAACCGACAAAATATAAGAAATATATTATTTACTAACATCAATATTTAGTATGAGCACCCTTTGCGTCTAGCACACATTTTAATCGGTTTTTCATTGAATTAATCAATTTTCTAATGTCATAATTGTTCGGTATTATTTATTTTATTATGTCGATCATAAAATAAAAAATTATGTTTTCTAACTAATAAAGATGAAAATTTTTATTTATTTGTGATGTGTAAAGTCATTCTTAACATACTGTATGTATGTATCAAGATTAATCAAAAGAAAAATCTTAATATATTTCCTCCTTTGGAAACACTAAGCATGCAATGTGCAATTTATCATACTACTGTATACAAAGAGTAAAGCCCTGGCCAAGATACGAGCGGCAGAGTCCTCTCGCTGTTATCTTGCCCGAGGCCTTACACATCATGGGGAAGCTGTAATATCACAGCTTCTTTGCCACAAAAAATCAACCTGAAAACTTAAACACATTCAATTTAAATAAACTCACACTCACGTAAAGGACTGTTTATACCAGTGATTCTCAACCTTTTTTTTGTTGCGGCACACTTTTAACAATTTCAAAATTTTGCGGCACACTAATAATACAATAAATTTAAAATAATTTTACTTATAGACCGTCAGCTAGCGACAGATTTAGGTGCCCCATTTTCTCATGGTAGCCTCGAAGAGGGTAGAAAGATAGATCGATATTGAGTTGGAAAAAGTTAAATTAAGGTGACGCTCCTGGGGATAAAGTAACGTAACGTAATGTATTTTTCGTAACAGAAATAAAAGGCGTGTCTCACCCATATTTTCACGCCAATATCTTTATAGGAATAGTAACGATGAATGTGATCACACGTTCGATGGGATTGTGTAAGAAAATCGGTTAAATTCTCGATTTAGTATGACGCCCTTGTTTCCATCCCTTAGCCATCATTTACGCTTAAGCCTTCACTTTTCGTGAGCCAGTTTCCATTCCAAAATCATGTTGTAAACTTCGCTAGCGCGCTAGCAAATGGGGGGCATTCCGAAAGAGTTTCCTCAAAAATACCACTCAGAAAAAGACCAGCGATACTGAACTGAGGTATGCATTATCGGTTTTTTATAATGGCCCTAGTAGGCAAACCTTACTTCAAATTAAGTGGGGCGATATCTGCCTTACATATTCAGAAAACGTTTTGAAAACCTTCAAAAAAATACTCCGGTTTCACCGGCTGATCAAGCAAATTGGCGAACTGAACTTCTAACCTCAGTTCAGTTCGCATATAGTTTAACCATATTCCACTGAGGTAAAACCAACCTCAGCTCGCACAAAGGGTTCCGAACTGAAGATGAATGTAAAAGCTCGCTCAAAAAATAGTAATCAACTAGAATAGTGGAGCTGAGCTCTGGCGAAAAGCAACAATTTGCACGAATTGAATATAAACTGGACTTTAGCCGGTGAAGGCACTTAAGTAGATTATACTGAACATTATTGCACTGAGGTCGGTGAAGCCGGGCCATAAAGCTTTAGTTGAACTCATACAAAGCTTTACTTTTTATGTATTGCTTCATGTTTCAGGCAATTATGTTGGTGACCGTGAAGTATATCATTTAGCATACTCAATAGACCGATTCTGGTTCGATTACAGGGGTTAAAAAGCATTTGACGTAATTAGATCTCAGTTGGGAGAGCGTAATGGTAAAACGATACTTGCGTTTAAAAATATAAAGTTTTCGACACAGCCGCAGTTATTATTCACATATCCACGCCGAATTTCTTAAACTTTTCCACTCGGAATTTCTCTATATTGCACTCTTTCGTCTTTTCAATTGCCTGTCTCAATTCCTCTTTCATACTAGTGCAATAAGCGAATATACAGGATATACAAGAATATTTTAAATGCTGCATTCAGTAACATAGTTCCTCTGTAGTTGGAACAAACAAGTTGGTCCCCTTTTTTTGTGTAGTAGATCTAAGAAAAATTATCGCCGGTATAACGGTATGTTAGATCGGGCTCGGCAGAATAATTGAGTCGGCATAACAATAATGCCGGGGACACGCTGCAATGATTGCGGCAAAAATATTTTTCTCGTCGCGTTCTTGTTTCAATAATTTATACATACAACAAAATAATTTTGCATTTCTAAAATTAGGCGGCACACTTCAGGAATTTGGCGGCACACAAAAGTGCCGCGGCACATTGGTTGAGATTCACTGGTTTATACAGTACCCTCAGAAGCTGAGCCAAACGCAGCTTCTTTGGATCCAAACAGTGGGTTATGAGAAGTCGAAGGTGGAGAAATTTTCTGTATCCACCGTATTCTCTTTGTTTTCTTGGTTTCGTTTTCTGGTTTTTCTGGTATCTTAAAAAGGTATGTTTTTCTGGTATCTAAGGTACAAGTCCTTATGTTTCGCTTATCTGACTCCACTATACGTTTACTTTTTTCCTTTGCCTTGCGCATTGCTTCCCTTATCTTGAACCTTTCGAATCGCCACTGATATTGACACTGTTGACGATGCGATGATAGACTTATTTTTGTTTATTGGTTAACTTTGGCTCATTGTGTTCCATATATTCTCTGCTTAAACTATCTGCAGACCCATCTATTATTTGTGGCGATGGAAAACCATATTGATCCCCAGTTTTTCCGCCAATTTAAAGGACAATATCTCACAGTGAAAGCATTTCGTTCGCGCTCCTTCGATTATCGAGTCATGTTTTCGGTCTGATCCACAGTCGGATCAGACTAGAAAGTAGTTTAAACGCCTAAGAAAATACTAAATCATGACGTGAAAGTGCTAAAATGGAATTAGCCGTTTCCGAGATTAGCCCGGACAAACAGATATACAGACAGACTAAAATTTTAAAAATGCGTGAGTTTGTTTAGTATCATATAAATAACAATTTTTTTGAAATCACAGACAGACACTCCAATTATATTTATATCAGGGATCGTAACTGCATAACTTATATCGAAAAAATCAGAAAATAATAATTATTTTGAGATATATATGATTTAAGACAACAGTAACAGTTAAATTTTTCCAAAAATAATAAAAGTTATTTTTAACTCTAATTTTTGCCTAGTATTGTTTCAAATCTTCTAAATCTGTTATTAAAGATATTTGTTTTTTTTCTGTTAGAAATAATTAAAATGGACTTTTATTTTTAAAACCAAAAATAACTGTTAAAAAAGACTTTTATTTTTTTCTGTCTTGCATAAAAGTCTTTTTAGGATTTTTACTTTTCCAGTTTCCCTATAAAAGTCTTTGAAGAATATAAAAATAAAAGTTTTTTGCTGAAAACAGATAAATAGTCTTTTTAAAAAAAGGGGGGGGGGGTTGGGTGTTCCAAAATAACACCATTAAGAAAATCGAACCCTAAAGGTTTTTGGGGTCGCTGATCACGTAAATCAGGGTCCTGCGATCTTAAAACATGGGCGTCACTCTTAAATCCAAAAAACTACCCTTTTTAAGGGGTTTTCGCTATTATTTCAATAATAATCAAAACTAATGCAATGAAATACACTTTTTTAAATATTTATTTGCGAAGGTGGCTGATTTGTACTAAATTAAGGCGAGCTTTATGATAAGGGGTGATCCTAAAGGGTTGAAACCACAAATCGGTTAGAAAAAATTTTACAATATATGCTTCAAATTCAATTGTGGGCGTACTGCGTACTACAATTATTAAAGTAGTAGTTTTTTGCATTTAAGAGTGACGCCCATGTTTTAGGATCGCAGTACCCTGATTTACGTGATCAGCGACCCCAAAAACCTTTAGGGTTCGATTTTCTTAACGATGTCTTCAAAGACTTTTATAGAAAAACGAGAAAAATAAAAATTTTAAAAAGACTTTTATGCAAGACAGAAAAAAATAAGTCTTCTTCAACTGTTATTTTTGATTTTAAAAATAAAAGTCTTCTCATAACAGTTTTGAAAGACTTTGCAAATAAAAAACAAAAATAAGTATTTTTATGACCTTAATTTTTTTAAATTAAATATAACTGTTATTTTTAATTTAAAAACATTAAAATTTATATTAACTATTAAACCTGAGTTCTATAATAAAAGTACACAATTTAAAATAGTCTAAGATCCGTTATAAGAAATATATACCCTCATCTGTTATTTGATTATGACAAATATTATATGTTAGATAATATATAAATTGATAAATCGCACATGGGTTGCCTAGCTAAATCGCGTACCGAAGGTGTTAAATAAAAGAAGTTGTAATTAACTTTGTTGGACCAATTTCCCTCATTTGTTAATCATAAAAACCGACCATTAACGGACAAAATGTGACACAAGAAATAGGAAAAATAGGGGTTGCTTGATTTCTACTCAGTCCAATCGTGGGGTTGCCAGGTATAAACAGGTAAGCAAGCGTTTTAATATACCCTCATCTGTTATTTAATCAATTTTTTTATGAAATGAAGGGTTATTTCATCCCTATCCAACAGTATTTGGTTGCCTGAGCAAAAGTTTGTCACAACCGGGGATGCCTAGATTTTAGAGTTCTTCTGAAAGAAGATTTTTTTGTTCTTTGTTTTTGTCCGTTCCATATGTTTTTTTGGAACATGCGATACATGATGGGCTAGTGGCACAAAGGGTAATCCCTTTCATTTCATAAAAAATTGATTAAATAACGGATGAGGGTATATTAACAACGCTTGCTTACATGTTTATACCTGGCAACCTCACGATTGGACTGGGTAGAAATCAGGCAACCCCTATTTTTCCTATTTTTTGTGTCACATTTTGTCAGTTAATGATCGATTTTTATGATTAACAAATGAGGGAAATTGGTCCAAAAAAGTAACTTCTTTTATTTAACACCTTCGGTACGCGATTTAGCTAGGCAACCCATGTGCGATTTATCAATTTATATATTATCTAACATATAATATTTGTCGTAATCAAATAACAGATGAAGGTATATATTTCTTATACCGGAAGCGCGTTCAAAAACCTTACTATAGTAAACCACGAGGTAAGCTGTGGTTATGCTACATAACTTCACTTAACCACGCAAGTTTATGTTTAACCATGGAGGTTTTTGAACGCACCGTGGTTAACTATGTGGTAAAGAAAATTTAAATTTTTTTTCCATAAAATAGTGTTTCCAATAATTATTTATTTAAAATAATCTCACAAATCCCACTTTGATTTGTTCATTATTAACATTAAAACAAATGTCAAAAAATTGTTTTTATTCTTCTTCTTCTTAACTATCGCTAACCATGCTCCCGAGCATGGTTAAAATTTAACTACACCATGGTTAACCACGGGAGTTTTTGAACGCCAAAAAGTTATGCTCGTGGTTATGTTGTAGTTAACCACGGAGTTTTTGAACGACAAAAGTTTACCATAGTTAACCATGGTTAACCATAGTTAGGTTTTTGAACGCGCTCCGGATCTTGCACTAAAAGTAGAACTCGTTATTCTGAGTATCCAGTATAAATTTTATGCAGATCAGACCACATTTACTATTTGATTTTTTAAGTCAAAAATACAAATATCCCTGATTTATATAGATTTATTGACAAATTATTTATTAATCACAAATTATTTTTAGCATACTAAAAAAGAATGGAACAACGTTTTTTATATTAGCGCTGGAATCTTTTGTTTAAGCGCAATTGTTTATACAATCTTTGGCAGCTCGGACCCTATCCCATGGGGACAATACATAAAAAAGGATGTTAACAACGAAGAATCGAAAAAATCATAAAACATATTCTATAAGTACACTTAATAAAATTCTCACTCTGAAATGTGTATTGCTTTACTTAAAATAAGAAAATTGTAGTTTTAAAGAAAATATTAAATTTAATTTACCGCATAATGATAAAAAATAATAATGCAAATTAATGGCTCAATCTGATATTCAGTGTATCCCGTATAATGTGCACGTGCTTTAAATTATCGCAGTAAGTTTTTATTAACATAGAGTTAATTTTCAATTTTTAAAAAAATACACAGGAATGAATAATGTATTTTATATATTGAATTGTATGCATTATATTGCCATGATTGAATATATAGTCCAGTCAAATAATCCCAAAAAAGGAGTCAACGAATGAGGAGGAAGTAATAGTCCAGTAAATAGGTCGAAAAAAAGGCCTTCGTAATGCAAAAAATACCGCACGCGATTTTTTTTTACCAAATGTTTTGACATATTTTTATGAGCTTAAATTCAAAATGGCGTCATCCCCACCCTTATGCTTCACTTACAATGAAGGGAAACGCGTTTAATTCTATATCTCAGAAACTATGCATTTCACGACAAAAGTGTATATAATCTTTTTTGTAGATAATTAAGTGATTTAACTTTTTTGTTCAGAATTTTTTTTTGTAAAGTCAATATGTTCGGAGTTATAGTGCTTCAAACTTTATACATCACTTTCTTTGCACTATATTTCGTTAACGGTTAGCCCGCCATAAAAAAGTTCTTCCTAAGACTTATAGAACACACGATTATCTATGACTTTTGCTTTTATCGTTTTTAAATAGGGCTAATATTTCACGAGTTATAGCGCTTTAAATGTCGAAAAATGTAAATTCAATAAAAAAATAATTTCCTAATATCTTTTTCTTTGCCCGTTACATTTAAACTGATTATATCGTGTGTTGAGCTCATCATTGCCCACAATTGCTGCCTTTACTTTTTTCTATAAAGTTGATATTTATGGATTTATTACACCTCAAAAGTTTATTAAAAATGGTTTTTTGCAAATATCTAGTCGACTATTTATTTACGAAGACAAGTTATACCAACAAATTTGTTTGTTATAAAATTCCGTTAGCCCAGTCACTTTATACAAACCTCTGAAAAAATGCAACTGGAGATTTATCAGCGGGATTCTCTTTATTTTGGGGTCACAAATAATTTCCCAAAAGTCCATAAAGCCAACTGACCGGCTACTCGAGTTATGGGGGGTCAAAGGTCCCTAAAATCTCCTTTTCTCCAATATCTCGTAAATTATCGGTTTTACGCAATTTTTGGCTAAGTAAAGATTGTTCGTGAGATGAATCTGCATAAAAAGTTCCTGTACAAAATTTACGTAGAACCAATAGTTTTTGAGATATGGGGCTGAGAAAACTCGGCCATCGCGCTGCATTCGTTTCCGCACCACCTTTGAAGTAGAATGCAAGCAGCGTTTTTATATAGTATCCGCAGTAGGCCTAGTCCATAGGTTACAAGGTATGAAATAATTTTGTTGGTTATCTCTCTATCTCTTCTATCTCCATTTCTTTCATGTGGTCATCTTCATCAACACTCATCTCAGAGGAAAATAACGAAATGTGGTCGGCGCTACCATCGTTCAACTCAGGGGCAATGGTTGAATCCCCGGACATCGAATTGAGACACGACGGGCCCCGATAAGAGCCATAAGCTACAGAACATGGCAACCCTACTTTTCTGCGTTATGCATTTTATACATAAACCTTTGGTTCTAATAAATTATTGTTTAAAGTCCAACCTGAGGGTCTAAATCATTATTAGTGACTCCAAAATAAAGAGAATCCCGGTGGAATATCTCCAGTTGCAGTTGCATTGGTTTATGTATAAAATGCAGAAAAGTAGGGTTGCCATGTTCTGTAGGTTATGGCTCTTATCGGGGCCCGTCGTGTCTCAATTCGATGTCCGGGGATTCAACCATTGCCCCTGAGTTGAACGATGGTAGCGCCGACCACATTTCGTTATTTTCCTCTGAGATGAGTGTTGATGAAGATGACCACATGAAAGAAATGGAGATAGAAGAGATAGAGAGATAACCAACAAAATTATTTCATACCTTGTAACCTATGGACTAGGCCTACTGCGGATACTATATAAAAACGCTGCTTGCATTCTACTTCAAAGGTGGTGCGGAAACGAATGCAGCGCGATGGCCGAGTTTTCTCAGCCCCATATCTCAAAAACTATTGGTTCTACGTAAATTTTGTACAGGAACTTTTTATGCAGATTCATCTCACGAACAATCTTTACTTAGCCAAAAATTGCGTAAAACCGATAATTTACGAGATATTGGAGAAAAGGAGATTTTAGGGACCTTTGACCCCCCATAACTCGAGTAGCCGGTCAGTTGGCTTTATGGACTTTTGGGAAATTATTTGTGACCCCAAAATAAAGAGAATCCCGCTGATAAATCTCCAGTTGCATTTTTTCAGAGGTTCATGTATAAAGTGACTGGGCTACGTAGAAATTTTACTTTAAACATTTTTTTCTAGCATTTATACTTTAGCTAATGTTCATACATACATATAATTAAGAAATTTTGTTGGCGTACGTTTGCAGAATCGGAATGATAAAAGAAGTTTGGACATTGTGCAACGTATTGCAAATGTTTCTGATGCCAAAGCTACAGGTGCTAGGTATCATCATTCCTGTATGCGAGATTTGAAAACCACACCATCTACAGGGGGAAAAAGGGGTTGTCCTGATAAAGAAATGTCCGAGGTGATGCAAGTTATTAGTATCTTTATAACGGACAGTGAGGAATGTCAATTTAGAGTTTCTGAGTTGCTAGCATTAATCGACAAGGAAAATCGTCCGGAAATTCGTTTGTTTAAGCATTCACTAAGGTTCAAATGTTTTGGAAAATCGTCTACAAAAACCGAAGTGAACTTATCAGCTCTGCCTCCAACTAAAGATGCTGCTCGACTTCACTCATTTCGAGTATATCATCAAGTGCAAACTTGGCTTGGTAGTTATCAAGACCCGGAGGAATGGGACTGGAAGCGAACAATATTTGGCTTACAACCAGTCCCAATGACAATTGCTCCGGCACCAGCAAATTTATTAAAATTAATATCCTGCAAATGTAGGAAAAAATGTGGCGGTTCCTGGGGATGCCGCAAGGCCGGTCTCAAATGTACCATAATTTGCTCTAACTGCAGTGGAGGAAATTGCGAAATGTGACAAAGGATGCAAACCTCCTTGAAAACAATGAAATAAATGAGAACATTTGTGAGTTTTCAAGTCTCCCAGATATATCATTCGACGAAGACAACGTCAAGTCATTAGATGGCAGCTTCATTTGTCTATCCGATTGTCAACCGACATCTTCGAAACATATGAGGCTAAATAACATCTTATAGCATCATTGTTTCGTTTTCTTGTGGATTAGGCCTCCTGGGGAAACCACAATAAAAAACGCGCCAAAAACTCGACCTCCAAGGTGGTGTGGAAAAGGGTTTGCACGCCAACGAAGTTTCTTAATTATGAACATTAATGAAACAATCGGCGCTGAATTGCGGCTAAAGTATAAATGCTAGAAAAAAATGTTTAAAGTAAAATTTCAACGGAATTTTATAACAAACAAATTTGTTGGTATAACTTGTCATCGTAAATAAATAGTTGACTAGATATTTGCAAAAAACCATTTTTAATAAACTTTTGAGGTGTAATAAATCCATAAATATCAACTTTATAGAAAAAAGTAAAGGCAGCAATTGTGGGCAATGATGAGCTCAACACACGATATAATCAGTTTAAATGTAACGGGCAAAGAAAAAGATATTAGGAAATTATTTTTTTATTGAATTTACATTTTTCGACATTTAAAGCGCTATAACTCGTGAAATATTAGCCCTATTTAAAAACGATAAAAGCAAAAGTCATAGATAATCGTGTGTTCTATAAGTCTTAGGAAGAACTTTTTTATGGCGGGCTAACCGTTAACGAAATATAGTGCAAAGAAAGTGATGTATAAAGTTTGAAGCACTATAACTCCGAACATATTGACTTTACAAAAAAAAATTCTGAACAAAAAAGTTAAATCACTTATTTATCTACAAAAAAGATTATATACATTTTTGTCGTAAAACCCATATTTTCTGAGATATAGAATTAAACGCGTTTCCCTTCATTGTAAGTGAAGCATAAGGGTGGGGATGACGCCATTTTGAATTTAAACTCATAAAAATATGTCAAAACATTTGGTAAAAAAAAATCGCGTGCGGTATTTTTTGCAAAGAAAAAGTACCTATTTACTGGACTATAAGCTGAAAATTTGTATGAACTAACTTATGTATCAAAAGTCTCATAATTTCGTCTCCTGTCCGTATTGTGAACAGGCCCGCCGCTTCAGCGCTCGCGTGCAAAATAGACAAGGCCGCCCCCTCTCTTATCTTGTTTTTTTTGACTGAGCTTGTTGGAAGATGTTTTATTTTGGTTATTTATAGTAGTGTATAAAAAACAGATGATCGAAGATAGATTGAAGGCATATTCCAAATTAAAAATCTGAATTTGGAATACGTTTTTTATTGGTATCTCATACAATAAAAAAATTTTTTTTTAAAAACATTGAACGTCTTGTATTTGAGTAATTAATATTCAAAATTCAAGTAAAGGTCGAGTAAAAATGGTATTAAACGTGGGACTTTATTGCACATCCATCCATCCACCCAAATCTACAGCCCAAATCGAACCTTGGCCTCCTCTAGGGCATTTATCCAAGTTTGACTGTCACTTTCAGCATGGCTCCAGTTCCGAATGTTGATCATTGCCTCTACGTCAGCCGTCACACAACCCGTTGTTGTATCTCCTTCGCCATATTCCACCCTTTCGGATTGGGCCAATTATGCATCTGAGAACTTTTTTCTCATACTTCAAGTCTCGCTACCATAACTTTTCAATTAGAGTGAGAGCGGCGACGTGCGTTGACAACTCTATAGATACCGTGTATTCTTATGAGAACAGTTTAAATGGCAACGGCAAGCAAACGTTGCCGTTCGTCACAACGCGACCGATTTCGATTTTCTAATAGAAAGAAAATTTATATTTTGACAAGTATGAGAAACAATTAAAACTAAAAGCAACAAGATTGAGAAACATTATGATGCATAAATATGATGCAAAAAACACATTGGAAAACATTAAAACGGAAAAAAACACTTTGGGAAACTACAAAAATCATAATCAATGTATATTTAAATATTTTTTAAAATAATTTTTTGACGTTCTATTTTAATTCTGCCGTCGTTAAACGCTACTACTGCCGTTTTACTGACGCTTCATGTCGTCGACGCATGCTGCCGCTCTCACTCTAATGGAACAGTAACACAGTACTGATCGTTTTACTGTTTTGTAGAGTGAGAGTTGCGTTTTCGTGAGAGAAATCTTGAGTTCAGTATTTGTTTTTGGGTATAAACGGCGTTTTTAGCCTTTATTAGCGTCTGGTTATTCCTTCTTTTTCTTCGTTCCTTTTTATAATTGTAGACCCAAGGTAGACCGTTTTATTGACTACCTCTAGGTTATGTTCGTCGATGGTTATATTGCTTCCCATTCTAAATATTCCTGCTCTGGATTGTTGCATCACCTGCGTTTTTTCTTCGCTTATCTGCAGGCCAATGTCTTTCGCCGCCTCTTTTAATTCGACATAAGCTTTTTTTGCTGCCAGACCTTCGCACGATATTCACTGAGCATTTCTCTGCTCTGACATTTTCCTTACCCCCATTCTAGCGCGAAGTTGAAGAGCATTCTCTCTTCTGTTACAGCCTTTTGGATCCTTACCTTCGCCAAATCGCTATTGGTTGCGCATTTTATCAGTTGAACCAGCTTTGAAGGGGCTCCTAATTTCCATAAGATCTCATATAGCCTCTCCCTTTATAGAGTCATATCCCTGTTGAAAATCGACAAATATCTAGTATATATCTACATTCATTTCTTCTTCCTCCCAGGTGCTGTATAGAAATTCGTGCAAGGTTCGTAATAGTTCTGGTCCTCCTTCCTTTAGCAGCTCAACTGCTATTCCATCGGCGCCTCTCGATTTGTTGCTTTTTTGTCTTTTGCAGCTTCACGTACCTCATCCAGTGTTGGTGGTTCTATTGAGATATTAGCTTGAGCAACTACAAATACCTCTATCTGTGGATCCTCGTTCAGTATGGGAGTAGGATTCAATAGGTTCTGAAAATACTCTCTACACCTTTCTTTTATCCTATCAGGGTCTACTAATAGGGTCCCATATGTCTTTGCAGATGTCCGTTCTTGGCTGAAACTTGGTGGTCTGGCGAGTTCGTTTGAACGCTTGTCGAATTCTCCCTTCATTATAGTCTCCCTGTATCTGTAAGATCCTCCTATTTATATATTCTCTCTTCTTTTTTCTGCAAAGCTTGCCTACGATTTTTCTTTTTAATTGAAGCAGTGGCGTAAATAACACCCCCGCAAGCCCCGCAATTCGGGGGGGCGCCAGCCAGTCATAGGCGCTCGCAGGCGCTGATAGACTCAGGGCTGATATGCAATCTTCATGAAGAGCGCCAGTCAATCATTGTATTGAGTGCCGAAAAAAATTGTCCTTTAAAACCGCTGTTGAAAATAGCATCAAAAGTTTTCATGATTAATGATTTTTCCATAGACTACAGATAAATGTGACCCCTCAGAAATGGACGTCCTCAGGGATTTCCCCATTCATCGTGGCATCCGGTGGTTGGGTTTTATTTGTATTGTCCCCTGTCCCATGAAACCTCAGTTTCCAAATTCCAACCAGGCGTCACATAGTAGGCGCCTACTGTTAATTTGGAAAAATTTGATTGTAAAGCATAACTCGAGAAAGCCAGTCATATCCAGTTTCCCAACTGATTCCGTTCAAAACCCAAAACACGTATCCCAATTTATTTAACGTTTTTTAATTATATTTCGAAGAAAAACTGGGTTCTTACACGCTCATTTTAAAATGAGTGAAGTGAAGAAGAAAAAATCGGGTTGGGAAAATCTGAAAAGAAAAAAACATGAATAAAAGATTAATTTCGAAAAACCTCTTTTTTAAATCATCCCTGAAAAATAAGGAGTGTTGTGAAAAGGCGCCGTTATGGATTCTGCGGGGGGGGCGCCTGCTTGCTTAGTTACGCTACTGACTTGAAGACTTCCATCCTGGCTCTTGTTGGCCTTGCGATATACTCCCGGTGGCTCTGATAGAAATCAGTTGCGGCTCTACAGTCCTGATCAGACCAGTCAATTCTAGTTTGTCTGGGGGCTCAGCCTAGTGGCTCTTCTGCGGCCCTCTTTATGATGCTTTTAATTTGCTCCCACTTGTCATTGGTATTGGATTGTTATTCTGTCTCTCTTAAGTTTTATACGACAGCATGCTGGTTCTTACGTCCAGTAAGCTTATTGCCCTTCTGCTGCAGGAAGTGTCCGCCATACCAAATGTTATTTCTTATCAGCTTATTGATATGCCGGATACTTCCGGCAGTTTCTGAGCCCGCATACCAAGACATTTTCAAAGTTAACATCAAAACGAGTAAAATAAAAAAAAAACCAACTTGCTACAGGTAACGGTAAATTTTTACTCCTTATCACAACTTTCAAAGAGGTATGTCCGACCTTTCCGGCTTATTAAATCCATGCTTACCAAACTTATCTTGTTCGTCTAACTTCGAACTTTCAATTAACCGCTTGTTTTCATTCTAGTATATGGCGCAATAACAATTGATTCAACTTCTAACAAACAGATGGCGCACAAATCATCACAATATGAGCCGTGTTTTTTTAATGAACCATATAATTCTTTCATCGAGTTCACTAAAAAAAACGAAAAGGGAAATTTCATGTAGCGCCTACTTCGATGCTTAAAAATTTCAAAATTAAACGGAAGTTAAGTGTTATTTTTTGCACTGTTACACGAAATCCTCACTAGAAAATAATAAATATATTTCTAAAAAGTCAATTATTTGTTATAAATTTGCTCTCATCACTTTCCTGTTGTTTTTATTTTTAAATTACGTCTTTTCGACCCCCGAAAGTATGCAACATGCCAACCCCCGAAACAACATGTCATCCCCCGAAAGTGTGCAATACGCAATTTAAGAAATTTCCCAAAACCTCGATAGAAACCCCGATAAAACCTGGGTTTTGAGATTTGTATGGGGAAGAACTATATAGTTCATTAAAAAAACACGGCTATGAAATAAGTTATATAGATTCGTCAGAGTTATACCCAGGACAGACAGCGCTCTTAATGTACATTTACTTAATCAACATTAGACCCTTAATGTACATTAAAAAATAAGGTGACAGACACTATTTGCATGACATTAGAGTTCTTTGATGAACATATGTTTTTTGACAGTGACAATTTAAAAAATGAACAACAAAATACGGAAAGCTTATTTAAAACATTTTATTTTAAAAAATTTTTTTTATCCATTTTCGCAGTTTATTATAATTTTTTTATTAATAACACCGTACCTCAATTCGTTTTACGTTAAAATAACTCCGTGGTGCATAGTGCACCATCTATGAGAAAATGTAGAACTAAGAGAACCGCTGTAACGAACTTGATTAACTCGTTAATCATCAAAATATTTTGATGATTAAGGCTTGATGTTAATCATCAAAAAATTGGGAATTAACTAACAACTCAGGGCGACACACATTCCAGTTAAAGCCTAGTATGGAGTTCAAACGGAATTCCGTTCAGCATTTTTGGCATATATTTCTACACGGAAAAATTCCGTGTAGAGTACTGTGAAGAAAAAGTCAAAAGGTGAGAAAAAGTTAACAGCTGACTGATAAAAATCACATATTACACCACGCATTTGGCCGCAACAGCTGTTTTTTTCGTTCTGTCAAAATTATCAACAGCAGCAACATAATTGTCTAGCTATTTATTCCGTTCCAACGTGAACGGAAAAAAGTCTCCAATTCCCCTGCAGAGCCATCTGTTAGAAAGTTTCACAAGTGATATATTACCAACAAAATTCCGTTCGAAGTCCGTACTCACAAAACAAAAAGTACACGGAAAAATCGGCTGAACGGAATTCCGTGCATCTTTTTACATGTATTTTATATGGGGAACGGAATTCCGTTCGAACTCCATACTAGGCTTAACGATGATTAGCGTAAATTAATAGTTTAAGAGCGCTGTCTGTCCTGGGTATTAGAGAGTATATTAAATGTGCCAAAACCTATATGTATTTTACCCGTAACAGCTCGTTCACAAAATATTAAATTATTTTCATTATTTATATTTTTAGAATTTAATTTATATTTATATCTAGCAAAAACCCGCGTGCGTCGCAACGCCTTTTAATAAAACAAAATTATGTGTGCATAGTCCGGAATAATAAAAGGGTATAATAAAACAAAGAACAAATCTGCAAGACATGATTTTGGATATATAAAAGACTTTAGAGTTGACTATAAAAATATGTTAACTGCAACTTTTTTTAAAATTCGAGGTTAATCATCGGACAACTTTTATACTACGTGCACAACAGATACCTAACCAATTTTATTCAGAATATGTCTTGTGCTCGTAGATTTTGACGTTCTCAGATAATTGGCACCCTGAACTTGCCCCATGGCGAACATGGCTTGTGAAGATTGCCAAACTTATAAGACGACACTACTGATTTGATTCTAAAAAGGGCAGTTGCTGCTTCCCGTTTTCGTTTTTCGTCGTTTCCGGTCATACCGCCCTCACGGCACTGGCTAACAATCCACTGTAACGCTTCTTTGTAAGCGATGTTCGATGTTTCGCTTGTAAGTATTACAACGTTTGTGGCATTACCGAGTTGAGTCGACTTATTTGAGTTGATATTTTCGAAATCGCCATAAATGTCGCTCATCAAAATTTCCGCGTTTCAATATGTCCCTAAATGAGTGATCATTTCAGACATGCATCAATATCATCGGCCCACATATTTGTCCGGACAGCTGGCAACATTTGCCCGGAATCTATGCCAATAAAACAGTTACTTCCCAAAATAATTGGTTTTTACATCTTAAATCTCGCGGTGTTCTGTTAAAAGATACTTCATTTGCCATAGTACACTCATCTCATTTCCAGACAGCCATCATGCAGTCTTGGAAAACTGATTTTTTCCACACAGGTTTTTAGATTTGTTCCACGCAGGATTTTCCATATGATCTTCTTCGATTGGTATCTTAAGCATAGAATGAGCTGTTCTTCCTGATGTGAGTAAAGTTGCCGAAATCTCTGCTACTGTTCTGATCTCATATTGGCCAAATAACCTAACTTTCGAAATGTTAAAAAGAGTGGCCAAATAACCTAACTTTCGAAATGTTAAAAAGCGTGGGACTTTACCTAAGTATATTTTTATTTTATTATTACTACAACTTTTCGCTAGCGCCCCATATATTATATATACTGGCTTGACCAAAAAAGGTTTCATTCAACATAATTTTTTACTTTTTAGTTTATTTTTAAACAAAAGCATATTTTTAAGTTTTTTAAACTATATTTTTAGTTTTCTACCTTTTAGTTTATTATATGTCTTCGGTTACCGTGGTGGCCGATATTTAAAATGAGGTCACCCAGCTTACTGTACTCTACTGATCATACACTTTTATTTGGTATCCATACCGAGAGCGTTGTAAAAAAGGTAGTCCGCCATTTTGTGTTGGCTGTGTTGACGCCACCCAGCTAATAGTATTCTACTTGTCATATCCTTCCATTTGATACCCATACCGATCGAGATGTAAATAAAAAAGTAATCCGCCATTTTGTATTGGCCGCTATTTTGTGTTGACCGGCATTTCGTGTTGGCCGCCATTTTGTTCCGGCCGAATTTTACTGTTTTCCTACCACGAACAATGCACACATCATTTTTTCTATTTATAGGCCTTACAACACACCCGGGTTTTTGATAGTTACAAATTTATTCGATTGCGTTGGGAACCCAACAAACAATTTCTCTCTTATAAAGCCCTCCAAGAATTTTATAACAACTAAAGCCCAAAACACAAAACGACGGCAAGCGGTAGCGACTAACGAAGAATTCGTTGGACGAATTATTCGTGAAGGGAATTTCGCTTATTATAAGCACAACCCAACGGGAGCGGTCAGCGGGTGAAAGGAAATGATTGTTTTTCATTGTCAGTTCAATTGACAGTTGTGGCGGACGTGAAAATATGGATGAAATTTTCGACTCTCGTGGTTTTTCACAATATTAATAAGTTTTTCTTCAAAACTCATTTTTTCACTATTCTCCAAAACAACAATAACCAAAAAGTTTAGAAAACCTTCTGTCAAATAATTATTGGCAAAAAGTTTCGCTTCCTTCGTTTCGTATAAAATAGAAAATAGAGCTAAGGTCGACGGCAGCGATTTCCCCGCTCGCCGCTGGTCGTAGCATTGTGTTATTCATTATGTATTGTAAAGCATTCTTAATTTTGACAGGCGAATTCTTCGATAGCCGCCACCGCTTGCCGCTGTTTTGTGTTTTGGGCTTTAATAAGCTTTAGCTAAAGCCCAAAACAGAATGAATGCAGAAACTTCGACTTCAACTTTGCATTTTGACAGCTTCATACATTTTCTATAGTACTCACGTTCAGTTAACATATTCAATGCAGTAAGCGTTGCAGTAAACTTTGCGCCGACTTCGACTTTGAAAATTTTTCAAGTTGCTGCAAAAGTTGCAGAGCTACCAACATAATATTTCAATTTTGTCACTGTAGCCAAATTAGAAAATTTAAATTGATTCAGTTTATTGTATGAAAAATATAATTTTCGCAGGTAATATACGTAAAGGCCACATACAATAAAAATAAATTGGTCCATTTATTCAAATTTTATAACTTCTGGTATGTTATTAAATGGTTATCGCAATTGTAAATACTACCTGTCAAATTATCGATTTTGAAGTTGCCGAAATGAATGTGTTAGCGCTGTGCGTCAAAGTCGAATTTACTGCAACGGTGAAGTCAAAGTCGAAGTTTCTGCATTCATTCTGTTTTGGGCTTAAGTTATATAACTTTGACAAATTATTTTTCAAGAATTTTTGAAGAGCGTTACTAGCCAGAAAGTGGCGTATGAAATTAATCTTGTGACAGCCTGGAAGATTTCTGCAAGAGTTGTTGAAGATACTTACTACGATTACATGCCGGACTGAGGACTTGACTTGAACTTGAACTGACAGTTAAATGCTCTTGATTTGAAGTCGATCTGAGGTTACATGATTTTCAAGTCTACTTGAAGCCGACTTCAAGTATGCATGTAATCATAGTAACTTATAAGATATACCAAGTTTATAGCAGAAAAATTAAATCGATTTAACTCAAAGTTACGTCGAAATTTCGAATTAGCGTATAAACGGGTATTTCTTACAAATCGGGTTCTTACAAATACATTGGGCTGTTTCACAAGAGCCGACGACCAACCAACAGAAATCGTATGAAAACGTCATTTGTAGAGAAGAGGGTGAGAGAGGACGATGGGGAGGGAAGATTTTTCCACTCAACTTTCTTACACGATTTTCGATACGACTTTTTGATAGCTGTGTGGTTGTTGTTGTTTTTTATTCCTTTGGGAAAAAGAAAAGAAAGAGAAAAGACAAAACAACAACAATAAGCTAAAGCGTTTTGACGTAGAATTGGTTGGAAAAATTGGCCCATGTGAAAGCCCATGCGACTTTTCGTCCAGTTTCAAAAGGGAATGGACGATAACAGCCGATTTCTGTTGGTTGGCCGTCGGCTCGTGTGAAACAGCCCATTCTTATAACTATGGCTTAAGCCGAAACATTTCGGTTTAAGCCATAATTCGAATTACCTCGTTTATAGGGTAAACATTTTTGGATGATCCATAATTCGAATTATTTTGGGAGTAGCTATAAACTAGGTAATAGTGGTAAAAACATAAGTACTAACCATGGTTGCAAAATATGTGATTTCCGCTCACATCACTGATTCCGCTCAAAATTTGATTCCGATCAGAAGTTGATTCCGATCAGAATATGATAGGAATCACTTTATGAGCGGAATCAAATTGGATACATATTGATTCCGCTCAGATTGCTGATTCCTATCGGATTTGATTCCGCTCAGTTTTTGATGTGAGCGCCGCTCACTGAACATCAGTCGTTGAGCTTGTATGCCTTCGACTGAATGTGTGTTGTATGTTCAGATAATTTATTGTAAATTTAGATTTTAGATGTATTATGCTGCACATAAAAGATTAAGTAAATAACACTTGCCGAGTTAAGACTAGCCGCGGCCGATATTTTTTCATTTTCTTGGTTAATAGCAAAAAGGGTAGTTTTTAAATTTCAAAGAATTACCAGAACTGCAAGCAGAATATAATTCCTAGAACAGTAAATTTTGTACATAGCAAAATATACTATGCATATACATATGAACTTATGAACGAAGTTTTTATTTAACTTAATACATATTAAGAGTCCTATTCCCTATTAAAATCTTTTTGAATAGTCAAATGAATTTCCGATCGAATTTGATTCCGCTCATATCAATGATTCCGATCAAAAGTTGATTCCGATCAGAATATGATAGGAATCAATTTATGAGCGGAATCAAATTGGATTCTTAGGCCGCTATTACATTAGGATGCCATGGCAGCGTAGCCAGCAACGTAACTATGGCTACATCAAATTTTACAAGTTGCCAAATGCAGCGGCCAATGTGAGACACTGACATATAATAATGGACTGCTCATCTGAAATTATTCCATACAAATCGATGGCACCCAAAAGTATAGTTGTCGCACTCATCCATAGACCCCCAAACTGACAGAAGCACTCAGAAGTAAAATCAGACCTGATTTTATATTTTCCCTTTTGCACTAGTGATGTTCATATCTTTTGCTCTTTTCCCCATAGACCCCCGGATTTTGACATACAGAATGTCAGTTGCTAAAACAGGCGTTAAGAACTTAAATCAGATACACATAAAATTTGCAAATTAATGAAAAAAAGGCATTTTAAAAGGTGAAAAAGTGAAAATAGTGTTTATTAATTTTTTTAAACAAAATGTTTGTGTTGTTTTAATGTTTTAAGTACGTATTTAAAAAAATGTAAATTTCAAAAGTGATTCCGGTGTTTACATGGAGTGAAAAAAGGTTTTTAGCCTATGGAACAAATTGGTGCCATGAAAAATTCCTCATGAGCTGTCCATTCTATATGTCAGTGATGTGAGATGCCAATGTCAGATGTTATTTTTAAAATGGAAATCGAAGAAAAAATGTTGTTGTATTTGTGTCGCAAAAAGGCATCAGAGGTTTGAAAAGGAATAAAAGGCGCTATTGGGTACACCCAATTTCTTTTTTACCCTATCTGAATATTCCTCTGAGGAAAATCGCCGGTCTGCTTTTAAAATAAATCTTTCCGTATCGAAAAGTTCCATTCCAACAAAACAATAAAAACAAATAAAATACGGAAAGTGACAGCTAATCGAAGTAAAAAAATTCACCGGCGACGTAACCAAATAGATCTGGGATGTGTGAACGCTATGGCCACGCTTCCATTCTGGATACGTGGCCAGGCCGTCGCCAGGTCTAATACTCATAATGCAAATGTACATATTCCAGATGGCTACGTTGCTGGCTACGCTGCCATGGCATCCTAATGTAATAGCGGCCTTACTGATTCCGCTCACATTGCTGATTCCTATCGGAATTGATTCCGCTCAATTTTTGATGTGAGCGCGGTGATGATTTCTTCGCTCGATGTCGCTCTTGTGCAACCATGGTACTAACGCCTATAATAGACTTAAGGCACCTTTACATTATATGACTTGTCATATGACTTTACTGTCAATAAAGTCAAAGCTAACATAAAATGTCAAATGACATTTGTTTTTGACATGTCATATGACTATCTGTCAAAATTTGCTTTGAATATTTCTGCTATGACTTGTCAAAATTAACTGTGAACACAATACGAAGCAAGATAGATTATCAACTTGTAATTTTGATAGAAAAATCATATGATAAATCAAGTCAAAACAGAGAATATTCAAAACAAAATTTGACAGAATGTCGTATGTCATGTCAAAAACAAATGTCATTGTTAGGTTTGACTTCATTGACAGTAAAGTCATATGACAAGTCATATAATGTAAAGGTACCTTTAGCGAGATGTGTTATGATAATAGCTTTAAGTAAGGATATTTCACAACACCTAAATTTCTCTTAGCCTTGGTTTACAAGATTATTATCAGAATTTATTTTTATAATATTCTTGGATAAGAGCATTACAGGACACTTTGGAAGCATATGTTCAAGTTCAAATAAGATTGTGTGTGTATTGAAACTATCGTTATATTCATTTATGTATAAATAATTTGTACTTATAAAATTCTCTGAGAAGATTTAAAAAAAGTCAAAGCAAATAAAATAATGTCTCCATTACACCTATTCATTATTAATTAATTTCGACTTGAATTTAATCGATTGATAATGGGAATTTTGGTGCGAAAGAAATTGCATTGATAAAATATGGTATGATACCTCCAAAAAATACTTATCGCCCTCAAAATTTTGCGGATAATGAAACAAAACGTAAGGGAAATAATTTTTTATTTACTCGATAGAAAAACATAGGAATATGTTCAAAAATTTGTCCGTGGCAGATAATGTTTCAATAAAAGAATAAATTATTTAAAATCACGGAAATTATTTAAAATCGCGGATTAAAAAAAACTTTATACTCGGTGATTTTTTTCTTTTTTCTAATTAATAGGAAAATATGGCAGGATTTTTTTTGTTCTGGTTAAAGTCTTTACAAGTCTATTTCACGAACTCATTTTTAATTGTAACCCTTATCAGCCGACTAAAATAGCATATTCTTATTAAATTCTGTGTCAAGGCGATTATAGAAAGAACTGCTTCGCTTTTAACTAAATACAACTTTTTTAAGAATTTGCTCTTGCATTGTTCTTAGGTAAGGTTATTACTAGAGTAGTATCAAGATTAACCATATAGAGTTCTTAAATGAAGCTATTATACACCTTTAACTGAAATGTATTCTTGGCTAAAGTTGCTTGAGGAGCATTATATGTAGGAATTGATCAAGTTTACTTTTAATAAATATTATTATAAGAGTTTTATAAGAACAGTATATTCTCCGGCATAAAGCTTCTACAAGAGGGTTATTGGAACCTACGGTTTTGACAGTTGAGAATGCAATTTCAACGGACACTAGCTGCTGAGCCGTTACGACCAGCTCTCCACTCACCCCCGATCTCCGATTTGTATCTGTGAGGCACCATTTGTTCTTCACATCATTGCTTAAAGGAAAACTAGCGGCAAATTCCACTTTTCATATCATCAAGTATATCACTGTACACTTCGTTTTTCAAAATGGGATAATGCTTTGCCTTTTACTTGTTTTCTGCATAGTCCAATAATTTGTTTACATCAGACAATTTTTTGGCTATTTGTAGATACTAATGGTCGATTTCCTTTACGTAAATGAGTGGACTTCGTCAAACTATCTTAATACTTTTAAAATAATTTCGTAAAAAATGCTTCTCTAGACAACGCACAACCTAAACCGCTAGAGTTAAAGGGCTGAAATTTTGACAGTGCACCCGTAGCGATTTTACGAAATTCATCCCCTAAGGGGGTGAAATAGGGTCAACTCAAAACCGCTGGAGCTATAAGGCTGAAATTTTGACAATGCATCCCTATAATGACGTGGACATCCACTAAAAAGCGATTTTTCGAAATTCATCCCCTAAGGGGGTGAAATGGGGTTTACCCAAACCGCTGGAGCTATAGGGCTGAAATTTTGACAGTGCATCCCTTTAATGACGTGCAAATCCACTATTAAAGCGATTTTTCGAAATTCTTCCCCTAAGGGGGGAAATGGGGTTTACCCAAACCGCTGGGGCTATAGAGCTGAAATTTTGACAGTGCATCCCTATAATGGCGTGGACATCCACTAAAATACGATTTTTCGAAATTCATCCCCTAAGGGGGTGAATTGGGGTTTTTCCAAACCGCTACAGCTATAGGGCTGAAATTTTGACAGTGCATCCCTATAATGGCGTGGAAATCCACTATTAAAGCGATTTTTCGAAATTCATACCCTAAGGGGGGGGGGGGGGGGAAATGGGGTTTACCTAAATCGCTGGAGCTATAGGGCTGAAATTTTGACAGTGCATCCCTATAATGATGTGGACATCCACTAAAATGCGATTTTTCGAAATTCATATCCTAAGGGGGTGAAATGGGGTTTACCCAAACCGCTGGAGCTATAGGGCTGAAATTTTGACAGCGCATCCCATTAATGACGTGCAGATCCACTATTAAAGCGATTTTTCGAAATTCTTCCCCTAAAGGGGGGGGGGGGGAAATGGGGTTTACCCAAACCGCTAGAGCTATAGGGCTGAAATTTTGACAGTGCATCCCTATAATGATGTGGACATCCACTAAAAAGCGATTTTTCGAAATTCATCCCCTAAGGGGGTGAAATGGGGTTTACCCAAACCGCTGGAGCTATAGAGCTGAAATTTTGACAGTGCATTCCTATAATGACATGGAAATCCACTATTAAAGCGGTTTTTCGAAATTCTTCCCCTAAGGGGGGGGGGGGAAATGGGGTTTACCCAAACCGCTAGAGCTATAGGGCTGAAATTTTGACAGTGCATCCCTACAATGGCATGGACATCCACTATAAAGCGATTTTTCGAAATTCATCCCCTAAGGGGGTGAAATGGGGTTTACCCAAACCCCTGGAGCTATAGGGCTGAAATTTTGACAGTGCATCCCTATAATGACGTGGACATCGACTTAGGAGCGATTTTTTTAAATTCATCCCCTAAGGGGGTTAAATGGGGTTAACCCAAACCGCTGGAGCTAAACGGCTGAAATTTTGACAGTGCATCTCTATAATGACGTGGACATTCACTAAGAGGCGATTACTCGAAATTCATCCCCTATCCAGGTGAAATGGGTTTAACCCAAACCTCTGAAGCTGAAGGGCTGAAATTTTGACAGTGCATCCCTATAATCACGTAGAAATGAATGACTCGAAATTTACTTTACTTAATATTCATTTGTGATCTTGCACCCACGTAAATAGGCGAACAAACTTAATGAACGTTCGTCATACCCTAAAATGTCATTTCCCTTGATGACATATACATGCCAATCTCTGCTTCAAAACTTGCAGATTTGTTGAGCAGAGGTGATATACGCAGCAATTTGTTTACCATATTTATTAAAAAAATGCACTATAATAAATCCTTTTTAGGGATAATAACAGCTGACTTTTTTGTTTGTTTTTTTTTTAAGGAAAACATTGCATATAATAAACAGTTTTTATTTAAAGGCGTTGCAAGGCACGCGGGTTTTATGCTAGTGTTCTAATAAGATCATGCGCACAGATTCCAGCCGTTTGTTCTTAAAAAATTCTTAGGCACAACTCTTTAAAAAATCCTTTCTTATAATGTACTTGCACAAAACTATGTCATGACTGTAATCAGAATAAGATCTCTTCTGCAAAGACAAATTAACTGTTAAGGGTTTTAAATAAGGCTGCACTCTTCGCGAAAGACTTTATAGCTCAAATTAAACCCAATTCTTGAAACAGTCAGATCTAAATACGAAATTAGAAGAAACTTTTGGTAGAAGACTTAACAAACAATTTATAAGAAACGCCTCTTTGTGAAAAATCTAATAAGAGCTTTATAAGCCTAATTTCAATTTTTCCAAGAGTCTACTCTTACATATTGTTAGTTGGGAGGTTTATAATCATATGACAGTTTAAAGTGTTGAAACCAAAAAATTTTATTGGTGCGACCCCAATTTTTTTTTTCAATTTTGATTGAAGCCTAGTACGGTGATCGGGCAAAATTTTACCTTCCCTTTAAAATGCATGTAAAAATAACCCTGGCAAAATTTTTCCTCAACCACTGCAATATACTCTGTTCGGGCAATAATTTTCCACAATAAAGAAGCTTACAAGTTTTTCTTATCTCAAATTTTTGCCTCCAGAAATTGTCTGGTCATTTTTTGTTGTTGGCAAAATAAGTCGAATGCAGCAGTTAAAATCTATATAAATATAATTGTAATAATAAAAATATAATTTTAATTTTATATGGTTACTAGCATAAAACCCGCGTGCCTTGCAACGCCTTTAAATAAAAACTGTTTTTTCCTTAAAAAAAAACAAACAAAAAAGTCAGCTGTTATTACCCTAAAAAGGATTTATTATAGTGCATTTTTTTAATAAATATGGTAAACAAATTGCTGCGTATATCACCTCTGCTCAACAAATCTGCAAGTTTTGAAGCAGAGATTGGCATGTATATGTCATCAAGGGAAGTGACATTTTAGGGTATGACGGACGTTCGTTAAGTTTGTTCGCCTATTTACGTGGGTGCAAGAAATTATGAAGCAATCACAAATGAATATTAAGTAAAGTAAAGGACCCCGCACAAATTATATGGAAACGTGCTTTCGGTCAAATTGGCTGGAATTCTACTATGTTGTGGCTGACATCGTCCTGATCAAAAATGTTCAAGGGCACGAAACCCAAAAATTAGATCTTTTGGGGTTTTCAGGTACTTTTGGGATTTACCTCTCTTTTGCCTCCCACGGTCCCAAAGCAAGTCGTAGGAGGCTCCAAGACCCCTCAATATTTTCGTAACGGTACCTACTATTAGTAAAAAATACCATAAAAATCCCCCCTTGCCTCTAATGGGGACAGGGGGCGGTCCGTATGGCTGCAACAGGTAAAATGCACTTATGCACTTTATACTTTTACCTCCCACGGCCCCAAAAAAAATCGTAGGAAGCTCGGAGACCCCGGAAAATCTTCGTAATTAATCGTACAGTTACACAAAAATAATATAAAAATCCGCATTTTCCTCTAAGGGGGTCAAAAAGGGTCCTAAAAGTTTGCCCCC
This sequence comes from Thereva unica, assembly GCA_949987705.1. NCBI lineage: Eukaryota > Metazoa > Arthropoda > Insecta > Diptera > Therevidae > Thereva > Thereva unica. Next base: position 85,095,704 of record OX465283.1, on the reverse strand, counting down.
TCCCATATGCACTCTATGCACGCCACCCATGTCTAAATTATAAAACTAGTTAATTACCTTGTAATAATTCATAATCAATCAAAAAAAGTCATTGCACCTCACCTGGGGCTCTAATTACATCGATTTGTAGGTGCATCAAAAAATTCTCAATTCCAAGCTTTAAAAAGTTACTGATTACATTTTGAGATCTTCCCAATTCAGTTGCAATTTGACATTGTTTAAATCCAGCTTTCTGAAAATCTAAAATTCTCTGCTTCTCTACTTCACTTAAAACTTTTCCACGTGGCATTGTTTATTGGTTTTAATCAATTAATAAAAATGAAATAAAACTACTATTACAAATAACGCACAACTAATTTTTTGGGGCCGTGGGAGGTAAAAGTATAAAGTGCATGAGTGCATTTTACCTGTTGCAGCCATACGGACCGCCCCCTAGCCCTCTTAGAGGCAAGGGGGGATTTTTCTGGTATTTTTTACTAATAGTAGGTACCGTTACGAAAATATTGACGGGTCTTGGAGCCTCCTACGACTTGTTTTGGGGCCGTGGGAGGCAAAAGAGAGGTAAATCCTAAAAGTACCTGAAAAACCCAAAAGATTTAATTTTTGGGTTTCGTGCAAGTGAACACTTTTGATCAGGACGATGTCAGCTACAACATAGTAAAATTCCAGCCAATTTGACCATAAGCACGTTTCCATATAATTTGTGCGAGGTCCTTTCGAGTCATTCATTTCTACGTGATTATAGGGATGCACTGTCAAAATTTCAGCCCTTCAGCTTCAGAGGTTTGGGTTAACCCCATTTCACCCCCTTAGGGGATGAATTTCGAGTAATCGCTTCTTAGTGAATGTCCACGTCATTATAGAGATGCACTGTCAAAATTTCAGCCGTTTAGATCCAGCGGTTTGGGTTAACCCCATTTAACCCCCTTAGGGGATGAATTTAAAAAAATCGCTCCTAAGTGGATGTCCACGTCATTATAGGGAAGCACTGTCAAAATTTCAGCCCTATAGCTCCAGGGGTTTGGTAAACCCCATTTCACCCCTTAGGGGATGAATTTCGAAAAATCGCTTTATAGTGGATGTCCATGCCATTTAGGGATGCACTGTCAAAATTTCAGCCCTATAGCTCTAGCGGTTTGGGTAAACCCCGTTTCCCCCCCCCCCTTAGGGGAAGAATTTCGAAAAATCGCTTTAATAGTGGATTTCCACGCCATTATAGGGATGCACTGTCAAAATTTCAGCCCTACAGCTCCAGCGGTTTGGGTAAACCCCATTTCACCCCCTTAAGGGATGAATTTCGAAAAATCGCTTAATAGTGGATGTCCACGCCATTATAGGGATGCACTGTCAAAATTTCAGCCCTATAACTTTAGCCGTTTGGATAAAAGCCATTTCAACCCCTTAGGGGATGAATTTCGAAAAATCGCTTTATAGTGGATGTCCACGCCATTATAGGGATGCACTGTCAAAATTTCAGCCCTATAGCTCTAGCGGTTTGGGTAAACTCCATTTCACCCCCTTAGGGGATGAATTTCGAAAAATCGCTTTATAGTGGATGTCCACTCCATTATAGGGATGCACTGTCAAAATTTCAACCCTATAGCTCCAGCGATTTGGGTAAACCCCATTTCACCCCCTTAGGGGATAAATTTCGAAAAATCGCCTTATAGTCGATGTCCACGCCATTATAGGGATGCACTGTCAAAATTTCAGCCCTATAGCTTTAGCGGTTTCGGTAAACCCCATTTCACCCCCTTTGGGGATGAATTTCGAAAAATCGCTTTTTAGTGGATGTCCACATCATTATAGGGAAGCACTGTCAAAATTTCAGCCGTTTAGATCCAGCGGTTTGGGTTAACCCCATTTAACCCCCTTAGGGGATGAATTTAAAAAAATCGCTCCTAAGTGGATGTCCACGTCATTATAGGGAAGCACTGTCAAAATTTCAGCTCTATAGCTTTAGCGGTTTTGAGTTGACCCTATTTCACCCCCTTAGGGGATGAATTTCGAAAAATCGCTACGGACGCACTGTCAAAATTTCAGCCCTTTAACTCTAGCGGTTTAGGTTGTGCGTTGTCTGTCAATCAGTTACTTTATATACAATAGAAAAAAAGTAAAGAAAAAAAAATCCCCTTACAACTTATTGAACCCCATTTCACCCCCTTCAACCCTTTTTTCTCCAAAAAAAAAGTAGCCCATGTCCGTCTCCAAGGTCTAAACTATGTCTGTTGCAAATTTCATCAAAATCGGTCCAGCGGCTTAGGCTGCTCGCACACTGCATCAGAATTTGTACGATTTTGTGCGAATTCTGATGAAATTGTATGCTATTTCAACGGAATTCGCACAAATTCGTATAAATTCTGATCCAGTGTGCGAGCAGCCTTAGGCGTGAAAGCGTAACAGACAGACAGACAGACAGAGTTACTTTCGCATTTATAATATTAGTAAGGATTTACATGATTTTAAAACGAAATCACGCATTTTTTAAATTTTTGTCTGGCTGTATGTCTGTTTGTTTGGGCTAGTCTCGGAAACGGCTAATCCGATTGGGATGGGACTTTCACTGGAAGATTCAGTATTTTGGCGGGCATGTTTTAGGCTATTTATATGCACTATATATTAGCTGTACCTATATGTATGTATGGATGTATGTATGTAGACAAATCTTGAAAATTGGTTTTGACCCACTTCCATATAACCGATCAACTTCAAATTTTGCACACATGTACAGTTCAAGTGACAATGCAATCTGACCATTATATAAAAATAAATCAAGATGGCCGGTTCAAGATGGCGGCCGAATTTCACAATTGTGCTCACTGACATGGGTATCAAATGAAAGGGAATGATAAGTATAATATAATTACCTATTTGGTGTCATTCCAAATTCAAAATGGCAGCCAACACAAAATGGCGAACTACCTTTTCTTACAACGCTCTCGGTATGGATACCAAATAAAAGTGTATGATGAGTGGAGTACAGTAAGCTGGGGAACCGCTCGGTCACCACAAAATAACGGAAGACAAAAAAATAAACTAAAAGGTAGAAAACTAAAAATATAGTTTAAAAAACTTAAAAATATGCTTTTGTTTAGAAATGGACTAAAATGTAAAAAAATATGTTGAATGAAAACTTTTTTGCTCAAGCCAGAATATATGATATATGGGGCGCTAGCGAAAAGTTGCAGTAATAATAAAATAAGAATATAGGAAAAGTCCCACGCTTTTTAACATTTCGAAAGGTCGGTTATTTGGTCAATATGAGATCAGGACAGTAGCAAAGACTTCGAATGATGACAGTGAGCTGCTGGATGTTGTTTGAAAGTTCGTTTTGATGAGCAACATTTATGACGATTTCGAAAATATCAACTCAATCGACTCAACTAAGTAATGCCACAAAGATTGTAATACTTAGGCGAGAAACACAATTGGTGCTTTTCTGCCAGCTTTTCGGCTGGCTTGTAATGTTCGCGCTACCTAAAAAGTCGGCAAAGGCACAATTAGGGCTTGACAATTGACAGCCTGGTTTCCTTCGGAATTGTCAAATAAAGTATTAAAGTTTATACATAGTATTAGCAATTTCCTTAGGCGTAAGGACCTCTCTTTCACTAGTTCTATTAGCTTTTTTTCCATTTTAAATGACAAAACAATCCTAAAAAATTAGATGAAGAAGAAGATAATGACAGCAGCCAGCTCAAAATTTTAAATTTCGTAAAGCTCGCGCTGGCATTTCGGCTGACCGAAAATCTGAAGCTGTTATTGTGAGCAGATGCCTGGCGCTCCATATGCGAAAAGCTCAAGCTGGCAGAAAAGCTCCAATTGTGTTTCTCGCCTTACAAGTGAAACATCTAACATCGTTTATAAACAAGCGTTACAGTGGATTGTTAACCAGTGCCGTGAGGGCGGTATGACCGGAAACGACGAAAAACGAAAACGGGAAGCAGAAACTGTCCTTTTTAGGATCAAATCTTCGTCTCAAGCCATGTTCGCCATGGGGCAAGTTCAGGGGGCCAATTATCCGAGAACGTCAAAATCTACGCGCACAAGACATATTCTGAATAAAATTGGTTAGGTATCTGTTGTGCACGTAGTATAAAAGTTTTCCTATGATTAACCTCGAATTTTAAAAAAAGGTGTAGGTAACATATTTTTATAGTCAACTCTAAATTTTTTTATATATCCTAAATCATGTCTCGCAGATTTGTTCTTGTTGCATTATACTATTTTCTTATTCCGGACTATGCACACATAATTTTGTTTTATTAAAAGGGGGTGCGACGCACTTGGGTGAAATGAGTAGGCGTTGAATTTAAAAAACATGTGTAAATTGGTAAAAAAATTACCTTAAAAAGGTAAAACAATTACGTGGTAAGGTGTCTTATCCCGAATTTTTCGCACTGATTGTATATTTTTCCGAGTTCTATTTACTATACCAAAATATTTTCAACACAAGATGAGAAATCAATTTGAACATGCCAAGGTAATTTTGTTGTACTTAATATAACTATACTAAAAATGTAAATTGTTTACATAAAGTTTGAATAAATCTAACTCAGGCTCAGGCTCGAGAAAAGAGATGAAGGTTCCAGAAGTTAAATAAAGGTGGAGCTTGGATATAAAAGCGGCTTGCAGGCGCTGGGAGAGTCAGTTTTGATTTGAAAGGCGATAAAAGTGTTTTAAAGTGAGAACAGTGAAAAGTAGTGATTTAAAAGTGAACTATAAAGCGAAAGATAGAATTTAATAGTGCGAAATAGTACTGTTACGTTTTTACGGCTTAACGGATTCGTAGGATTAATTAAGGAATACACTTTTTAAGTATTCACACAATAATTTATTTATTACAATCCGAAACACAATTTAATTACAAACACAATTCTTACAGTTCACTATAATCAGTAGCAAATTTAATATTTCGCACTATTCAATTCTAATTATCGCTTTTTATTTCACTACTTTTCACTGTTCTCACTTTAAAACACTTGTATCGCCTTTATAATCAAAACTAACTCGATAGCGGCTGCCAGGCGCTTTTATATAGGCAGCTCCACCTTTGTCTACTTTCTGGAACCTTCGTTTTCTGGTTCCTTGTGGTATGTTCTTTTATTTCCTTAAGTTTCGACCAGCTTGAAGTTGTCTTCGCTTATCGCTCGTTAGTTTAGTACATAAATTCTTAATTCAGACAACAACCGAAAATCGTTGATTCATCCTCTCGACAAACAGATGGCCCATAATCATCACAGTACATTAGAAGTGATTATAGTGAACTGTAAGAATTGTGTTTGTGTTTTGGTTTGTAATAAATAAATTTTGTGTGGACAATTAAAAAGTGTATTCCTTAATTAATCCTACGACTCCGTTAAGCTGTAAAAACGTAACAATTGGTATCAGAAGTGGGATTAATTAAGAGATAAGTGAAATAAGTGAACTTGAATAATAATTGTGACTGGAATTTAAATTTTGTGCGTGAGAAATAAGGACTTATTAATAAAATGGGTCGAAAGTTAGTGGATTTGCGCACTGTGGAGTTGAAAAGAGAATTAAGTAAGCGCTCGTTGTCAAAAGTGGGGGCTAAAAATGCCCTAACCGCCCTGCTTCGAGAAGCTATGGTGAACGAAGGTAAGGATCCTGAAACCTGCATGTTTGACGACGAGGTAGAAGCGGAGCCAGAAGAAACGACAGTGAGTATGGCAGAACTTTTTAAAACATTGATTGTGATGAAGGAAGCGCAAGAACGGTCATCAGCAGCGTGTAACGGTCGGTTTTTATTCACTGAATAAATGATTAACTACTTGACTAAAAATCACTGTCGAGAATGAAATTCAGAAGTTGTTCGAAACCAAAAAGTAGGCGGGGGAAAATAAAACAAAAAGAGAAAAAGAAAAATTTGGGAGTCAGTTGGTGTCAGTCAGCTCCTAGAGTTTTGTTGGAGTGATTTTGCTAAAATTTCTTTTGCATCAGTCAGGAGAGTCAGTTTTTAGCAGTCGGTAGGGAAAGTTTTGCAGTCCGTTTCGAATATTCAGTTTTTTTTGCATGACGGAATAAATAGGGGCGGCCACCGTGTTAGCTCCCAGCCTAATTGGAATCCAGAAACTACAAAGAAATCTGCCAAGAACCAACCGAAGGGGTCGAGAAACCAGCGACAAAGAATCCTGCTTCTCATTTCCTGGCGATTTGCAGCGTGCAGACGAAAAAGACTTTCATCGTATGTGTAGCAAGGCGGTCATTGCTCATCTAGCAGCAAATTTCGAAGGAGAATATTTGGGTGGTGCTATTCTTGTGTACATTGGATTCCACGTCTGTTGGTCAACCTGAGATCGTCGGCGTTTCTCAAGAGAGTACAAGAATTTCGTCACATTAACACGGAAGTGATTGGCTGCCGTGTTGATTCACATTTTTGGTCAATTGGCTTGGACTCAAAACACCGCGCGAAGTTGGCGGTGTAGGAAAGGAAGAAGAGGCACATTCATTGCGGCCTCATTTCACTAGTGGTCATCGAGGTGTTTTACGGCAGTGTACTATTAATGATTTGCCTGGTGGCAGATTTGGTCATGAAGCGCTGCGCCTGGTGAACACTTTTCAAGTACGGATAGAGATGGTGAAGTCGGCCTAATTTGATTGGACTAAGGGCGATAAAGGTATCGTGCCAACTTAAGAAGGAACAAAGAGGTATTTCCCGAAGAGTTATTGATTTTTCGGTATGGCATTTACTTTTTATATTACTTTTTCAATATATTCGGAAAGGTGGTAGTAAATTTGGTTTCAAAAGAAAAAAAGATATCTAAAATAGCTATACACACATATATACATAGATATACACAATACAAATAAATAAAATAACACAAATTTTTACCTTCATTTATTAAATTTAACTTTATTACTCAAATAATAATTTTAATGGTAGTAAGCAAATACTTTATAAATTGTTGTTCTTTCACTGTTCCCGTACAATTGTTATGTAATAATTTAAACGAAATTTCCTTTTTATTCTTTTTTATTCATTATATAATAAAAACACCACGACACACACCAACAACTTACAATAATTGATCTTGCTTGTGGTCAATATTCGTACAGGCAGTTAACCGTAACGTAGTTATAATATTATTAAATATTGGCTTAAATTTTTTTGATTTGCAAAATAATTTTCTGGTTAATTTCTACTAATTTATTATTAATTAAAATTGAACACGATATTTGTGATACCATTTGTGATAAAACGAGGCGAAATTGGTACCAATACGACGCGTTTTAAAATCATTTACCATACGGAAGTATCCCGACAGTGGAAATTGTAAATTGTTTTTTTATTTGAAAATGTAGATGTGTTGATCTAGTATGACATTGTTCTTATTTCATGTCCCATTGAATATTGATGTTACCTATTGGTGTTTCTTGTTTTTTGATAACTGTGTCTGAAATAAACGAAAAAAATTTTTAAGCTATTAATGATGAACTCAAGCTGTTAGATTTTTTTTTGGGAATGGTTGGGACGGGTGGTATTTCTTTTCAGGGTGTCCTAGATAGTGACTTTCCCTGAAGCTGATAGTCTTCGATACTATGAGCTGTCAGGGAAACAGATAGCCATGATACGGCTCAGGCGAGGACCGAAGGACGACGGGAATTGAAGAAGATTTTTCCTAGTCACAGGTAAGTGGTGAACCAACCGCGGTAAGGCCCGGCCACACACCCCACGACCCCTCCGGCGAGCTAGATAACTCCGTGTGGCCGGCGTAGGAGTTCCGGAATTTTGTTTCCTTTCTTATGTATGGTATTGGCTCCTTGGTCATGCTTTTCCGGGCTTATGGCTAAGGGGGTAATACCTCGCATAAGTGGCGCCCACTATTTTATCGCGCCATTATGCTATTACATAAATGGCGCCCAACGCGGCTTTTACAGCCCGTTAATAGTCCTACACGGACCTTGAAGTTTAATTTTTTTTTGGTGTTTAGTACCACTTGTGCCTTCACGGACAACGTTTGATTTTTTTAGTTTATGGTTCACCACATTTACCAAGCGCTCGCTGTGGGCTAAGGTAGTACCGCGAGGCCTTAGTCCTTGTCTGTTTTTCGGATTTTTTTTCAGCATCCTTGTCCAAATTCTAGGTGAATTTTTCTTTGTTTTCGCCTTTAGGCCTACCCTTTATCTTCTGCGGTAACTTCTTCTTTTTGGAGTAGCTTCGAACCATGCTGACCTGCACGGCTTGCTAACAAGCGGTGTTCGCTTGGCTATGCGTGCAGGTGTAGTAGTGGTTCATCCCTGTCCTGTTTCTAGGGTCGGCGACTCTGGTATCAGGCGTGATACCGCCTGCCAATGCGTCGGTCCGTGAACAGGATTTTCTTTTAATTTTCCTGGTGGACGTTGAAGTTGGTCCAAGGGCTTAACCGTCTCTGGTATCAGGCGTGTTACCGCCTGCCACTGCGCCCCTTGCCCTCCTGATGGTCCATCCAGCTTTTTAAATTCTACTTTTTTGTTTATGTCCTGCGTCCATTTTTCTCTGTCTGTTCTTCCCTCCTGATTTATTTTCCGAGAGGTAGCTCAGGTGTGGTTGGACAGCGGACTACTTCCAAATTTGTTTTATTTTTGAAGAAGTTTCCCTTTCGTGGCGATGCGATTTTGGATTTTTGTTTCCGTTCTTCTTTCGGGTATACCTGAAGCTGTGTTAGCGACCTTGATGACACTTGGCGATGACTATGTTTCATAGTTTTCACCAACTGACATCGAGGACATTGACACGCGGGAGCCCTGAGGGGAATGGTGTCTGTCTCAACCATTCCTAACTTATGTTTGAAGCAAAGCATACCAACACATTTACTAGTACTATACCTTTATCATTGTACACTTACATTACTCACCTTTTGGTTGACTTAGTTGAGCTTTATTGGGATACAAGGTTTATAGCATTGTGGTTTCTTCTGTTCGTTTGATCGTAACCAATATGGAGCTTCGTAATGGTAAGACAGTTACTCCAACGCCTGTCGGTAGTGATCTTCCGGGCGGATCCGGTGACGCTCATGGCAATGAAAGAAATACCGATGAACAAGCTCCTTCTCTTGAAGAGCAAGTCGTGCAGTTACGACAAGTTTTAGACATGCTTTTAATGCAGCAGCAACCTGCTGAGGTTCCGGGAAACACCTCTGTTACTCGGGATCAATTTTCTTTACCGGCTATGACACCACCTGCGGACCTCAGGCTAACCTCGTTATCAGGGACCCAACATCGCAAGTCTCCAGTTACGTTCTGGAATTTAAAGTTCTCCGGCGAGGACAGATTGTTGTCGGCGGAGGAATTTCTGTTCCGGGTGGAACTGAAGGCTCGCGATGATGGGGTCGAACTATCTGAAGTCTGCCGGCATTTCTCCTCGATGTTGTCGGGACGAGCTACCGATTGGTACTGGTCCCAGTTTCGACGAAAATTCGTAGATCCTGATTGGGCGACTATTAAACTTCAATTTATAAGTTATTTCCGAACGCGAGAATCCGATGAGGAACTGATCCTCCATATGATGGATACCAAACAACACACGCTTTCTTTTGATGACTTTTTTGCTCAACTGCTGTCGTTGCATAATCGAATGACTAAGCCGATGTCGGAACACGGTTTTATAGGAATCGTGATTCGTAATTTAAACTTCACGTTAGGTTCGGCGATGATAGGACAGAATTTCACCAGCATGCAACAGTTGCGTGAGACTTGCGTTCGAGTCGAACGCTGGCAGAAGCTGAAGCGCGTAGAGCTTAGGCCTGATCGGCAGGTACACGAGGTTGAATATCCATCTACATACCCGCCTGAACATTTACACCCGGACTTACCAACACCCGAAGTTGACGAAATGACGGCGCCGCGTCAGAACCAGACGAGTCCACGACCTTTACGTTGTTGGAATTGTCAGCAACCGGGTCATCCATTTATGGACTGCCCGTCTGAAACTCGTGGCCTATTTTGCTACAAGTGTGGCAAGCCAGGAGTCGTCACGCCAGTGTGCCCCACCTGCCAGGGAAACCGGAGCCGGGGTGCGAGACAGTACGGGAGTCCGCGCCCGAGCTAAGCTCGCCCGTTGTCCCTGTTTATACTTTAACTACCCCTGCTATGTCTACCATCAGCGACTTTACGTCAACTGATGCTCTTCCTGTTTTTCCCTCTGAGGAGGTTAAACTTTCATTCCTTTCCCGTTGGAAGAGATATATCTCCACTCGTTCGCGCATCTTTTCGGAGCCACCTTTTGTGGACTCCCTCCCTTCCAAGCGCACCCCTCCCCAAATTAGAGTACGAGCAAAGGAGAAGCGACAATGTTTGCAGAAAATTGTTTCTGCCTTCATCTCGGATTCGTCAGATCCTCGTCTGTTTACGAAGGTCCTCGTAGCTAACGAGGAAGTGGTTGGTTTGTTGGACAGTGGTGCCACTGTTAGCTGTTTGGGAAGAGATGCCGAAGCGTTTCTAGCCAATCATCCCGAAGTGACAGTCTACGCTTTGCACTCGGTAGTGCATACTGCTGACGGGGCTCCGCAGAGACTTTGCGGTTATATTCGGGTTCCGATATCCTTTGGAGGAAGGACCCGTGATATAACCATCTATGTGGTGCCCAGTCTCAGCCAGAGACTGTACCTAGAGATGGATTTTTGGAATCTTTTCGGCCTCGCTCCCCAAATAGTCGGCGAGATACACGCTCCATCCGTGTCTGCAAAAATGCACGACTTAACGTCCACGCAATGCGAACGGTTGGAACGCGTCAAGGCCAGATTTCCCTCCTTCGATGTCTTCGGGCTGGGAAAGACTAACCTGGAGGAACACATCATTGACAGTTACTCAGTTCCCATTAAACAGAGGCATTATCCCGTCTCACCCGCTGTACAACAGCTGATGTATGGCGAGTTGGACAGGATGCTGTCGCTGGGTGTGATTGAGCCATCAAATAGTCCCTGGAATTCTCCAGTGGTGTTGGTTCGTAAACCAGGTAAGGTCCGCCTGTGCCTTGACTCTCGCAAGGTCAACAGTGTCACTATCAAGGACGCCTAACCTCTTCCCCATATTGATGGTCTTCTTGGTCGTCTTCAAGACACCAAGTTCATCACCAGCTTAGACCTGAAGGACGCCTTCTGGCAAATCCCTTTAGAGAAGAAGTCGCGAGAGCGGACAGCTTCCACTGTACCAGTTCACAGTCATGCCTTTCGGCTTGTGCAATGCCCCTCAGCGCATGTGTCGCTTGATGGATAAAACCATCCCGGGCCATTTACGTGAAAACGTTTTTGTCTATCTGGACGACCTGCTCATTGTTTCACCTGACTTTGACTCCCACCTAAAGCTTCTGGACGAAGTCGCCAGCTGTCTCCGTCGTGCTGGGTTAACAGTCAATTTATCTAAAAGCAAATTTTGCGTGACTGAAGTGAAGTATCTCGGCTTCATAATCGGTGATGGGACTTTGAAAACCGATCCTAATGAGGTGACGGCCATCATGGACTTCCCGACTCCGAAGTCTCATAAGCAGACCCGGAGGTTCTTGGGTATGACCGGATGGTATCAGCGTTTCATTCCCAATTATGCTAGCGTGGCTTCTCCAATCACGGATTGTTTGAAGTCTAAATCTTTTAGTTGGACTGATGAGGCCCAGCAGGCGTTCGAGATTTTGAAAAAGCTGATGACGGAAGCTCCTCTCTTAGTCACTCCAGATTTTTCTAAGCCTTTCTATATTCAGTGCGATGCCAGCAGAACTGGTGTAGGTAGTGTGCTTTTTCAAAAGGACATGGATGGAGGAGAACATCCGATTGCTTATATGTCCAAGAAATTGAACGGAGCACAACGGAACTACACCATTACTGAGCTCGAATGCTACGCAGCCGTGCTGAGTATAAAAAAGTTTAGAGCGTATGTTGAGGGACAGACTTTCACGGTCATTACTGACCATGCAAGTCTAAAATGGCTCATGGGCCAGAAGGAGCTTAACGGCCGTTTAGCCCGGTGGAGTCTTAAGCTTCAGGGGCTCGATTTTACGATCGAACACCGTAAAGGCACCCACAATGTGGTTCCCGATGCCTTGTCACGCATGGATTGCGTTGACGATTTGTCCTTGTGTTTCGACGTGGACTTAAATGCCCCGTCTTTCAAGTCCCCTGAGTATCTTCGTCTGGGTGATAGCCTCAGGCAAGCCTCACCGCAGCTACCAGACCTGCGAGTTGAAGATGGGTACGTTTTCAAGCCTACATCTCCACGTACTGGAAACCCGATTGCTGACGACCTGACATGGAAGTTGTGGATTCCGATGGAATTGACCGCGTCGCTCGTCGAATCGTATCATTCGCCTCCCTAAGCGTCGCATGGTGGAGTAGGGAAAACCCTAGCCCGATTGCGATGTAAGTACTTTTAGCCAGGTATGGCAAAACAGGTACGGGAATTCATCGGCAACTGTGAGGTCTGCAAAACCACCAAGGCCCCCAGTTCAGTACTTCGACCACCTATGGGAAACCCCGTCGAAGCCGTTCCAATTTTTATACGTCGATTTCTTAGGTCCTTATCCCAGGTCGAAGAAAGGACACACGGCAGTATTTGTTGTATTGGATGCTTTCACCAAATTTGTCTTCCTGCACCCCGTGTCCGCTGAGACCACGGCGGTGTCCGTCAAGTTTCTCGAGCAAACCATCTTCCATACCTTTGGAGTTCCTGAAACGGTCTTCTCTGACAATGGTCGGCAATTCACCTCCAAAGAGTTTGCTAAATTGTTGACCGACTATGGCGTGCACCATGTGCGCACGGCTGTATATTCGCCGCACCCCAACGCTTCCGAGCGGGTGAATAGATCCATCCTAGCCGCCATTAGGGCATACTTAAAGGAGGATCATCGTGAGTGGGATAGACATCTTTCGTCCATTGAATGTGCTCTTCGTAGTACCCACCACGAGGCGATCGGCATGTCCCCATATCAGGCCCTGTTTGGTAGCCACATGATCCTGCACGGATCAGCATATCCAGTCCTGAAGAAACTGAACGTTCTCCAGGAGGGTGACATGGCTGTCTTGCCATTGACGGACAAAATGCAGATGCTTCGTGAGCGGATTGCTGTTAATTTAGCCGCCGCCCACATCAGACATAAAACCCAATACAACTTGCGGTGTCGTGTGGGCAGTTTTCGTCCAGGAGATGAGGTTTACCGGAGAACGTTCTGGGTGAGTAATCGAGCGGGTCGTTTCAGTGCCAAGTTGGCACCCCGGTTTCTGAAAGCTCGGATACGTAAAAGAATTGGAACTAGCTTGTACGAACTGGAGGATTTGGGCGGTAAGAGCATAGGTGTATATCACGCCAAAGACGTACGTCGGTGATTTCCTCAAGGTTTCCTTTTCATTTTTTTATAAATGTTGGTCAGGCTGTGGGTGTACCTCGGCGAATTAGTTGCCTGTCGTCCTACTGGGGTGAGTCACATGCAATGTGGGATTGCGTGAGATTGACTCCACGGTACGAGAGGAAACCGGTTCTGACGAGAATGTCTGTAAGTTTACAGGAAACGGAGGGGGACAATATGGAATTGCCTTCAGCCGGATCCTGGTGTTTCCAGATATTCTTCCGAGCGAATCTACTGACTGCTCCACTTTTCAAAAGTTGACGTAAGCACTCCTCTAACCTCGTTCCTAGTTACTCCTCTTACATGTGTAGAAGCCCGGCTAGCTCAGTCAGAGCAGAGCATGAGACCTCTAATCTCAGGTGATGAGTCGAGCCCCACGTGGCACCTACACGGAGTCACGGAAACAAAACCTCTCGTTCTTTTCGGCTCCTCACTGCCTCGCGAGTCGGCTTTGTGGACCCGAGGGTATGTAACGGTCGGTTTTTATTCACTGAATAAATGATTAACTACTTGACTAAAAATCACTGTCGAGAATGAAATTCAGAAGTTGTTCGAAACCAAAAAGTAGGCGGGGGAAAATAAAACAAAAAGAGAAAAAGAAAAATTTGGGAGTCAGTTGGTGTCAGTCAGCTCCTAGAGTTTTGTTGGAGTGATTTTGCTAAAATTTCTTTTGCATCAGTCAGGAGAGTCAGTTTTAGCAGTCGGTAGGGAAAGTTTTGCAGTCCGTTTCGAATATTCAGTTTTTTTGCATGACGGAATAAATAGGGGCGGCTACCGTGTTAGCTCCCAGCCTAATTGGAATCCAGAAACTACAAAGAAATCTGCCAAGAACCAACCGAAGGGGTCGAGAAACCAGCGACAAAGAATCCTGCTTCTCATTTCCTGGCGATTTGCAGCGTGCAGACGAAAAAGACTTTCATCGTATGTGTAGCAAGGCGGTCATTGCTCATCTAGCAGCAAATTTCGAAGGAGAATATTTGGGTGGTGCTATTCTTGTGTACATTGGATTCCACGTCTGTTGGTCAACCTGAGATCGTCGGCGTTTCTCAAGAGAGTACAAGAATTTCGTCACATTAACACGGAAGTGATTGGCTGCCGTGTTGATTCACATTTTTGGTCAATTGGCTTGGACTCAAAACACCGCGCGAAGTTGGCGGTGTAGGAAAGGAAGAAGAGGCACATTCATTGCGGCCTCATTTCACTAGTGGTCATCGAGGTGTTTTACGGCAGTGTACTATTAATGATTTGCCTGGTGGCAGATTTGGTCATGAAGCGCTGCGCCTGGTGAACACTTTTCAAGTACGGATAGAGATGGTGAAGTCGGCCTAATTTGATTGGACTAAGGGCGATAAAGGTATCGTGCCAACTTAAGAAGGAACAAAGAGGTATTTCCCGAAGAGTTATTGATTTTTCGGTATGGCATTTACTTTTTATATTACTTTTTCAATATATTCGGAAAGGTGGTAGTAAATTTGGTTTCAAAAGAAAAAAAGATATCTAAAATAGCTATACACACATATATAGATATACACAATACAAATAAATAAAATAACACAAATTTTTACCTTCATTTATTAAATTTAACTTTATTACTCAAATAATAATTTTAATGGTAGTAAGCAAATACTTTATAAATTGTTGTTCTTTCACTGTTCCCGTACAATTGTTATGTAATAATTTAAACGAAATTTCCTTTTTATTATTTTTTATTCATTATATAATAAAAACACCACGACACACACCAACAACTTACTATAATTGATCTTGCTTGTGGTCAATATTCGTACAGGCAGTTAACCGTAACGTAGTTATAATATTATTAAATATTGGCTTAAATTTTTTTGATTTGCAAAATAATTTTCTGGTTGATTTCTACTAATTTATTATTAATTAAAATTGAACACGATATTTGTGATACCATTTGTGATAAAACGAGGCGAAATTGGTACCAATACGACGCGTTTTAAAATCATTTATCATACGGAAGTATCCCGACAGTGGAAATTGTAAATTGTTTTTTTATTTGAAAATGTAGATGTGTTGATCTAGTATGACATTGTTCTTATTTCATGTCCCATTGAATATTGATGTTACCTATTGGTGTTTCTTGTTTTTTGATAACTGTGTCTGAAATAAACGAAAAAAATTTTTAAGCTATTAATGATGAACTCAAGTTGTTAGATTTTTTTGAAGTGAAAACTTCTTTAGCCACGTTGGGCACTTTTTGATAGGGGAAAATGTTATGGGTTCGCGTCACCGACATGCTCATGACTGGCGCACGCGCTCAATCGATTATAATCAAAAACTTTTTGATTTTGAATTAAAAAATAAATCTGACCGCCTACTATTATTCAATTAAGTATCGAAAATGAAAATATAAAACCAGTCATTTTGAACGTCACACTTCATTACTTCATACATATATGGACATACATACTAAATTCACTAGAAGCATTGGTGTTAATGTTTCTGATATAGGCGAAATATGCGTTGCTCGTTGCAGTTCCGAGAATGGGCAATACATATTAATGGTTGCCGTTTATATTTCGCCTGGAAAATCTATGAGACAGATACAACAATTTTTATTCGAAAATTTGATGATTTATACAAAAGACGGTTCTGAAATTCTCGAAAAAAGATTCGGCGAAAAATATGATAATGTACCGATGATTTTAAGTGGAGACTTCAATATTAACTTTGCAGATGATAAAAATCTACCATTAATTGAATTTTTAAATGCAACACTTAATTTAAATATGTCCAATGATCGGAAACATAGTACTACCAAATATAAAACGACGATCGATGCGGTTTTTACGCGATACTTAGATAAATTTGAATCAAACATTTTCATTTCTTACTTTAGTTACCATAACCCGATTGTATCTTTTTTACAAAAGTGCTAATAAAATAGGATGGTCAAAATTGCTACAATTATTACATAATTTAAAAAAATAATTCTGAGATATCGGTTGAAGATGCAGCAGCATTATATTTTATAGAAAAAAGTACACTTATTAATGAAAACGCAGTTACTTGTGCTACATATTTTAATAAGTTGGTTAATGTCCTAATGAAAATACTGCAATCAAAAAGATTTAGTCCTTTCAAGAAATATAGAATTTTGTATTACTTCAAAAGAATCGAATTTCAACATCTAAGTTCTAAGTTTTCACTTCTATCGGCAGTCCCTATAACTGCCAATTTTTTTTTTTTTTTGGGAATGGTTAGGACGGGTGGTATTTCTTTTCAGGGTGTCCTAGATAGTGACTTTCCCTGAAGCTGATAGTCTTCGATACTATGAGCTGTCAGGGAAACAGATAGCCATGATAAGCGCAAGAACGTGCATCGGCAGAGATGAAGGCAGATATGAGGGAAGCGACAACAGAGATCAAGGCGGAAGTGTTGGCGTTAAAAGATGAACAAAAAATATTAACAGTAGTTCATGAACGTTCGATCGCAGAACTCAAAGAGTCGATGGAAGAACAGAAGAACCAGATGGAGCAGAAAATCGAATCATTCTCACTATCTGTCGACAATAAGCTGGAAAACATGAAAGAAAATGTAAGGAATGATCTGGAAAGTCTCGAATCTTCCATCAAGGCAAATGTAAGAAATGATCTGGGAAAACTCGAAATTGAACTAGAAACCGTCAGAGCCGATCTAGAAAGGGTAAAGATTCACCACCCAGCGGCAGCATCTCACGAAGTCATCGGAGTTAGGAAACTGCAGCCTCCAACTTTTGACGGGCAAAGCCCATGGCCTACGTATAAGCTCCAATTCGAAGCAGCAGCAACAGGCAATTTCTGGACTGAGGAGGAAAAAGCAACGGCCTTAACGATGTCACTAAGGGGGGCACAGCAGCAGAAATATTGCAGTCAATACCAGCAGAACATCGCAACAGCTACGGGTTCTTAGTTCAAGCGCTGGAAATGCGTTACGGTGATCAGCACATGCAAGAAGTTTATCGACTTCAACTTCGCAATCGACTTCAAAAGCCAACTATGCGCCGATATCGAGAGGTTAATGCAACTGGCTTATCCTAGCTTCGGCCAAGACTACATCAACGAAGTAGCAAGAGAGGCTCTTCTTAACGCATTTGCTGACCGGGACTTGCAACAGGCAGCCAGATTGGCCGGAAAGAAGAATACTGCAGAAGTTTTGGCATATGCTCTGGCATACGAGGCAGCGAAGCAAGCATCAAGAAGTGCAGTCCGCATCAGAGAGATCCACACAACCGAGGATATTTGCAGCAGAATGAATGGGGTGTGAAGGGGTGTTGAAGAAGATGGCGATGAACCCCGCGTTTGAACTCTTGGATGTTGTAGGAGCTTGGAAATACTGACTGAGAGAGATTATTCCACAGTCGAGTTGTTCTATTTACAAACGAATTCATATCTTGTTGAGTGCGTGAAAGGGGAAGTTGTAGGTAAAGGGAATGAGACGAGTGGGCTAATCTGGTGTTGCGGGTATAAGATTGCCATGGAGGCAGGAGAGCGTTTATTTCGGAGGAACAGTCGCTATAATAGTAGCGATAAAATTTTGTTAGTGCTGCTACATTCCCACGGTGGCTCAAGGGGTCGATGGTGGAGCAGGCGGTGTCGTCATCAATTAATTTTACGGGCCTTTTTTGGACCTTATCTAACCATGCCAAGGTGATTATCGACGCGCCGCCCCAGACGAGGGAGTTATATTCGAGAAGAGGCCGAGTGTAGGATTTATAAATAACAGCGCGGGCCGATGGCTGGAGGAGGAACTTGCACCTCTTAAGAAATCCCAAGCACTGGGATGCTTGTTTGGCGATTTGGAATATGTGGTCATTCCATCGCAAGTCTTTGGCTAATGTCACGCCTAAGATGTGTAGAGATGGGTCGGCCTTTAGTTCCACGACATCCACTGACAAGGATGGTGAGGTGTTGATCTTAATACGCATTTCTGCAATATTGGAGAGAACCAAACAAAGAATCTACCCAACATAATCAGTCCTCAATTAATGTTTAATGACAAAACCATATTTCTGAGACCTGTAGATCAAAATGAAATTAAGCATATCGTTATGTGTATGAATTCTAACTTATCACCTGGCCCTGACGGAATAACTCTGAGAGATATTATAAGCGTACTGGATATTATTATAGAATCGTTGACTGATGGAATTAACAACATGCTGTCCTCTGGAGCTTTTCCTGATTTTCTCAAGCAGTCCTTTATTATACCAATTCATAAGGACGGAGACAAGAACAATATTAATAACTATAGGCCAATCACGCTCACCAATACCATCGCTAAGATATGTGAGAAAGTGATTGATAATCAAATACGCCACTTTATTTCCACAACGTGTAATTTTGATGTTAACCAATACGGTTTCCAAAGTTCTTCCTCTACTGAGTCTGCTGCGATCGAGGCAATTGGTATTATCAACCAAAATCTTGACAAGAAGTTACACACATCTGCCATTTTTATTGATATCAGTAAAGCTTTTGACACGGTGAATCATGATATACTACTTAATAAAATTGATCAGTTAGGAATAAGAGGCAAGGCATACACCCTTATTAAATCTTTTATTGAAAATAGAGAAACTTCCACCAAGGTCAACTCGACATTAAGCAACAAAATGTCAAGTAAGTCAGGTGTTCCACAGGGCTCCATTCTTGGCCCAACTTTATTTTTGTTATATGTTACCGACATCAACAAAATCAATTTAAATGGAAATTATTGCATTTATGCTGATGATATAGTCTTGATTCAGGCTGCCAAGACTCAAAGCCAGTTACAGAGTCTAATTAATGATGACCTAGCTATCCTCTCAAGGTGGGCTATAGCAAATAAATTCAAAGTCAACAAGTGCAAGACTAGTTATATAGTCTTTAGGCAAAAAAACGTTCCCCCCATTAATATCTCCGTGGAAATTGAGGGTGAAATAATAGCACCTGTAAAAACAGTTAAATACCTTGGACTTGTCATTGATGAAAATTTGAATTTTTCGTTTCATCTAATTAATTGGTGCGGAAAATTTCACCACTAATAGGAGTTCTTAGACGTGCCCCAACCCTGCCTGCCAGCATTGGGAACGCTTTATATAACACTCACATTTTATCAAATATAAGATACGGTATTAATATATGGTCTCAATGTGGTACGACATCCAAAGCCAGAATTAGAACACTCATGTCTAAAGCTATCAAAGCCATCTGGAAGTTGCCTGCACTTACTTCAACAATAGAGGTTTATAATCTCACGAATCAATTGACCCTTGAGAAAATAATAGCTCTCGAGGAAGTCAAACTTATATACAAAATCAGGAATAAACTGACAAAAACAAAGGTCCAATTCAGGAGTAATGGGGACAACCAGAAATAGGCATAGAATATTACAGGGAGCTGCCAGAACCAACAGACTCTACAAGGATACTATAGCGAAAGCTGTCAGGACCTTCAACTCTATCCCAGAGGACATAAAGAACCAACGTACGCTCCCTTTATTTATAAAAGCCTTTAAAAAATTCTTAACTCAAGATAACTAATATTAAACTTGTACTCTCTAAAGAATATTATAACTTGATTAAAATTTTACCATTGTACCAGTTATTATAGCTAACATATTGCAATTAGTATCTTTAGGCTAACAATGCTTATACCAGCGAAAGCTGTCTGTGTTGTTTAGCATTTGTTATTTTATTTTTGTTATTTCTTTTATCTAAATTTTACACTAATTCTGTTTTTATCATTGTAAAATCCTTCTGTGAATTCTATTGAAATAAATAAATAAATAAATAAATTATTCTTGGAAATAAGACAGTACTTGGTTTTGGAGGGGTTGAATTCGACACGATTCTTTGTTCCCCACTCTAGAATAAGTTCAATGTCGTTATTAATAGAGTTGAACATTACTTCACGATCATCAAGACAGGATCTGGCATGAGTCTGTCTTGTATCGTAGCTGTAAGAATAACGCAGGGTGCTGTCGTCAGCGAAGCTGAGAAGTGGGTTGGAGGGGATTGAAAGTAGATCATTTATAAAGATAAGAAATAGGGTCGGTGATAAAATTGACCCCTGGAGGACCCCCGCAGAGATAGGGTGGGGTTCAGATTTGATGCCATCCAATACTACTTTAATTGAACGGCCGGAAAGGAAATTCTCAATCCATTTCTGTAAAAGTGAGTCGATTCCAATAGCTTTGAGATTAGCTAACAAGGCTAAGTGCCAAACTCTATCAAAAGCCTTGGAGATATCCAAAGCAACCAGACTGGATTCACCGGATCCATGCAAACTTCGGCTGAGGTGTTCTGTAAGACAAACTAAAAGATCGCCAGTGGATTTTCTGTGTCGGAAGCCATACGGTCTGTCGTTTATGAGTAGGTTGGATTCTAGATATCCCATAAGCTTTTTGTTGATTGTCTCCATTGTTTGGAGAGAATAGAAGTAATTGCTATTGGGCGGTAGTTAGAGGGGTCGCTGGGGTCACCTTTTTTCGGTATTGGCTGTACATGGGCAAGTTTCCAAGAGTCTGGAAAGACTCCAGAAGAGTATGATAGGGCAAAAAGTTTGGGCAGAGGTTTAGCCAAAGGTGAGGCGCATTGTTTTAAGACGATAGGGGTATATTATCGGGTCCAGTGGATTTATTGATATCGAGCTCCTTGAGGCACCTGTACACCTCGCGAGTCCTAAAGAAAACCCTGTCCATTAAATGAGCGCTGTGCTCGAGAACCGGGGGTAGCATATCAATTTGGGGTAAAGAAGAATTGGAAGCAAACAGAGATGCTAATAAATCGGCCTTGGAGTTTCTGTCTGTTATCACCTTCTTATCGTAGATGAATGAAGGAGTTGTGGATGAAGTGAAATTCTTCTTAATGGAGCTTACCAAGGACCAGAAGTTCTTGCTACCAGAGGTTGCATTAAAGAGTTTACTTCTCAACTTGTTGTCAATGGATTTTTGACATTCCTGATGGTGACTTTACAGGAATTTCTTAGTTTTATATACTCTACACGGAGCGATTCACTAGGAAAGGCGGCTTCTTTATTTCTGATTGCATTCATACACTCCTGATTAAACCATCTGTTGGGCCTAGCCTTCACAGATTTGGTAGAATGAGGAATGAACAAATGCATTCCTGCCTGTATGATCCTATAGATACGGATAGCGGCAGAGTTGACGTTTTTGTTTCGGAAGCACTGGTTCCAGTCAGTAGATTGGAAAAAATTAATAAGCCCCAGGTAATTGGCCTTCCCATAACGCTATACAGTTCTTTTAACTGGTTTGGGAGGGGTGGGAAATTTGAATGGGAAACTAGCGCTAACTAAGTAGTGGTCCGAATTGCCGAGAGGTGAATCAACTTCGACGGAGTAACGCGCTGGATGAGAAGTTAAGAAAATATCAAGGAGATAGGTTCCTTGATCAACAACATCAGGGACTCTTGTGGGATGATCCACAATTTGATGCAAATTATTGGCGTCTGCAAAGAGCTCGACGTCCTTGCCAGAGACACTGGTGCCATTTGAGTAAGTCAGCCATTTTGCGTTGTGAACATTGAAATCACCCGCAACGATGATTTCACACTCAGGATTGGACGACAAAAATCCCGAGATTTGTTCGGAAATGGTATCAAAAGATGAAGTGGAGGCTTCGTTACTTATGTTAGGACTTCTGTATAGGAAGCAGAAGAATATGACGTGGCTTTGGAATATGATTTTAACCCAAAGATAGTTAAAATCTGAAGTCGTGTTTGAAAATATTTTATAATAAGCCACGTCATCCCTAACATTCTTGCTGACATTAGATTTTCACATTCGTTCCTGGTAGCTGATACAACCCCTTACTAGAATAGTTCGCCCAAACGTTTTTGAACGATGGTAAAAATAATTCTGAAAGAATTACACCGTTAACTGAAGGGGTGATTAGATAGTTTTATGAATGAAAAATAATATTTATTGTATAACAAATAAAATAATCTTTATTCGGTTCGGATATGTTTAACAATAGTAAAATAATAAACAAAACAAAAATTAATTTCCATATCATAATAGTTCGCCCAAAGATTTTTCGTATCAAAATAGTTCGCCCACTGCAGTTTTAGCCACTTTATAACGGCGCCCTTGGACTTGATAACATCGGACATCCTTCTTGGTATCGTGGCGACAAAATTTTCGCATTCCTGTGGTTTGATGGAAATCCAGGAGTCCCTTAGAGTGGGTTTCAGGCTTTCCACAGTCCTAACGAGTTCATTCTTAAGAATTTTCTTCATTTCTCCCCATAAGGATTCTATGGTTGACAAATTTGGACTGTTGGAAGGCCAGTCTATCGTGGGGATGTTTTTGACAGCAAGCTAAGCCTTGGTACTCTTGGCTGTGTGACAGGAGGCACCATCCTGTTGGAAAACATACTCCTCTTCAGGAGATTGCAAAGCTGCAATTGAGGGTAGTAGTGCATTTTCTAAGATATTCTGATATTTCACAGCATTGACAGTACCATGAATGATGTGAAACTCTCCTGTACCCCTTGCGGACATACATCCCCACACCATTACTGATGAAGGGTACTTGGATTTAATAAGCTATGTTTACATTTGATTATGTTCGTTACGGCATCGCTAATTCTTATCTTTGAAATTATTAGCCGTGTTCCTTTTCTGACTCAGAAAGTCAGTTTTTTCCACCAAATATATGTTTTTTTCATTATCAATACATTTTGGGGGCCATTTTGAGTATTGTACGCTTTTAAAATCCACTATTTTTTACTTGTACATGATAGTACAAGGTTCGAAGAAAAGTTGATCCAGCAAAATCGAACGTTGATCCAGCAAAATCCATGGACCAAGAGGAGCGTTTTTACAAGAACGCCTTTTTTGCAAAAAGTGAAATTTCAAGGAAACTGTTCAATATTTCGCAACAAAAATTACACCGTTTATTCAGCTAGTAAGAAGCAATATTTGTACCAAATAACAAATATGTAAGTGATGTTAAACAAAAGTTAATAACAAATTAAAAAAACGTGATTTTCGACAGTTTTTCCCAATTATCTCTATATTTTGTGCCGTAACCTATAACTCAATATACATTAATCGAAAGATAATTTGAATAGCTACAACTTTATAATTTGATTTTTTTTCGATCCGAGGTCACGTTTTTCTTTTATTCACTAAAAACCGCTTTTTTCAGTTTCCAGAATTTTTTAGGTTAGGTTCGCCATTCCAAATTCCGAAAAAAGACGCTATCTTTTTTAGAATTTTTTTTCCTATATGACCATTCTGTTGGCAATTAACGCAAAAATTACATGGAGCTATTTTAGATTGATTGGACTATAAGGCTTGAGCCCTTTGTCTAAAGACCAATTGCGTATTACACTAATTGCGCGTTATATTTGTAAGCTACCTCCCTGTAAACCCTGAGTCTATCGTTTCATGCACCTAAACGTAAAATCTACCTACGCATTCCAAGTTTATCTACAAGGCATCTACAAAGGTCAACTACTATTAACTTTCTACCTATACTACTCTTGGGTCATAAAACCAACTAACTACGCATTATTTCAAGTTATCCCTTGCAACCTAAAGGCCCCAATATACGGTCAAATTGGATGTACATGGAAGTGCGGATGTTTAACCAAAAGTATCGATGGTGAGCCGGTCGGCCGATCAAAATTCGTTGCATGTATGAGTTTGATGAAAATCTGGATGTACATCTAATTTTATCATGTATGGGGGCCTTAATAACCCATGCATTTCATGCCCTTGAACATAACATCTACTTACTACGCATTATTTTAAGTTAAGCCATTCTTGCATATCCATAATTTATTTTCCATAATTTATCATTATTACTTGTTTGCTTTTTTAAATTTATGTAACGGCTAACTTGATTAAAGTAAAAATTGAAATGTGTGAAATAATTGACTCATTTCCATACCTAGCGTCGCACTTGCCATATTTTATTGAATTGCTTATGGCATTGCTATCAAATGTCTGGTGCGGACAGGGTAAACTTGGCCATATTTTATTGAAAGCAATATATGGAAAGAAATATTTTTTTCCATATCTGTTTCCATAAAGTTGGCAAGAAATGTGACATTTATCGTTACAAAATGGCGGAGTTCAAGTTAACATCGAAATTGTGCCTTCTTCCTAAAAATGGACATACCCAAAATGAGGGTTTGTTTCTTAAATTACGCATTTCTTCGAATTCCATATGCTCTAGCAATTGACCTTGAATAACTTTCAAAGGGTTAATCGGGTCAACTTTATTGTAACTACCAAAGTTGTAGAGAATTTCATTCTTAACACCCTCGCACAGGGTTGTATGACCTATAGAAACCGAGATACATGCAAGCCGTTTGTGACCATTCCGGAAAATTTACCAGTGTTTTCATTGGTTACCCAGGGTCAGTGCACGACCAAAAAGGCAAATTACACGGTATAACATTTCTTCCATCAACACTTCCAATAATTCCAATAAACCGGTTTGGTTTTATAGGCAAGGGGTCGCGGGGAAGTTTGTTACTTGTGCATCCCAAAAAATTCTCGACTGCACAGAGCAACACACTAACACAATCATAATTTCATTCTCGGGGCCTACGAAAATGACTTAGCTTAACTGACAGTTTGTACACAGCTACATAGACAATAGAATTGTTACACGAAAAAATGCAGAACAGTCAGTTTATCGTGTAATTCGTATAACACGCACAAACCGGTTTGTTACAGCAGAAAGTGTTATGCCGTGTAACTCGCCTCAAAGAGTGTTCCGGAACAGTCCGTTGTATAAAAAAGGCGTTTTCCCACCACGTGATTATTATCTTCTAGGTGACAGTGGTTACACTTGCCAGTTACACCCTATTGGCATAATTACGCCTTTTAAAGAAAATCGAGAAATGAACACAAGAAAACGGACATTTAATGGGTGGTTTCAGACGTTGAGTCATTTAGCTGTTGTTACAACGTTCCACCGTTTCACACGGTTCCTGTTGCAATGGGAACATTTTTTCTATCTTTACAAGGGGTTGTTGATGTGTGTGTATTCCTGTCGATATTCTTCTTCTTTACTATTTTAAATTCTCCGAGCTGCTTTTAGACATTTTAATCTATTAGTTCTATTAAACAACGAGTTTGCGGTCGTGTCCAATTGTCTGCCATTTTTATTTCAAATTAATAGCCCCGCCAACCACGATCAGGCCCAATAGTTGGAAATTGCACCTACCTGAAGCGCAAATGCTAGCGACATTTTAAAAGAAAAGGCAATACGGCGAGGAAATGCGGAAAATGCAACTTTATATTTAAGAGGCAAAAGCCTTCGTACTTTAGTAAAGGAATTTCATTAAAAACAACTTTTAAAATTATTCTATAATACATTTTTTTGCATTTTTTTTATTTTATTTATCACACGTAACATTAATTTTTTTTTGTTGCTGTTTACATCGGTACTTCGGATAAAGAATAAATTCGTTATTTCAGAGACTTAAATTTGTATTAATGCTTCAAGACAAAATATTTGCCAACCAGCATCCAATATAACTAAAATATTTTTTTTCTGAATGTTTAAAAATAGATTAATAAAAATGTTTTCACAAACAACAAAAAATTTCTTAAACTGTTGCACTAGCTTCCGAAGTATTTTATATACAAATAATGTATTTTATATAAATAAGTCATGATAAAAAAATAAAGATATCACATTTTAATTAGTGTAGAAAAAGGATTTTTTTCCAAATATATGCTAATGAAATTCAGTTCACTGAATTTTCTTATAAAATTTTGCAAATAATTAACGGTTACTGGAGTTTACGTACTTTCAAACGGAATTTTTTTTAATTTATCTTATTTTGTAGTAAATAATAATTATAATAATAGCGCTTTCTACTAAACAGCATTTTTTAAATTTGATATTTTTTTTAGATTTTTTGTTTGGTTTTTAAATTTTTGAAAATTCGAAGAAAAATTGAAATCTTGTCCAAGGATCAAGTGCTTTAATTTTTTTTTTGTTCTTACTAAATGAATATTTCTCTCAAACTGATCTAAATAAAATAAATAAGAAATACAACTGATTTTTGAAAATAACAATAAAATGCAGAAAATTCAAAATATCTCAATAAGGTAATGGCAGTAACATTGAGTATTGGTTCGAAGGTCTAAAAAATTAATTACAAATATCTGAATATGGGACAACAAATAGCTTGACTAGTAGAAAATTTAAAATATAAGGCTTTCTTTATAAGTACTTTTGTATCTTAGAAAAGTAATTTAACTCTAGAAACTACATAAAAATCGAGACTTGTAGGAAATTGAAACACATTATAAGTGAAACTTTATAAGCTTCACTTTAATGCAAAAATTCAAATTCTTGATTTTCTTGCAAAAATTTACATTTTGTTTAAATTAAATTGCATGATAAAATTATACAAAAATTTCCAGTGAGAGATAAATATTACATTTACGTAAAATGAGTTTTGTAATAGTATTTTTCTTTTTATACAGATTTTAATTCGGATGGTGAAAACCTTAAAACGATGCTGGCAGAACCAACGACACTGCTGGAATAAACTCTGCCGCTAATGGATTTAAAGTTGAATTTTCGACATTTTCCACTTCAACAGATAGCGTTGAAAGTATTTCGCACAATTCCTCCGTTCTATAAGTGTATTTTATTGAAATATTAAATATTGCAATTAACATTACACAGAAGCAACCTCAACTGATCTGCAAGTGCCAATTCAGCCTCAAGTTCGTCCTCTAGCATGGCATTCCATTCACATTCTTTCATTAGATCTTCCTCCTCTAATCTTTGCATTTCCTATAAAAATACAAATACATAAACAATGATTATAAAAGTCGTAGTTTATTTACCATTTTATCGAATTCTTCTTCATTCTCCATCCACAGATACTCAGAGAAGTCATTATCAGTTTCATAATCAGAAGGAATATCTAGATCGTCATCATAATCACACGGATCATAACCATTTCCAACGGGACTTGAAGGGACTTTCATTTTCATAGCCAAATTTATTGAGTCCTAGAAATGAATAAAATATTTCCACGATCATTTTTAATGTACATAAATCGATAAACTTTGTAAACAATGTTTTTTTTAATAAATTTTTAGCACTTAGTAGTAATTATAACACGCAAATAATTGTTGATGTTAATGAGCCAAATTACACGACCTATCACTTTCCCAGACTCACTTTCCAATCACTTCCAATAAACCGGTTTTTTAGACAAGAGGGCGCAGGGAAGTGCATGTGTTGGTCTCACTTATGAATCCAAGAAAAATTTCGGTCTCACAGCAAATTACACTAACACAAGCATAACTTTCTTCGCTGGGACTGCGATAATTATAAGAATTTTTGTTGTTTTGTGCACAACCACATAGACAATAGAATTGTTACACGGAAAAGAGGCAGAAATTTAAATGCACCGTGTAATACTCAAATTTTACACAGACAGGTTTGACGTGAGTCCCAAGTGAATGGCCGTGTAATTTCACTCAATGAGGCAAGTTACACGGCGTAACATTTCTTCCATCAACACTTCCAATAATTCCAATAAACCGGTTTTATAGGCAAGGGGTCGCGGGGAAGTTTGTTACTTGTGCATCCCAAAAAATTCTCGACTGCACAGAGCAACACACTAACACAATCATAATTTCATTCTCGGGGCCTACGAAAATGACTTGCTTAACTGACAGTTTGTACACAGCTACATAGACAATAGAATTGATACACGAAAAAATGCAGAACAGTCAGTTTATCGTGAAATTCGTATAACACGCACAAACCGGTTTGTTACAGCAGAAAGTGTTATGCCGTGTAACAAGCCTCAATAACTCCAAACTTTAAAATTAACTCATAATTGTAAGGCTACGTTTCCAATGCGAGCGTAGCACAGCGTGGATTTGTGTTCCCTTTCCCACTCGTGCAGTTTTACATATTAATCTCTCCTTCTAATCCACGCGGCAAACGCTGAAGCTGCAATCTGCAGTTGATCTATTTCTAGTGCAGCTTGAAGCTTTTCGAAAAATGTTTTTTTGGTTAAACTAGTTTTCGCTAAATGGAGTTTTTAAAGCTCTTCTAATTCTATTTCTAAAAATGCATTTATTTTTGACCAAAATGAAGAAATTCTAAAAAAAAAATCCTTTTGACTAAAACACGACTGAAATTATTCATTGAAAATGCTTTTAAAATATTGAGAAAAAATTGGTGGCGTTTATGCTTTCGAAATTCTGATTCGAATATGATGAAAGATGTTTATATTAAAGTTATCAGTTTGGGGTTTACTCGATTTTTTTTCGAAAATTTTGTACATTCATAACATTCTTGCTATTGCCACTAAAATGAATGAAGAAAACACATTTAGGGTGGGTTCCAAAAAACAATTCCGAATTTGTTACTTTCACCGTGGACACTTCGAAATTACAAAGTGTGCCAAAATACATTTCCCGCATTTCATTGACAATTGTATTATTTTTCAAAACATGAATGACAGAAAATTTTTCTATTCATAAAATTTTTAATAATTTTTTTTAAAGCAGTTCAGGGCTACATGAGCATCATCCATCTAGTAAGGGTGAAATCAAGAAGCATTTACTCAAGTTAAAAAAAAAACAATTATTCAATTTTTGTACGGAAATAGATTTGTTAATTTTATTTTGATTGGCGATTGATGATTGCAAAAACTCGGGATATTGTACTCCAATAATCGGAAATGGATTCAATCAATTTTCACACGAGTTCATTATTAAGGCATTAGGGCCGTAGATTGCACGAATATCCTTTGCATGGTTAATAAATCAACAAGAAATTGTAAGTTGAAGTCAAAGGCAAGATGTTTGCAACCATTTATGAAAATAACATTTATTTAATTATGACAAACTGCTACAAAATCCAACAAACTGTCAAACGAACGTTTGGATAATATTTCCCTACAATTCAAAATATTTCCTTACATTTCCAAAGACACAAACCTCCGAAAATTGAAATGTTAAATCGAAATGCGTTTTCCATACAAATTGACATACGAAATGTACTATGGCACAGGCCCTTAAATTCATAGAAGTTGTCCAAGGGACAGATTGTCTATGGAAAATTTCTTCAAACAGCTATAGAAATGTCAACAACATTTCATTTATTAAATTTGAGGCATCGCCAAACTTCTCACGCTGTTTAAACAACTCACGGACCCACCAGCGCCTACTTTTTCTTTTTGTCCTATTGTTGCTCATTAAAATCGCTTGCGATAATGTAAAATAATAACGCAATATTATTAATCGTCTGTGGCTATCCATTTTACATAAAATATAAACTTTGCTGTCACAAATCAGCTGTTTACTTCCTTCCACTTCGAAATTCGAAACTCACGCTACGCTCGCATTGTAAATAGGGGCAATCTGCGCAGCGTCTGAGCGAAAGCTCACTCCAGCATTGGAAATGTACCTTAATTATGTACTTATTATTGCAAACAAGGATGGGCAACAGTGGCGGTTCCTCTTTGGAAGCAAAGAAAGCACTGCTTCCCTTGACCAAATAGGCAACTTCATAAAAATAAATTTAAATTTTAAAATATATCAAGTCTTAATATATTTCCTCCTCTGGAAACACTAAAGCTGGAGATATTACAGCCTCCCATCTCTGTGTTAGGCCTCGAATATGATATGAGCAGTGAGCGGTGAGCGGCAGAGTGACAATACTAGAATGCCTCTCTCCGCTAATTCGAGACGTTAAATTTTTCTGGTGCCGCTCTTATCCCTTGAATAGGCAAGATAAGGAACCGAACATAGCGTACATGTCGCACCCTTAGAATGAAAGTGACCTAACTCAAAAATTGCATTTTGTGGGAAATGCGCAAGAAAGTTTTGAAATAAGTGCGGTGTTGAGTAAATTTAAAAGTATCTGTCCCGTGTTTCATTGGAAATGATTCTTTTTTTGCGTATTTATATATTTGATCTTTTATGTACAGATTGGTAACATTATATTAAATTTAAATGTATTTTAAATATATTGTTACGTTTTTCCCGGGTTAACGGATTCGTAAGATTAATTAAGGAATACACTTTTTAATTATCCACACAATAATTTATTTATCACAAACCAAAACACAATTTAATTACAAACACAATTCTTACAGTTCACTATAATCACTTTTAATTTAATAACTCGCACTATTAAATTCTATCTATCGCTTTATAGTTCACTTTTAAATCACCACTTTTCACTGTTATCGCTTTAGAACACTTTTATCGCCTTTCAAATGAAAACAGACTTTCTCAGCGCCTGCAAGCCGCTTTTATATCCAAGCTCCACCTTTATTTAACTTCTGGAACCTTCTCGAGTCCCTTTTCTCGAGCCTAGTGGTATGTTCTTTTCTTTTCGTCCAGAAGCTTGAAGTTGTCTTCACTTATCGCGCGTTCCAATTTTAGTTTAGTACATAAATCATTAGTTCAGACATCAACCGGAGTTGTTACCGGCAATCGTTTATCCTTAGAATACAAAACTACAGAAAGGGCCCTCGCCCAATTAAAAGGTAGTGAAATTCGTTTTGTATGAGTGCCCACGCTTTGGTAGTTCTGTGTACACTACAAGCGTAAAAACCGAGTAAAATAGAGGAGGGGCAAGAGCGAGTTAAAATTATGAGTAATCTAAAACAAAATTTTGCCCCCACAAAAGAACTTTTTACACGGCGTCACTCCGAAATCCAAACAGCTGATCCCCTTGAATTTGCGTTGGGTCATTTAATGTAAACAAAGAAATTCAACCAAATAACTTTTACATTATTTGGACAATTTATCACAGTGATTCACATATTTATTAATGTAAATATCTAATATGTGTGTTTAAGCACATTTAGCACATTCACCTGAAGAACGATTTTTCTCGTGCATATTTCCATTTATTCCTGCATTAACAAACTGCACAATTCATTGTTCTTTTTTTCACAGAAAACTCACTCACTAGAACTTTAATTATACTTTAAACTATTCTTTATACTTTCTTTCTATTATTAAGTTAGTTTTGATAATAAGATTTCGGATAATTTTATAAAAAAAAACTCGTCTTAAAAAAGTATTCCACCGAACGCGGGAACACAAGCAGCTAACTAACCCAATTTGACAGTTGACTAGCCCCCAGATTTCACTACGCTCACATACAGGGATTATACACTCGAAGGCCTTTCCTGTAGTTCTCTATTCCAAGCGTTTATCATGCTTTTTCACAAACAGATGGCGCATAAATCATCACAATATTTTGACAATTTTAATAAGAAATGGTTTCAAATTAAGTCACTCTATGTCAAAAATATTTCTGTATTTCTGGGACTTTTTATGAGTTAAGCCTATTTAAGACGCAAGATGCAGCAAATGCTGATGGCACATTATGGTTTCAGTCATTATTTTACCATAAAATTCTATAGATGTAAGGGCGTATATTGAAATCCGTCGATTTTATACACGTCCTGTTACGAGCACCTCTGACGCAATATTGATTCGGTCTCTTTCACATAACATGCATAGGTGAATTGTGCGATCAACAAAAATGACCGATGTATACGTTATTACCTTTTTACTCTTAATTCGGGCTCTTTTTCGCCATAGGGTTTTAGAGTAGGTTTATAAGGTCAGTTTATAGCAAAATCAGAATTTACAGGAATTTTGAGTTAGGTCACTTTCATTCTAAGAGTGCGATGTATACGGATTCGAGGGAAGCACTTGAGCTCACGAAATTTTCTCTCTAATTCTCCTTCTCCACGGGTGTCAAGCAACGGGAGAAGGCAACTGAGAACTTTCACTATTATAGGAAAGTAATTTTCGTTAATTTATGAATATAAAGTGTAAAATTTATCCTTCCAATCCAAAGAATAAAGTGTCGCATTGCATATTCAGTTGTTTTTTTGGAAGTGCGATTACATTTAATGTCAATAAAAATAAATTAAAAGCGCAGTTTTTCTCCACAATTTCAAATGTAAACAAACTTTGACCACAACAACAAAATACATTGTCTAACTTGAACAGAGGCGTAGCGAAATTTGTTCAGGTTTGCGAAGGGTTTGCTCCAAACATTTAGCCAAGTGTAGTGTTCTCATCAGGATGATTGTTGAGAAACGCAATCCCTCCTGGTTTTTGACTAAATATGACACCGCCATTGTCCGGGTTAGACACAAATACTAAAGAATGCTGTGCATAAGTGTTACCAAAATGCTTCCCTGGTTTTAATTAATTGCGCTTCCTTCTCTTCTCTATCCAAAGCTCTTATCGTTGCCGAGGTCTTACCTAACATGGGGAAGCTGTAATATCTCCAGCTTCTTTGCCAAATAAAATCAACGTGAAAACTCCAACGCATTCAATCTAATTGAACTCACGCAAAGGTTTGCGTCAATACAGTACCCTCAGAAGCTGAGCTAAACGCAGCTTCTTCGGAATCGAAAAGCGAGAATTGAGAAGTGGAAGATAGAGAAATTTTCTGTATCCACCAAAATCTCTTTGTTAGCTTGGTTTCGTTTTCTGGTAATCTGCTTTGGCTTCGAGCAACATTAAATTTGCTCTTAAAATTTTGCTTCGTAATTTTGTTTTTGACTCTTGTTAAAATATGAATTTTCGTTTGTACCCACAAGTAAAATTGAGAATGCTTTCCCTTGGTAGGAATAAGGAAGCCTTCCTGTTCATTGCCCAGAGAAGGTATAGAGAATTTTTTGGATTTTATTTCCGCAAAAGCTTCATTCTTAGTTTTCGGTTGAAATGAAAACTTCTTGTTTGGACTTGTTCAGTTTTTGATTCTTCTTATAAAATTCGGTTTCTTATGCCTAATCTCCAATGGCAAAACCCAACACGAACCAACCAACCAAAGTGCTGCTTCCTATTCCTTCCCATTGTAAATTGAATTATCCGTCTCGCTCGTGTTTTGGTCGACATGGGTAACTTTCCGTATGTGTTAGTTAAACCATTTTAGTTGCCACATGAAATTCAGCGGGCAATTTAGTACAAAAAATGTCAAAAATCAATGCATAAATGACGTTAACTGTATTTGCAATATCCCGCCAAAAAATTTGTCAACAGAAAAGTCTAATCTAGTAATAATAGCCGTGTTCCTTTTCTGCTTTTTTCTTTGTATTTACTCCCAACTACACCTGCCCTTACAGAGGTGTAGATAACTAGAGTAAATACGCATCTAACATCCACTAGGGGAATATCGCCATTTACAGTCTATTGTGAATTATTTTTCACTTACTAAAAAGTTTTCGGTGTTATAAAAAGAATCAAGAATTTTAATGTGCGGTTTTTTAATTTTTTATTTTTGTAATGGTAAGTATTAAGTACCCATATTATATTTACAATAATTGAACGCGCTTTTATTTAAAGGAAAGTTCAAAACGTTATCCAAAACAAAAAAAAATTGTGTTCCTTTTAAGTTTTACTCCGGAGTGCTTAAGAGTAGAAAAGGAACACGGCTAATAATAACAAAACAGAAATTTCTGACAATTCACCTCTACAGTGATAGAAATGTGTGTGAACACATTTTGTCAGCTAATTCAGCCTACTGGTACGTGGTTGGTTCGTGGTTGGTTTTCTCATTGGAGATTAGGCATTATAAAATACGTACGTACGGGTTGCCTGAAGTTTTTTTTTGGCAAGGAGAATGTAATGATTGTAGGCGTGGGTGTAGGGGATGTAATGCCCTTATGACACTCGCTTTTTTTCGGCTGATAAAGGGTGACTTCGTAAATGCCAATAAACTGTGTCAGAAAACAGTATTAATGCAGTCAAGTCAAAGTTCAGTAAAAGCTTAGACAAAGTTGTGCAGTTTTAAGTTTGACATTTATGAAGTGTGCCAAGGAACAGCACACAAAATTTTTGTAAAATTTGTAAAACTAATCACTTTGCATCATAGCTATTCATGATGCCGAAATTCCCATTTCAATGCAGAGATTTGACGTTTACGATGCAATTATGAACACAGTGCTTTAAAACTGTGACATTTATGAACTCTTGACTTAAACCGACTGCTTAAATTTTACATTTACGAAGTCACCCAAATCTGTTGATTAGAGTAAGGCTGGTCGTCCACTGGAAGCGTATTCGAGCAGCTTCGCGCTTCGGCCATACAAATGAGCCGCTTGTAGCCGCTCATATGTATGGCCGTAGCGCGAAGCCGCTCGAATACGCTTCCAGTGGACGACCAGCCTAAGTCTGTAAGAGGAAATGTTAGCATAGGAAATTTAAAATGGAGTGAGTGACCAACAAATTTGACAAAATTTGAATGGAAAAAAGGAATTGCCATATTCATTCTAGCAGTTCAGCTGGAAAATAGTGAAAAAAAGTTCAATATTTTTTGACGTTTCTTGATTTTTCGACAATTTTTTTTTCAAATATGAAATATCAAAAAATAATAAATCAATGCGTCTCGTTCTCGCAGAATATTTCTATCTTTTTCGCAAAATTAGTTTTTCTAGCAAATTTATCAGCCGAAAAAAAAAGCGAGTGTAATAAGGGCATAAGCGGGGTATGCAAGGTTTTATTATTACTATTTTTTTGTAGAGTTTGGGCCAGAATTAGGCATTTGTATGAAAAATTTAATAAGATGAAAGTAGTAGTTACAGTTTTCCAACGGCTTTCTCTTTGGAGGCTTTATCTATCAGCAGAATCTGAAAAAAGGAGCAAAAGGCCCACTAGCAGCGAAAATATTTCGAAAAAATTAACAAAAACTGCGATTAGATTTTTTTCACTTTTTTGAAGTTTACAAAATGCTTCTTGTTCACTATCATAAAAGAAACTACATATTAAAAATAGTGGGATGTTGTGCCTAGAGACTAGCCACTCATTACGCTTTTCATGGTATCCTATCTGTTGAATAACACTTCAGACTGGATGACAATATATTAAGTGGAGATTGTGAAGAATCACGAAAACATCCCAACAAATAACTTGGAAAACTAACGCATCTTTCATGTAGCAGCTGCTGAAAGAATTATACCAAAATTACACGCCAAGAATTTGAAAGAATTGATATATTTTAATTGCACCCCATATATGTATAACAAAGAATAGTGAACACTCCATCTATGACAATATTACATTACTCTTCGTTTTACCTGTGATTATCAATTTCCATAAAATATACAAAATACATTTCGTAAATAATAGAAAATCTGTTGTCATAAATCAGTTGTTTACTTCCTTCGAAAGTTTATACATATCTGGCATTGGAATGTACCTTTTTACGTAAGAATGAATAAATATGTTATTGCCACATTCCTACAAGTTCATGTTTGGAGTATTGGGAAGGCACTAGATCGGTGAACGAAAGGACCAGGTTCAATTCTTGGTGACGAAGACTTAGGCCTCGATTCCCAGATCCGGCGGCGGGGAAGTGAGTTGCGGATTTGACACTTTGCGATTCTCAAATCCGCAACCCCGAATTTCTTTTTGACATTTTCCGCGCTGTAAAAGTGTGATCCGCAACAAATTTTCTGCGGATTTGAACGACAAATGCGCCTAAGATAATCCGACATCGTATATTTCATTATCGCGTGAGTCTTTACTCCGAATTTTCGATTTAAACCAATCCGGGACTGCGGATTTGAGAATCGCAAAGTGTCAAATCCGCACTCACTTCCCTCCCGTCGGATCTGGGAATCGAGGCATTAGTTTTTATTATAATTTTTTTTGTTATTCTGAAGAGATATATACTCGTACAAATTTAGTTAATAAAAACGTAAAAATATGCTTATAGACAAAGGGCTGCAAAAATTTTTAGATATGGGGCAAATCGTTTGTAAAATTTTTGTAAAATATTAAAAATTCTGAGAAAAATCACTTCCTTATAGTGATGGACTATGAGGACGGTCTTAAATACACGGTCGTGCAATTAAATTTATAAATTTACATTCATTTCAGTAAGCGTTTATATTAATAAAAAAAAATAAAAATTAGACATCTACTTTTCGTTTTATATCTACTGACACTCACTAATAATTTTAATAAGTGTGATTACCCATTTTTCATAAACCTACAAAATGTTTCGTTAAAATCATAGATATTTTTTTGTGACAAATCCACAACGAAGTTCGATAAAATTGAGTTTTTTTGGTCTACAGCACCACCTACATGAATATAAACTAGTGATGCGCCGAATGTTCGGCCGAATATTCGTATTCGGTATATTCGGCGTGTTTTTTAATGTTCGTATTCGGCCGAATATTCGGTTAGTTTGCCGAATAATTACCGAATATTTAAATAGTATTATTTTAAAAGTTACATATGTTACAGAGGCTTTTTTTGGAACCGTAGATAGGTAGTACGAATTTGTAAATGAAACAAACACTTCTTTGTGTAACGAGTCGACAGAAACGATTTGAAACTAGTTTGCAACTGGTTGCATGCTACTGTTCTTGCCGGTCGGAAGCCATATCAAACTGGTGACAGACAAGTGTACCTGCGTTGCATTCAACGGTTCCATGATATGCGGCGAGCTTACACCAACATCTAATTGCGTAGTTGCCCTCCGTCCTGGCTTTTTTTTTATGTGACATACTAGAGGCTTAGGGAAAGTCCCTTTGTACTGTCGACAATCTATTTTTTCGTATAGAGTGAATGTCGAACAGCAGCTCTAGCCGGAAGATAGAGAGAAGAGAAGGAAGTAACTGTCACAACCTAGCCGCGATATTTTATTCCACCTACTCACAACCATTTCGCGACTCTGACATCGGAGCGTCGAGAACAACTCGCTGGAGTGTTATGCCTCCTGAAACGAGTTGAATCTCATCAACCAACCGATGGCATGCGCTAGGTGGAGCGGGGAAGGACTAAGGAAGGCTATGACAGGGGAATCAGGAATGTAAAGAGGGAAGAAGAAAGAAGGAAAGTTAGGTTAGCTTTCAAACATAACCCAAAAATCTAAGTAACGAGTGTATGATTGTGTGTAGGCTATGTCGAATGCGGCAATATAGAAAACATGCAAAGTAGACCGACATTTGCGTTGCATGCATTCGAATACACACACTTCTATATTGCCTGTCGCCGAATGCAACGAATGTACGCTTGGAAATGTCTCCAGTTTCAGTTGCGTGGTTGCATTGTACATGTCAAAGTTTATTCAACAAAATCTTCATGAGCACAGAACACCTATTGATCAAAATCAATTGCGCTTGTGTGCGGACAAAGGTTTCATTTTGGTTACAAACTGGTTGTGAGCGTGATAATGGTGAAACCAGTTTGAAACTGCGATTGAAAATCAGTCGACTCATGGCGTAGGGCCTCAATGTTTATGGAATTGCCATTTCCCCACATTCTTGCTTTAGTTCCTTAGTTTTTGGCGATAACTACTCTATCACGAAAGAAATTGCAATAAAATAAAGAGCGGTGTAGAGCCGAGCTAGCGTGAAGTGCAAGAAGAGTGGGCAAACGCTGCTATTTTCAGAACGCTTCGTTGACTTATTTGAACCTGTTTACTGCGTAAAACTGAACCGAATAATTCGGCCGAATGTATATTCGTATTCTGTCAAACCCATATTCGGGGCATCTCTAATATAAACTAATAAAATGAGCAGCATATAAAATATGCATATAAACAAATATATACTTTATATTATTTCCGAGAAATCTTTTAACGATTTATAAAGCTGCCGAAGAGCCATAAAAAATCAAGAAAATGATATTTTTTCACTTTTAATTAAGTAAATGTTTATGTTCTTCTGAGTGTCATTATTAAATAATATAATTTAGTGATAGAATCAAAACATGTTACACCGAAGAAAAAAAAAATTATTTCACGATTGCGCGGCCGAGGATTGAACTTGGTTCCCCGGCATATGATTCCAGCGCCTTAGCTCTAGGCTACCGATATATGGGCTTTATTAGAAATCTCTTTTTTGTTGTTAAATATACTTCCGGTTGAAATTTCCAGACCGTTTTTTTAGTTTTAGGTCTTTTGACCAAGAGCTACATTTTGAGATATGGCCCAAGTCTGTAGCGGCAGTACTTTCAGAGATGAAAGAAGGTCACAGACGGACAGAGCCTCTGTATAAGCTTTTTTTTGAAAAAGCTAAAAAGAAAAAACCTCATACGATCGATGCGATGCATAAAAATTAAAGGGCAATTGATTTTCAAATTTGAAGTCAATTTTTGGGACTTGAATAAGATATTTTGACCTGAAATTTTAGCCAGTTATTGTTCATATTATAAAGTATATATGTATGTAAGTTGACTGAAAAAAACCGAAGAAGCTAAAATTTAACAGTTTTTAACTTTTTTTTGACGTTAGGTGTACAGATAAAAATTTGATATTGTAACCGCTGATAGCCAAAATCATAACGAACTGCCTCTATTTTTTGCATTTTTCGGACCTGCATATTCCGAGATATACGCATCTATATTTAGAAAGAACGACCAAAATGATAAAATTTTCACAAAATGGCCAATAACTTACGTAGCGGCGGTTGCTAGACGTAGAAAATGTCCATTTCGTTTGTATTCGATGTAACTAACATGTTCCAACAATTCTTTTAGACCGGAAACAATTCCATATGTTTTCTTATCTGACTCCACTTGTATGTTATTTTTCAGTTTTTTTTAGCTAAAGCTTTCGATACTTTTACTTTTATAGTTCTCTTGCGCATTGCTTCCCTTATCCTGAACCTTACGAACCGCCACTGATGGGCAACCTTTTTATAACATGGGCCAGAATAAATTTTACATTTTTTCTGCGGGCCGTAGTAATCAATTGATTGGAAATACGAACTGGGGAGCCATTTCCTACTGCTTTTGCTCCAACGTGAAATTAGAAGAGGCGAGATTGTAAAATATAAATATATATTGTTTACAGTTTCTTATTTACTCTGAGGCAGTTTTATGCTATTAGGATGGAACTCGTAAAAAGAGCTCTCCTTGGGTATTTATTTTCGTTCTTTCTTTAATTTGCTTGTTTTTGTTACAATGGCAGCTCCCCTCTTTGGAAGTATGACATTGCACTGGTTCAAAAGAAGAAGAGGCACTTCGTACAAACTCATTTTATAATCGTGTTCTACCCAACACTAAATTTTTAGTTTTATTTTTTGTGGATAATTTAATGGGGTAAATCACACTCTCGATTGTGGTGCCTTTGTAGTTGGCACAATAAACGCGATTAGGAAGGAATTTCTCATAGTTAATTTGATGAATGAGTGAGTCTGACACATTTTCTGAGGCAAAGTGTAAAACCGGTTTGTGTATGGGGATAATAAAAGAAATAATGCAGAGTGTAAGTTACCCCAATGTACACTGTGCAACACTTGATTACGCTCACTTGAAATTTTGACCTGGATGGTACTGCTATGGTAAAATTCCCCGAAAGCCACTTCCATAACATTTTTTACCTCTTTTTACATGGCTCGTTATTAGCATGAAAAAAAACTGAGGACGAGAATAATTGGAAATCCCGATATTCGATTTTAGTTTTATCTACATGCGACACTTGATTAACCGGCCCTATAAAAATATACAGGGTGTCCCGTCCTGGCTAGTCAAGCGGTTAATGTTAGATAGTAGAGCTATCTATGCGCTATATTTTTAGGATCCATCTCTGTATTAGCTTTCCGCCAGACTTTTTGCTTACCGCCATAGCCAACAATGTTAAATTTGGACTCATCACTAAATATTACTCTCTTCCAGAACTCTGGGATGTTTGCAAAGTCCAGCCGTTTCTTACGATTAACCTCGCTGATTAGTGGATATGTATGATCCCACTGTGAAACATGGAGGTGGATCTGTCATGGTCTGGGGCTGTATGTCAGCCTCTGGGGTGGGCAATTTGTGTTTTATTGAAACAAATATGGATCGGTTTGGGTATTTGAATATATTGAAAAAAAAATTTGAAACAATCTGCAGCGAAATTAAACATGCCTGACAATTGGTTCTTTCAACACGACAATGATCCTAAACATAACGCGGGTATTGTTAAGGAGTGGCTGCTATATAAAACACCGAAACAGTTGTATTCCCCACCCCAGAGTCCCGACATCAACCCAATTGAAAATTTATGGGATGATTTAGACAGAAGATTCCGAAAAAAAAATATTAAGAATAAACAGGATCTTAAGCAAGCACTGGCAGAAGAATGGGCTAAGATACTATCCTCCGTCACAGAGAAGTTGGTTTTTTCAATGCCCAATAGTAAGCCATACACTAACAGTTTTTTCCACGCGCCAATTGTCGCGCCACGCCAACTGCCAGTTTTATGCCATCGTGAGTGGTCAACATGACACGCCAATTTTTTCTACAGTCCACTTGACACTCAATTCCACAGTTTTTCTTTTGATCTACGAACCCATGGAAAAATTCTAAAAGTGGCGTGTCATTTGGAGTGGCTCGGCGTCTGGAGTTTTTTGTAAATTTCTATAAAATTTATGATAAATTCCCGTGAATTATTAATTTTTTCTGCCATTGTAATAACCACAATAAAAATTACACTCCAAATGACACGCCACTTTTAGAATTTTTCTCTATTTTATACTACTGAACTTTGCGTGGAACTTTGAAAAAATAGCCATTCCACACGCCGAGTCAATTATATACATTTTGTTGTTGTTTTTCAAAAGCTCTTTTAACTGCCACGCAATCCGACAAATTAACTTTTATAGTGTATGGACAAAGAGCTTTTTCAAACACGCCACGCAAAGTGGCAGTTTTTTCAACGCGCCAACCGACAGTTTTTTCGAAAGAAAAAACTCTTAGTGTATGGCTTACTAATCGCTTAAGAGCAGTTAAAAATGCGAACGGTGGGCCAACAAAATATTAAATTGTCAAAAATATTAAATTGTCTACATTTTATATTAAATGTATGTTGACTTTCGTGAGTTATAATATCATGAATTTTTTATTTTTTTGCAAATATTTTATGTTTATTGTTTTTAGAAGGATGTGTATTTATTTTTTAACATTTTTATAATAAATTAAAATATATTTTGTTAAGTTTTTATAAATTTTTCTCCAATATCAATTCATTCTGTTAATTTTCAAGGGTGTATGTTGACTTTCGTGTGTCACTGTAAATCAAAATGAATACTTTTGATATAAAAAAACATTTTTAAACTTTTTTGATTAAAAATTCAGTGCCTTTATAACATATTTACCAACAGTGAAGCACTACTCACACGGGGATACTCAAATCTCAGAGCGACTTTAATACTCGACGACTAAGAAAACCGTCATATGTAATCAGATGGCGGCACTCATAGAAGATACCCCTGTCGCGGATATTCGGCCACTGAGCAACCAGTTACTAGGAGACGCTCAGTTGCGTGTTTTTTCACTGCGAACGAAAGGCTCTAAAATGTGAATGATCAAGAATTCAATTTATTATGGCAGAGGTAGAAAAATGGAAGTTTTTGGTACGTGTCCTTTCTCATTCTATAGAATGCAAGGAATTTACTATCAGATTCCTGCAATTCTTTTGTAGCAACAAAAATTCTACAATTTATGTTCGTTTCGATATAAGGATGTGTAACCAGAATCCTCTTACCGTTCTTTTTCTACGGCAGTAATAATATTATTGGGTAACGATATCTCCCAGTCGCCAAGTATCGGAGATTTGAGTTTGCCCGCGTGAGTTTTGCCTAAATAACCAATACGGCGACCGTTTTTACAATGTTTAAAATTTGATGAATCCAATGACCATAACTATTTCTCATATTCGTGATGTGCACCATCTTGGGCGATGACTTCCTTCATGTCCATCGGTCCTTTATTAATTGGCAGTTTCCAGGACATCTTCAAAAATTGCATGAATTCAAAGATCAATAACTATTTAATTATTTAGGTAACCGTCGGAAGCGATCTTCATTTTATTGTATTAATAATCTTTATTTGATTTGAAATTTTAACTGAT
This sequence comes from Thereva unica, assembly GCA_949987705.1. Taxonomy (NCBI): domain Eukaryota; kingdom Metazoa; phylum Arthropoda; class Insecta; order Diptera; family Therevidae; genus Thereva; species Thereva unica. Next base: position 85,053,536 of record OX465283.1, on the reverse strand, counting down.
TAAGAGGTGGCCCCCATCTCTTGCACTCTATTATTTTTATTTTATATTAACGTATTATTTGATTTGTACATATTTAGCTTTTAATATTGTCAATATTTCACTAATTTATATTATTTAAAATATTTCGCTATGAATATATTGGGGCCTATTCTGTCGGTAAAATTTTATCATTTTATGTTATGAAAAATTAAATGAGATCAAAGTAGTGGGAAAAAATTTCGAAAAAAGCGATTTTTTGACTGTCATTTTCATAAAATACCTGTACAATTGTAGGTATTTTATGAAAATGACAGTCAGAAGATCGCTTTTTTAGAAATTTTTTCCCACTACTTTGATCTTATTTAATTTTTCATAACATAAAATGACATTTTTCCGACAGAATAGGCCCCATTACTTGATTGACTTACAAGCCACCATTTTATCCGCAGCACGTCCGACCCGGTCGGACCCCGGCAAGAATCTTAACTGGGGTGCGTCTCCAATTATTTTTCAACTTCAATGATAATGGAGTGGCAGATTGTCGCGCAACGGTTTTCTTATCTAGAGTATACTTTTAAAGACAATTCTTTTTTAGATTGCTACCTAACTTCACTTAAGCATGATGTAATTTTGTAATAATTTTCTTACCGAATGATTTTCATATTGCCGAGTTTCGACACACGGATGCAACATATTTTACTGCTTGTTACACTTTAAAACAGTTTGACATGAAATATAGAAAACACAAAAAAGACGAACAAAATGGTCATTGGATCACTAATACGATAAATAGGAATTTTATGACATCAAAAAGTCAAATGATGGCACTCGACGCTTGCTAAGTTTATCATATTAATTATTAGTATGGTGGGTACCAATAATTGTCGAGTTTATACCCCATTTATTTTAACTGAGGTAAAATATCTGGGACTGGTAAATTTACCAAAGCTGTTGCTTTGTACTCGCAACTATCCTGCCTCTAGAGGTTACATTTTACTACTAATTGTGAAATGTCGTGTTCCATTTACGAACTCACGAGTACTGGGAGTCCTAAAAATCGCTCAACATATCTCAACTAGTAACTTAGCACCGTTAACCTTTGATAATTGTCATTTTATAAGAAAACTGTTCATGCAGTTGCTAACATGGGTAACTCAGTTAAATTAACTGAAGCATAACTTGGCCTCAATGGGGTTCAAACTATTCTTATGAATTATGTTTTCGCTTCAAGTTCAAATTTAATGGCAACAAAATGAAGTGAACATTAGGAAAAGTTGTTGAATTTAACATAAACACCCTTATGTGTAAACAGTAACGACTCATTTGATGCGATGGAGCAAATTGGAATACCTAATCACCTACATTGTAAAAGACATGTAATATAGAAAGTGCAAATGTAAAGTAAAATTGCAAATCGCAATATCAAATACTGATTTACACAACACAGTTTTTGTAACATTAGCTACGTTCCTTTTCTGCTAATTTTTACTATTTTTTACACTTGCGTACTAGCAGCTACACTTGCTCTTATAAACGAGTAGATAGCACTTGCTATTACACAATTGAAATCCGCTAGTGGAAAGCGGCCATTTCGAGTCTATTGTGAATTATTTTCACTTACGCCATTACCCGCTAGATGGCTTTTATTTGTGTCGAGCTGATTTGCTCATATAAAAACTTCCATAAATAAAACTTCAGTCGTATAATTATCAAAAATTATTATCTTTCGTTTTACTTTAGAAATTATCGCATTAATTTCTCCATTGTGTCACAAATTCTTCTTTTAAGAATTTTTTATTTGTAAAGTTCAAAGTAACGTCAAAAATTTCAAGTGAGATTTTACTCAAATCAGAGAATTTTGCGTTCCCTTTCTGCTCTGCTCACTAGTACTACATAGTTAGAAAAGGAACGCAGCTATTGCTATAACACTGCGTCTACACATTCCATAATTTTTGCCATCACCATCGCCATATATTATGGCTTGAACCGTCAAATGTTATGGTGGTGGGCAATTCAAGGCAGAGTTTTCATTTGAAAAAATGGTACATCTTCAGAAATGCTTCCAAATCGAACATTTTTTCAGAATCATAAAAATGCGAAATGCTAAAACTACCCAATACAACTAAATTTTAAGCAATCCGCGATGATTGTTTGAACAAATGTCAAATTATGGCCAAATTCATGGCAGATTTGATGGTCAGCCATAAACGCTTTCCATCAAGTTTGTCATAAATTCTCCCATTAAAAACGGCCAATTTTCAGCGTCTACACTGTCCATGCCATATGGAAATGGTCATGGCCATGGCTAGTGTAGACGCTGTGTAAGTTTTGTAACTTCAATTTAAGAATTTGACGTTTATTAGAAATATTCCTAATATGTATTGATTGTGAATAAAACTCCGTGCGATTTTGTAAAACTGACGAAAATTTCGATGAGACACTAAAGGTTTGTTCCAATAGAGAATGCGGGTCCACGCGGGTGCATGAAATCGCCCAATTTCTGTTCCAATAGAATGTCATGCTCGAAAAAGAGGGGAAATTTTTGCTTCCCCTCGAGCACGAAACCGCAGTTTATTTTTAGGTGGAGTGAAATCTTACAACATTTTGACATGTCAAAAACAGCTGTTACTTCAAATTTATTTGAAAACAAACCGCCGCAACAACCGTTTTGCAGATTAATTTTCATTCTTTGTAGAAAAAAAAACCATTACAGATATCAAAAATATGGAGGGAGGAGGAATGACGATAAATTGTTCTCCTGGAACTTTTTCCAGAGTACAAGGAGGTAAAATAACTGGGCACGACATGCTCACAATAACTCTGGATTGAAATTCTTTTGTGTTTTCTGATTTTCTTTACTTTAACAAGTAAATCACTATCATCCTGATATGAAACATAATTAAGAAGTTTGTTTTCATCATCACCCGAACTTTCGTCTTCCTCTAACGAAATCACTTGTAAAATTCGTTTTTTGCGAATTATATCCATATCTATTTTTGTAAAATTAAAATTATCTTTAGAAAAAATCAACAACACAAATGACATTTAAATGACAGTTCTTGAATTGCATGAAACAGCCCAAAAAGCGTTCCATGACCGTTCGGGATTTTGACTAAATTTCCCCCCACTACTTAGTAACTTTTCGCAGGCTACGACAGGACAGGTTTTCTATTGGAACAAACCTAAAGTGTAGAGTCACAATAAATGGTGATGCATAAATGCATTGATTAATACATATCTGATAGGCCAGTGCAAATATTAGCCTTTGTCGAGGATATTGATATCCGTTGCTATCCTATGTCAGTCGTCACAAAGTCTATCCATTTGCTCGGTCTGCGTACTGGTCTATTTCCCGAAATTTCTGCTACCATAAGTCCTACATTCTGATTACCTGACGGGCTAGCCTTAGTCTGTTGGTTTTTATAAAAGTTGATGGTTCTGGGCGTCCAAAAATTCCTTACAATTCGCTGTTGTATCACCTTCGCCATATGCCCTGAATCATAGTCTCGTTTCTTTTTGTAATTGTAGACCCAAGGTAGCGTGTTTCATCAACTACGTCTAAATTGTGTTCATCGATAGTTATATTTCTTCCCATTGTAAATATTCCAGCTTTGGATTGTGGCATCTCGTTTTTTTTCTCCTTATTGATATTCAGGCTTCTGTCCTTTGCCTCCTGTTTTAACTTGACAAAAATTGCTTTAGCTGCCAAAAAGGACTTTCCCACGATGGTCACTTCACCGTATAACCAACCTTGTACAGACAGTGTTGCTATTGATGCACTTCTCTAAGCGGGCGTTTTTATTGTCACCCATTCTAGGGCCAGATTGAAAAGCATTGGGGCCACTCCATCTAATTTTCGCACTTCGAACTCTTGTGTTAATGCATTTTGAGTCCTTACTTTCGCCAGTGAGCTCTTCGTTGCGCCTTTCGTTTTACAAGCTTTGAGAGGACTTCTAGTTCCGATAAGATCTTGTACAATCTTTCTATCTCTCTCTGTTTTTCTTTATTATGGTTTTCTCCAGAATTTGCTTTAAGGTTCTCATATACTGGCTGGAGGAATAAACACGTTACAATAAAAAAAATTTTTTACTCTTTAGTTCACTGGTATTTTCTACTTTTTAGTCTATTATGTATTCCGCCATTTTGTGGTGACCGTTATAATAGATTTAAAATACCCATACCGAGGGCGTTGTAAAGAAAACGGAAAAACGCCATTTTATGTTGACCGCCACTTGGAATTTGTAATTTATGTAAGTGTTGAATAGTATGTGTATTATTCTATTGTCGCACCCTTTTATTTGATACTTGGACCACTCTCAAGGGAGCTTTCTTGGAGTTTTCATAAATTTTATATAAAAAAAGAAAATGGGCAATTATCTTCATGCCCATAAAATGCGACATTAGCACACTCAATAGCCCGGCTCTCGTTCGATACGGAGGACAAGCAGCTTAGAAGTGGATAGAATTTAGTTGGGGACAGCTTTGGTAAAGCCACTATCGGGCTTGGAAAGAAAAAGGCAATTGCAAAAGACGAAATAAAAGCATTTCGATACCGGATCACATACCCACAGGCGCCCATGAATATTTCTCTTTTAAAAAGCTTTTTTATAATGCTCCAACAACGCCTTTTTGGGAGCATAAAAACGTATGCTCCCTCGCAATGACATGCAATGTTAAAAAGAATATAGAACGGGTATGGCAACGGGAGTATTCTATGCTCCTTTTGGTGCGCTCTAAGATGGCTCTTGGAGCACTCCTTTTCCCGCTGGGAAGTCGTTGAGCACACATATTATCAGCCATGTTTTTTGGGGTACATATGACTCCAACTTGCTTTATTATTTTTTGACAGCTGCTCTACTGTGAGCTACCTTGAGCCGCTTTGGTTTTTTTGTTTTGTTGTTTATATATAACATGTAAGGAAACTGGATCTGGAAGTACTGCCTCTAATGCGGCTAATCGCATTATGTCTGCTATTTTAGGTTTCACTGCCTTTTCCAACTTTCCATTTACTCTTTCATTTTTTCACTAATACTACGGACGGGGCTTATGCGTGGCCACGATCGTAGGTATAATTCTGTATGCTCAAGCAAAGAGCTTCTCAACCTTAGAGGGTCTTGTATCCCAGTGGGAAAAATTTGGAGCGCTGCACAGGGGAGTGCACTTGGAGCACTCTCAAGGGAGCTTTCCTGGAGTTTTCATAAATTTTATAGAAAAAAAGAAAACGGGCAATTATTTTCATGCTCATAAAATGTGACATTAGCATACTCAATAGCCCGGCTCTCGTTCGATGCGGAGGACAAACAGCTTTAGAAGTGGATAGAGTTTAGTTGGGGGACTGCTTTGGTAAAGCCACTCTCGGGCTTGGAAAGAAAAAGGCAATTGCAAAAGATAAACAAAGTAAAAGCTTTTCGATGCCGGATCACATACCCACAGGCGCCCATGAATATTTCTTTTTTAAAAAGCTTTTTTATAATGCTCCAACAACGCGTTTTTGGGAGCATAAAAACGTATGCACCCTCGCAATGCCATACAATGTTAAAACGAATATAGAACGGGTATGGCAACGGGAGCACTCTATGCTCCTTTTGGTGCGCTCCAAGATGGCTCTTGGAGCACTCCTTTTCCCGCTGGGCCCAGCGTCCCGTTTTCTTTTTTTCTATAAAATTTATGAAAACTCCAGGAAAGCTCCCTTGAGAGTGCTCCAAGTGCACTCCCCTGTGCAGCGCTCCCAATTTTTCCCACTGGGAGCTTATACATTTAAGAACCTTTGTACCTACATGTATGTATGAATAAATAAATAACTTTAAACTTTAAATAACTGAGTTGGAGTTTTGTTGTTTATTTTGTTTTCTAGTTATATATTAGGATGCCCAGAGGGCTCGTTATTGATCGGATTTTCAACCAGATGACCACGAAACTAGGTTTTTTTATTTCATAAACACAAATAGTTAAAACTTCCAGCTAGAAACTGGGTCTGTTCAAGATTTCTGCTATAGCAGCTTTTAGCAGCTATTGTCATGCTTTTCCTGTTCAAAACAGCAAAAAAGCTGCTAACGAAGCTGCTATTTTTGTGTGCAAGATTCGAGAAAAGCTGCTAAAGTAGCTGATTTTTGTTGCTCGCAATTTCGACTGCAAGCAAGAAAGCAGCTACGTAAATCATACATGTGTGTGTAAATGTCACTGGTCGTTTTTCCAAAATGACTGACTTGAGTGAGGTTTTGTTGACATTAATACATATTAAATAATAAATTTAGGGATTGCAACTGCACGGCCAGGCTTTTTTATAATTGTAGGGAGAGGAATAGTTGACTGCAAGAAATACTCATACACATACATTAACACAAAGTTATGCTAGCAGCTTTTTTGCGTTCAAGATATTATAGCAGCTTTTTCTTGCTTTGCTGTAATTTGACATTTTAAAAATTCTGCTACTAAAGCTGCTATAGTAGAAATCTTGAACAGACCCTTGAAAAACCAATTTTGTCATTTCTCCTTGGAATAGAGAACTACAGGAAAGGCCCTCGTGTGTATAATCCCTGTATGTGAGCGTAGTGAAATCTGGGGGTTAGACAACTGTCAAATTGGGTTAGTTAGCTGTTTGTGTTCCCGCGTTCGGTGGAATACTCTTTTAAAACGAGTTTTTTTATAAAGTTATCCGAAATCATATTATCAAAACTAACTTAAACAAAGAAAGAAAGTATAAAGAATAGTTTAAAGTGTAACTTAAGTTCTAGCGAGTGAGTTTTCTGTGAAAAAAAGAACAATGAAGTGTGCAGTTTGTGAATGCAGGAATAAATCGAAATTTGCGCGAGAAAAATCGTTCTTTAGGTGAATGTGCTAAATAAAATAGTTCCTAAACACATATGTTAGATATTTACATTAATAAATATGTGAATCACTGTGATAAATAGTCCAAAAAATGTAAATTTTATTTGCTTGAATTTCTTTGTTTACATTAACTAACCCAACGCAAAATTCAGGGGGATCAGCTGATTCGATTTCGGAGTGACGCCGTGTAAAAAGGGGCAAGATTTTATTTTAGATAAATCATCATTTGAACTCGCTCTTGCCCCTCCTCTATTCCACTCGGTTTTTACGCTTGTAGTGTACAAACAACTACCAAAGCATGGGCACTCATGCAAAACGAATTTCACTACGCTTTAATTCGGCGAGGGCCCTTCCTGTAGTTTTGTATTCTAAGCATTTCTCATTTGTCAAAGAATCAGCTGATAAATTTCGAAGTATTTGAAACAGTGTTTCTGTTCTCATTTCAAATATCGTAAACTAACTCCCACAAAATAACAAACCAACTTGAAAATAACACTCAAACTGCACGCTCGTGAATGTCCAAGTGTTTACTCACTTTTGACGCGTAATTTGGGAACTTTTTTTAGTTTATTTGTAACAGTTTTTGAATAAATATTATTTTCAAATATATTCTTTTTGGGAATTATTAAAAACAAAACAGGCAACAATTCTTGATATCAATCATCCAGTTCTGCCAACCCGTTACCGAGATATTCCATCTCAAAGTTACAAAATTTAGGTGTTTACTCACTTTTGACGCTCACTGTATAATTCCAATAATAGAGATTCAAACATAAATTCCGAAGATTATTCATTACTCATGTTCATGTTCAATAAATTTTGAACCTTAATTTAATAATTATATAACCTACAATATCGAATGATAAGTGGCAAAACTAACCCTGGGGTCTGTTCAAGATTTCTGCTATAGCAGCTTTTAGCAGCTATTGTCATGCTTTTCCTGTTCAAAACAGCAAAAAAGCTGCTAACGAAGCTGCTATTTTTGTGTTCAAGATTCGAGAAAAGCTGCTAATGTAGCTGCTTTTTGTTGCTCGCAGTTTCGACTGCAAGCAAGAAAGCAGCTACGTAAATCATACATGTGTGTGTAAATGTCATTGGTCGTTTTGCCAAAATGACGGACTTGAGTGAGGTTTTGTTGACATTAATACATATTAAATAATAAATTTAGGGATTGCAACTGCACGGCCAGGCTTTTTTCTAATTGTAGGGAGAGGAATAGTTGACTGCAAGAAATACTCATACACATACATTAACACAAAGCTATGCTAGCAGCTTTTCTGCGTTCAAGATATCATAGCAGCTTTTTCTTGCTTTGCTGTAATTTGACAGTTTAGAAATTCTGCTACTAAAGCTGCTATAGCAGAAATCTTGAACAGACCCCTGGTGATTTTCGATAGATCATTTCATTAATGTTAATCTGAATGAACATCGTAGCCCCGAGCAAGAATTTTCCTATAGATAGACAAACCTTCGCTTGGATAATCATAAGCCTTGCGAAATAGTAGTAAAATTAAAATGGATGTAAAGCAAATTTGATAACTATTTTAGAATAATTGAACTGCGGCTTCATAGAACTTGTCACATGCACTCAGCTCCTAACAGAATTTTAAGAATAAAGAATTACATCACTTCAAATATACGTTTTCCCATAAACTATTTTTACTTGGGTGCATCACTTTTTATTTATTCCACGCGAAATGCAGGGGCTGAATAACCGAAAATTATTTTGTTATTGAAACGAAGGCTAAACGTTAGCTTCAATATGCATATTTTTGCCTTCTAAGCCAAATCTGGAAACTGGCAAGGGTTATTGTACATGCATTTATCCTTCCCGGACCATTTACAGGGAATTATAAGTACTTCTTTCGAAATTATCAAAATTGACATTAGAAAAGAATTCACTGTGCCTTTCAAGGTAAATCTTTTAAATACCGTTAAAGTATGTAAGTGATAATCTTTCGTATCCACAAAAATTGATATGTAATCCCACATCACGAAGAGATTATTTAAAACTTAGCTTAAATAACACAAAATATTTCGGCGTAAATAAAACAAAAAAGGAACACGGGAAATCGTATAAAAAGGCAGATTGTATTTAACATTAAATTTCCTTCCAACTTTCAACTAAAAATAGGGTAAATGTTTAGAATAACTACTTCCGCTCCGATTTTGATGAAATTTTTACACAAAGTACAGTTATTTATGTACATTCCAACGGTGAAAAAAGAAAATGTCGCTCAAGTCCCGTTATCCTGCAATTCCAGTTTAAAGTACCGTTTTTTCAATAATTGAACAGGTTATAACTCCTGTATTATTTCACCAATTTCAATGAAATTTACACACAATGTATATTTTGATGTGGACAATTTTTTGGTAAAAAAAATTGGGGCTCATGTACCGTTACTTTTTTATTTAACTTAAAAGTACTAAGTACTTTAGAATAAAAAAAGGTACATCAAAAAATCATTTTTTCCTACTTACAGACATTGCAATGCTTTAAAAAAATATTTAAAAAAACTTTTAAATATTTTTTTTAAAGCACTGCAATGTCTGTAAGATGTCTTCAGACATTGCAATGCTTTAAAAAAAATATTTAAAAAAACTGCAAGTCTGTAAGTAGGAAAAAATGATTTTTTGATGTAAATTTTTTTTATTCTAAAGTACATACTTAGTACTTTTAAGTTAAATAAAAAAGTAACGGTACATGAGCCCCAATTTTTTTTTTTACCAAAAAATTGTCCACATCAAAATATACATTGTGTGTAAATTTCATTGAAATTGGTGAAATAATACAGGAGTTATAACCTGTTCAATTATTGAAAAAACGGTACTTTAAACTGGAATTGCAGGATAACGGGACTTGAGCGACATTTTCTTTTTTCACCGTTGGAATGTACATAAATAACTGTACTTTGTGTAAAAATTTCATCAAAATCGGAGCGGAAGTAGTTATTCTAAACATTTACCAAAAATAGATATCACAATGAGAGTTTGATGCGACAAACACTGAAAAGACAAGATTTATTTTTCACTATTTGTAAACATACTTACCAAACTATTACAGATTTAAATTAGTTAAATATCTTATAATATGTTTCGTAAAATTAAATAATAATCAGACCCGTTTAAAACGTCACCGTCATTGAATTGATTGCTACTGTTTAAAAAAATCAAAAAGTAGACGATGACAACCTATTGTGCAAGGGCAGCGTAGCGAGGGTTAATGAAAGTGAAAACTGTATTCGAGGAGAAAGCCAAATGTATTTAAGCTGATTGCTAAAGGTGGGGTATATTTCTGTCACGCAATTGAAATTATAGGTATGCATCCAGACTCTGGTCTAGAATATCATCTCAGCTGCTAATATGTATACAGCCCCATAAAAAGGCACGCCAAATATGTCAACATATAGAGTTAACAAACTCTGAAGGACAGTAAGACCAAAGATAACTCAGAAAGATACGACACTGTAATCCTTTCTGTGCGAAGAAAAAGGAAAGTAAAAATCTATGATCTTCTGTCTATTCATATACACGCTCCGGAATGGCGAGATGGCGGAGCAACGGCAAACTACACAAACACATGCAGAGCTGGAAGTACAAGAAGATGGTACATGAATTCACACAAGCAAAATAAAAGTCCAGACGGCACAAAAAATTGCGGAGAAGAGAAATCAGTGCGTCTCTTTCGCACTTCGTGAAATAACATTTCTTTATTTACCCTTTCTTTCATCGATTTTTTTTTTGTTTTTAAATTGAATTTTGTCTCGCTTGCACCTTGTCGATTGATATATTCACTCGCAAGGGAGCTTATGGGAAATTTTGAGAGTGTCGTATCTTTGTGGGTAATCTTTGGTAAGACCTTAAGATTGCAATAAAGATTCCTAAAGTACTACACGCACATGCCCTTGACAAACAATAAAACTGCACAAGCCCTGCATTGTTTTTTAGTTATTCTTTAAAATGATTTCAAAACTTGTTTTGTAATTAAAATGAAATAAAAATCTTACTCCATTTCGATGTTTACATAGAATTTTAGTTGCGCAGAATTTCATGAAAATGATTATGGTTAAACAAAGGAATTTTCATTTTACCTTAGCAACTATTTCCAATAAAAGTATTCACAGAAAAATTAAGAACAATTTAATATACTTTAGCAGATCTAAAATGGATCTTTAACTTGAAATTTAGAAAATTTTTCAAAACCACAAATAATTTTGCTATGGCGTCTGTCTTCTTGATGTTACCAATTACTTTAGAAACATTTGGAAGTGGGTCAATCGGGTTTTTGTATTTTTGTTCCGTTTCGTTTTGAATTTTTAATCGCAAAGTACCAAAATGTGTATTTCCGTTTCACAGTTTAATTTCTTTCATATCACAGTTATTTTGTGTCATTTAACTGCGATTCATTGGGCGATTTTTTCTATTCCCAAGTATTTGCAAGTACATCACCAATAGAACAAGATTTTTGACAATTGCCAGTAAAATATAGCCTCAAAGTAATTGTTTATTTTAATAGAGAGTAACAATGTGTTTGTTTTGAAAAAAAAGAGGCGTAATACTTATTTAATTTATGCAATACAATATGTAAACGATTTTATGTATGTTGCATATTTTCTTTATAATAACCTCGACACACTCACGTAATTATGAGGAAAATTCAGCATTAATTAGAAATCATCAATGAAGAAAACCGATTTAGCAAATTTTGGCTAATCGTTTACAAAGCCTCAAAAGAGTGCCATCTGTCTCATGAGAAGATCATATTAAAAATCCCGTTTCCAGAGTCAGCTAATTTAAATTTTAATTTTATATAATATTTAATTTTATATATTTGTTTCAATATTAAAAAATTCAATAAAACTTGTTTCCATTCCAGGACAACAATGTACCAAAGATATATATTTTTTTAATTTTTCGTTCTCTAACATTTTTTACTACCCTACATCTTGTTACAACTGGCAAAATATAATGGGGTATTTTAACTACTGTCACCCCTTAAAGACGTTTGCAATAAATTACGAATTTTTGTTATATTTTGATTGCCGTGTGTGCAAAAAAGAAAAAGCCATCTATTTTGCGGTAGTTAAAGCTTTGAAAAACCTGGTGGAAAATAAGAGCAAGGGTAGTAGCGAGTAGCTAGCAGCAGTTTTCAGTACTTTAGCAGTCCCGATGCATTGCAGCCTTTCATACATGGACATAAAAGAGTATTAACTCTCAAGGGGAGTTTACATCCCAGACTCAAAGTGGAAGAACAAAGTGGCCCTGTACAAAATACAAGCGTAAAGTATCGTCGAAAGCTCGAAACTTTTTACAACTGTCAAACGGAAAATTTTCAACACGGTCGCAGAGGAAACAATTTAATGAGCTGCAAATCTTTTTATATGGCTATATTAAATTAATGTGTAATAAAAAAGACAATTTTATTAGTTTCAAACATTTCCATAATGGTAAATTTAATTTTAATTTTAAAGAAAATTTTTTATTGAGCATCATTTCTTATTATACATGGTTCTTACTCTACTCTATGACATTAGCGTTCACGTCACTAGTTTGTGGAATTCTCTACCTGTAGATGTTAAGCGAGCTGGTGCTGTAGGGAAGTTCAGAAGGCAACTTATTGTTAATTTTTCAGCCCCCTAATTTAGTCAATTTAGACAGTAAAGAAGTAGTCATTTTAAATTTTCAATTTTCAAGTTTTTTTTCTCTTTCTTTGATGTCTCATCTAAAGTAATGTAGGTTACCACATTTTCCATATAATTAACATCTCTTTTGGCCTATGTACATATGTAAAGGCTTGTTCTTATTTGTACAAATATGTTTTCTTTCTTTAAATAAATAAATAAATAAATAAATAAGAGGCCGACTTCGCTATATGTCAGGGCCTTATACACTCTCTTACATTTCTAGTTGGACCTTAGTCCGTACATCCATTTATTCAAGTCTACAACTATAAGCATTTAAAATTCTCATGGTTTTGCGCCTGCTCTTCGGCACCACCACTAACACTTTGCCTTGCTGGCCTTATACTACTAGTGCTAAAAAAATTAAACTAAGTGGCTGTATTTAGCTCGCTATTTACATATTCTTAATTGTTACTATTAATTAATATTTACTTACTATTCTAGCTTAGGTACTAACTTATTACTATTTTTAATGGAGCAGGAGTGGTTCACCCACCGAGCTACCCCCTGATGTTGTTTGCATTGTTTTCATAGAATGAGCGCAGGTTATCATCTGTAATTGCTTGTAGGTACGGGGCGGAATCTCGGTGTAGGATGTGGATTGGAGAAATGTAAGTTTGACCAATTAAGGACTGATTTACATTATCATTATATATTTTCTGGATCCTTTCGTTTGGATGTAACGATAGCTTTTCTAGCCTCCTAGACGCCAGTTGGGAAATGTAATGCATAATCGGCGTGATCTTAGACCTGTCGTGAAGCGTTTTGTTCGAATACCATTTGTTTTCTTCAGACATGTATAACGAAGTACCGTGTCTAAGCACTTTTCTTTCAAATTTCTGGGCTTCTCTTGCTGTTGTTGTTGAGATGGACAACCAGATTGGGAATGCATACGTGATGACAGGTCTGATTACCATTTTATACAAGAGTATTTCTGTTCTGCTAAATAGGTTCTTTGAGTTAATAGAGGTTTGAGTCCATAATGGAAAAAAGGCAACAAAACCAACTAGAGTGGAGCTCTACTTTGAGGTTGTGCCGTTTGTGGTTGGCGTGGTGAAACAGAGACTGCGATGTAAACTGGCCCTTATGGAGAAAATAACAGGAAATCGATGGGCAGAAGAAACTAAACTGCTAGTTCATTTTTAGCCTCAGATGTCACATTTGTCAGATGGGCCTCACAGGAATTTAGCTGAATTTGACCCATTTCGACAATTCGTTCAAAATCAAGCTAGTTGAAATTAGGCAATGGAAAAAAATTATTGGAAAATAATACTACTACATATTTTTTTTTTACAGGAAAATCCAAAAAATTAAATATTCAATATGTGGTGGAATATTCTTTCCTTCCGAAAAGTTTAAGAAGCATTGTCTTCAATTACGTTCTGTTCTAATTCTAGTCCAATTTTAGTTTAGTACATAAATCGTTATAAATCTTTAAATCAAACTCTAACCAAATCGATACAAATAAAGTTCATTTGACTTCTAACAGCTTGTGCCTAATTCATCACACTGCCCCCTTCTAAGGAGTGTTATCCATCCTGGATCCGGCTAATAATATGAGCACAGCCTGTCTATGTGTACGAACTTCACTTTGGGTCCTGGTTGAACTCTGAAGACAACATCGTTAATCCGTGTCAGGCTTTTATAGGGCCCCTCCCATTGGCGCTGAAGTTTCTGGGGCTTCTCGTTCCGTCGCCGAGGGTTGAACAGCCAAACGAGGTCACCTTCCTGACTCCCAGATGTCCTCATGATGGACCATTATGGGACTCCTCTAGAATATTCTAGCGCGAGAGAGATGAGTATTACCGTCGGCGGTTTCCTATTTGCTCCTCTCTGTGATGTTCTTCCATTCAAGCTTCTCCTCGAATTCCTTCCATGTTAGTATCGCAGAAATATATGGGTCGCCTCGTTGAGGATCTCAGAGTTCCTGATTATCCCAACCTGTCGTTGGCTTAACGTGGTCCTTTGACACCTTTCCTCGATATGTCCACAATGTTTGCAATCTGGTACACATTGTCGCCGGCAGAGTGCATCGGCATTTTCACGATTTCTTCCCTTTCTGCGGCCTATATTGAAATCGTAGGCTGAAGTCTCTCGATCCAGCTTGCCACTTGTCCTTCAGGATTTTTGTATTGTATCAACCAATTTAATGCTGCATGATCATTTCACAAAATGAAGTTTTGCCAATAGAGATACTTGGGGAAATACTTAGTCAATGTTCCTCTTCTTGTGTCACAGTAATTCCTCTTCAATTTTGATAGCGCTCTACTGTAGTAAACTATGACATTTTCGTGTCCTTCGATGATTTATGACAGCACTGCACCAATACCGTCATTACTGGCGTCTGTGTCCTATATGAGTTTTTCGTCTTGCTTCGGATATGTGAATATTGGTGCTTGACAAATTCCTCGCTTTAGTGTCTTGAAACTTTCCTTGCACTTATCTGCCCAGAGAAATGGTTTTCCTTTTTCTGTCAGTTTATGCTATGTCGGCAAAATTCCTGACAAAACGCCTACAATAGGTGGCAAGTCCAAAAAAGCTTCGAAGTTCGTGTTTATCCTTCGGTGTGGGCCTATTGACTGTTGCTCGTAACAATTTCTCAGCACACGGCGGAAGCACGGTATCTTCACGAACGACGACTTTCAGCTGCGAATAACAAGTGGATCCTGTGGCTATTGGAATCTTTTTTTTTTGTCATAATCAATATTCCATTTTCGATGTCAAGTAGAGTTTTATGTGTTTTCATAAAGGCCAGCCCGAGAATACACTCGTCTCAACTACCAGAAACGAATGTAAACACCCATGTCTGCGAGAACCACATCCATCCATCCATTCCTGTAGTTTTGTATTCTAAGGTCTTCACGCCAAAAATGTCAAAAGGTTACAACAACGTTCTCTCTTCCTCTCTGTCCTGAAACGCTGAAACCCGGTTTTTTAGTCTTGACGTTATGATC
Source organism: Thereva unica (assembly GCA_949987705.1). Taxonomy (NCBI): domain Eukaryota; kingdom Metazoa; phylum Arthropoda; class Insecta; order Diptera; family Therevidae; genus Thereva; species Thereva unica. The sequence continues at coordinate 85,038,094 of OX465283.1, read as the reverse complement.
CGTGTATGCCACCCCCCCATATAGTAGCCCTAACTATAATGATCTTAAGACATCATAAGATTCTTCGTCAAATTCTCTTAAGACTGATTAATTAGCTGTCAAATCTTAAGCTCAGCTATAATAGCCTTAAGACGTTTTGACATTTGTAAAAGGTAAACAAATCGAGTCTGGGAAACCGTCCAATAAATTAAAAAAATGGAAATTAACAATAGTTTTAATGAAGAACTGATTGAATTAGTTCAAAACTGTTTTTTTATTGTCTCTATTTATTTTTCTTACACAATACGATCTAAGTTTTTTTTTTCACATCTTCTACCAATTTCACTAATAACGCCAAATTATTTAATAACTCCAAATTATTCATTTTGCAAAAAAACGTTTTCTGCAACTAGAAACACTAAAGAAAATTACACTTTTCTTATGATTGCTTAAGATTTGTACGCTCGTTACCGTACATTAAAGACTTGACGAAAGATTGGAAAAGTTAACGAAAGATTGCTTAAGGCCATTATAGTTGATATTATGACATTTCATAGGAGCGTAAAAAACCTTAAGGTATCTTAAGACCATTATAGTTAGGGCTAACGCCAGGAGTCAGACGATAAATTTTTCTGCAATTGCAATTTGAAATATTGCATGTCAAAGTTTTATCGGCAGGAATTTCATTGCGTTGCAATTTCATTTTAAGGCTCAAACAGAACCAATCCGCTCCGTCCGCTCCGCACGTTTTTCCTTTGTTCTTTTTGAGCCAAATTACACGACCTATGAGCCAAATTACACGACCTATCACTTTCCCAGACTCACTTTCCAATCACTTCCAATAAACCGGTTTTTTAGACAAGGGGGCGCAGGGAAGTGCATGCGTTGGTCTCACTTGTGAATCCAAGAAAAATTTCGGTCTCACAGCAAATTACACTAACACAAGCATAACTTTCTTCGCTGGGACTGCGATAATTATAAGAATTTTTGTTGTTTTGTGCACAACCACATAGACAATAGAATTGTTACACGGAAAAGAGGCAGAAATTTAAATGCACCGTGTAATACTCAAATTTTACTCAGACAGGTTTGACGTGAGTCCCAAGTGAATGGCCGTGTAATTTCACTCTATCACTTTCCCAGACTCACTTTCCAATCACTTCCAATAAACCGGTTTTTTAGACAAGGGGGCGCAGGGAAGTGCATGTGTTGGTCTCACTTGTGAATTCAAGAAAAATTTCGGTCTCACAGCAAATTACACTAACACAAGCATAACTTTCTTCGCTGGGACTGCGATAATTATAAGAATTTTTGTTGTTTTGTGCACAACCACATAGACAATAGAATTGTTACACGGAAAAGAGGCAGAAATTTAAATGCACCGTGTAATACTCAAATTTTACACAGACAGGTTTGACGTGAGTCCCAAGTGAATGGCCGTGTAATTTCACTCTTTGACATTCCGTCCGCTTGATTGTGGCTACCATTCCGTTCGTCTCATGGAAAGTTTATGGAAACGTCAAATTTCAACTTTTAAAAACGGACGGAACGAAATGGTTCTGTTTGAGCCTTGTAGGAACGAACAGAAATCTGGCGAAATGGAACCCGCAGGCGAGTACGCGAACACACCTAGTGTTTTAATCGTGGGTATGGTGACCATTTTTTTACATTCGCGGTGGTTTTAATTCCAACTCAACCTCGACTCATCTTTTCAACCTGGGGTCTGTTCAAGATTTCTGCTACAGCAGCTTTAGTAGCAGAATTTTTAAACTGTCAAATTACAGCAAAGCAAGAAAAAGCTGCTATGATATCTTGAACGCAAAAAAGCTGCTAGCGTGTTAATGTATGTGTATGAGTATTTCTTGCAGTCAACTATTCCTCTCCCTACAATTAGAAAAAAGCCTGGCCGTGCAGCTGCAATCTCTAAATTTATTATTTAATATGTATTAATGTCAACAAAACCTCACTCGAGTCAGTCATTTTGGCAAAACGACCAATGACATTTACACACACATGTATGATTTATGTAGCTGCTTGCTTGCAGTCGAAACTGCTAGCAACAAAAAGCAGCTACATTAGCAGCTTTTCTCGAATCTTGAACACAAAAATAGCAGCTTCGTTAGCAGCTTTTTTGCTGTTTCGAACAGGAAAAGCATGACAATAGCTGCTAAAAGCTGCTATAGCAGAAATCTTGAACAGACCCCTGGTCATAAACAAGGTATCTCACTCCTCAAACCTATAGGCCCCCATCCACGGTCAAACAAATCGTCAAACCAATTTTCGACAAACAGCGCACACATTTATGCTTTGACATTTTTGGCCATCAACGAGGAAAACTTTCTTCAAACATCCCGAGCGACATTTCATATAATCTACTGTAAACAAAGCGAACTTTACATGGCACACAGGCAAAACTCACACACACATTTAAGTTGTTTGAAGGAAATATTAAACCAGACGAATATTTTCTTCAAACAGCGGCCAACTTCGAAAACTTGTATTTTATACACGCACACTTGCAATTTTTTCGATGTTGGCCAGGAATTTGACGATTTTTTTGACCGTGGATGGGGGCCTTATTACATTGCAATTGGGGCTATTCAGACGGTGCACATTCACGGCAAGTAAAACCGGTTTTATATGTGAGCGTAGTGAAATCTGGGGGTTAGTCAACTGTCAAATTGGGTTAGTTAGCTGCTTGTGTTCCCGCGTTCGGTGGAATACTTTTTTAAGACGAGTTTTTTTTATAAAATTATCCGAAATCTTATTATCAAAACTAACTTAATAATAGAAAGAAAGTATAAAGAATAGTTTAAAGTATAATTAAAGTTCTAGTGAGTGAGTTTTCTGTGAAAAAAAGAACAATGAAATGTGCAGTTTGTTAATGCAGGAATAAATGGAAATATGCACAAGAAAAATCGTTCTTCAGGTGAATGTGCTAAATAAAATAGTGCTTAAACACACATATTAGATATTTACTTTAATAAATATGTGAATCACTGTGATAAATTGTCCAAATAATGTAAAAGTTATTTGGTTGAATTTCTTTGTTTACATTAAATGACCCAACGCAAATTCAAGGGGATCAGCTGTTTGGATTTCGGAGTGACGCCGTGTAAAAAGTTCTTTTGTGGGGGCAAGATTTTGTTTTAGATTACTCATAATTTTAACTCGCTCTTGCCCCTCCTCTATTTTACTCGGTTTTTACGCTTGTAGTGTACACACAACTACCAAAGCGTGGGCACTCATACAAAACGAATTTCACTACCTTTTAATTGGGCGAGGGCCCTTCCTGTAGTTTTGTATTCTAAGCTAAAAGTTCCTGTAAAGCTTTCAAATAGCTTTGTTTATTGAGCTGCTCTTGGTTGAGCTAGCTTGAGATATCTCACGAAAAGGTGTTTCATGAGCAATTTGGTTGCTCTTACTTGCCTGAAGTTTCTCTGATTTGTGTTTCATGAGCTTGCTCTAAGTTGAGCCAGAGCACGGTTTTCTGCTCTACCTTTTTTGGTAGAGCAACTTCAGGCAAGCAATCAGCTGTTTGTCAACTGTCACAATACCGACATCCGTTAATTGAATATCTGAATTAGAGAAATCATCTAGCGCTTCCATCAACTGACTTGATAAATATTTTTCCATTTTTTAATTTAGTAGCGTATTTATCAAGTTTAAATAAATTTCACTTTAAAAACTGTCAGGTTGAAGTTCTGACAACGCACTTTGAGAATTCTTGCCTGAAAAGTGTTTCATGAGTTTTCTTGCTCTGAATTGCGCCAACTTGCTTTATTTATTTTTGACAGCTGCTCTACTGTGAGCTGCCTCGAGCTGCTCTGCCTTTTTTTCGGTCTCAATAAACACAGCTAATGTTCTAAACACAATTACGCCCCGTGTGTGTTCCGAGGGGTTTAATAAAACCGGTTTTGCTCAGCACACTTATGGCAGCGTCTGAATAGGCTCATTCCGGCAATTGTATTATCAAACATTTTAGAACAACTTAGAATAGAAAATCTAATGAACGAATGAATGTACTTTTTTGTTCTACAATTTCCACCACGGAAATTGTCAAAATTAGAAAAAATCTTGTCCAAAACAGTCCCTAAAAAAATCGAGAACAAAAAAGTAAAGCTTCGGACTATTTAGAACAACTTAATGAACACCAGACTAGCACAATTTCAGACAAAAAATAACAAGTTTTAGACCGGTTCTACACATTCAACTTTGCATTCCACTTTTTGACGTTCAACTTTTTTTTTCTTTCACTCCAATGCAAAGTGTGAAACAGACTAGAGTTGAAAGGAAAATGGCAAGCAGCCCAAAATGGAATGGAAATTTGCGTTCAACTTTTGTGTTTTCGTTCAACATTTTTATAAGTGTGCGAATATGTATGAATATGAGTGTATACGGATAGCACAGACAGCCGAGCCTTTCGATCTTCTTCTTGAAAAGTTGAAAATGTGTAGACACGAGCGACAGAATTGAACGTCAAAAAGTGGAATGCAAAGTTGAATGTGTAGAACCGGTCTTATAACTATGAACGCCAAAACGTGTACTTTTTTATCCTAGAATGTTTTAAATCGTTCTCGGACTGACTAATGAACAAAGCTTATGTGGACACTTCATCTTATTCACGAACTTAAGGCCGTGTTCGAAATTGGCTAATTTCTTGCTAAACTTCCAGATTTTTTGGTAGCTTCCCGTCTATTTCCAGTGCCGTACGAAACAAAACTGGAAATGCTTGCTACAATTTTACCGGTAAATATGTACTTGACGTTAGAATTTCCAATATCTACTGGGTTTTATTTACTTACTGAGTTTAGATTTACTAAAGGAATATGTTTCAAATTAATTGTATTATCGCACACTTAGAATGAAAGTGACCTAACTCAAAATTCCTTTAACTTCATTTGATATAAACTGACCCTTAAAAAGCCCTGTGACTCTAAAACTCTAGGGTGAGAAATAGCCCGAATTATGTGTAAAAAAGGGGACTACGTATATATAGGTCACTTTTGTTGATCGCACTATTCACCTATGCATGAACACTGTACTTTCTTGTTCATTTCTCTCAAATTATAATTTTTGAGTTAGGTCAGTTTCATTCTAAGAGTGCGTTATGTGGACACTTCATCTTATTCACGAACTTAAGGCCGTGTTCGAAATTGGCTAATTCCTTGCTAAACTTCCAGACTTTTTGGTAGCTTCCCGTCCATTTCCAGTGCCGTACGAAACCAAAACTGGAAATGTTTGCTACAAATTTACCGGTAGATATGTACTTGACGTTAGAATTTCCAATATCTACTGGATTTTATTTACTTACTGCGTTTAGATTTACTAAAGGAATATGTTTCAAATTAAGATGTATGAACTATATTTATTTAATGTTATTATTAAAACCATTGCCTGTAACAACCACTGCATAAATGTAAATATTTCAAATATTAAGCACGAAAAGAAGTAGAATTAGCAAGCTCGGAAATTTACTTAATGAAAAAGTACTAGAACTAGCAAGCAATTAGCCGATTTCGCACACGGCCTAAAGTTTGATTACTATAGTCACATGAAACGGTAACACTAACCTATTTTAGCTAAATGTTGCCGCAGTTGCAAGTTTGCAACATGGCGACGTGTTGGTTGTTGTATTGATTCTGTTTTCGCGTTTGTGATTTCGTTAAAGAAACTTCCCGTTAAGAATAATTTTTGGTTAGTTATGTTAAGTTTACTCAATGTCAATTAGAAAATAAATCACGACAAATTTTAATGTTTTTTGGCTAGTCGCGAAGTAGAGTATTTCTTCGGATTTTACTCAATTCATTCAAGCTGTCAAATGTAATGTAGCTGTCACATTCGCAATTTTCATTCTGAGTTCCATGAACAATTTAATGGGGAGGCGAGACATGATGGTTGAAATCCCGTTTAGATGATATTTAATAAAAAATATAGGTAAAAAGATAAAATATGGAAACGCGGAGTGCACTGTTCCGAGAAATACATAAAAATACTTGGTTAAAAAGGTTAACGCCAGAAGGAAAAAAGATAACAGTTGGAGTTAAGGTAAAATATTGCATTCTTTAGGAACTTTCACTTACGTGAATTTATTTTATAGAAATCTGAACGGAATTGGGTAGTTTTCTGTGTGCACGATGATACCGAAGCATTATTAGAGGGCTATGCGGAACCAAGGATTGCTGCTTCCCATAGTCCAGAGTGGGTTGTTAATCTACAAACAACACAGCATATTTCGCATGCTTTGGTACCTAGTGAACAGGAGTATGAATTCGTCATAACATTGAGCAACGAAGTTGTTCGTTTTCATGCAATATCATGGTAAGAAAATTTGCCGTATATGTGTATTGCTTATATTGTGTAATAGATAAATCTAATATAATAGTTTGACAATAACTAAAACTAGGTATGCAAAGGGAATAACAATTAATTAATTAAACCTATTAAGGGTATTCTGGCAGAATACTGATGAGAACCTGCAAGAGAACGTATTTTGATTCATACCAAAATCAAAAAACATAGTACCTTTAGCATACTAGTACGACAGCAATTTCGGTGGGATTAATTAATTTTGAAAATAAGTATAGCAACTGCTTGAATAATAGAAGAATTAAAGAGTCCCCGCGCATTTGTCACTTCGAGCGCCAACCATGATAAGGCCCATTATCTTAGAATTTTAGCGAAATATTGACGATGATACATTTTAATCATTATTTTGTGTATTCGAATTTCAGAGAAATAAATCTTATTTCTTTCAAGACGTTAATGGCGATTTGTACCACCTGTGGCCCTGTAATGGGTAATGATTAAATTTCTCATCAGACGTCTTGTATCCCTGAGGAGGTCACGAAGACACTAGAAGGGGTCATCGACTCCTACATCCCCAATCCATAGATGTGACTTTAGTATCACCAGTTCAACATGCCTATCTCAGTTTGAAATTTCTGGTGGTAATATCCTAAACTCAATTGGAAGTCGAATTTCGAGAAAAGGGTAAAGATAGCCCATATAGCCTTCAACGCCTGTAAAAAGACTTGGCAAAAGAAGGAGTCTTAAGCCAAAGATAGTCCTCTTGATGCAAATAGCTGTGGTACTCCCAATTCTCACTTATGGTGGGACTTTCACAAGGGAATCAGTCTGGACATCAAAACCCTACGTACAGCAATTATCTTGAATCAGCTACCCGAGGGTATGGTCGATATAATCACGGATTACCTTCCCCTAGATTGGCCTTTATCAAGGACTTCTCCGTCGAAATACCCTCAAGAAGAGAGTGGAAAAACGGGGGCGTGCTGCGAATATTCACCGACGATGTAAGACGATGTTTATCTAAATAGCACTAACATTTCACTGTCCTCGCGCCTTCCGGTGTTTGCTAGTATCTTACAAGCGGAAGTGCTAGCGATGCTGCAGGCTTGCCAGGCAATGAATTTAGAACCTACACAAGGATGTAGTGTTATAATTTTTATAGACAGCCAAGACTCTAT